>OZ005662.1:16415512-17059551 GCA_963930645.1 Salticus scenicus | reverse complement strand
TTATGTTTGGATCCAACTGATATAAACAAAGTAATTAAGTGAAGACATTTTCCTCTTAAGACTGTTGAAGATATTGCAGCAAGAATAGGAAAAGTTAAAGTCTTTACTCTTTTAGATGCCAAGAAGGGATTTTGGCAATTAAGGGTTACTAAGAGAACTTCAGAATATTTAACTGTCAATACACCTTGGGGACGATTTTCCTTTTTAAGGGTTCCATTTAGACTTGCTTCAGCCCCCGAAATTTTTCAACAGGTGATGCAATTTTCAAAATGTAGAATGTTCCATGAACAACATATTATTATGGGCTAACACTGAAGATGATATGAAAATTTTGACCCACAAAGCCATTAAAAGACTCTTGGATTGTGGTGTGCGTTTAAATAAAGAAAAATGCCATTTTGGGAAAACTAAAGTTAAGTTCTTAGGCCATTTATTTACTTCTGATGGTATTGAGATTGATCCTTCAAAGGTTACAGCTATTAAACTGTTAAAAAACCCCACTTGTTTATCAGAGTTGCAGAGATTCATTGGTATGGTTAACTATGTTTCAAAGTTTGTTCCAAACTATTCTACAATCTCTGAGCCTTTGTGAAGATTACTTCAGAAGAATGTATTATGGGACTGGTCTAAAGATCAAGAAGATGCTTTTGTTAAATTAAAAGAAGCACTCCAAAATGCACCGAAATTAGCTTATTATGACATCAACAAGCCTGTGGTGGTCTCTGTTGATGCTAGTTCTCATGCTATGGGAGCAGTTCTCTTACAAGAAGGTAGACCTGTAGCCTATTCAACTAAAGCTTTGACACCTACTCAAAAACGTTATCCACAAATAGAAAAGGAAGCTTTAGCTATTCGTCATGGTTGTAAAAAGTTTCATGATTATATATATGGTAAATCTGTTGTGATAGAAACGGATCACAAACCTTTGGAGTTTATTTTTAAAAAGCCGTTGCAGTCAGCACCACCTTGTTTACAACATTTGCTTTTTGATGTGTTGCAATATTCTCCGGTTATTGTTTATAAAAGTGGCAAAGATATTCCAATACCAGATGCTCTCAGTCGTGACTGTGAAATTGATTCTATTGAAGAGTGTTTAGATGAAGAAACTTTTGAAGTAACTGTTGATGTTCCTTTTCCAGTATCGTTATATCCAGAAATGTTGTCTGCAGTGAATAAAGATGATGAATTACAACAATTAAAGTTTTTAATCCTTAATGGATGGCCAGAGACTGTTCAAGGAGTTCCCCAAGAGCTTCGTAAATATTAGAACTATCGAGATGAGTTGTCAGTTTATGAAAATCTTTTATTCAAATCTGAGCGACTTATTATCTCTAAGAGTCTCCAAAATCAGTATTTAAAACTTATCCATCAGGGACACTTGGGAACTAATCTTTCACTGCGTAGGGCTCGTGAAATTGTATTTTGGCATGGTATGTCACAAGATGTCATAACTTATGTACAACAATGTGCTATTTGCCAACAAACATTAAGAGCACCCAACACCGAGCCTTTGTTAATGAAACCTGTACCATGTTTTCCATGGCAAAGAGTTGCTTCTGATTTGTTTGAATTTAAAGGAAAAACCTATTGCCTTGTTGCTGATAGTTATTCTTGTTATTTTGAGTTAAGGAATTGCATCATCCAACATCACATGCTGTAATTGAATTCTTAAAGGATTGTTTCGCAATTCATGGTATACAAGATGTTTTGGAGTCTGATAATGGACCTATTTACCATTCAGAAGCTTTTCGACAATTTACACTTTCCTGGAAAATCAAACATATAACATCAAGCCCACATTATCCAAAGTCTAATGGCTTAGCAGAACGTTATGTGCAAGAAGCTAAATTGCTACTTAAAAGATCTTATATTGAAAAAATTGATTACAGATTGTCATTACTAAATTGGAGAAATACACCTCGTAATAACTTGACCTCACCTGCAGAAAGACTTTTTGGACGTCCTACTAGAACTTTAATTCCCATACACCCATCTCTACGTTTGCGACGAGAATCATCATCTATACCCCTTCAGTTAGTCAGGGAGAAACAGCGACTTAGCTCAACGACTGCGAGTGTTCAATCTCCAGTGTTTGTGGAAGGAGAAAAAGTAAAACTTAGAGTATCCCCACGAAATTGGATACCTGCTGCTATTACTGGTACTACAGATGCTCCTAGATCCTATTTGGTTACTACTGCAGATGGTAGCACTTTTAGACGGAATTCAGGAATGATTCAGAAAACAAAAGCAGACTTTCCTCCAAATAGAGAAATTGTGGTTCACCCATCAGCTCAGCATAAAACTTCTGAAGATCCAGGTCCTTTGACTCAATTAGATCCAAAACCTATAAGAACTTTTAACAATTCGGACTCTAATAATTCTTATAAGACTAATAAACTTTCTCGAACTGTGACCACCCGTTCTGGCCGAGTTGTTAGGCCACCAGAACGTCTTGATTTGTAAATTTTGTACATAGTTTTTATTTCATCATTTTAAATTTTTTATTTCCTTTTAAGGGAAGATGTCATAATATTTGTATGATTGTTTGGCAACACCATGTTTTTATGTTATAGATTTGGCAACGGTCCAGAGTTGTTCTCTTCTCAGTTATGTTGTAAGTACAGTTGTGTGTTTGACGTTCTAATAAACATAGGCGCCGACTTAACGGGGGCAGCGGGGGCGGTCGCCCCCGCTGTAATTTTTCACGGGTTCGAAAGTATCTTTTCGCCCCCGTGCTTCCAACGGGATTTTCAAACAAGAAAAAAAATTTTTTATCACAAATTTGAATTTTAATGAACATTTTCACATTGCAAATTTATTGTTTTCTTCTCTCCTCCTTTCTTTACTGACGGATTAGCAAAAAACAGGATATACTTTATACAATTCTCTTTTTGCGCGACAGAAACTGACCGAGATTGAGAGAACAACTTTTCAAAGTCAGTCCCTGTCCCTCTATAGTCAAAAGGTAGGTTGACGCAGAAAGACTAATTTTCATGTTAATGTCCATGTCCATTTGAAGTCCGACAGTCCCAGTTCTCAAGAAAGTGTTCATATTGACAAGTATTAAATGCAAAAGCTTTTGTTCTGAACATTTGCTATTCATAACACAAAAATTATAATGCTGTTAAAAACACAGAATTTTATGTTTCTATTTATTTTAAATTTATCGGTATTTGTGTATGTATCCTCTTCTTCTTCTTCTTCTTTTTTTTTTTTTTGTAAATCTTTGAATTTATTGATGTTGATTATTAACAATCTTGCACGAGACAGGGGAAGAGGAAGGTCAGTTGTTAAAATTAAGGTCGATTGACTACACTATATTCCTAGAGCTACAGGTGGAATGCCTTCCATGGAATTATTTTTAAATTGTCTTAGCCCGTATTTCAGCGAGTTTTTGGAGAAAACCATGAAAAACTCCGAACGACTTGATCGACGAAAGCAACCTAGGATCCAACATCGAACCCACCAATTCCCGTCTACCAACTTTGAGTGCAGAAGTACTTGGCTGCCGGTGGGGCCAGGAAAGAGGAAGAATTGTTAAAAATGATAATTGGTTAAAAAAATTGGTTAAATTGGTTGTCTTAGAAAACCGCATCTCATAATTAACATTTAGTGGACAAGTAAATACGGCAAATTTTTACAAAACGTCTTAGGTAATCAATTTATGAATTTAATAAATATCCCTAACAGCACATCTCATACACAAGACATCATCAGGATATCCTATGGATGAAAGTACGTCTAAGTGATATTCTCAAGATGTACTAGGGATAAGTGTGCTGTTAGGGAAATGCGTGAATTGAAATATGTCATAAAAATTTATAATATCTAAGTTGATTTTAATTTTCTAAATATGTTGTTCACATATTAAGTTGTTCACATATAATTATACATGTAAACAATTTGAATTTCAGATTCTCTGTTGTTCTTGCATATTTTCGATATAAATAACAGCAACGTCCGTTAAAAAAAAAAAAAAAAAATTAATAAGAAATGGATGTGGAATTCTTTTCTTATTCATTATAAATTCGATAAATGAAATAAGAGAACACGGTACAACTTAAATAATTCATTTCTGGAAAAAAATAAATCTCAACAAATTCTTTGAAAATTACCTTGAAGAAAGGGAATAACAAACAACATAACATTTAATTTAAGAGTAAAGTTTGAAATAGAAGACGTAATATATATAAGTAATTTTTTTTATCTTTAAATTTTTTTCTACACATACACATAAAAAGAAAGTATTCGATTTGTGCAAATTTTCGCCTTTTAGTTTTTGATGTATTTACTCGTTTTGGGATTTTCTAAATCTGAACCCGATTTTACCATTTTTCAAAAATGTCTGTGTGTTTCTCTTGTGTGTATGTATAAAAAATTTTGTAATTGGTCAGTGTATCTCTCGAACTAATGGACGAAATTTAACCAAATTTAATATTTATTTAGATCTTGACTTAAACTAGTGTTTTTAATTGAATTAAATTGAACTGAATTTAAACCTAATTCGGGAATCAATGATTTGGGAATTAATTGCTTAACAATTGATTACCTCATTTCTTTCTTTTTTTAGGACTGAGGGCCTATTAGTCTCAATCTGCGTTGTCGATTTCGATAATTGTACATTTGTCGAAATCTGAAATTTATCGAAAATATAATTGAATAATTTGAAAGCGATGTTATAATTTGAAAAAAGGAAAAAAAAAAAAAAAAAAAATCTAATAGTCCTTCGTCCTAAACTAAATTCTGCTTTTGCCAGAATTTCATCAAAATCTTTTTTATTATTATTATTATTATTGAAAGAAAAAGAAAAGAAAATTAATAATAATCAGTATCGTTACAAGCGATATCGAAAAAGTTTTTTTTTAATAATTTTGAATTAGGTAATAAAAAGTGCCCGTGAAATAATATGAAATAAAAATAAGTAAAAAAATGAATTTAATGTTGTTTTTCGGGGGCTGCTCATGCATATAAAAAATGCGTATTAAAACGAGTCAAAGAAGGAAGCCAAATAAGTAATTGAGTTATATTACGATAAATACGATACGATATATTAGACCTATCGTTCAGGGTTAGTAGGCATTTTCGTTGAAAGAAATAGTTTGTTCGTTCGGTGCAACTTGCACATTAGTCCCTTGAGGTACAACTTTTTTTTTTTAAATCGAATTATAACATTGCTTTCATTTTTTTTTTTTTTTTTTTTTTTTTTTATGGCAGTATAGGAAAAAGTTTCGAATAAATTAATTTAATGAAATTACTTTTTAAACTTTTCAATATAAAATTACATATATAATAGTAATAATTAACCAAAGAAAACATTTTTCTTTATGTGGGGGTATCGTCCCCGACATCCCTCGGGAGCATGAATTTTTAACATAGATACCTTTTTAAAGAACATTTCAATACATTTAAAACAATTGCTTAACCGTATATTGGTGATAATTATAAAAAATATATTGGTTTAGGTTTTTAGATATCAGCACAAAACTGATTTCTTTTTTTATTTTGTGTTATACTTCTTTGAGATGAAAATCGTCTGCATTCATCATGGAAAATAAATTTAATAAATAACTTTTACTGTGTGAATTGGTATAGAAAATTTTGAGATGGCTACAATATTCTAGCAATTCTTTTTTCTTTTTAACTACAGATAAAGCAAAAGAATGGTAGTGAAATAAAGTTGTTTTAATGACAGATTTTATTGGGCCTCATATTCATTGAGAATTATAATTATTATTTTTAATGAACTTAGAAACAAAATTACAATTTAAAAACAAATTACAAAGATGCCTATAATACGAAATTTTATAAAGTCGATAAAAATTTTAACGGGATTTAATTTTATGATTAAAAAATTTTAAATTTTATACTGTCATGAAACAAGAAAATGTCTAGTGATTATATCTTTTTCCTGCTTTCCGTTTACTCCACCCTCCTTTTGCTTGTTTCAGGATATTTTTAAGATGTATTTTCAATAGGGAAATGCAATATGTACTTGCTGTCTCATTCCTCTTAAAAGGTGCATGCATTGACCTTTTAGGAATGCACCTGTTAAAAATTTGAAAAGCAACGCTAACCTTCACATTTTATAAAGGGTGTATCTCTTCACAGACAGGATGAGTTGAGAATTTAAGCCTTTTTCAATTTTCAACCCTTGATCTCGCCGCAAAATAGAGCCGGCGACACCTTTTAAAAATGAGTCTGCTACAGTTTGTTCAAGTTAAACGTATAACAAAAGTAAACAATAACATATGTGATTTAATTCCCTGAAAAATATCTCCGATCGGCGACAGTTATTTTCAACTTTTGTTAAGGTTTTTGTACGTCTCCTTTTGTTAACTTTATGACTTTCTGTAACTATGGGTATATCATTTATCATATATTTTTTAAGTACAAGTCCTTACTGTAAAGTGTAAACCATAAAACACACAAAGAAGGGGTGGGATCTGGGATAGTTTTCAATTTTCATATCTTTAACATAGGCTGGTGGGTCTATAAGCTCTTTGCTCTTTAAGGATGGGGATTAACTAAAGTGTTAAACACAACACATCAAAGACCTTCGAAATCGAAATAAATTCTATAGATAAAAGAAGAGGACTACAATAGAATCGTCTGTATGTCTATCTCCCCCACCCCCCCCCCACCCCCACCACCACACACACATCCCAACGAAGTTTACTTGGATGGAAAGAATGAAAAGAAAAATTCAGTTGAGAAATTTTTAGACCTCAGCCTCCGTGTTTTATTTATTTATTTTTTAGCTTTTAGCTTATCCAAATTATTCGGTTATATCTAATGGAGACAAATTCGGGCAACGGTTCTTTTGAAATTATCTTCATTGTAAGTCTCAATCACTGAATCTTCATCCTACTTCTAAAACAAAAAGACTAACTGAAATTTAACTCTTCTTTCTAAGTAGTGGAAACTATTTTAAAATTTTATCTAATGAATTCAAAAATTTTTATATTCTTCGATTTATTTATTTACTACTGAACCAAAAGATAGAGTTGCGAGTGTCTTCCTACTGCATCGACAGTTAAAAGTGTATTCTAGGATCTTTTAAAGAAAAACCGGAGACTTGTAATAAAGTTGAAAAACAAGGTAAGCCTTTTCGATGTTTTTTTTTTTTTTTTTTTTTAAGTAGTGCATTATTATCAGCAGGTTAATTATTAAGGAAGTTTATAAATAATATTTTGAATTACTTATACACTTATTAATTATTAGTCATTATTATTGTTATTATTTTCAGGGGAAAAAAAATCAAGTATTTTGAAAATTTGGTTAAAGTATTTTGAAGCTTTTTGAGAATCAAAATTATAGAGTTAATCAATATAAACTGATTTATTTTCCCTTCACAAAATTTGAGTTTTGTGGCTATAAATTTATTTTGAAAATATTTTAATAAATGAAAATTGTTGAGTTATCAATGTGAAATAAAATAAAGAAAATTCTGTTCCCAAAATTTAAAATTTTGCTGCTGTAGTAAGAAATTTATTTTAGAGAAAACACAATAAGTTTGTCACATGTTTTATATTTATTTCCTTATGTTCCATTTTTTTTAAAGGATGACTTTTGGTGGAAAACTCAAAATACTGGAAAATTTTTAATTCAATTTAAATTTCAAAATCTGACATTTTTACATTTTTTTAAAGTTGTTTTTAAGAACGGTAAATTGATAAATAAATTCAGTTTATTTGTTATTAATTTCCTGTACAGGAAATGTGTATTAAAATAAAAAATAAAAACAAAAATATAGAATAACTCATATGAGTTTTTTCTTTTTGAAATCTTATAAATCGTAAATTTTAAACTTCATTCTTCATTAGAACTTCATAACAAAAATAGAAAAATAAACTAAAAAAAATAATACATGATCTTCAAAATTGGACATGTCGCAAACTTTCAGATATGAAAAAATTGATCTATGATAGTAATAAATGAGTCAGTGGTAAGATAATGAGTGGATATAATATGTGCACAAGAAAATTTATTTGTCATTATTTTAAAATAATTTTTCATTATTCTAAATTATAAGTTTTATAATTTTTAAAAAGACACCAAAGAGAAAATTTTAGAAATAGCATTAAATTAGTATAATTAAAGAAAGCATTGTACACGTACGCTAACACCATGAATTACAAAAACAAGCAACTGTTGTTTCGAATCGAAATAATTAGATTTGACCCTTAATCAGGCTTCATTATGCAATAAACACAAGTTCTTTCGGGATATTTCTTTTTTTCCCCTCTGAATGGGCTGAACGCGATGTTCTAAAGGTAATGCTTTTCTGCTTTCATCCTGCCCTGTTTCTATATCTTTTCGCCTAATGAAAAGTTGTGCTCAGTTGTTTCGATTCGAAACGATTACAACGACTTATTGAAATTTTATTGTGATCGCAAAGATTTTATTCATTACCTTTCTGAACAGCATTTCGGTGCATTTTTCTACACTAATTTACGATTGTTTCTGGACATTTCAAAAATAAAAAATCAGTGAAAATATTAATTTTTCATTTTTTCGCTAAAAATTTACTTTGGCATCTCTAATATGATTGAGGAAAAATTTCAATTGAATTTTAAAATTTAAAATTTAAAAATTTATTTGATCTTTATAAAGATAGTAAAAACTCTTTTAAAATTTGCAGTTGCGTTTTCTCAGTTTGCAATTTTCTGTATTCATGATCTTCAAAATGGTATAACTTCTACAGATATTTAAGAACAGATCTAATGCATATATTTGAATGATTAATAGGGTTAGGTATGAATTTTTTGTAACATTTTCACAAGAAAAATATTAATATATATATATATATATTTTCCAAATTTTTGCGTAGACATTTATTTTTAATTTTTTGTCTCAAAACTAATTAGTAAACTTCAAAATTCAGCCCTACAGTTATAACACATATTCTTATGGCTACAACAAAAAATTTGGTGAAAAAATACAGAAAACTGTAGAAAAAGAATGTAAAAAAATTTAAGTATATATATATATATATATATATATATATATATATATATGCGATTCTCTTTATTTTTATTTTATTTATTTATTTTTCCTGTAAAAATCACTTTGCTTGTTAATAAAATTTCATAATACACATATGAATATGAGATAAATATAAGTTTATAAGGGGAAAAAAAAATTAAAAAGTGGTGGGCTCCCTTAAACGTATGGGGCTAAAGTGTAATTATATTAACTTAGTTTACTTTAAATTATGATATTCCTTGAAAGTATTAAAGCAATTGTAAAAGAATGAAATTTAATTAATTACTATATAATTAGCAGCATCAGTATCGTTATTAATTTCTAGTAATTGGATTTTTTAATTTATTCCGGTACTTTACCCCCCCCCCCCCTCCTACACTATCTTCAGCCGCCTGTAAGCAATAAATCTCGCCCCCGTAGTGAAAAACAAAAGTCGGCGCCTATGCTAATAAATATGTCCTGCGAAATGGTTTTCATTTATGAATTAGTTTATAGTGTTCATCCTAAGTAATTCTGCTAAGTATATATAGGAACGTTACAGTCCTTGATCTAGCATTGCCACAAAATTTTTGTTACATGTAGACACATGGACATTTTCTTAAAACGGTCAAATTAAATTCATGAAATCTCAAAAGATATAACCTCAAGACCAACCAACAAATGCTGGAATTCAAAAATTTTTAAAAATCCAATTATTTCTCCTGTTGAATCTAGAAGCAAATAAAAAGTTAGAACAATGAAATATTATAATTAACCCTTAACTACACGCACTGGTGTAAAAAAATACACCATTTATAGTAAACAGAATATAAATGACTTTGGGATCCCTTTCTCCGTGCTGTGTGCACATCTAACCTATCATTGAAGTATTTATTTGAAGATTTTTCATTAGTTTTTATAAAAAGTTTTGATAATTAAAACTTATACAGTCGGCAGCAAAAGCATCTGAGCACTCGCCAATAATTCTTATATAAAAAAAGTACACTTAATACTATTTTGTTAAATAAATCCTTTCGAATCATGTTCTTAGACTGACTAGGAACATTGTTCGACAAGGATTTATTTAACAAAGCAGTATTATGTGTACTTTTTTTAGACAGGGATTATTGCTAGTGCTCGGATACTTTTGCTGCCAACTGTAGCATACATATTTGCTCTTATTTAATTTATTTTCTCTACCAACACGTCTTCTTCGAAAGGCATCCTCAGGATGTTCTGTAGACAAGTGTGTTGTTAGGATTTATTTGATATTTTGATGGTGTACAAAATACACCACGCGTGTACTTGTGTTAAAATATTTAAGCAAGTGTAGTTAAAGTTTTCATGCTGGAATGCTAGAAATAAAAAATTTTAAAAAATTTAATACTTTCTCCTGTTTAATGTAGAAGTAAGTAAAAAGTTAGAACAATGAAATATTATAATTAAGGGCCTGCTTTACTCACCGCCGCCGGAAGCCGAAGCTAATGTTATTTTATGGGAAATTTTTCTTTACAAATAACTTATTAACTAATACATATTTTTAAATTCTGTTTTCGCATTCTGAAAATTCCCAACTGATAAATTGACGGAGTTTTTTTAAAAATGTATTTTTTAAATTTTTTTATATTTTATTTTGAAGCTGCAAAATACGAATTTTCAATATGTGAATTTTTTTCATTTTGCAATTTAAAAATAAAATATTAAAAATTAAAAAAATACATTTTAAGAAAGGTCCGTCCATTTAACAGCTGATAATTTTCTGAATGTGAAAACAGTATTTAAAAATATGTATTAGTTAATAAGTTATTTGTAAAGAAAATTTCCCCATAGAATAACATTGGCTCGGGCTTCCGGCGACAGTAAGTGAAGAGGGCCGTTAAAGCAGGTTTCATGTATGGATGAGTTTATCAAATTTTGGTGAAAATTAAAAGTGGGACACGGAAAACCAGAAATAGTACTGAACATTAATATTTCAAAAATGTCTTTATCTTTCTTCAAATTTGCTGTATAAACTCCCTTTTAGATATCTTTTTGTATATGTATTACTTTATTACTAGAGAAAGAATTAATAGGCATCATAGGTCAATTTTAGGTCTTAATAGTGAGTATCTCAAAAAACAGCTGTACCAATTCCTTACAAATTTACTGTATAATTTCTTTTTTAGATGTCCTTGGTTACTACATAAAAATTTGTAAGTTTTTTAATTATTTAAGTGAATTATATGCCTTGTGACCCCACTTTCTTCAAAGAAAGTTTATAGTATATGTTGTAATGGGTAATGGAAATTATGGTTCTTACGTACTAGAATTTTTTAGATTTAATATACTTGACAAGGATTTTAATAGAAGTTTTTTTTTTTTTTTATGAAAGGTATCACATTATTTACATATATAAATATACATACAGCCGAACCTTGTTAACACACTTAACGTGAATTACTTTTAACATGAACTGTTTCCACAATCCCCGTCAAAGTGAAGATTAGTTTCTGAGTTACTGATAGGATGAACTACTGATAACATGAAAAAAATTTTTATTCCCCTTGAGATTCATGTTAACGAGGTTCAACTGTTATATATATATATTTTCCCTCCATAGAATTTTTTTTTTCTGTTTTGAAGTATAAAAAAAATAAGCATTTTCTGTGCTTTTTTTTTTTTTTTTTTGGGGGGGGGGGGGGGATAATTATAACCACTCCCATTAATTTCAAATAAGGAAGTCTAAAGAAATAAAAATTTAATGGGATGTTTTTGAAAGATTAAAGTTGCCCCTAATTATTAAAAAAAATAAAATAAAATAAAAAAAATAAATCAGTAGAAAAAGAAAGAAAGATTTACTAAGTTGAAAAATGCAATAAATCATAATTACCTCCACTTGACCCTATATAATTTATGCTCATGTTAGATGGAAGAGAGGGATTCCTTCCCTTAATTTTTTATCAAACTGCATTTTTATGTTTTTATTACTATGACTATCAGTAAGATTACTCTAGTTATCAGAAATATCTTTGTGTGGATTTAAAATACTTTTAATATTTTTTTATATCATGTCACCCATTATATACTACTGTATAATTATAAGTTCATTAATATTTTATATCCAGATTTCATTGCCATCTTGTTGAAATATATGTTGCTTTTTTGTCGAGAGAATTGCTACTACACATAAAAATATTTTGTGTATTTTGACTTCAGTAGTGTAATAAGCCTAAAAAATTTTTAAATGCTTTGAAATAATGTATTTGGTTGAAGTCATGAATACTTTTAAACTTTGTTGGAAAATGTTAAAAATAATCTCCAAGCTATTCTTAAAATCTAAAATATGTAAACAAAAGAAGTTATTTTACTTGAATTATTAGTTGCATTTAAGAAAAAAAAAAAGTAAAAATTTATAACTATATATTATTTGAAAATTGGTTCTATAAATATTCTCTATAGGCCATTTTTTTGATAATGTAGTACATTGCCCTTTTTTAATATACCGATACATACCCGTCGTTATAAGCAAAGATCTCTTAATATATATATTTTTTTTTTTCTTAATGCAGTATAGCTTTGTTCTCAAAAGATTACAGAAATTATATATAGAACTTTATTAGATTAGTAAAAAAAAAAAAAAAAAAAAAATTGTGATCGATAAAAGCATTAAAAAATAAAACAACTTTTATTATATTTAAAAATACTTTTTTTTTTCTTTTTTTGTCGCTGATAAATACAATTATGCATTTTCTTTTGCCCTATTTTTGCTTCACACGTGCCTTTTTAGTTGCATATACAAGTGCCCTGCCTCTTTTCCTTCTTGAGTAAATACTAATTCTATTATTATTATTATATTTCCTTTTTCAGTGTAGGCAGGCTTGATGATTATGGTATGTCTGGTGTTGCTTTGTGCAAAGAAAGATTTTTTAAAATAATGATGAAACTGCGTAATCTAAATGCAGAAAACTTGGAACAAGTTTCCCTTGTTGGAAGGTAAACATTTTTTTTTTCATTTTGCTATATATATATATATATATATATATTTTTTTTTTTTTTTTTTTTGACGTCTTGGAAGAAAAAGAAAAAAAAAAAAATTAAATTTTACTTAAAAATCAACAACTTTGATTTATATATTTTTAAATACTTTTAGCAATTTTATTTATTTAATAAATTGTTATAAAACATTTCCTTTTTCAAAGTTAAGTTTCATGTTATTCTTGTGTAATGCATAAAAGTTTTTAATATTAAAACTATTGTAAAAATCTTTTATTCAGGGCATTTTATTTATATTACAATGCTTGTTAAACTGTTTGTATAGTAATAATTTACCTAATTTAGTTTGCTCAATTACTAAACTGTAGGCCTGTTATTTTGACTCACAAAATGGTAAAAAATATATTTAACTTTGTGATTTTTTTTTTAAATAATGTAAAATGTTCATAACATTACTGAAAAAATAATTGCTTTACTGCCATTATTTTTCTTTATTTTATTGGAACTCAAGTGGTGTGGCTCTAGGAAATGAATTTGAGTTAGCTAATTTTTGATTTCATTAGAAGGTAAATTTTTATTTTAAATACTTTAAAAAAAAGTTCATAAATCAAAGTTTTTTTTTTTTTTTTTTTTTTTTTTTATGCACATTTCTTAAGGACTGTGGGTTGCCATATAAATTTATAATAGAGATTTTTCTCTCGGGGGAGCCTGTAACCCCTAGAGAGCGCGTCCCCAGGTGGCGGATAGGGGAATGCCTCCATAGGTTTTCCTTTGGGTGGTAGGAGGGAAATAAAATACCTCCCGCGGACCAACAGGCAGAAGTCCAACCTCTCGAGGCTCTGGCAACCCTCTCTTCTATGAACTGTGGGCATTGCAAGCGATCCAGAAGGGCAAATGTCAACTCAGCCATCAGATCATTGAGCTCACAAACAAAATCATTGCTGCCCAGGGATCCTGCATCTTGCAATGGATACCGGCTCATGTAAATATTTTCGGTAATGAGAAGGCCGATGAGCTCGCAAAGGCTGCACGTAATTCTCCTCAGCCATCCAAATGTCTAACCCTCGTTGACGCCAATGCCGTCGCTGGCCGAAGACTAATCGGTCAACAAGTTAAACGAAACTCCATTCCGGAATTGAACTGTGATAGAGCCTTATCAACTATTTTAACCAGACTGAGGACAAACCATTTAAAAGGGATGAGGATTTCTGAGGACGGGCAGCGTAGTTACACCAACTTTTGTCCTCACTGCCCAGACGACATCCCACTGTCTCCCCAACACATCTTCAGCTGCCCAGCAATCCAGGCCAAACTTCTTAATATCGGCTTTGAAGACCCAGTAGACCTACTTTATACAGATAGGGCTGTCGAGGTTGCTAAAGCTGTCTTCGACAGTTTCGGAGTCATTTAATTGCACTTTCATAGACACGACATCATCATCATAGAGATTGTTTTTGTACATTTACTTTTACTTGCATTATGTGACTACTGTAGATAATGGAAGTAATCTATTTGGTCCAAAATTTTATTGTCAAGTTTTCACCTGATTGATATGTTTTGAGGTCTCTTTAATCCAATTTTTTTTTTTTTTTTGTTTTAACTAGTCAGTATGTATAGATGTAACGAATCTTCTGACTATCATATCTTTAAAATGGATAAAGATAGATTAATGAAATTTCAGATTTCAAACAGTTACAGTATACATATGATTTTGCCAACTTTTGGTGAAAATCGTAAAATTGAAAGTGGGGTGTTAAAAACCAGAAATTAGGACCATAAATCTGTATTTCTTTAACAGATTTAATAATTTTCTTTAAAGTTACTATACAAACTTTCTTTTAGATTTTTTTTTTTTTTTTTTGTATGTATTAGTTAGTTACTTGAGGAAAATTGCTAGGCATCCTGTGTAAATATATCAGTTCTAGATCTCACAAGTGAATTTCTGAAAAAACAGTTCTGTAGATTTTCTTCAAACTTGCCATATTACTTTCCTTTTAGACGTCCTTTTGTATATAATTATTGGTTTCCGAAGAACTGATGAATTTGCCAAGTTTTGTTGAAAAACAGAAATATGACCAAAAATTGGTATTTAAAAAATGGCGGTAACAATTTTCTTAAAATTTGCTATATAAACAAATTTTTAAATGTATCTTTGATTGTTTTACTTGGTTATTTCATGAAAATTGATTAGTGTTTTGATTAGATAGGTCAATTTTAGATCTCAGAAATGAGTGTTAGGGCCGCGGTAGCCTGGTCGGTAAGAGCAGCGAGTTCGTGATCGAAAGATTGCGGGTTTGGTCCTCGAGCCGGCCGAAGACTGTCGTGTACGCTAATGGCGACTGGTGCATGTTAAATTCCGTCATGGTCGCAAAGTCCTCTAAGTTCCCATCAAAAATTATACCTCTGGGGGTACCGGAACATGGGTTTAACTCGCTCTGATTTGGATCAAAATTCGAGTTCCTGTTGTCTGGCTGGTGCTGCCATCTTTCACCAGCTTCTGGAGCTAAAGTCGTTCTTCCTCCCTATGAGGTGCTCCTAATAACAGAAGACGCACCCCCCATGCCTTAAAAAAATTCCGGATAGTTCCACTACCGGGGTTCGGATTCTCCGAGTGGCATACGACAACAACAACAACAACAGAAATGAGTGTTTCATGATACGACTCTACCAATTTCTTCAAACTCATTGTTATATAAACTGCTTTTTATATTTCTTCAGGTTATATATATATTAGTTTGTATTTATGGGAAATTGTTAACTGTCTTAATTTGTTAGTGTGGCTAAAAGACTTAAAATTGACTTATCTTCAAAATTAGTTTCTAATATGTGTAGTAGTGGGTATTAGAAACTTATTTTTTTTCTTTTCAGTGGTTTTTTTTATATATATATAATTTACTCATTTCAAATGATGGGTAAAATTTTAGTTTTCTGAATACTTTGTTATAACCATGACTTTTTTATGTTTTTTATAAAATTATTATTTTATTTTTCAATTATTGTATTTATTTCAAACATTAGATGGGATTTTATATTCTGTATCAAAGCAAATTTTTCAGTTAAAGGGCCAAAGTTTCTGGCAGTTTGGTTCATACCAGAATTTTTTTTGCTGTGATATTAAAATAATTCTCATGAAAATTACAGAGATTTATTTGTTTAAGCTTAAAATTGGCTCAAGGCAAAATGAATTTTCTCAAACACACTACCTTTCCATAAATGACCAGACACTTTTGATTTTAGATGTTTTATCAAATATCTCAAAAAATACTAAATGAATCATCTTGAAACTTCAGAAGTGTGAAGAACATGTATCACATTGTTCGTGATATAAGTATGAGAGAACAATCAGATTAGACAATTAAAACAATCATCTTCTCTACACTTATGGTTGTATTTTTATATGACCGTTGGTTAAATGTACTCGCTCCTAAATGGTAGACGTAATGGCCGAAGGTGATAATTAATAAATCTTTTACTTACAGTTTTTCCTTGTGCAGTTGGAGCAATTTTTTTTATACCTTCACAATCATGACACTTGTCCTGGAAAAAAAATGCCTTCTTGGCTAATTGAGTCAATCATACCACTGAATCGATACTAACGAACACTTTAATTCCTTTTTAAGAAAATAAAAGGGGAAGAAATTGTAGGAGCCGCTTGAACAACTATTAATCAGTCATTTTATTTGTTTTAGTTAAATTAATATTAGGGAATCGAGGGGCGAATGCCAAAATATATACATCGCTGGAGCGATGTTTTTCTTACGACCGTTCACGCCGGTAGCTTGGGTGGGAATGAGACGCTCTGCGGGCTTCTGGCCAATCACGGCGCTCCTTTCAAAAGGTGTTCTATTTTGATCGTCAAAAACATGGACGTCGGCTGGAATCTTTATTTTTTAAAGGAAAAATAATGAGAATTATAAATTTAGATAACTAAGAGTATATTTATATAAATATTAATATTGTTATAAGTTAATTATAAAATCGGAGCTATTTAATTTAAAGTTTGAATAACTAAAAACGTAATGAAATAATACTTTATTTATTTAGGGGATATGACCGTTAATTTAAAAAGGGGGAAAAGTATAATTTTTAAATAAATTTAAACTTTAAACGGACAATTTAATTATTGAATTATTTCGGCGGGGTATATTAAAAAAAAATGTCATATTTACGATATGACAACATGTTATACCTTATATATTTCAGTAAAAGTTTTGTCCTGAAAGCAAAAGGGGAACAAGTAAAAAAATTAAGGAAAAATGAAAATGTTTGGGATCATCCTGTAAAGGGTATTGCTTGAAATGTGTTCTGACTGCAGCATGTGATCATGAGGCTTTTTCTTATTATCTGTATAAATTTTTGTGAGGCTATCACTTATAATTGTAGAGATATAAGGGTTTCTTTAAAAAAAATTGCAAAATCACTTTGCTTGTGAAATAGTAAAATACTTAGGTCATTGGATAATGCCTAAAGGCTTAGAAGTTGATCCTGCTAAAGTGGAAGCTATAACTAGTATACATCTACCCAAAAATTTTAAACAAGTGCAATCTTTTTTAAAATCTTATTCTTAGTATCAGCATTTCCTTCCAAATTTTGTAGACATTTCTCAACCACTCAGTAACGTTACAAAGAAAGAAAACCATCTGGAATTAAGCAGAAGTGGAACAAACGTCTTTTTAAACTCTTGAGAACTGTCTGGTAATACCTCTTATATTGAAGCAGGCTGATTGTATGAAACCTTTCAACCTAAGAACTAATGCAAACAACTATGCCTCAGTGGCGGATTTAAGGGGGGAGGGGGCTAGGGGGCTGAAGCCCCCCCCCCCCCCAAAAAAAAAAAAAAACACTGACATTCACAATTGAATATTGCAATTGTAAATTTTTTATTGGTCTAGAATAACACTTTGAAAAATTTTAGCCCCCCCCAAAAGTCAAGTTCTGGATCCACCACTGCTATGCCTTGCATGCGGCTCTTTTGCATGGAGATGACAGAACAACTGAACACCCCATTGAATATGCCAGTCGACTTCTTACACTGAGAGAACAAAATTATTCTACCACAGAAAGAGAAGCATTAACTGTTTTGTGGGCACTTGAGAAGTTTTGTTGTTATGTGGAAGGTCAAGAAATCATAGTATCTATTGACCATTAACTGTTGAAATGGTTGATGAATCTTAAGTCACTATCTGGAAGATTAGCCCAGTGGTCTTTGAAAATCCAATCTTTAGAAGATTGATTATATTTCTAGGAAGTCAAATGTAGTAGCAGACATATAATCTCACCTAATCTGCGATACTGAAGTAAATAATAGAGACATCTGTAACTTTGTAAGTGTGGGTGTGCCATCTAGAAGCCCTAGTAGCATCCTTGAAACTCAGTTGAAAGATGAAAACTTAAAGAAGATAATCGACTGTTTTGAAAATAATCAAAAAGATGAAGATTTTGTAAACTGGACAAATATCAGATGAACCAAGTTATATTGTACAGATAAGCCTTAGACTTAGATACAGATGAAACCTACTTGTGATACCAGACAAGGAAAGAGAAGATATCATGAAACTACATCATGATTCTCCTATTGCAGGTCATTATGGTAAAACAAAATCTTACAGGATCCGGACATAATATCACTGGACAAAATATTGCCGGACAAAATATCGCAGCGACTAACAAAAAAATAATAATCTGTTTCACATGTGATCTCTAGAGGAGGCCGCATAGGGCCTTATAAATATATATCATAGCATGGAATTTCATTATTTTATCTATATTTAATTTTAAGTTATCATTTGACTTTCACCATTCAAAATACATTTTAAAAATATTGTACATCACTGTTCACAAACCTGAATTAAAAATTATACAATTAATAAGCATGATTGAATTTATTATGACTAATCTTGACGAAAAAGTTAATAAACATAGTCTATAAACTCTTTTATGCAAAATTCATAACAATTTTTGTGATGGGTTTGTCTGTATGTCAATACTCTGATTGTTGCATTGGAAATAGTAGCATGAAAATAAACTACGAAATTGATCCCAATAAAATAAATTAATAGATTAGAATAAGATAAATATATCGAAGTGAACGGTGGATAGCCTATTAGGCGAGGATTTCATTCTGTCACTGTGTCAAGCGTTTAGTCAAATTCATTTCTCTTAACATGAATATAATATGTTCTGTACAAGAAATTTATGAGAACATACATATGATGGGAAACTGAGCAGAGTCCACCTATGCCAACTAGTTTAATTGTTTTTGTAGTGATTCCTCTGTCTATACAAAACTTCAAGGATGAAATAAATTCTTTTCTCTTAGCTTGCAGACTACATGCACTAGTATAATAATTTCATGAGTTAATTAACAAGATGTAATCATTTCATTTTATATTTATTTTGTGTTGTCTTATGTAATAGTGTGCTATGATAAGTAGGGAAAGTTTTTTCATCTATAGTTCCTGATTTACTATACATTTTAACTTATAAGCTTTTGAAATCGAAACATGTATGGTGCTCAGGAAATAATACCCGACTGAACTAGCCAACTTGCTACAATATGTTATGCGTTATAAAAAATACACTTTTTTTTAACTACCTTTGTATTAAAAATAAATGCAAAAATTGATTTAATTCATATTTTTAATACCAATTTCCTTTTTAAAAAGATATCATAAGAAAATATGTAAAAGTTTTTAAATGTCATAAGAGTTTTTCTTGTTTCAAAATTTATCAAAAAGCAGCTTGTTTAAATAAAAAATCACTTATATTTTTCTGATTTTAATATGTAAATCAGAACTTTTTTGTAAGGTCCTATATGTAAATTTTAAATTATCCTAAATTAGTTAAAAGTAGCATTTCATTTTTCATTTGTCAAAAGTTATTTTCAAAACTAAATATTAAATATAATTCTAATAATTTTTGCTTGTGAATGTTTCCGAATAATAATGCTTTATTAATATTATCATCTAAAATTCTAAAAATTGATTTTCTCGTGTTTTATTTATTAATTAATTGATTAATTTTCTATTTTAGGAAATCTGGTGTGATTCGTAAGATTATGCTAAAGAAGTTGCTTCAAGTTTTTAAAATGTGAGTGATGAATGTACATGATAACACTAAGCCAAGGACGTACCCAGAGAGGGGATCCATGGGGTCCGAACCCCTCCCGAAATAAAATTTAATAAAAGTTACTTTAATAATTATTCCCTTCTGATGTTCTAAATTGTTTTATATCATCCATAACTTTGAAAAGAAAATATGTTTTTTAATAAGTTCTTTAATTGTATCATTTTACACAATTAGTTTTCCATTGGGGGGGAGGGGGGAGCAATAGCCACCTACATTAGAGACATATATGATTTTTATATATATATATATATATTTTTTTTTTTTTTTTTTTTTTTTTGTACATGAGCAATTTTTTGGTTACTTTTTTAAAACTTTAAAGTTTATCAAATATTCCTAATGATATTTTTTGTGGTCTGTATACGAAAAAAAAAAAAAAAAAGGCAAGCAAACAGTATTAAAAATAAGCTGATTTTCGATTTAAATTGCTTTTTTTTCTGATACACAATTGCGCCTATTGTACTTCTTTAGCAATTGAATGAAATTGACAGTTTACATGTATCTACTACGAGCTCAATGACATCTTTTAAAGACGTTTACTATAAACAGAACTGCACATGAAAGACTATTTTTGCATAGCAATACTCTCAAAACATTATAATTTAACATGAAAAACATGAAATTTTTATGATGCATTGAACAAGATGACCAAAACTAAATGCAAAACTGGTGTACAAACGATAAATAGACAATAAGACTTCTTCACACACCATAAATTTTAAGCCAGCACAACCGGTTTCGAAAGGATGTAGCCTTCCTTCATCAGCTGCAAAAAAACATAATGAAGGAAATTATTTAATTGAATTAAACAAATTTTTCCAGGCTGTAGACAGCAAAGTGGAATCAGATTTTTCATTGACAATTTTATCACGATTAAGGTAAATAGCTAAATTTTCCAAAAAATCCAGTTCGGAAATGCGTTGGGCATGAAAGATAATTTTGGCACTCTTAAAATTAAAACTATGATCAAATTCCCAACTGTGCTTCACAATAGAATATTGACCTGATAAACGCAACCTGATAAACTTGTTGTCTTGCCTTTTTATCCCCCCTTATGTTTTAAATTAGCCAAAGTTTTGTAGTGTTTCAATTTTCACGTTATTTTTAAACCTGTCAATAAATTCCAATTCCCTTGAACTAAATCCCCTGTTCCCGAGCTTTATAAGTGGGGTATCTATAATGTTCCTTGTAATAATTGTGATTTATCTTATATTGGTCAAACAAAAAGAAATATTGAATGCTGTTTACGTGAACATTCTCGGTATGTTGTTAATCAAGAAATTTCTAAATCTTTTGTTGCTAAGCACAGTTGGGAATTTGATCATAGTTTTAATTTTAAGAGTGCCAAAATTATCTTTCATGCCCAACGCATTTCCGAACTGGATTTTTTGGAAAATTTAGCTATTTACCTTAATTGTGATAAAATTGTCAATGAAAAATCTGATTCCACTTTGCTGTCTACAGCCTGGAAAAATTTGTTTAATTCAATTAAATAATTTCCTTCATTATGTTTATAACATAATAATAGTTATAATTAAATAATTCTAAAAATAATAATAATAATAATAATAAATTAATTTTATTAAATTTACTTATTAGTATAATATTAATTTAAAAAATAAATAAATAAATAATAAATAAATAAATAAATCATTAAAAAAATTAATTGTTTATTCCTTCCCTCCCTCTTTTTGTTTTTGCGTGTTCCTCTCTGATTGGTCCTGCATGATACTTCCTATTGGTTGTTTGTGTTGCTCCTCCCCCTCTGGATTTTGCCCTGCTTTCAGTCTTGCTTTTGCCTCCAAGGCAGTAGCACGTGTTTTTTTGCACCTGATGAAGGAAGGCTACGTCTTTTCGAAACCGGTTGTGCTGGCTTAAAATTTATGGTGTGTGAAGAAGTCTTATTGTCTATTTATTGAACAAGATGGCCTTGAGACAACAAAGTCTCAATTTGATTCTGTATTTTTTATTAATATATAAGTAATTTCATAAATATTTAAATAAATGAACATTTATAGAAAAGTATTTAATATTACAGTATCTTTACTTAACATATGTTCTACTTAATAGCAAATAATACCTAAAATCGCTGACAGCTGTGGTCCCCATGTTATCCCATAAGAAAATTTGTTTCTATAATTACTCATTACCTAATGTGTTTTTTAAAAATCCGTTTTCACATTCAGAAAACTCATAATCATTAAATTAGAACTTGTTTTCCAAAAATTGATTTTTTAAATTTTTAGTATTTCATTTTGTGGCTAGAACATGAGAAAAATACACTCAGTGAAAATTCGCATATTTTAACTAAAAATTAAAATGTAAAAATTTTAAAAACTAATTTTTCAAAAATGAGTACTTATTTAGCGATTGTGAATTTTCTGAGTGTGAAAACAGAATTCTAAAAAATGCATTAGGTAATGAGTAAAAAAAATTTCCTCTAAGATAACAAGGGCAACAATCGCTACAGATCTGTTGTAAATGTATGTACTTCAATTAAGTATTGGTAGGCGTGAAGTGCCGGGTTCAATCACAGGCCACGCTCGTTGACCCAGCTGTCTGGTATTTTCCGTGTTTTTCTCTAAAATTCGTGTAAATACGGGCTAGGATCTCTTTAAGACCCCCCCCCCCCCCACATGATGGAAATTCCATCCATAGGCCTAGTATCCTAGCATATTCAATTGGCCTTAACCCAACAACCACAACTAACCATCTTCCTGGTAAAGAGAAATTTTCTAATACTTCCAGAGTCATTTATAGAAAAAAATACACAGAATTCACTGAAGTTACTATTCAGGTGTTAATGAATCGAACGATGTTTTGAATTGTGAAAAACACCTAGAGAAATGTATCAGTTTTTCATGGGGTTCAGTAAATGTGAATTCAGTATGAACTGGAACTTTAAATTTTGATGTTTAAAAAAATTAGCTTAAACTCAAATTCTAGGAAAAGCTTAAATTTTACATACGTAATAGTGAAGGTTTCAATTATTGTGAACAAGAGGCTCGTTACGAGAGGGGCAAAAGGATGCTCAGTTTTAAGCATATTTATAATAAGTATGTAAGGAGCCCCTTAAAAAAACATAGCCTTACTCCCTACGTGCCTAAATGAAACCTTGATTTTGGACCCCTCCCGAAATAAAATCCTGGGTATGTCCTTGCACTAAGCCTTAATAAATCAATTTCATTCTTAATTCTCATTTATTTTATTTTATATATTTATTCAGGGAGGATACTGGTCAGGAAATATTGACAGATTTTGTGGAAATAAGCTATATTTGAAATTTTGTTATTGTGAATCGCTAATTGTTTGCTAATGTGAAATTTTCATAAGAAATAAAGACCCAAAGGCAGGGAAAAGTCAGAGAAAATTGCTAAAAGTGGTCTGTAAAAGATCAGGGAATTTGGGAAAGCTTGAGTTTATTAGAAATTACAAGAATTGATAAAAATTTATTGTAAGAGCTTTGAATGAATTAAGGATAGCCAATCCACATTCCCTCGTCTGTATGACTCCCCCCCCCCCCCACACACACACCTACTCCCAATAGTAATGTTTGCAGCCCTTGGTGGAATTCAGGAAATTTATGTAATGCCATCTTCTGTTAACAAAGCAAACAAGAATTAAAATTGTACAGTTTGCATAGATTATTAAAACTTTCCAATTGTATGTATTCCTTGCCTTGTTCAACCTTCATTATATTTTGCCTCTGTGATCACACAACAGGTAGACAGAAAGACAGACAGGTAGTTTAATTGAATTTGAAATATCTCTTAAACATTGTTAGAAAATGTTAAAAACACATAAAAAAATCAAAAATCAAATTACATCAGTTAACAGAGGGAACCTAAAATAAATATTTAAATACAAAACTAGTGATATATTTTTGACACAAGGTTATCTTTTCTATTGACAGTAGCTTTTATATCTCTTTTATGCAAGTAAAAGTTGAGCACCTACTTGTGCACAAACCATAATAAGAAAATTGTATACGAATGCGAGTCACCCATGGCTCTATACTACAGTATAGGATCCATTATCCAGAAAGCTTGGGACCTGGGATATTCTGTATAAGGGGTTTTCCCGTAATTCGGAACACTTTATTATATGTATAAAAATGATACAAAATAATTTCATAAATAGCAGTGATAAACATGAATAATATAAATAAACACTTTACCTATATATTTGTTCATTTAATAAATTATTTCTGCAAAATGAAAAACATTCTTAATTAGAATTTTAAACTATAAAAAATAACAGTTATAATAAATAAAAATAAATAAACATATATAAAATTTAATTTTGGACCTGAGAGTATAAAATCCTTTCATTTGGATTTTGCAAGCATTTCTATGTTTTTTTTTTTTTTTTTGCTTATAGTGTCTCTGCTGTGATACTAATTGTTCATAAATGTTTCAAATAATTTTAGCACATAACGCTAAATATTTTATGAAACAAATTCTAAAAATAATGGAAATTAATAAAAACTGTTTAAAATTTGTATAACAATTGGGACTTCATGCATGCAACCTAAGTGCAAGGATAAAATTCATCTGCTGTTGGGCACTTTAAGAAGTACGTGTTATTAATGTTTATCTATTAAAAAATACCATAAAAATTCATTACCTAACCTAAATTTGCAAAATTTTCAGTAATTATTGGAACAATTTTGTGCTCACCATGTTTCCCCAGAATAACACCGTAGCATTAAAGAAAGTAGGTTGTAAAACTATACTTCTAACTACTGCTATTGAATAACTTTAATTTTTAAATTTTACAATAATTAAAAATTTTGGTAGTTGGCATTTTGCATTCTGGTTTTCGGAGCATTCTGGATAACGGGTTTCCTGATAACGGATCCTATACTGTATTAATTTTAAGAGCTTTTATCTGATCCTAGTAGCAAAAAGTGTTTGACACAACTATGAGTACTGCAGATACATTTTGTCCCTTAAATACAAATTTTAAAACTACGAGAAAAGAAACTGCTTGTTTTTATAATTTTAGGCATAAAAATGTTTAACCTTTAAATGAAACTGTTTTGACTTTTTCTGCTATCGATGCAAACCCAATGAGAAATCGTCTCATGACAGGAAGTGAGGGAATGATTCTCATACAGTATAAGACCAAAAATCCGGAATTCTGAAATCCAGAACGTTTTGAAATTCCGATCATTCGTACACTGAACAGTCTGAGGGAAAAAATGGTAGGGGAAAAAAAACTATGTTTCCATCAAATTACGGTAATTTAATTCAATCTTAACAAGTTTTTTTTTTTTCCTCTCTCTCCATTAGATGATAATTTCTAACTATTTTCCACTTTTTTCTAAAACAACGGCAGACAATCAGCCTATTTTTTATTTTTTTTTCTTTCTCTACGTTTATCTTCAAAGGTCTTGTTTATCGTTGCGTTGAGTAAAGAGATAACAGAATTGTGCGTTTATCTTTGTAATTATAAGTACTTGAGCTTTATTTTTTATTTAAGGAATAATTTAATGGGATTAAATAAATGAAGCTTTGCACTTTTGGGTCTATCATATGGACCACATTATAGTCTGTTTAGAAATGAGGTATTTTCACTATAGTGGGAATGCTGTTCCTATTTCATTTATTTTATTTCTGTTATTAAACCACCATAGTTTTATAATAATTAAAGTTTTTAATTATCGTTAACACGGTATAAAATTATATTGAAATATGCCAGTAATTATTTCTTTGATGCTTGATTATAAGGGTTGGACTAAAATTTAAAAAATGTCCGGTAAATCGATATTTTCTTTTTAAGTTTCTAAAATCCGGAAAATTACGTCAGTCCCGCGTTTTCCAGATTTTCGGTCCCATACTGTATTTCCTTTACTTCAGTGATTAATTGATGCATGGCCATAAATTATTTCACTGAACAGCATGGAAATTGTTGAAGGTGCATTTTCTACATTTTTCACTGATTTTTAATGGTACAGTTGTACAATAGAACGTCTATTATCTGAAACTATTTTAACCAAAATTTCCAGTTAATCAAAATTCACAGACATTCCTTGTGTGCAAGATACATTCTTAAAAGCTTGAAGTTTTACTATCATATTCCTTGTATAGAAGCAGTCCTTTTCAAACCACCAGTACTATAAATATTGTGGATCCTCTTTTTTAGAATTTTCTTTTTAAAAAAGAGGACAACAATAACATCTGCTTAACGTGTAGATACTCAACCACCAAGCATTCGCACGTTAAACAGAAGGTCCAGGTTCAATTCCTGGCTCTGGTAGTTTCCACGTAGTTGGTGTAAAAATCAACCTTACACTCCTATCTTTCTAAAATGAATTTTCATGGTTGATGAATTAATGAATAAAAATTTTTAAATTACCATAATTTCACGTATATAACCCGTGGCGGAAGGTAACCCGCAGCATAAAAAATTTATTAAAAAATAATTATAACAGAAAGATACCCCGCACTTCTAAAATCATATGGTCGGCAATCGCTGTTTATAATTTCAATATTAATTTCTATTTTTTTTTAATAATAAGTAGAAAAAGATACAAATAATAAACAAATATAGAAATAAATATAAATAATAAACAAATAAATTTACTTACCTATAATGAAAAAGCAAATAATCATAACGTAGTATTAATTTTTCTCTATATATAAATTACTACAGTGGAGCACCTTTTATACGTTTCTCATTTATACGTTTTTCTCATTTATACGTTTTTCGAGTTCGGTCCCAAATCACTCCATTGAATTCTAATGTTAAAATATTTCGTTTATACGATACAAATAAATTCTTAATTTCACTTATACGTTTTTTTTTTTTTCCCCTCATTGTAGAATCCCAATTTTGAGTTTCATTCCAGGATTAAAAAAAAAAAAGATAAATGCTCTTTATGTTTTATTCTTATTTTTTTTTTAGAACTATGGTAACAAAGTGCGGCTATAGAATAAAGTGCGACTTACATCAATAGTCTGGGGGGAAGGGGGGTTAAGCTGCCTTCAAACTCTGGCAACGATGTAGAGCTTCAAAAGTCATAAATTATCCATTGTCCGAAAGTGAACCTTGAAATTTTGCACACATTTACAATGAAGGGCATTAATTTTTATTGCTCTTTTACAAAAGAGACCCCGTTCTCATGTATTTATCGCACTAAGAGGTTTGTGAGCAACGAATCCAGCGAGCGTCGACTCTCAAAAATCACATCAAAGAAATATCAATAGAGCCGCACTTGCAGCTTTGCAAGTTGCTGTAGTTTGAAGGCAGCAGAGAAATTTTCAGAGATAAGCAATTGGCGACTGGGTTGAATGGTTGGTATACAAGTAGCCAGTGACCACATGAAGATCTCTCACTTTCTCTTTTAATTGATTCCAGGAATCGGGTATGAAAGGAAAAAAGCCCACAACTTTATAGGCATTTTGTAAACTTGAAGATTTATTACTCACTTCCGTTGGGCGACTTGGACAGTGCCTGATTTAAGGCAGGGCATTCGGGGCACGTGCCCTGGGCCCTCACAGCGAAGGGGCCCGCAAGAAATTCCATCATACATTTTAAAAAATAGTTAAAATTTCCAAATTTTGCTATAATGATCATTGTTTTTTTTATTTTCGTCAATGGATGGAGGAATTATTGCGCTTTTTTATAAATTGGCGTGATGATCTTTCAAGGAAACTATCAACTCATCGGAAAAATTGTAATATTTTTGCTGAATGCAAATACAATTGCATACTACCGATACTTGCATATTGCGTTCCAAACTTTTACTAAGGCTAACTAAATCTGAGGAACGCACCACAATGCAGATACACGAGGATGGGGGGGGGGGGCTTACTCTTAACAGCAAAATGAAAAGTTAATTTTTAGACGGCTGAATCGGAAATAAGCGGTTTGTTTTGTTTGTTGCATTTGCAATATTAAAGTACAAGAAAAAGGGGCCCATTGAACATGAGTGCCCTGGGCCTCCAAGTGAGTAAATCGGTCCCTGGACTTGGAAGATTTTCTTATCGTGCTTATTTGACATTACGGTTGGAGAAACAATTTTTTTTTCTTTGCTTCCTTTTAATCGTTTGCAAAAATGTCATCTTCGTTTAGAGAACAAAAGGCTTTAAAGGTTAAAATCGAAATCTTGAAAAATTTTTCTGAATTTCTATATTTTTAATTATCATTTAATTTTTATTCAACCTTTTAAAAATATTTTAAATATAATTAAAAATATATCTTATTCGAATAAATGTAAAGGAAATCATGAAAACTGATTGGACTTTTATTATTAATATGATACTTTATTGTATATTGATGAAAAAACGAATTTTCAGTTGTACGTTTTTTTCAGTTATACGTTTTTTAGAAACGGTCCCTTGAAAAACGTATAAACGGTGCTCCACTGTATAAACTAGAGTAACTTCTAATGTTTAACACCTTTATTCTATTTATAAGAAAATTATAGATTAATAATAAATTTATTTATAAAATTCATTTAAATCCATCGAAATTGGATTCTTCCGTATCAGAATTAAAATGTTGCAGCATTGTTTGGGACAGTTCATCTTCATCATCCTCATTATTCTCCTCATCAAGTTCCTTTTCACTGTCCTCAATTTCATCGTCATTACACATTAATAATCCAGACTTCCAAAACAAAAATGAGACTGGTGTTGATTTTTTCGTTGTTCACGATAGATGCCCTGCACCGGATGATAGCCCGCAGGACATATAAAGTCAGGATTTTTTTTATAGATTACCTGTGGGTTATATACATGAAATTACGGTAATTAGTTATCATGTATAAAGATAGTAATTTTTTTTATAGATTACCTGCGGGTTATATACATGAAATTACGGTAATTAGTTATCATGTATAAAGATAGTAATTTTTTTTAATATTTTTTTTAATAAATGAATTTTCAATCATAAAAACAATATAGTTTTTTTTTTTTTTTTTTTTTGTTCATGTGTTTTCTGCACCTGTTCCTACCAGAAATAAGACGAAGTTGTTTTCCTTAATCACCATTGGAGTTTGAAGTGTTTATCTATCAATGAACTTTTCTCAAGCAAAAACTTAACTTTTTTTTTTTTTTTGAACTTTTAAAGACTTTCTAGTTTATTAAACACTCTAATATCTCTTAAATGTTCATTGAGCATCTGCTATTATGGTATGTTGCTTTTGTTATTTTTTATGTTAAAAATCATATCTTATTTTCACTTATTTTAAGTTACATGTAAGAAGTTATGTTGATTTTTATTTCAAATAAAATTTTTAATTAAGTTAGAAAACTTCTATGGTCATCATTTTACACAATTTACTCTTTTTCAATAACCTGGATAAAAAGCATATTTATTTTTCTAGTTTCTATTTTTCAAGGCATTTTAATTTAAATGTCATTTTCCTGTTGTTTGAAAATTTAAACATAGCTCCTTTGCTAATGGGCTCTTCCCACCGTCGTCTGCTCAATCACGTGATAGAGGAAAACGAATAATTGAATTTTGAGAATCGAGTTCAATTAAATATTGTTCTTAAGAACAAAAATTTTAATATTTATTATAAAATAAAATAAAAGTAATATTATGTATTTGTAAACAGTAGAATAGTTGTATTTGTAAATTTAATAATTTTTTAAAAACATTTTTATGTGTTTATTTATTTTTACCTATAAGAATCGATTTTTGTATATTGTAGTGTAACTGTAACATTAACTGATCTAAATAATAGCTTCTTGTGGAATGTTTATGGATTATAAATTGAAATTTTAAAATGTTTTCATTTAATTTAATTGCATAAAGGTGTTACAACAAGTTAATTAACTTAGTTACTGGTCTAAATGGATTTACGCAGTACGATATTTCACTGTCACTGATTTTAAGTACCAAAAATCAGAGTATTAAACACGTTCTTTATGAACATTAATAACAAACATAAACTAAATGATGATTGTAAATGTATACGGCAAACAAAACAGGATGAATAATGATATAAAATGGATTAAAAATGATGATTTATAAAAAATAACACAGATTAAATACGATTGATCAAAAATAAGAATAGAAAATATGTTATTTCAGCAATCGCTATAGATTAACAAGACTTTGTGTGCTATTTGTTTTTCCTCTATCATGTGACCTCTGACATCAGGTGGGAAGAGCCCATTAACTTAGCTATGGATCTGCTCCTCACCAGTTAACAAATACCCGCATGTTATAAAATTACTGGCTTAAATCAGCCTACTCAATGTTTTTCCCATAAGTCAATGCCACAGAATATATGTTATGGCTTGCATCATGTCACAGGACTCCTTTACTTTACAAATCTTCGTATTTAATTTGTTTTAGTAGTGGTTGCTCTGTCTATACAAAGCTGCAAGGATGAAATAAATTGTTTTCTGTTAGTGCACAGACTGTGTGCACTAGTATAATAGTTTCATAAGTTAATTAACAAGATGTAATTGTTTCTTTTTATATTTATTGTCTGTCATCTTATGTAATAAACATAGTGTGCTGTTATAAGTGGTGTAAGTTTCTTCATCTATAGTTCCTGATTTACTCCACATTTTAACTTATAAGCTTTTGAAAAACATGTATTGTACTCAGGAAATAATGCCCAACTGAACTAGCCGACTTGCTACAATATATTATATGTTACAAAAAATGCACTTTTTTCAATTATCTTTGTATTAGAAAGCTGTGCAAAAATTTATTTAATTTCTATTTTTAATGACAAATTCCTTTTTTTAAAATGTTGTACAAAATATGTATAAAAATTTTAAATGTCATAAGATTTTTTCTTGTTTCAAAATTTATCAAAAAATAGCTAGTTTAAACAAAAAATCTTTTATACTTTTCTCATTTTAATGTGTAAATGAGAACTTATTTGTAAGGTCCTATGTACTATATATAAATTATAAATTAACCTAAATTAGTTGAAAAAAAAAAAAAAAAAAAAAGCATTCTATTTTATACATTTGTAAAGTATTTTCAAAATTAAAAATTACTCTAAAAATTTCCATTTGTCTATATTTCTAACTATACATATATATCATCTAAAAATTGATTTGCTCATGTTTTATTAATTAATTTATGTACTTTCTATTTCAGGAAATCTAGTACGCTTCCTAAGGCTACACTGAAGAAGATTCTGGAATATATTAAAATGTGAGTGTTGAATCTACATCATAACACTAAGCCTTAACAATAAATCAATTTCATTCCTAATTCTCACTGACTTTATTTTATTTATTTACTCTTGGAGGCCATTGGTCAGTAAAAGTCAGGGAATTTTAGTCAGTCTAGAAAAGTCAGGGAATAGTCGGGGAATTTTAACAAATTTTGTGAAATAAACTATGTTTCAAAGCTTATTATTGTAAATCACTAACTATTTGCTAATGTAAAATTTTCATAAGAAATAAAGACCAAAAGTCAGAGGAAATTGCCAAAAGTGGTCTGGGTAAAGTCAGGAAATTTGGAACAGCTTGAATTTCTAATTCTGTCTAAAGACAAGAATTGATATAATTTATTATAAAAGTTTCATATAAATCAAGAATCCACATCCCCCAGGCCTTATGAGTCCCCCACCAGTGATGTTTGGTGGCCCTCGATGAAAATCAGAAAATTTAGGCAATGCTATCTTCTGTTAACAAAGCAAACAAGAATTAAAAATCATACAGTTTACATTAATTATTAATATTTTCCAATTGTATGAACTCATTGCTTAGTTTAACTTTCAATGTATTTTGCCTCCGTGTTTGCACAACAGACAGATAGAAAGACAGACAGGTAGATTAGTTGAATTCATAATCACTGTTAAACTTTGCTAGAAAGTGAACATAAAAGGAATACCTATTTAAATACTAAGCAGGTGCTATCCTCTTGACACAAAATTATCTTTTCTAAAGGCAACATGTTTTACATCTATTTTATGCAAAAATTGAGCAACTGCTTGTGCCCAAACCATAATAAGAAAATTGTATACAAGCCACACATGGCTCTACACCATTATACTCTGCTGAGTGCACTAAAAACAAATCGGCCTGCTTACCATTTGGCAAAATCTATCTCTACTGCATTCTCTAGAAAACTCTCGCTGATATCTATATATATATATACATATATATTATTATATATATATATATATATAGTAATTTATCAAAAAGTAGCTAGTTTAAATAAAAAATCATATATATTTTTCTCATTTTAATGTGTAATAATTTTCGTTTGTCTATATTTCTGAACTATATGTATACATCATCTGAAAATTGATTTTATCATGTTTTATTTATTAGTTTTTTAATTTTCTATTTTAGGAATTCTCGCTTTCTTCATAAAGCTATACAGGAGAAGATGCTTGAATTTCTTAAAATGTGAGTACTGAGTTTACATCATAACACTAAGCCTTAACAATAAATCAATTTCATTCTTAACTCTCATTCACTTTATTTTATTTATTTATTTAGGAAGGACGTTAGTCAGGAAAAGTCAGGGAATTTTAACAAATTTTGTAGAAATAAGCTATATTTGAAAGCTCATTATTGTAAATCACTAATTGTTTATTAATGTGAAGTTTTCATAAGAAATAAAGACCAAAAGTCAGAGAAAATTGCCAAAACTGGTCTGGAAAAAATCAGGGAATTTGGAAAAGTTTGAGTTTCTAATTCTGTCCAAAGACAAGATTTGATAAGGCCGCGGTAGCGTGGTCGGTAAGAGCAGCGAGATCATGATCGAAAGATTGCGGGTTCGGTCCTCGAGCCGGCCGAAGACCGTTGTGTACGCTAATGGCGACTGGTGCACGTTAAATTCCGTCGTGGTCGCAAAGTCCTCCAAGTTCCCATCAAAAATTATACTTCTGGGGGTACCGGGACATGGGTTTGACTCGCTCTGATCCGGATCAAAATTCGAGTTCCGGTTGTCTGGCTGGTGCGGCCATCTTTCACCAGCTTCTGGTGCTAAAGGTCATACTTCCTCCCTATGAGGTGCTCCTAATAACGGAAGACGCACCCCTCATGCCTTAAAAATCCAGTTAGTTTCACTACCGGAGCTCAGAATTTCCGAGTGGCACACAACAACAACAACAACAACACAAGATTTTATATAATTTTTTGTAAGAGCTTTGTATAAATCAAAGATGGCCAACCCACATCCCTCAGGCTCTTTGAGCCTCCACCAGTAATCATTGGCGACCCTCGGTAGAATTCAGAGAATTTATGTAATGCCATCTTCTGTTAACAAAGCAGACAAGAATTAAAAATAATACAGTTTGCATAAATTACAGTTGAACCTCTATTATCCAAAACTGTTTTAACTGAAATTCTCAGGATTTTTTTCCCCCCTTTTTTTAATTATCACATTCTTTGTGTTGAAAATTCACAGCCATTCCTCGTGTGTGAAATACATTCTTAAAAACTTAAAACTTTACTATCATATTCTTTGTGTACATGCAATCCTTTCCAAACCACAAGTACATATAAATATTTCGTATTCTCTTTCTTAGACTTTTCTTTTTAAGAAGAGTATAATAATGTGAGTGAAGAAAATGAACAAATCAGAAATTCTGGAGTTTTGAATGTTTTGCAAAAAGTTTGGTATGGCCTCAGCAGCAGAAAGACTGTGATATTTGTGAACTAATAGTATTTTTAAAAAAACTTCATAATAGAGCTGCCAAGCAAAAATGAAGTTCTTCTTATAATTAGCATAGATTGCTTCTGATAACCGGTATATATTTTTTTTTATGTATCAATTATTATATTGTAAAAGAATTAAGAAATTAAGTCTAACAGACATAGAGAATCACCAGTAAATGAAACCAAAATTCACCACTGCAGTACTCTATAACTGGGGAACCTCCAATGAAATTATTAAAGAAGCTTAAAATATGACTATGTAATATTCCCATCAAGCTGAATCATAACATAATATCAACGATTTTCGGAAGTATGATACTTTGCGTGGTGCTGATATCATTAATACTAGTCCCTTAACTTTGGAGTGCAATAAAATGAGCTTTACCGTGTTTTCAAAGGATTTACTTATTTCAGAGAAGAGGAAGAGTGGGAGGAATTGGAAAGGGAATATTTCTTGAACAATGAACAGATAACTATGCACGCCTAAGGCTCCTATATATTCGAGCTGGCACATCAGGTATTTTGTTGCCTTAGGGTTGCCACATGTACCCAGCGCGTTTCCCTGATAAACAAACGACAAACATTTTTTTTTATCGTCTTACATTACTTTAGAGTAACTTGTTTTATTATATTTCATAATTTTAGCTAAGTAAACTATGATATGGAAGTTTGTTTAACGATAAACTGCTATAATCATTCAAGAAGTGAATATTAAGTGTTCACAGACTTTCTATTACTGTATATTTGAGTTTTGGCGACATTTTGTAGCAGAAACCGCCCTAACAACACATCTTACAGTACATCCATGGGATATCGTCAGAATAAAATGACATCCTGAGAATGTACTGTGAAAAAAAATGTGTTTTTAGGAATATTATTGTTGCTTATTGCTCTTATTTTGATCGGATTAGCTTCAGATCAAGATTTCTTAAAACCATTAGGGAAGCAATAAGGACTCCAAGCGGGAATGCTGTCCTCTTCGGAGGCAAAAAAATGGCGGTGATGCGCCGGCCTATTATTTTATTTAGGGGCTCTATCCACGCCTGTATGAAAAATGGTGGCACAGGAAGTGAATCTCATAAGCTTTCCTTGGCAGGTAAAGGGTTAATAATCATCACAGGACAAAACTATTTATATCAAATTCATTGTCTTGAAGAGATATTTCCAGGGATGTATCATAAGACATACCTATCTATTTGAAAGTTATCCTCATGCCCTCCCACCCTCCTGGGCACAAAGTTTTTCCATCAGAAGAGACCCCCATCGAATTCATTGTGTTAGGAAAGAAAAATATAGAGATTTTGAAAATAGTAAATTAAATTAAATAGTGTTAAAATTTTTCAATTTTAACACATTGAACATGTGTTTTGCCATTTTTCAAAATTTTGATGCATTTCTGAGATAGGAGGGGATGGGGGGACTTTTGGCGAACCCCGTATAATAAAACACAAATAAATAAATAAAAAGTTTCAATTATTGTAATAATTTTCATCTCTGTATTTCTGAATTTGTATGTAGCATCTGAAAATTAATTCTAAAAGTGATTATTATTATTATTATCATTTTAGGAATTCTGATGAAAATAGCATTTATCAATTTTGTGATTATCTGTCCAAGTATATAGCTTTGCTATTGAAAAGTGTGCATAATAATAAAGATATACAAGAACTTGGAAGGTAAATTATTATTTATTCTACTCTATTTTGCTTCTGTTTTTCTGTCTTGATATTTCATGCTTTGCCAGTGCTATTTATTTTCACTTCTCTGGTCAGTGCTGCCAAGTTTAGGGACTTTTTCATTCAATATCCACCACTAAATTTTAATTATAAAGATTGCCTAATCACTTCGAAGATTATTCATCCATTATATATGCAGAGTGTGCCATAAGTAGACATTTTAAAAATTCATAACTATTGAATGAATTGATAGAATTGAACACAGTTTGAAAAAAAATCATTCTCATGAAGGAGGATTTTTTTGGAGGGGGAAGGGGTAAAGAAAAAATAACAATTAAGCTACTTGTCGATAGAGGGTGCCGTGAATGATCGTATCATGCATTTTTATGTTAAACTGTACTTATTCGCATGTAAATGTTTACAGACATATAAATCCTATTCTGTGTGTCCATCGTCACCACAAATTACAGTTTGCAAACGAGTTATAACACAGCTAACATGGGCATCGGCAGAAAGGGGGCACTTGCTTCCCCCCCCCCCCCCCAGAAAATTCTACCAAGCATTTTTTCTTTAAATTTAAAACTATTATGCTATCAGAATTTTATTTAAAAAAGTATTTTTTCAGGTTGTGCCCCCACCCCCTGAAATTTTTTCTGGCGTCGCCACTGACAGCTAACTGCAGCTTCAGTTGGCAGTTCTTACCTGAGGGATAACTCCTTCACCAATAATGCTTTATCCACCAAGTCAGCATCGCAATTAAAATTTCATGTATGAACAAATAGGAGGCAAAATAAGAAATAAGCTTCTAATAGCAAAATTGGGCAATTTTCAGGACTTTCATTTGCATATTTTTCTTTTACATCCGTGCAAAGAATTTAACTATTTGTTTCACTATCGTCAACAAAAAAATTAACTGTATTTTTTCATTACAAAAACAAAAAAAAAAAAAAAAAAGAAAAAAAGAAATGCCCCTTCACGAGAATGATTTTTTTCTCAAACCGCGTTCAATTCTATCAATTCATTCAATAGTTATGAATTTTTTAAATGTTTACTGACTTATGGGAGACCCGGTATATCAAATATCACTCCTTAAAATTATTGGTGACAGTTGAATAAAAGAATTCCAAAATTTGGCAACACTGTTTAAAGCACTGGCAAAAGGTTTTTTTAAAAATGTAATTATACTTTAATAACAGTAATTTTTATTTTTATTTTTTTTTAATAACATTTTACTTAGTTTGACTCATAAGCATTTGACATTTTAAAGTGAAACATATTTTAGTGCTTAAGAAATTTTTTAAGTTGAAATGTATAGAAAATGTTAGCATTATATATTAATTAATGTAAGGAACCTGCAGTTCAGTGCATTTATATTACTATACTATGCATATTGCGTTATTTGCATAATAATTTGTAATTTATTTTGCTTAGTTCTTAAACTGGGGGGCATCTTACTTTGACTAAAAAAAAAAAATGATAAAAAAAAGTTTTATTTATTTATTTTATTTTATATTTTTTTCAGAAAATTAAAAATAAACTTTTCTTTTATAAAACTGTGACTTGTTGCAAAACAAATTCAGAAAAATAAGTTGACATCAACATTGAAGTTGCCAAAGTAAAAAATGCAAATTGCATGCTGCAGTTTTGGTCTATCATCCTCTATAATATTGAGCAAGAGACTTCCCAAATAGTGTCAAGTATAATCACACGGTGTGCTGTGATTTTATTTTGATAAAATGGATATTGTGTTATATTAGGTTTTAATCTGCTATATAAAATGCATCGTTCAACTGATCATTACAAAAACTAGGGCACTTATAAGTCAAAACAAAATCTATCTAACAACATATTTATTAGTTGGATTGGATAATTGGTTCAAAAGATATTAAGTAAAAACCTCATTTTAACTTCAAAATTTTTAAAAAGGAAAGAACAAGCTGTTGCCAAAAAAAAAAAAAAACATTTAATTTTATAAAATTAAATGCTTACACCTTTTTATTTGATTTATTTATTTTTAACATACAAAGAAACATTTCTTTACAAGTAAATTGAAAAAAAGAGAGAGAGAGAAAGAGAGAGAAAGAAAGAAAAGAAAATCTGAATCTTCTAAAATTTCTGATAAAACTGTTGTTATAATAACTTTAAAATTTTTATTTATTTATTTATTTATCTTTTTTAATTATTTTCAATTAATCAAATAGTCTTAGTAGTTTTTTTTTTTTTTTTTCCTTGATTTTTATCGTCTGCAAAGTAATGTGGACACAGTTTTAGTACAGGGCAGATGACACCCTTGGCAATTTTTATTTTTTGCCATTTCAGCAATGAATTAAAATGGTACCACCATTGCGTAAATAAGGACCTGTATGAAAATTGTGAGAACTACTTTGGTGTTAAATTTTAAGTTTTGTCAGTACTGTCCTTGCTAAAGCTGTTCCTTAATGGGAATGTATATTTAGTTTGTTTTAAATTAACTGTGTTTTTAATCAACATAATGAAATTCAAATAATTAAATGTTTTTTATATTTCATTAACAGCTGTATATATCATGGTGTTTGGTCATGTTTTTTATTTGCTGAAAATGATCGCCAATCCAAATACTAATGACATTTTCAATATTAAATTTAAAAAAAAAAAAAAAAAAAAAAATCAGTACAGAATAGCAAGCTCCTAAATATAATTGAGAAAAAGATTCTAGAGCATGATTAGACACATCTTAAGAGGTCTAAAACACAATTTGACCATTTTTAGAAAATGTCTAATTGTCTGTGTGTGTGTGAAGAATCAACTGAATCTCAAAAACTACTTCACAGATTTTTATACAAATTGATATGTAGTTGCACCTTGACATAAATTAGTCCTATAAACTTTTGGTATAAATCGTCCAACAAGTGTCATTGCTATTCCACTTTTTATAAATTGTTAACTTGACAATAGGGTTTGAAATTAGCAGTTTTGGACATATAGAAGTAAGGTTTCCCTTCCTTTCAAAGGGAGAGGCAATTTTCAATATGGGTATCTTGCAAAAGAATTCATCAATAGCTTTAAAGTGATTGGTTGAATCATTCATCGGTGATTATTTAAGATTAAAGTTAGTGATGTTTTTCATAAAAGAAAGAAAAAGAAAAAAGTACATTTTATAAGATATTCTTCTAAGAACATTTTTTTTTTTTTTTTTGCACATATAGTGTCCTCTTTCTATCAGACAAAAATCATGTGCATTTAATATTCATCAGTAAAAATAATTTTAATATTTTTTTTTTTTTTTTTTTTTTTTTTTTTGTACTGAGTGAATTTGTATAGGAAAATATAGAAAAAAGTTTTGTGATGGCCACAACATACTTATTTATTTATTTTATTTATTTATTTATTTATTTATTTATTTTTTCTTGTGAGTACTTATATATATAATTCAGATTTTAAGTATATGAATATCATTTGATTTATTATTAATCCTCACTTAGACTGAATACATATTTATTCTATATTTCTTTGAAAATTGATATATTTTATGCTTTCTTACAGTTATCACTTTCACAATCATTGCATATTTACGTTTATTATTTTATTCCACTTTGAATTAAAACATAGTACAAATGTAGTTGCTTGCAATAAGTAATTAAGTGGAATTAACCCTTTATCTACTGATGGTACTTTAAAGTACCATTACTTTAAAAAGAGTATAAAATCGAATTTATAAAATAAATGTCAAAGATATTTGTAAGAAGGGAACAGATGTACCTCCCTTTAATCTCACTACAAAGCATTACACGATACATATAGCCATTTTTGTTCCATAAGGGATTTTATGGAGTGCACTTGCTGTTTTTGCTTGATATTTTTCACGATCTTCATGTGTGTTATAATTAATTCCTATATCATTTGAAGAATATCACACTAATCTTAGAAAAAATATGAGGAACTTAAAGAGTAAATATTTCTCTACCCTTTTTTCATGTCGAAATAATTTTTTCGACCTCTATGTACCAGTGGTACACTAAAGTACGACCTCACAAAATTCTCATTAATTGTTATGATGAGGTGATATGCATAATTTTTAACATATATATCTTTAAATGATGCACTTTAGTAACTAAAAATGTATCTTTCAAACACAATTTTTGTCTGTATCATAATGCAGTAGATAAAGGGTTAATACAGAATAGCCCCAAACAACTTTAGTTAAAACATATACTAGTTATGTAGCTAAGACTGGTATATTTAACATGCATTTTTGATTTATTATTGCTCTAATAAAAAAATTATTTAAAGGAAAGGGGATGAAATCTTTCTCAGGTGTTGGAAAGCAGAGTAAGCAGGGGCAGAACCGTCTAGAAAACAAAACCCTATTAAAAATTAACAATTATTTTAATAATTTTCATCTCTTTATTTTTGAATTTTTATAGTATCATCTGAAAATTGATTCTATTATTATCATCATTCTATTTTAGTAATCCTGATGATAATGCCATTTCTGAGTACTGTGCGGCTCTGTCAAATAAAATACATTTGCATGTGAAAAGTATGTCTAATAATGAGAAAATGGAACAAAGTTCTGTTGCTGAAAGGTAAAATTTTATTTATTATCTTCTATTTTGCACTCATTTTATGTCTCGATAGTTTTAAAATTGTAATTTAACTTTGAAACCATTTTGCATAATTTCACTCATAAGTATATAAAATTTGAAACTCATAAATCTTAAACCAATTTCTACTCAATTTAAAATTTTAATTTATCAGAAGTCAAATTATTATTAGAATCAACCTAGTGCTGTGTGATAAAATGCTCTTGATAGTTTAACCAAAATCATCCAAAGAAAAATTTTCAGAATCAATTTCATGTTTGATGACCCAGTTTCCATACTTCCCCAGGCAGTACAGCTCTAGTATTAGGGTAATGGAATCGGCGCTTGATCCGCACCACCAACCGGCCCAGGCTCTCTTGGGAGCCCATACGGTCCAAATAATTTTGTCCCAGAGATAGAAATCCATGTCATCACGACAGCAGAAAACCTATCACACGACAGCTAGTACCAGCCCAGATATGGACAGCTTACAGACTTACAAAACCTACTATTCTTCGGACCAACCTAGGTTGGTCAACAGCAGGTCTGTCTGCCTCGGGTCCTGGCTGTTCCACGGTTTGACTGCCAGAAAGACCAGTTTACCTTTTGAGGACGGCGCTCGGCCATCCACACAGCCGATTCCATGGCGACTTTTAAATTTTTGTTGCAATATTGGTGATACATTTTTATTTATTAATTTTTGCACTTTTTTTTTCTTTTTTTTTTTTTTTTTTTTTTTTTGTTAAAAAAACTTAGTATCTATTTTTATTATACTTTTTATTGTTGCATTTTTTAGTTAATTTATGATAATAGTTCATATTCTATTTACATTTTTAAAGTATTGCTAGTTTTAAATTGACGCTTTCAAAAAATTATAAAGATGCAACTTTAAAAAATACATTTTTCAATGAAATGATCTAATCAGATAAATGACAAGTCTAAATATGCATGCTTTAATATTGTCCATGTATAAATATTATTTTTTATCCTCTCACATATTTTATTTTTTGGGCAGTTGGCAACCTCTACACATAAGAAAATAAGATGTGTGTGTTGCTTTGTAGGCAAACGGTTAATCATTAATCGCAAAACTACAGAAATTTGCATGGAAGTCTTTGTTGACTTCTCCTGATACACTTTCAAGCCTGATCTGGAATTTTAATTAGATTTTTTAATTAATTAAAATCAAAAAATTTCTGAAATGATCAGCTCTAGAGATATAGAGACAAAAGTGCAATGACTTCCCATTTCCCATTAGCTCTGTTTGTTAGAGCATCATGCCAATAATGTTATCGGTCTTGGGTTCGATCCTCCAAGGGCCAATGTGTCTTTTTTTTTTTTTTTTTTTTTTTTTACAGATAATTAATAGAAAAGATGCCAATTGATAAAAGAAATTGGTGTCTTCACCATAGATATAGTAATAAGACATAGATTGATCATTGAGGGGGGAAAAGTGATGTCTTTTCATTTGGGAAAAGATGCCTATTTTACTATCTTTTTTATGTCTTTTCCTGAGTGAATATACACAGAAAATTTAGCAAATAAAATTTATGAATAATTTATGTAAAGAGAATGAAAAACTCCAGATACCTATTTTTCTTTCTTTCTTTTTTTACTATACTGTAGTATACTCATGTTTGCGCAAAACTGACTTTCTTTTGGCATTTATTATTATACTTCTTTGACATAAAAATCGTCTGCATTCATCATGGAAGAAAATTTTAATATATTATAATTTAATAAATAATTTGTATTGTGTAAATTTGTATAGGATTATATATAGAAGAAAGTCTTGTGTTGGCTACAACATACTAGATATTAAAACTTCCATGGCTGCTAACTGCATTTAAAATAATTTTGAAAGTTCCATTTTATTTACTAATATAAAAATATTAAAAAATGTTAAAAAATATTAAAATTTAAAAAAAGTATTCCATTAAATATGAAGACCGTAATTATTTCATAATAATAACAAAGCAACTGATTGTAAAAATTGTATTTTTCATAAATTACTTGAATATAACTTATTTATGAAAACTTATCTCATTTTTTTTTTCATATATTAGAAAACTTAAAAGCCGTGCAATATTACAGCATTTTCAAAATTCATTAACATTCTATTCTATTACTATTTCCGAGTTTTATACTCCCTAATGGCTGATGCCAAAACTTTTTTTTGGCATCAAAAATCTTTTCACGATAACATGGGGATGATAGATCTATATAAATTACTACATCTATTGTCTTCACAGTATCCTAAGCTGTAAGAAAGACAAGAAAGTGACAAAATCAAAGTTAAAGGTATGTTAATTACTTTTTAGGCAAATAGCTGATCACAGAGCTGCAAAATTCTGTGTGAAGGCTCATTTTAACCTCTCCTGGTGCACCTTAAAGCCCAATTTTCATTAGATTTTTTTTTTTTTTAATACATTAATTTTTTTTCTTTTAGCTCAAAAGTTTGTCTGGTGCTGCTACATGTTACCATTGAGTAAAAATGATAATCTGTGCAAAAAAAGATTTTTCCCCAAAACCTAATTCTTGAATAATAGCTTTGCTACTTATTGTCCAGTTAGAACCTAAATTGAAATATCTGGTTAATGTGCAAATTCAAGCAGTGGGGACCCAGAAATGATACAACGTAAGTGGGGAAGATGCTACCAAAGGCAGCAGGGGCCTGAAGTGATTTTTTTAATGATTTTAATGAAATTTTGTTATAGTTTTTATTTATAAAGTGATTTAAAATATAGTGACTAGCAAAACAGGCAAAGCCTGCTAGGACTAAATAAGCAATATTTTATATTTTAGCAAAAATTTAACACAAAATACTGAATAATAAGAAAAATATTCAAATTACAAAATTATTATTATTATTATTTATTTTATTTTATTTATTTATTTATTTTTGGTCAATTGCTCACATTTGGAATGTAATATATTCTTATCCAGAGTGTTTTCTCTCTCTCTCTCTTTATTTTAAAATTTATTTACACTATGAATCTAAGAATTTTTTTTTCTCCCATGATGTCAGAATTCTATAGTTTTGATAAAATTTAATCATAACTGGTTCACGTTAAAGAAATATTTATATAGATTATAAAAGAGTACGCATAATTTCACTAAAAAACATTCATATGTTAAAAATTTACAAAAATTAGGCAAAGTTTTTCATCAATGAACATTGCTATTATCATTCACAATTAGGGCTGGAGTATTTATCAATATATCCCCAAGTATCAATATTTTTTAAATATCGCAATAACGATATTAAAGATCTAGCTCTGCTGATATATCCCTCTAACGATATTTCTTTAGCGCACACTCAGCGATCGATCGAACCGCCGATAAATAATATTCCTCACTAGCACCTATCACCAGTCACCACGCTCGGAATAAAGAGAACGCGGAATAGCTTATTCACCGTGTTTTCTAAAAAAACAAACAAACCGTTTGGCTAGCGGAAGTGACGCAACCCCTTGTGCGCGCCACAAACCTGCATCATCGCGCGCCAAGCAAAGCCCGAAAAAAAAGAGACCTGAATGAATAGCTTATACTAATGCAACCCCCTTTTTCCCCTCCACTCACTGACTAAAACTCCCAACCCCAAACAATCCTTCCTCTCCAATCCTCTCTTTCCATACCGCAATGTATCTACTTTCTTGAAAATATCACTGTCCAAAAACAAAAAGTCAATGATATTCATCAGGAAAATTAAACTATCACAGTATACCGACTTCCCATAGTATACTGACTTCTTAGAGTATATTGACTTCTCATTCTACATTCATGCATTTCCCTGGCTCTAAACGATAATATGAAAGAATTTATACTACCGTTAGTATAAGTTCTTTGATAATATTGCACATCATCGCTCGCGGATCGTAGGTGTAATACCACAGACAGGCGATATAAAAACAAACGAGTATGACGAATGAAAACAATATTTTTTGTTTTAGCTCATTTCCTGCTATTGGTTCATTGATATTGGTTTATTTCAAAGTATCCATATCTTCTGGCCAATAAGATGCGACATGTGTTTAACTCGCTTTGGGCTCAGTGATGCCAGATTGGGGATTTTGTCCCCATTTTGGGGATTTTTGAGGCTTTTGGACCAAATGTTTGTGGGGACTTTTTGGGGGAATTCTAAAATTTTTGGGGACAAATCTGGGGTGTTCTTCAACTCTGTCAATGTTGATAACGTAATGATTTATCCCTACGACTAGAGACTTTCAATATCTTTATTGGTATTTGGGGATTTTTTTTTTAAATGCCTTCTTTTGGGGAAAAATCTGAATTTTTATCACAGAAAAATCTGCTTGATATTTTTTTTGAAAAAATTTTTATTTCCCCTTTTTAGTAGAAATCAAATTGGGGATTTTTTCGAAAAAAACCTCCTGAATTGGGGAAATTTGAAGACCTGTTTGGGGAAATAATTTTCGACCTTCTGGCATCACTGTTTGGGTTGTACATCAGTCCCTTTCTCCTTTCCCATGTTATCGAATGGGATTTTCGTTGCTTCGTTTTATAAAAATATCTCATTCAAAAATGAAGTTTTTCGAATTCTGTTTTTTGAATATTACTCTTTGATCGGGTCGCCTTTTAGCTTGGTGAACAATTTTTCGAAAAAATTAATTTAAATATTTTATTTCAATAAGTAAATTATGGACTCAATAAGTAAATTATGGGTAAAGTGTGGATCTCTAAGTAAAATATTTAAATTTATTTTTTCGAAAAATTGTTCACTAAGCTAAAAGACGACCTGTTCAAAGAGTAATATTCAAAAAACAGAATTTAAGCTAAAAGACGACCTGTTCAAAGAGTAATATTCAAAAAAACATAATTCGAAAAAGTTCATTTTTTAATAAAATATTTTTATAAAACGACGCGACAAAAATCCCATTGGAAAACATGGGAAGGGAGAAAGGGTGCTATCTGACTGATGTAAAATAAAGTTTTATCTTCAGTAATTTTACAGTGACAGTTTCTTTATTAAATTATATAATATTGGATAGTTTATTACTTTTTTTATGTAGCATTTATTTTTTCTCTTTCCTTTTCTTTCTTTCTTTTTTTTTTTTTTTAAGCCGTACATGTAATTGCAAAATGAGTTACTTTAAGTAACAAAATGAAACTTTAACATAATTTTCTTTAAATAATATAATTTTTATACTGACAATGTATATATATATAGTATATAATGAAACTATTACGAATATATGAAACTATTACGAATGTGAATTGAACACATATACATTTAAAAAATATTGTAATGATTTGGTAAGCAGATACAAAAATAAAAATGACAAGTAACTGACATTTAGGATGCATATAAGAGTTTTAAGTAAAAAGTATTACTCTCTACGACTAAAAAAGGTGTATCCAATGGCAATTCTTAACTATTTAGAATGATTTTCCTTTTTATTTAATACCTACATCTTAAGACAATTTTTATTAAGCTTTATTTTTAGTAGAATTATGAATTTTGATATACTTGGTACAAATAAAACACAGATCGCATATTAGCTGTGTTAAAATATGATTTTAAAATAATTAAAGCTTAAAATGGGAAGAATAGAGGACAAACTATACAGAGGTATACTAAAAAGCAACAGTATAAGTTATAAGAAACACAAAATATTGATTCACTTTTTATGCATTTTTTTTTTTTTTAAATGATAAAGTTATGGTAGTAATATACCAGAAAATACACGGAAAACACTTTATACTTGTATACTTTAAAATTCGTGTGCATATGTCTTTAAAAAATAACAAATTTCTATTTTTTCCTATCTTGAAAGAAATATCGCAATATATCACATAATATCGATATTAACATGGTGATATATCGCGATATTTAATTTCTGATATCGTCCAGCACTATTCACAATTACAAAAAATATATAGCATGTACTTCTATATATAATATGGTACTCAAGTCTCAAACTAGTAATTAAGAAGCTTAAATTGTCCAAAAACAGTCACAATATCTATCAAAGTGAAAAGCTGAATAGTCTGTATGTAGGTGTAGGTGTAATACAAAGTCAACATTTTAAGAAGTACATTATTCTATTAATGTCCAGGCTCAAAAGTTTTGAGAAAAATCATATAGATGAAATGAAATAGATTAATAGTTGATGACTTTGCTAATTTTGAGTTCACAGTATAAGAAATATTCTGTTCTGTTGGTCCCACATCTAAGTCTATTGGAGTTCACCAGGGTTTAAACTGCCATTAGTTTTTTTAGCATTTTGCTAAAAGGTATCATATTTTGCTAAAACATGTTGGTCAGAATTTCGCTAAAAAGCTAAAACTGGATAACTGTATAAAATATCTCTATATAATAACTCGGATTTTTATTTATTTATTTATTTATTTTGTAATATTTGCAGGCAAAAACTATGAAAGGACTGAAATTTTTGGGAATCATTATTTATATAGTAATTTGGATTTATTTTTAATTTTTAATGATTGAATTTAAATGCAAAAATATTTAAAAGTATGTCAGAATTCAGAATTTGCTTCATAGAAGCATTCTTAGCCCTAGTATTTCACGAATATCTACCACTACACTTTACTTAATTTTTAAATTGCATTTTCATTTTACACGTATGATATGAGTACCTCTTTTTCTATTGTTAAAATCAAAACATAGCTTCCCTGATTCATATTTTTAAAGTCACAAATATGGATGCTTGGTTAAAATCATCAATGAACAAAAGGAATAGAAAACAAAACTGAGGATAACAAAGCTAAGTAAAAGAAATCAATGGTATCCAAAGGATTAATTAATTTTCGAAAAAGCTAAAATAGTGCTTGCCTATTTTTGCTAAAATGCTAAAGTAATTTTTTTGCCAGATTAAACCCTGAGTCCAAGTTTATATTATGCTAATCCAAAGAAGTAGTTGAGAAATGTAAAGAGTAAAAATATGATATAGAGTGAAAAAACAAATCTAATAAATTAGATGCAAAATTAAAACCATAAGCTTAGGAGACCTTTAACTGGCAAATGAAAAGAATATTTTATACATTGAAATAATTTATAACCATGAAGTTAATTTAATTAAAACTTTATAAAATATACAACCTTTTATTACTCCATGTTTTCAATGTTACTTCATGGGGCGCCCCAGAGGAAACTAGTTCAGCAATTTTGAAAACATGGAGTAATAAAAGGTTGTATATTTTATAAAGTTTTAATTAGAATATTTTATGTTGACAGTTGGTAATGCAGGTTAAGCCTTGGTCACAAATATTTTTGTTGTTCTACAGTCTACATGTCAATTGTCACTAGTAGTTCACTATTTTTTTTTAAATGCTGATTCTAGCTTATGAATAAAAATTAAAAATTCTTATCATTTCTTCTGTTGTGAGATATAAAAAAGAGAGATAAATGATAATCTGAAATTATCGAAATGTAAGTTTAACATTTTTAGATTTATAGATTTTTTTTTTTTTTTTTTTTTTTTTTTCATTTCTTGAATTAGGATTGAAATTTTCAAAAATGTAGATTTTTCATTGATGATCAAGGCTGTAGCCAAAAAAATTTTTGCAGGAAGTTTAGAGTATAGTACATAATGATAAGTGTTAAAAATGTAGGATGTAACTCAAAAAATTTTTGACAAATTTGTAGATTTCAGGGCAGAATACCCCCCCCCCCCTCCCCTCCTGGGAAAAAAAAAAAAAAAAAACTTGTTTATGGCCTTGTTGATGTTTATGTGTTAAAATTATAACAACAGTGCACTCCGAAAAATAATCCACACTGCTTGGGCCCTGAGACTATGCCAATTTTTAAATTTTGCAGATTTTAGGTTTTTTTTTTTTTTTTTTTTCATTTCAGAACTAGAATTTTAATATTATAATAGATTAAAAATGATAATTGTATAAGTAAGCATGTAAAATATTTAAAAATAAATAAATATATAGATAGAGGCAATTAAAGAGTAATTAATGTAGTAAAGGATTTAAAGTTAGTTATATATATATGTATGAATGCATATATATATGTATATGTATTATCAATTAAAATAAAATTTGTCCCATAAAGTTAAAATACAAAATTTAAGCATTTAAACATCTGATACAATATAGGCTTGTGTGTTATAAATTTACAAATTTTATTACAACTTAGAAATAAAGATCAAAGTATAAGCTTTTTTTTCCCCCCAGTCTTTGAAGTCTTTATTTTTTTGTTCAAATACATAAAAATTGTGTTAAAATTTTTGGGTACTTATCTCCAAGACCTGGACTTGAATTAAAATTATCTTTCTTTATTTCGTTAGGTTCAGTTTCTAAAAAATCGCTGTTTAAAATAAGTGCTGTCTTGTTTTTTTTCCCTTGTAGACTTTATTATAAATTTTATTGTTTACATCAGTTGTGATGCGTAGGTTTCGGGAGTTTGCAGATTTTAGGAGTGTAGACTTCTGAGAGTTTACTATATTTTAAAATTGTGATAGTGGATTGATTTTTCTCCATCAATGAAGACCATATAAAATAATCTTCTTATGTTTGTTCTTGTATCAGATTATATATGTATATATATGTGTGTATTGTTTCTTGATAGCTTTTAAATATATTTAATAAATTTTATTTTCAGGCTAAATTTGATTTTTTCTAAACCTATCCACAGTTTAAAATATTTTCCCAATCAACCTTATTCATTGCTCGCTGCTTGTGGAAATAATGGTAAGTTTTTTTTTTTTTTTTAGTACATAAGATTTGAACATAATTAAACTTTTCTGGTTTGAGTATCTTATGTTCTGAAGAGATTTTTAGTGTGCTGTAAAAAAACAAGCAGTTTTATTTTTTTTCTTTCAGCATGCCTATTTAATAATTCATATAATTAACCAACATTTGAAATCGACTGGGAAATGGTTGTAGTTAATGGGAAAAATACAAAAAAATATCCACATAAGAATATTAATATATATATATAGAGAGAGATAGATAGATAGATAGATGTATTTCTACATCATCAAAAAAAAGCTACATTTTTCTTGCACAAATTTATCAGTATATGCAAAAATATAAAGATATGAGGTTTTAAGCATACGATACAGATCTACATTGCTATGCATTTAAGGGTTAATATTTTTCAAAGTATGGGTATAAAAGTAAATTACTAGGAAAGAATAGGGCAGAAATGTACTGGTGATTTAAATCAACCCCTGTCGATTTACAGTATGATGCATGCTGTTTTTAAAATATTTAAAAATCATTACGTCTCGTAGTTAAATTAAATTTTAATCGCATTAAAAGCTGAGACAGACAATATGCACTAAAAATATACAATTTAAATCAATAAAAACACAAAACACAAATTTAAACGTTTCGAGCCTTTTACAGGCTCGAAACATTTTACATTTGATGTTTTTTACTAATGAGGAGCCTGTAAAATGCTCGAAACGTTTAAATTTGTGTTTTTATTGTATGCTGTTTTTGTTTTACAAACATTGCCTAAAAATATAAAATGACAGTCTTTACAAGCGTTTGGAGATGTATTTCTATTCTGTCAGTCATATTGTTCAGCTGTGAATCAGTTTTGAAGTTTTCCATTTAAACTTTTGTTTATTTTAAGGTAAAGTTAAATTTAGCGCACTTGTTAATTTAATGTAATTATATGAATTCACTGTATTTAGTAACATTTTAGCACAAGAATGATTCACAACATTTTGTTGTACATTTGCAAATCACCATATTTGTTTTGCCAAATACTACAGGGCAAAACAATGCTGTACTACTGAGACAAAATTACATTATAATGGTTGCCTTGTGGCAATAAACAGATAAAAAAGAATGCCTTATGTGATTTTGAATTCATTTATTTGCTAAGGATATATATGAGTTTTCTTACATGCATATATGAAGTAAAATACAGTGTCAATATCTATTAGAATAATACAACTCTGACTTATGACAATTAATAGAAGTAATGTATCATCATCTATGGACACAATATTTTAGTCTTTATACTTGTTTAATTTGGATAAATTTTAAATTAGCATCCAGAGAACATTGTATTTATGCATGTATAAATAAATAAAAATAATAGTAATAATAGTTTTATTATTTTGATAATTAAAAGTGCAGATTTCCCGTAGATTCACCCCTTTTACTGTTTATAAACATTCGAAGAAAATTGCTTTTATCTATGATTTTTATTTAAATATTCATCTACTTAAATGAATATGTAATTATATTACTGACATCTTTTATATTATTTTGTGTATGTCACAACTGTATAGTTTAGTGGATTGAAAGAAACAAAACTGTTCTCATCAAAAAGAAGTACTTATCAATAGTTATAACTTGGCTTTGTGAACTTCTTCTTCTCCCCCCCCCCCTCCACAAAAAGTTTAAATTTTGAGATATCTGTATTATTATTATTTATTTTATTTATTTATTCAATATTTTTGTAATTGTTTTCTCCAATTTCTACTTACAAAATAAATTTGTCACAATGTTAATATGTTAAAAAAAAAAAATTTGAATATTTTTTCTTCACTTAAAAAATAACTTAGAAATCTAAAATTCTTGAAAATTGCAAAAAAAAGTCTCAAAATGTAAACCACATACCAGCTGAAAATATTACTCTTCAAATCTATTATATTAACACTACCGCAAATTTATTTCGTGAATAAAAGTTAAGGAAGGGGGAAGGGAGAAAAGTTACATAAGAATTGCAAAAAATTGCAGATATTTCAAAATTTAAGCCTCTTGCATGGATTGAAAATTATGATAATAATAATACAGTGAAACTTGAATAATTCGAACTTGTTTAATTCGAAATTTTGGATAATTCGAATATTTTACACGGTCCCTTGAATTCTGTATTAAAATAATGTTAAAAAATCGTGGATAATTCGAATTTTTCATACAATTACCTTTAAAATATTACACTAAAATGTGTTCCCGAGATTTTACTCATCTGAAGTGCATTATCAATTTTTATAGTCTTTCAAAAGAAGGATAAAGAAATACAATAGAAGCCCCTAGCACCAGAAGATATGGTGCATATGTATGAACTTCAAGGTTTTTGTGAATTGAAAGTCATGTGTAATGTAGAAGATTCTATTTTTGTATCAGGTCATTTGCTATGACACAAAGATTCTACTTAAAAAAGAAATAAAAAAATATTTGACTATTTTTTAAAAAGTGTTGAATAATTAAGCTTGTAAAAAATATTGATTTAATGGGGGGGGGGGGTGAAAGGGGTAATGTAGCAGTATTCTTAGGTATAAAGTTTATGTTAAATCTCTGATCGTAGAGTTTTAATTTTTTAATTTATCACTTTTTTTGACAAAATAATATATGTAATTCGAATTTTTTTCTGGTCCCTTCAACTTTGAATTATCCAAGTTCTACTGTAAATATAATTTTGAAAACGATTTGTAGGGCTAAGCCACAACAATTTATAAATACCCATTTTAGATAACTTTTTTTTTTAATTATTATTGATATTGTTATAAAAACTATTTCTATTTAAATCTGAGTTTATTTTATTATGTTTGCTAAATGATAATGTTCGTTTTACAGTTGTACTAATAGATACTGAATCTGAGACCAGCACATTAATTTTTAGTGAACATAGGGGTGAGATTTTGGATATAGATATAAAGTAAGTATATAAGTAGATTTATTGTGTTTTCTATTAGTTGAAATTTAATATTCGATTTTAATACTTAGATTTTTGCATTTTTTAAAAGCATGTTTAATTTGATTTTTATCTTATTTACTTATAAAAGTGTAACATGTATGCATATTATTATTTTTTTATTTACTTATTTAAGTAAATAATTTTATTTTTTATTTATGTAATTTATTTATTTTTTAATGTAATTTATTTTTGAAATAATAAGAATTTCTTTGATCTGATACAAAATTAGAAAAGATTTTTTACAATATCAGAAATATTCTTAATTATCTTTATATTATTCTCTTAAATTTACCAATGATCCAGTCTAATTTTATCAATCAAAATAGAAAAAAAAAAAAAAAAAAGAAAGAAAGAAAATGAAGGACTTTTTAAAATTTACTCTGACAGTATTGCTAAAAAAAGAAGTCTAAATAGCCGAAATCTGATAACTTTTGCTTGGTTAAGACTAAACTCTTCTCTATCTCTTGATGTTTCCCCATCTCTCATCACCAAATCCCATACCCATGTAATGGGAAAATTGTTACTAAAATTACCTATTACCTAATGTAATTCTTAAAATTCTGATTTCACATTCAGAAATTCATAAAACTTTTTTTTTATTTGAGCAAATGTAATGGTTGTGAATTTTCTGAATGTTTAAGCAGAAACAAACAAACAAACAAAAAAAAAAACATTAGGTAATGAACAATTCTAGTAACAAATTTCCACGTAGAATAACATGGGTTTTAGTTAGCAATGATAGATAGAGGGTCCCTTTAATCAAATTATTTTTGTGTAGTTATATATATATATATATATACATATGTCATGTCGTGGACTCCTGATTTCGTGTATGCAGTCGTGAATCCAAGAGAAAGTAATCCAGGCATGTTAACTAGAAACTTATTTATTAAAAGTCCATTTTCGGGCTAAGGAACCGAGCCATATCAGGGCAGTGAAGCCTGCTGGGGTATCGTACAGTCCCGCGTCGTGGACAGAATTTTCCGGTGACCCGACCTCGCATGAAACGTTCAAATTCGGTGGCGCTTAACTGCTAATTTTTCTGGCTAGAGAGATTAAAGAGAGCTCCAGAGAGACGATCCCGAATTTTGGCGAGTTCCATCTTTTAAACCCTAATTTTTTGGTGTAAATTGGCGTATCTCTAAACCCAACCCATTTTATTTAATTGGTTATTTTATTCAAAACTAACGCCTCTGCCTGCCTTTTCATTGTCTTTTATTGGTTATACTTTTGCACTCCGCAGACATCGCGAATCTGGTCGGCACACTATTTTGCCAACTCAGCCAAGCCATTAAAATCATTAAAACCATTATTTATTGCTTTGTATCTGACATGAAATAATCAAACCGTAATTAGACTCATAAATCCTTTCCTCTTTAATTGAATCCTTTCGGCGTCTACTGCTTATTAACTTTATTTCTAGGCTAATTATAAAGCTATTTCCAGACATCAAAATACTTAAATGAATCATTTGCTTATTTATTTCAAAGGATGATGACTGCGATTGTACTCACGCGCTATTTTTCCCATACTTTTAGAGTAATTTATAATCCCATATGAACTTTCTTTTAATGCTTTCTGCTATCTAAAAAGAATACCGTAGAACATAAATACACTAATTTAAAATATAAAAATATTAATTTATTTCTTACCTCTTTTTATCTATTATATTTTATATCTTTCATATATATATATATGCTTTTGTTCAACATAAAAACTATTAAAATAGATTTCCAATTTCTGTCTTTACACACAATATGAATCATTTTATTCTCTTTCCAATAAACTTCAAGACTTTTTTTTTTTTCTTAATTCCTTATTTTATCCCTCCTTTTTTATTAATACAAAATGGTTTTGTTATGAAATGCATCAATGAAGTTTTCTTTTCACTTCTTTTGTGAGGACATAACTTTTTTTATGTTGTACATTGCACTTCATTTGATTTGTGAGCTGAACTTATCTATTCATATTGCCCTTAAATTGACTGAGTTTCTGCTCTCAAAGCTAGTAGACGTGAAGTACCAGGTTCGATCGTAGGTTCAGATTTTTTCTTGATTTTCTCTAAAACTCATGTAAATACAGACTAGGACTCCTTAGAAAGACCCTTCTACTCAAAGAGGGCATTCTGCCCAGCCCAGGCCTAGAACCTCCATGTAATCAGATGTTTGTAAAACTTTCACCACACCAATATATTCATACTTAAACTGATATAATAATAATAATAATAATAATTTGTCAATACAGTGAAACCTTTCTAAAAGTTCAACTCTATTTGAGGGTTACCTCCCTTTAAAGCCATTTTTTCCTAATCACATATTTTTTCAATGGGATTCAATAGCCATTTACCTCCATTATAGGTCTATGTCCATTTGTGTTTGGAATCGTGTTTTGTGGGAGCAGATGATTTAATTTTTCCATGGACTTGAACTAACCACTGTTCATCGTATAACTGAGGTTTCTCACGTGTGTAATAACATTCTTTTTGTAGAGAAAAGAAGTTAGGGATAAAAGACATCATATTTCTGAATATACATTAGAGATAAATTTCAAGCTTGGAAAATTGAATCTTGTGTGATTTGCAAAAATGCAATGGCTTCTAAATAAGTAACGTTGATATTAGGTGAGAAAATTAAAGTATAAAATGTAGCCAAATTTAAAAATAAACATTTCCTGCCATGAAAGTTTAGTGGAAATTATAAATAGATAAAAAAAAACCTTTTCCACTAAAAAATTATGTTTAGCTGAACAGTTTGCTCTGGTATATAAAAAAATTTTGGGGAAATAAAACATGTATTGCATAAAAGATTTCATAATTCAATTAATATTAATGGTTACTTAAAAGCTTATAAAAAATAATGTAAATTTGAATAGTTAAAATCATTTACTGTATAGAATTTGTTGTCTGAATTATGACTTATTGAATGACCTCTATTAAAAGCAGGGTTCCCATGGTCAGGGAGAACAGGGAAAACCTGGAAAAGTCAGGAAATTTGAAATTACTGAAAAAAGTCAGGGAAATATCAGAGGAAATTGTAAATATTGCTCAAAAACCTGGAAAAATGATTATATAAACCTGGAAAATGCTTTTTGAGCATTCAATTTATATCGCAACTCACGTTACTATGTTGTCTTTTATGTTGCAAGCTATGTTCTGTCTTACACCGTGAGCTATTTTTTATGTTGCGAACCAAATTTTGTGACTGGAGTTTTCTAAAAATAGACCTGCAAAACCTGGAAAAGTCAAGGAATTTTATTTTTGAAATTGAGTGGGAATCCTGTAAAAGGCCACCCCTCTATAGGTCAAATATGGTGGATGAGTCCACTTGGGAAGGTTTCACAGTATTGCCTTTTTTTATTGTTATTACTTTTTTTTTTTTAAGCAACTTTTTTATAATTATTTGTTGTTATTTATTTATTATTATTTTCATGTAGTCACACACACACACATAAAAAAAAAAAAAATCCTAGTGGGCTTTTATTTATTCTAATCATACATTTATTTAAATGAATTGGAATGTTGAAAAAATGTTAAATGAACTGCAATCTATTTTTTAATTAATTATAATTATTACTTGTTTACTAATAATCATTTTATGAATTAACTGTAATTAGATTATAATTTAATTTATATTATAGAAGTTTTTGATTTGAAATTTTATAATTTAGTTATGAAAGTTTTCCATTAAAATCTAATTAATCAGGGCAATAAAAGATATGCATATTAAAAAACTAATGGATTCTGGTAAATTGCCTTAAAAAACATCAATTGCATTAAAAAAAAAAAAAAAAAAAAAAAAAAACCTCTGGCTGGCCCCCTTTTTTTTTTTTTTTTTTTTTTTAAATCATCAGTGGTCGATCTAGACAAAAATTGGGGTCTTTTAACTGTCTCTGTCTTCACAAAATTGAAAACTATAAAATTCCTTTTACAAAATTATTCTATGTTTTCCATAATATTTATTTTTAATGCTATTAACTTTAAAGAATTACTGCTAAAATGGAAAGTTTACATGATATATATATATATACAGTCAACTCTCAAAAATCCGCAACCCTAAAATCCGCAATTCTCTAAAATCCGCATGTCATTTGCAATGTAAACAAACATTGTCAAACTAATTTGTTGATTAGTGGATTGCAAAACTTCAACTGTATTAATAGATAAATCAATTATTAACTGGTGCTGATGAATCACCAATCACTCAGCATATTGCAGAGAAGAAAATGATAAGTGTAATTATGTATAATTATAAAAAAATAAATGATATTAATTTAGAGGAAGAAGGAAAAAGTTTCATTAAAGATTTTCTGACATAAGATAAATATTTAAACTTTCTCATAGCACAAACTTAAGTGATTGACCAAGAATTGCTGACTTTTTTGCAGGTTATAGGAAAATAAATATGTATGAATATTCTTACTTAAACTACTATTGATCAGACTTTTCAAAAATCTAGATAATTTGTAACTATAATATGACATATAAAAATTGCTCTTTAAATTAAAATTTAATGAAATATTTGTACTTTTACTAGGCACACTTTATTTCAGCATTGTATGTATAACAAATAAATTGTTTCTTAAAGATTTTCTACTTAAATGAGGTTCTTAGATGTAAATAAAAGAAATTACTCTAAAATCTGCAAAATTCAGAAATCCGCAAAACACTTCGTTTTTAGCTGTGCGGATTTTTGAGAGTGTACTGTATATATATATATATATTTTTTTTTTTTTTTTTTTTTCACCAAAATTAATCCTTAAAATTCAAACCTGGATCGACCCTTGTCCAGGAAAAAAATCTACAAATTACATGGAATTATCAAGGAATTAAAAATTCACTTTAGTTAATATACTTGCACAGTAAGCAATGCATGTGCAATAATTTAAAATTTATAAAATGGTAATCCAGATTATGAAATTATAACTAGTCATAGATACATAAACATTTGAGGGATTTTTTTATAGCAAGTGTCTGTTCAATTCAAAACTCTTGGCAAGCTGCATTTTAAATCTATTTTCATTATGCATGCCACATTGGTATGTTTGTAATATATGAATCATCCATATAAAATTCTTCTTGTAGTGGGCTGGCCGGGATTTTAAACAAAATACATTAATATTAAATATATTTTTATTTGTGAAATAACTTTAGAATAATCAAAAATGTATTATTACACATTAATAATTATAATAGTAAAAATCAATTGATTTTTACTATTATGTAATACTTAATGTAAAGATCCATAATTAATTTGTTGTAAATCATTGTTAAACTTTTTTCTTAACTATAATCAGTGCGATATTTGTTTCTCTAGTTACCATAACTGAACTTTGAACCAGTTTATTAATTTTCATGTATTAACCAAAGATGTCAAATTACAATTTTTCTAAATTTTGTCATGAGCCGCTGAACATTACATAGCATGCCACAAGTTGGCCACCCCTGGCTTATAGTAATGATCAGTGCTGCCAGATTAAAGGAAATTCCTCCCGGAAAGGGAAATTTGGATGTGATTTAATATGTTGAAGAGAAAAAGGGAAATTCTTCCAGAAAAGGGAAATTTTATTTTTTCAGTTTTTTAAAAATTGTTTGTCAAACTTTTTCTTTTTTGTTAAATCTAAAATACTCTGAAAAAAATTTGGTGACTTAGTTCTGTTCTCATTATGAATGTTTGTGAGTCATCATTCAATACTTAAGTTAAGATATATTTTTACAGAAACTGATATCTTTTATAAGTAATCTTTTTCATATGAGATGTTATCTGATTTTCAATGGGGTAAGCAGAAGGCATTGAATTCAAGAGTTTTTTGTGATTTTCTCAGGAACCTGTGTAAATATTGACTAGGATCTCTTAGAAAGATCCCAAAGAGCATTTCAGGCCTAGGTCCAACATGTAGGACTTGTCCTTAACTCCTATACTAACCTCAGTAGTGGCACAAAAAATTCCCCGACGGGGGGACACCACCTCCCCGACAGGGGGGCACTATACAAAGAGAGTTTATTATATGAGTATTTATGAAAAACTGCAATACTGTTAACAATATTACTGTTAACGTGTTAACATTTGTACCATTCCATTTGTTAGAACTCCTTGTGGTTTTGGAGATCATCGTGCCACAGGCAGACATTTTCTAAAAATTTCGTGGTCAAAATATGTTCTGGACCTCTCAAAACGTGTATATTAATGGAAAACTGGAAGCTGAAAATTTTTACGAATCCAATACTTTCTTCTATTGAATATAGAATAGAAAAACTGGAATGCTCCAAATTTGTAAAAGGAAGGAAAAATGCTGCTATAAGTAGAAAAACTGAAAATTTTGTATTTTCCCCCCGAGAGATTTTAGGAGTATGCCCCGATGGGGGGTCACAGACTCCCCGACGGGGGGGCCTGTGCCCCCCCGGCCCCCTAGCTGGCGCCACCCCTGACTAACCTCAATGCCAACTCAATGCAAATTGATTCACACTGAATGACTTAAAAGCCTTCAATGTACACCTTTTGTATTTGAATTACAATTAAGGAAAATTTTGTGCCAAAAAGGAAATTTTTTTATTTAAATTAATGAAATTTTAAAGTTTCGATCTGGCAACACTGGTCAGTTGTCACACACAAAAAAAAAAAAAAAAAAAAAGTGTTTTATTTTATTAACTAACTACTAGCTTTACACTTTCTAAATTTAATAGATTAATGTAAAATGCCAAAGAAGAAAAGTTTTAATTTTTATGAATGAGAAATTTTAGCCAATGTGAATAAAATGTTTTCCCTTTTCTTTTTTATAGTTCAACAAGTACATTTTTCTGCACATGTAGTGCAGACATGACTTGTAAACTTTGGACTTCTTTTGATCTATCTATAATGAAGACTTTTGTGGGACATACTAATATTGTTAATGTAAGTAATGATGAAGAGACTTAGGTACTGTTTTATTGATTTATTGATAAATCTCCTTTTTGTCAGAAAATATTCTGTAATCCCTTTTGTTTAAAAGTAAATAAATGAAAAAATATTAATATTTTTAGGACCATTCCATAGAAAACAGAACATTTTAAGAAAAAATTAAAAAGAATTAATTTAAGTTACTCAAGTTATTTTTAAAATCCAAATAACACATATTTAAGAAATATGTATATAAATATATATATATATATACATATATATATATATATATTAAATATTTCACTTTAAGTGAGAGGCAACAGTGCATCAAAGTTGGCTTCCAATAACTGAATATTAAGTGTTTAAAAAGCACTGACTTCAAATGAATCGAATTTTTATTTTCATTTATTTAGTTAGTTAGAAATTTTTGCTGTTTATTATATGTATATCTTCTATGTAAAACATTTTTTTAAATTGTTACTGCAAAATAAGCTGGGTTGTTACAAATTAAAAATAATAAAAAAATTATGTCTCACCTATGACAGAGTAAGTAAATTTTTTTTTAATTTATGCTGACCTAAGAATTACATTTTAAATAATACAAATTTAAAAATTAATTAAACAATATTTTATGCTGTCTCATACGTGACGTGAGACTTCTCTTCAAATAAAAGTACTTCTGGATTACAAAGTTATAAAAATTGGAAAAATCTGATGTGATTATTATTACTACTTATTTATTTATTGACTAATTTATTTATTATTATTATTGACTAATTTATTTATTTATTAAATGTGACTATGTTGCTCTCACTTCCGAAATTGACTGGTGATTGCACAGGCGAAAACATTTTTTAGTACTAGATGCTGAACTGAAAAAGTTTGATATTCCTTGGAACAATTGCATTGCATTTTGTTCTGATAATGCTTCTGTGATGACTGGTCGATTTAAAGGAGTAATAAAATTTATTAAAGAGAGAAATCCTAATGTCATATTAAATACTTGTGCCTACCACTTAGTACATTTAGTTGCTCAGCATGCTTCAAAGCAGCTAGATTTTCTTATTGAGGAATTCTTAACGGATATTTACTATTACTTAAAAAAAAAAAAAAAAAAAAAAGCTCAAAGAGACTTGATTCGTTAAAGTTGTGTCAAGAATTGGCTGATGTGGAAACACATAAAATTTTGAAATATGGTTCCACTAGATGGTTATCCATGAAAAATGTAATAAATAGTATCTTGGAACAGTGGGAACCATTAAAGATGTTTTTTTTTTTTTTTTTTTTTTTTTTTTTTTTTGTGAAAAAGAAACTGGAGATTCGAATGCTTTATTACGTTTGAAAAAAAAAAAAAAAATTGAATCCTAAGTTATATCTTCTTTTCTTACAAAGTGTCTTGCCTTTGTTTATTGATTGCAATACTTTTCTACAACAAGAAGCTCCACTAATACATAAATTAATAAGAGAATTTACTTCTCTGTATTCTTCCTCCTTATCACATTTTATAAAACCAACAGCTATAGTTAATTCTTCATCAATTTTTGAGATTGATTTCAATGATCGAGCAGTGCAAAAATCTAGTAAAAATTTTACCATGGGAAGTAAGACAAAACAATATCTTAAAGATAGTGAACATATAAAAGATTTCAAGAAAAAGAAAGAAATTCTTCAACAATATCCGATCATACTATGCAAAAGCATGTTCAAATCTTGGGAAAATTTCCAGTACAAGATGAAATGCTACAGCATGCTGAAGTTGCTGATATAAAACTAAGAACAAAATCTTCTTTTCACTCTGTGAAATATTTTTTAAATATGTTTAGTAAATCATATACAGATGAAGAAATGAATGTTCTGGAAGAAGAATTTTCTGTATTTCAGATTGACAAATTAAGTGAAGAAATCTTAAATTGTAAAAGAGAAGATGAATCTTGGTGCCTTATTGCAAATCTTAAAGATCACAATGGTGCTGTAAAGTATAAAAAGCTTCCTGCTGCAATGTTAAACATTCTACTTTTGCCTCACAGTAATGCGGCATCTGAAAGAATTTTTAGCACTGTAAGAAAAAACCAAAATGAGTTTCGGTCAAATTTAGGGAGAGAGACATTAGAATCTCTACTAATTCAAAAATGTAAATTTATGAACAACGATATTTGTTGTTACAAACAAAAATGTTCAGAAAATGAGCTGTTGGTTGCCGAAAAAGCAACCAGTCTGTCATTGACAAACCAAAAATAAATAGTTTTTTAGTGATAATAATGGTTTTCTTTGAAAATGTACTACAATCCCTTATGTGTTACAATTTGATTTATATATATCATGACTAAAAAGTAAGTTAATTTGTTTTTGTTTCCAAAAAGTCTTTTTATGATTAAGTTATAATTTTTTTTTAAATCAAATAATTGTAATTTAATTATTCTAAAACTCTGTTTATCTGCCCTTTATAACAAAAACTAGATTTCAACTCACCAGTACATGGGTTGGGTCTGTGAGACCCTTTTTATTTACTAGAATACAATGTAAGAGGAACGTTTTATATGTTCTGTGAAAAAAAAAAATTATAATAAACATAAAATTTTATACTTAATATTTTTATTGTGTGATTTTATATTGTGGGTGTTATATTGTAACCATTCAAATATTGAAAGAAAACTGTGTCTTTTTCCCCACTTGTGTACTGGCGGGTTAATAATTATTTAATGTTACTTCATTAATTTTTCTGTACTGAATAGATTATCATAAAATAGTTTTAATTATTATTCCTTCTATATTACTTAACGGTGTTAATTTTAAAATTTGATTTTTTTTTATTTATATTTTGCATTCCTCAAGTCCCCTAATTTTTTTATGGGTTGGGGACAAAATCTCGCGGGACAAAATATCGCCGACGTAAATGAATACAAAGCAAAAATGAGTTGGTAATTATTAGTAATGTTGAATAAAATTTCATGACAACACATACCTACGTCAGAGCACTGACATTCTGACAAACCTACAACATAAATTTTCATAAATTTTACTTAAAATAGTTTAAAGACTATATTTATTAACTTTTGTCAAGATTAGTCATAATGAATTCAATCGTGCTTATCAATTTAAAAAATTTTAATTTAAGTTTGTGAATAGTGTTCAGTTTTAATGTCGGCAGTGATGTACATGATTTTAAAAATGTATTTTGAATAGTGAAAAGCAAAAGATAAAATAACTTAAAAATTAACATAGATAAAATAATGAAATTCAACTCTATGATTTAATTAATTAATTATTTATTTATTTTAATTAATTAATTAGTATTTATAAGGCCATGTGGCCCCCCGCCAGAGATCACGCGTGACACAAAATCAAATTTTCAAATAAATCATACTATTTTTTGATGTGATATTTTGGCTCGCGATATTATGTCCGGATCCCTTTTTTTATATTGACAAAGAACTTTTTTTTCTTTCTTTTATATTTTTTACATATAATTATTTAAGGTATTTTTTTTTTTTAATAACTTAACTATAATGTATTGATAATTAATTGATAACTTAACTATAATGTATTGATAAAAGTCAATTACAAGTTCAATTCATCTAATGTAAGTATTAAAGATTACAATTTAATATTTTGTTAATTTGAGCTGTAATAAATAACCAATATCCATGCTGTCCCTTGAAATTTTCAATATATTAGGTTTTAGTATATCAATCAATCAACTAATACTTGATCAATGCTCCCGAGAGCACTCCTTAAAGGTTGGCATGTCTGCCCTTGGATAAAACCCACAGGTAAAAAATTATTACAAAATTGATCCACATCCCTGAGTTCCCAGCATTGCCAACCATACAATGATACATAATTCACAACATTTCTAATTTTTAAATCAAGTTTCACACCAGTATTTTTTGGTAGAAATATTTCATATTAATTTTCCATGATTAAATAAAGTGAAATTTATTATAGAAAATTTCTAGTTTGAAGTCTTCTGCATAAATCAGAAACTTGGCAACTACGTATATGATAATTATCGTACAATTGGCAATTCTGCAGATATCTGACCTGATGCAAGACTAGCACTGTTATATAAAATGATATAGAAAAAAAATTGTAATGACACAACATACTAACTTTTTATTCTTATGTTTTATGTGAATAAATAAAATTTAAATATTTTTTTAATGAGATAATTGTGTATTTTTCAGTACATAAATTATATTTTTTTCAGACTGTAAAATTTCACCCTAGTGGACTCTATGTAGTCTCGGGCTCGAATGATTGTACTGTCCGAGTGTGGAATATTGAAAGTGGTGTGTGTGTACGAGTTTTATGTAATCATGCAACACCAGTGAAATTGATTTCATGTTCTTCTGAAAAAAATACATTAGTCTCTGTTGGTATGTAATTTTATCGAATTTTATATATTTATAAATGCATAAACATTTTATTCTCTCTTTCTTTCCTAATTTCTTTGTAATCTAGATTGATTACTAAAATGTCATGTTTTGAAAAAAAAAAAAAAGTAAGTTTCACAAAATTATAAACTAAACCTAAAAAATCCAGTTGTCACTTATCACATGGCGACTGAATAAAATAAAGTGGCAACTTAAAAAAAAAATTAAACAACTTGCTGTTTTTTTCTCCAATAATTCCACTGCCTATTTCTGCAATGAAACACAAATTGAGTCAAGTAGCAGATTACTATTTGCCAAAGTTTAGTGCCATGTGCCCTATTTTTGCAATCTCTCATTTTGGAAAAATGAACTATTGCAAAAATATAGCATGTTTCAGAAATTTGACACCAAAAAAAGAAAGAATGGTGTTGATTTGTGGTCCGATAATATTTTTCAAATACTTTTTTACCCAGTGGCAGAAACACCGTGACACAGCGACATAGTCATGGACATAAAAAAAAACGGCTTGCAGGCAGTTTTTGTCTTCACTAATAAAAAAAATTGCCCGCAACTTTCAGACAGTCTTTGTCTGTACTCATAAAAAATTGTCTGCAATTTACGGACATTTTTCGCCAGCAACAATGTGCAACTAATGCAGGCCCGTGCTGGCCCGGGGGGACAGGGGGACTTGTCCCCCTGCGTCCTCTGCCTGAGGTTTTCTTGGCGCCCTCAGTCACTTAAAAAATTTGTTGCTAAATTATCCTCCGCAAAAACGGAACGCGTTTTTAAAAATGGAGAACAAGATCAGTTTTTAATCTCCTTTTTACGAAAAAAGAAAAACAGTTGTTTTCTATGAAATAGAGATAAATACATGTAAACAATTTCCTCAACTACTGCCTCTATAGAGCGCCCTTTCCTTTTTCATTCTTCTCACTTCTCAGGAAGTGAAGAGGGAAGTTAGTAAAAGAAAAAGAAAGTGCCCTGGGCTATCTAGATCCCCAAACTCAGAATTTTCATTCTCGTATACTGGGAAATCCTCCGAAGAGGCCGTAAAAATACTACTCCCCTTTTCTTTAATCAGTCTGTGAACAGAATGAAACAGATGAAAATCATAGGAATAACATTTGCAGATCATCCAGTCATGAGTCATTAGTGCAAGGGGCAGGAGAGGAAGAATTATAGAGGAAACGAGACACTATATTGCCTCTGGAAAATTAATTGCATGGATACTGAAAACGAAAAGTGTGAATGGAATTGTACAGTACTCAGGTGTCAGGTCGGAGAAAATAAGGGTATTTTATTCTAATAAATTAAATGAAAAGGACGCGAAAGCAATCTTAAGGGCGCCCTAAAAACGTTCTTAATTAAGTTATCAATTGTTTTAAAATTTGGATTATTTATATATCCAACCTTCTTACTACATGATGATGATGACAGTACAAGATAGCTCTAAATCTAAATTTCTCTTAAAAATTTTCTATAAAGTATTACTGATAAATATTCAACTATAATATTACATAATACGGGAAACACAAACTACGACCAGCACAAAAATTGATGAGAAGAACTGACATTCATTCTAATGACTATTTTAGGAAGGGCGCAAAAACAGTGTTACGGGCGCACTAAAAACACACATAATTTAATCATAAAAATATTCATAATTTTTACTATTCATATATATATATATAAATATATATATGTTATAATAAGGGATTAAGGGTTCAATATACAGAATCATGTGAAAGAGAACGAGAAGGACACAGGGGGCCTGCCCTTACAAATACGTTCAAGTTTAGGAGCTATATCAATTTTAAGGACGCCGTTTGGCACACCGAAGTTCAAATAACTTCATTTTTATTTTTTACTATATTTAACTCTTCTCTATTATGATATGAAAATATGGCACCAGTATAAATGCCCGCATGAAAAATAGTAGTATGGGCGAATTCATTTATAATAATTTCAACAAGCTGAGCTCTATATCAATGCCATAACGCCATGAAACATCTTTAATTTAACTATAAAAATTTATACAATTTTAATTAATTATTTTTAAAAAATTTCAAATTATATGTTATTATGGGACCTACGCACCTACATGAAAGTCCAAGCGAAAAGGACGGCTTTACTAATAATTTCATAGGGTGTTGTAGCAAAGTTGTTAGGCGCTTCTCTAAAAACTCTATAATTTCTCTCTCTATATATATCATATCATATTAAAATGAACAGCTACACATTTTAATTAAAATGCGGTTGTTGGCGTAAATGGTTCTTTAATGTATTCAGGGCTTGCATCTATTACTCGAAGGAGAGCCTTTTCCTTAAAATTCACATCTTGAAAAACCAACTTCAAACGAACAATTAATTAACTCGAAAATTCCTTTTTCCGTTCAAGCGGAAGCGGTCATGTGAGATTTTATATAACAACACAAAAGAAATTTATTTTGAGTTTTCTCTTTAAAAGTAAAGCCATAAAAGCAGTTTTTTCGATATGTCCCTCCCCTCCTTCCCTCCACAACTCAAATTGTTAGTTTAAATAGCGCTACTAGTTTGATTACGTGAACTTCCAAAATAATTTTAAAATATCACTTTCTTTAAAGGTTATTTAATATCGTTATATTACTTGAAACATAACTAATTTACCATTATATTTTTTAAATACAGAAAAGCATATTTCCTGTACAATATGATAGGGTTAGAGTCACTCAAAAAATTCTGATATCTTTCAGGGTGCAAATGAAAATTGCTCGAAGTGCAATTTAAATTGGATTTTTAATTTTTAAAGCAAAATTTAAAAGTTAATGGTTATAAACAGTGCAACGGGTACGTACAGTTGGAATGTGTTTTATTATCTAAGAGACTCGTATGTTTTTCGTTCTTGTTTATTCTTTATCCGTTGTATTTTATCAAAGTTATTATTAACTTTATTATTTTAATTTTTATTATTTCTGAAAAATGTTTATATTTATTGAGTTAAATATTATTCATTTATTGTTAGTAGTATATATTTACTTATTTTAAACCTCTTTGTGATGCATCAATAACTGGGTGTCCATGCTTAAAAAAGGTTCGGGCCAGGCTTATAATATATAAACGTATATCTGTACCCCTGAGGTAAAGGACACCGTGACCATTATTTTGTGAAAGGAATTAACACCAAAATGTATTATTAAAAACAATATTTCCATTTAGTACATTATGTTACTAATACTGTGTAAAAGTATCATAAAGTCATTCCTGCCAGTTGCGAAGAAACATGCAAAAAAGTTGAAAAAAAAAAATAATAATAATAAAATAAAAATAAAATAAATTATAATAATAAAGTTGCATTTTTATTAATCTTGAAATTTGAGTTTAGTCTCGAAGAAGCTTTAAATGGAGATGAAGGGGAACAGCTCTGAACAACAAGAGATGTTACGGCTAAAATCATAATCAACGATTAATAATGTGATTTCTTTTGATTAATATTTTCTTGTATTCCAAATCAAATTGCTTTAGAGCATAGCATATTTTAATAACTCCTAAGAAATTATCAGAAAACTTTTAAGATTTATAATCTTGTTAATAATAAAAGGCCATGTTTTCTGGGTCTAACTCTCGAAATTAACGTCATAGCGACAACAATGTATTGAAACAAAGAAATAAATATTTTATCTAGAGTTCACATGCATGCATGATGCATTTCAAATGAATATGAAAAGGAATAATTTAAAAAAAAAAAAAATACATCTAATTTTTTATTAATTAGTGAAAAATGTTTGTTTCGAATCAGTAAAATCGATGTTTTACTATATGCTAGGAAAAAATATAAAAATTTCTAAGTAAAAATATTAATGGGTACGGATAGAAGAATATACATTTAATGATTAAGAGAATTATGTTAAATGATTTTTCAAAAAAATTAAAGTTGGGGATAAAAGTTCTTTTAATTGATGAAACATTAAGAAATACATATACATATTTTTCCTAGCCTTAAAATGTCTGAAAAAAAAAAAAAAAAAAAAAAAAAAAAATCAGGATTAATGGATCTTCGAATCTTTGAGAGGAAATCATTTTCATTATTCCCCCCCCCCCTCCCTGTCTTCAAAGAAAACGCTATAAACCCTCCCAGATTCCAGAATCGAAAGCATTTACTTCCATATGTTTCATGTGTCCACCACATGTCCTCTTTTGTCCTTTCAATAGATGAGCAACCCAATTTGGCGATTGGCGAAGCTATGATGCATTATATGCTTCAACTATAATACTTGTTGTGTGATACCATGTACTTTTCCTTAAAAAAGAATGGAGGGGAAGGAAAAAGAAATGTCGCCAATATACGAAAAACGACATATGTATCCAGTGTCAAACAAAATTTGGCGTTAATTATTCTGCTTGACAGGGTAACCTTTTGAAGCAATTACCTGACCTCACCTTCAAAAGGAAGCATTTTTACTCGACTTACGCTTACTTTTCTTACCACACGTACTAGAATAGTATTATTAAATTGATTTTTTCCCCCTACTAATTTAAAGGAAGATAAAAAAAAAAAAAAAAAAAAAAAGTGAATGAGTTGATTTCTACAATGGATCCCAATAAAAAGGTAAAAAAAATTATTATTCTCTAATATTATATGAATGTACTTTGCATTTTAAGCAAAGTTTTTACTTCTCTCTTTCATTGTGGAATTCCCATGAATGCTAATTTTTCTTTATTTTATTTTATTTTATTTTATTGTTTATAGTGCAAGAGCTAAAAATCTATAGCGACTCCATTTTACTTTCCGAACATTAAGTAATTAACTATAACTACTATTTAAACAAATTAAAGCAAAAGAAGTCGTTAAATAAACAAAAAATAAAAGTTTAATAGGTTGTTTGAGTATTGTTCCCTAAATAGTACGTTGTTTAATTTAACACTATTATTCTCTAAATATTTGTTCATGCAGGTCATAATGAAAATAATAAAGAATTTTTCGTTGTGTCCCTGTAAAAATATACAGGTGCTAGATTCATCAAAACTGGTAACTTATAACGTGTATATAAATTTAAAATTCAATAAAATGAGGCATGGAGACTATCACACTTTTAATAATTTCTGTCCATAGCCATAGTGATAATGAATTTTTTGTTTGTTTGTTCCTGTTATTAAAAAAAAAAAAAAAAAAAAAAAAATGAGGAAAAGAAAAGAAAAAATGACAGTGCCAGATTCACCAAAATCCATACATTCATGCTACGGTGACCTATAACTTACTTAGCAACACTTAGATCACTCGAACAAAGCGTTTACACGCTATCACTTACATACATCTTCGTAAAAATGTAGCAAAAATAAACTTTCGGGCAACTTTAAAACGTATAGATACACCGAAACTTAATGTCAAAGTTTTGTTATTGTTACAAACTTTCCTTTCTTATGTATGTTCGGAAAGTAATATATATATATATATAATTTGAATAATTTAATTCCTTTACAATACTCAGCAAATGAAAGAGAGATGAAAATACCAACATATGAAATTTTAAATGAGATGTAGTTCGAAATATATAGGTAACTATTGTAACGAATTTATGAGTTTAAAGATAATTAAAACATAAAAGGACAATTTATTTTATTCATTGATAATCTATTCCTATATATATATATATATATAAATTAGGTGTTTTTTAGAGATAAATTTTATTAAAATCTGTAGAAATATGCAATTGTTATTATTTTATTTTCAAACGATTATAGCTCCAAATTTGAAATTGTATCTCAATGTGAAATAGTCTGAATTGTAAGACCTTGTCCCGAGTGTAGATAAAATAGAAAATAAATAAATAAAAAATAAATATATATATATATGTCTGAGACAGTTTAATTTAGTACAACAGGATTATGTTACATATTTTATACATTAATTTTGGAAGTAGTTTTATTCTTCTTTTTAGATTATAAAGTTGCTTTACTTAGCAACGGTTACTCTATAAATTTAATAAAAACTCAAATAAATAAGTCTTTAAAAGAAAATCTTATTCATTCCAAAAGACAGAACTTTCCTGTAGACTTAATATATGAAATAAAGTTAAAATATTGAAAGCTAAACAATCTAACGAGTAATTTCCCTTTTAGAAAGTGTTTTATAATCTATGTCAACCGTGTGATTTTTTATTTCTTGTTTTTAAGTAATTAATTGATAAGAGAATTTTGCATCAGCCTAAACTTTATATTTGTTATTTTTTACGTTTCTTATACTAAGAATAAGGGAATATTTCAAGAAATATTTTGTTTAATAATTTCTAATGTAAGTTTCTTTTTCTCTCTCTCTCTATATATATGTGTGTGTGTGTGTGTGTGTGTGTGTGTGTGTGTGTATGCATGTATACAGGGCCCGCCAAAAGTACCTCCCCTCCCCCGTCTACCTCAGAAATGCACTGAAATTTTGAAAAATGGCGAAACACATGTACAATGAATTCGAGGAAGATAAAAATATTTTGGCCCGGGAAAAGGCTGGGAGGGCAACTTTAAAATTTCAAATAGGAAGGTATGTCTTGCGATATACCCCTGGAAACGTCTCTTCCAGTCAGTGAATTTGATGCAAACAGTTCTGTCATGCGATGATTATTGAAGGAGATACATGCACGTCTTTTGGTGACTGTATCAATTCCCAATCAAAAGTTAGAATATAATACTCCTTATACCTTACCAAAAAAAAAAAAAAAAAAAAAAAAAACCGCATAATTTTATAGTCGTAATAAATATGCATTATGGATGTGGCGCCAACATCCGTTTTAATTTAGTTTTATTTATTTATTTATTTATAAGGGTGAGAGGAGAGGACAATTTCTTTCAGAAAAAATACCTGAAATGAAATCAACTTTTTTTTTGTTGTTGTTGTTCTTTTCTGTTGTCTTTTGGCATTAAGCTAAAATAAACGACTTATAATTTGTTTATAAAATAAATAAATAAATAAACAAACAAGAAAACACTACACAGTGCGTTCTATTTATATATTTCATCTTAATACTAATCTACTGAAGCAGAGGAAAATGACAACCAATTCATAAAAATTAAGTCCTTTTGATACAATCACAGAGACATTTTTGGCAAGGTTCCCCTCCCCCCTTTACTTACGCTTAACATAACAATTAAAAAGAAAACAGGAAAAAAATATATAGATTTTAATAAAAAATCAGACTTTAGTCCGTAAATTTTTACAGAATAAAAAAAATATTTTCACATTTCAGTGAAGCGGGCAAAGCCTGCTAGTACATATATATTATCAATTAAAAAATACATCCTTGCTGCTTTTTTCCTTATTTTTTTTTACCTGCTAGTACATATATATTATCAATTAAAAAATACATCCTTGCTGCTTTCCCCCCCCCTTTTTTTTAACCATGTTTTTGTTAACTTCGATTCTTGTTTGTTTGTTTGTCCAGTACAAATCTTGTAATCGATTTTTAACTAACTTTCCGACTAGCTAGACATTGGAAACTTTCAGGACAGCTCAGAACACGATGACAATACATTTTTTTAATACTTTTAGTCAACTGCGTCAGGTCCCTACTGCCTATCATTCGACAGAAAATTTATTTTACTAACTTCCCGACTAGCTAGACATTTGAAACTTTCCGCATAGTTCAGAACACGGGGAAAATGCATTTTTAAAATATTTTTAACCAATTATTTCGGCTCTCCGCGGCCTTCAGTAGCGTTTATATGATTCAGCAGAAAATTTAAAAACATGGTACATAAAACTTTTTTTTTTTATCTTGTAATTATTATAAACTTATTTTTTTTCACAAAATATTTTATAAATTTACAAATGGGGTGACATTTCTAAAAAGCTAGATTAAACTCTGTATATATATTATATATTCATACATGGTTCGGCTCAGAACAGAAGGCGCCCTCGTGACCCCCTGTCCACCGCCCTCTAAGGTACCCAGCACGGGCCTGAACTAATGTATGACATCACGCTCTCAGGTAGAAATTCTAGAGCCCCCAATAGGTGCCTTGGTAGGAACACACAAAACACTGCTTAACAGCGGCGACCTAGGGAACATAGATCTCCCTTGATAGGCAGCGTTATGCTTGTATTCTTTTATCCTGTTACCTGTTACTGAGATTCTACAGGAACATAGAAATGTGCTAATTTAATTTAAAACTGCCCCAAAACTTCTCCTCCACTTCAAAATTCACTTATAAAAATTTCTGTATCAAAACTAAAACTAATACTTTTATTATTTATAATTATTTATATTGTGTTGTGTCAAACATTGCTATAAATTATTTAACTGAATGAGTCCAACTTATTATTTTATAATTATTTATACTATATTGTTCTGTAGTAAAATTGTATTTGTGTATTGTTGCACAAGATCACCACTGTTGTTAAGCTCCCCCCCACCCACCCACCCAAGATTGCCGCGATCAGCTTTCAGGCTTTTTGAGTGTAACCCATTTTCACCTCTGATTACATGCAAATTTCGCAGACATATGAAATTTTAAAAGCCTGTCCCAGACAGCTACAAAACTCATAAGTAGCAAAATAACTGCATATTTCTGCAATCGGGAACAAAAATGTTGAATATTTCGGCATTTAACTATGATTGTATGTAAATTGAGTTAAATAATAACTAAATGGTCAAACAGATTAAGTTGCCCATAAAAATATCTGTTGGCCTTTAAAAAAATAAATAAATAAAAATAAAGGAGGGATTTTGTTTATTTACAGCAAAATATATGGGTGAAAGTTTTCAGTCTATTGACTGAATTCAGTCTTTTTTTATGTGTTATAATACAGATAGGTCAATTTTATGGAATTAACCTTTTTTAGGGGCAAATAAAGGTCCCAATTTTTTTCTGAATCAGCCCCTATTACTGTTAATTCAGTTATATTAATAAATAATTTTCCTAAGTTTTCATACTTGTGCTTATTAATGTAACCCTTGGAAATGTATGTTTTGAATATTTACATACTTTATGTATAAGTTTATTATATTTTACCCAAAATTACAAAAAAATATATATATACTTCAGTCCAGCGAAAATTTTTTACTTTCACCCATGGCAAAATATCACGTATTTTAAAAATCATCTTTGAAACAGCTGATTGCAATGCATATTTATCAGTATATCCAATAGAATAAGATATATTCACTTAATTTCGGATACACCTGTATATTACATGTAAATTGTATATGCACCACATAGCAGTGATGCCAGATGGTCGAAAATTATTTCCCCAAACAGGTCTTCAAATTTCCCCAAATCAGGGGGTTTTTTTTTTCGAAAAAATCCCCAACTTGTTTTCGACTAAAAAGGAAAAATAAAAAAAATTTCAAAAAAAAAAAATCTCAAGCAGATTTAAGTGGATTTAAGATAAGATTTTTCCCCAAATAACAATAGAGCTATTGAAAATCCCTGGTCGTATGGATAAATCATTACATTGCCAACATTGGCAGAAAGTTAAACTCCCCAGATTTGTCCTCAAAAATTTTATAATTCCCCAAAAAAGTCCCCACAAACATTTGGTCCCCAAAATTGTCCCCAGAAGCCTTAAAAATCCCCAATTTCCCCAATGCCACATACTGTGCTTAAATTTAGCACAGGAAAGGAAACACATAATACCACTTAAAATGTACTTTAAGTTTCATGGACTTTCAGATATAGCCCTTAATAAATCTGAATTATTTTGTGTAGCCATGTAAACAAATTATCAGTGTTTTTCATTCCATATTCTATATAAAGCATGCTTTTGTGCTTATGAGAAATATATGTTTATTTTTTTTTACTTGGCACACTCTGAAAATGTTAAATGTACCAACATTGACAAGACATTTTTCCCATAGACATAATATATTTGAATATTTTTGAATATCACTATGCTTAAACTATTTTTTTTTATTTCAGTAAAAAGTGTTAAGTAACATTCTTATATGACAAATATTTAGAATACTGAGTTTGGATTTTCTGTTAATATTTGTTTTTAAGTTACTCTGATAATAGATATACACACAGACCAACTACTAAAAACCAAATTTTCAAATGCAAGACAACTTAAAACACATAAATATATCCAAAATTCAACCCTAAAACACTACTTTCTCTACTGTATATGGATACAAGGATGTAATAATAACTTTTTCTTATTTTTATTATTCCTTTAACTAAAACTACATTTCTAAATTAAATTGAAATATTAAATTTTCTAGTTGATTTTAATTACAACTTTCTTGATATCCCTCAACTCCAGTATATATCCGGAGGATGCCCTTTCATTCACAGAATATCCAAAAGGTGCTCTGATAGGGATGAGAGTATGGATAATTAGATCATTTTAGCATTTTGAACCACAATGTATACATAACAAATTTCTTATTAAATAAAGGGCAAAAACCTTACTTTCTAGGCTTCATCTTAGTTGCTTTTGCCAGAGGCCCCTGGCATCTTCAGAGTGCAACATCCAACAGCAGCGCTTTCAGCTGTGAGTGATCTATCTTCTTGTTTTCTGGAGTTAGTTGGCCATTCTCTCAGTAAGTGGCTCCAAACTCGACTGACGTCAGCACAGGGCTCGTTCCCATAGCAGGAATTTAAATTACTAATAATTTCAATTGTTTCCCAGTATTGTGCATAAGTTACATTTTCGTAATTCGCAACCTTCGTAACTCTATTGAAGTGGATATCAATTTCCTTGTTTTGCGCGGTTTTAGCAAGTGCGGTAGTACTTCTTGTTATGATTTGACTGCTCACGCAATTGAGTAATCACGCATAAGCGGCGCGCGCCTCGGCCATGCAGCGCATGTCAAGAGACTGTTAAAAAGAGAACGTTAATTTTCATGTCACGGCAGTTGTGTGTCATTATGTTTTGCTTTTACCCTTCCTGAGTTGTTATATATGTTTTACTTACATTACGTTATGTGTTCTTTTACCTTTTATCATGTTTCATTAAAGTGCTGTTTCCGGAAATAAAAGCATGTTTCCAGTAGCTAAAAGTTCTAGCATTAATTGACATTAGCCACCTTCCATTCATATCGGCCTTTACAATACTGGCGACGAGGATGGGATGTTGACTCCGCGGCGCGAGTGGGCGTTCCTAGTTCAGGTATGAGAATTTTCTCCTCTCTTTTTCTCTCTCTGCTCTCTTGTTGATAAGAGGCGGGTGATTTATCGCGGAGTTGTTCAGCGCGGTAAGCTGTTTTTCTTTTTCTTTAATTATTTCTGAACCCCGTTCCTTGTGATGGCTGTTGTCGGCTCAATTTCGGAGTTCGACGTTTCAAGTCCTAGTTCATGGGATTTATACTCTGAACAGCTCACATATTATTTAGAAGCAAATAATATCACTACTGCTGAACGGAAACGTGCGACTTTAGTTGCCGTTTGCGGTATCAAAACAGTGGGAATTATTAGGTCTTTAATAGCGCCGTCTGCTATTTCTGAAAAGACTTTTGATGAAATTATGACTGTTTTAAAAACTCATTTTAGCCCCAAACCTTCTGTTATTTTTTCTCGTTTTAAATTCCACAAGCGAACTCAAAATTTAAACGAAAGTATAAGCGATTACGTTGCCGAATTACGGCGACTTGCCGAAGCGTGTGATTTTGATGCAACTTTGACGGAGAGGCTGCGCGACCAGCTCGTATGCGGCTTACGAGATGAGGGGGTGCAAAGACGGCTGTTATCGGAAACAAGTTTAACTCTCGAGGATGCCGTATCTAAAGCTTTAGCTTGTGAATCCGTGGCGTCTCAGGTTAAAAGCATGCATTCTTTAAATTCGGGTCGTGTTGCAGGCTCAGAGTTCGTTGATTATGTGAAGGCTGGAAAAGGAAAAAACGAGCGTAAACGAAGATTCGAGATCGATAAAAATACTAAAATTTCGGCTAAAAATGTTTGTTTTGGATGTGGGGAACAGCACGAACGTAAGAATTGCAGGTTTAGAGATGCTAATTGCAGGGGGTGTGGTAAAAAAGGCCACATAGAGCGTGTATGTCATGCAAAACGTGACAAGTACAAAAATTCAAATTCTCAGAAATTACATGACATTGAAGTGGTTAGTCCTTTGGAAAATGAGTACTGTTTGAATTCTGTACAGTGCAATTCCCTTAAAGAGCATGTTGTGATTAAATTGGAAGGGCATGAGATTAAAATGGAGGTAGATTCAGGATCCTACTATTCCATAATCTGCTTAAATACTTTTAAACAAATATTTGGAGCTCAAGAGCCAAAATTAAATAGTACTTCAGTAAAGGTGCGAGATTTTCAAAAAAACAATATAAACCTTGTTGGGAAATGTACTGTAAGAGTACAATTTAAAGAATTTAACCCAGAATTGGAACTTTTAGTTGCAGAATTTAATTGTACAAACATTCTGGGGTATTCATGGTTTGAGCCTTTGGGTATATCTATAAATGGAATACATTCTATTTCCGATCCTGTTCAAGAGGTTGTGAATAAATTTTCTGAAGTTTTTAGTGAGGGATTGGGGACTTATACTGGTCCAGCAGTTAAGCTTCCAATAGACCCCAAAATTCCACCTATTAGGTGTGAGGCTAGAAATGTACCTTTAGCACTCAGACCTAAAATTGAGATGGCATTAAAAGAGCTTCTTGAAGAGGGAGTTATTGAACCTTATGATAATCCCAAGTGGGCTACTCCAGTAGTTCCAGTGTTAAAGCCATCGGGGAAGGTGAGACTCTGTGGAGATTATAAAACTACACTTAATAAGGCTATGTCTGCTTTTCCTTATCCTATACCAGCAATCAATAATTTGTTATCTAATTTGAAAGGGGGTGGATTCTATGCAAAAATTTATTTGGCCCAGGCTTATTTACAACTGCGCGTAGATAAGGAATCTGCAGAAGCTCAGACCATAATAACTCATAAGGGGGCTTTCAAAGTAAACAGACTCCAATTTGGTGTAAATGTAGCTCCAGGGCTTTTCCAGAGCTTAATGGAAGAACTCTTTGCAGGTTTAGAGGGGGTAATACCTTATTTTGATGATGTCTTAGTCCATGCAGAGACACGTGAGGAGTTAGCATTCCGTTTATCTGAAGTTTTGAGTCAGCTTAAAAAGGCAGGCTTGAGAGCGAAAAAGGAAAAATGCCTTTTCGGCGTAAAAGAGGTAGATTTTCTCGGGTATCGTGTCAATAAGGAGGGTATACACCCATCTAAATCCAAGGTTGAAGCAATCCATGCTGTACCAATTCCAACTGACAAACAGCAGTTACGTGCTTTCCTTGGGTTAATTAATTTTTATCATGGGTTTCTAGAGAATAAGGCCACAATTGCTGAGCCTTTACATAGGTTGTTGGACAATAATGCTGAGTTTAAGTGGACACAAATTCATACAGATGCCTTTAATGGCTTAAAAGATTTAATTTCTTCCTCTAAAGTGCTTGTACCTTTTGATGCATCATTACCAATAATTCTCACATGTGATGCGTCTCCTTATGGAGTGGGGGCCGTATTAAGCCATCGAATGCAGGATGGTCGTGAGGCGCCAGAAGCATTTTCATCTAGGACTCTGACATCAGCTGAGCGTAATTACGCTCAGATTGATAAGGAGGCGCTTGCCATAGTTTCGGCTATTAAGAAATTTCACCATTTTCTTTATGGGCATGTTTTTACAGTCATTACTGACCATCAGCCATTGTTGGGATTATTTAACCGAACTAAAGCGACTCCTGAAATTATTTCCCCCCGTATGCTACGCTGGTCTCTCATGTTAAATGCATATAATTTTTTCCTTGAGCATAGACCAGGGAAGAAAATAGGGAATGCAGATACTTTAAGTAGAATTCCAAAACCGGTGCCTGATTCTGAGGTTCCTCTCCCATATGAAGTTCTTTTTATGGAAGATCTGGAATGTCCTCCCCTAAGTGCAGGGGAAATTGCTAAATTTACATGTAGGGATCCTGTATTATCGAGAGTTCTAAATTTTGTGTTAAAGGGATGGCCGGAACAAGAGCTGGGTTCAGAATTTCATACGTATTATGTTAAACGAAATGAGTTGTCTGCTCATAAAAATTGTCTCCTTTGGGGTAATAGGGTAGTCATACCTGAAAGAGGACGTCAGCTCGTGTTGCAGGAGCTGCATCTGGCTCATCCAGGAATTGAGCGCATGAAAGCTCTAGCTCGAAGCTATGTGTGGTGGCCACGTATGGACACTGATATCCAAAGTTATGTAGCAGGTTGTATGTCATGCCAAGAAACTAGGCATGCACCACCACGAGCTCCCATACACCCATGGGAGATAACTACAATTCCATGGTCCCGGCTCCATGTTGATTTTGCTGTCCGTTCCAAGGACACAAGTTCCTGATACTTGTGGATTCTTTTTCAAAGTATGTTGAGGTGAAGGAAATGTCCTCAACAACTGCAACATCCACCATTGATGTTCTAAGAGACATTTTTGCAACTCACGGAATTCCAGACGTTGTGGTCTCTGATAATGGTCCACCATTTCAATCAAAAGAGTATGAAAAATTCCTAGAGGGAAATGTCATTCGTAGGGTGTTGATTGCTCCTCGACGGCCAGCTGGAAATGGTCAGGCAGAAAGAGTTGTCCAGAGTGTAAAAGACTCTTTGAAACGTATTGTGAGGGGAACATGGAGGAAACGTCTTTCTCAGTTCCTTTTACATCAACATATTACACCTTCTACAGTCACAGGCCTTAGCCCAGGTGAGCTGTTGATGGGAAGACGACTACGAAGTTGCCTAGACCGTTTACACCCAGATTTTCTTAAAGACCAAAGAGAGAAGCAAGAGCTAACTTTTGAAAAAGACACCAGACCACTGCGACAATTCAAGGTGGATGATCCTGTGATGATTCGGAACTTTTCTCCTGGGGCAGAGTGGATTCCAGCTGTGGTTACTGAATTGACGGGTCCTGTGTCGTATCGAGCCACTACTGCGTCTGGGGAAGTGCTGCGTCGTCATGTTGATCAGATGATTAAACGTGCACCACCTTCTGTTAGTCCACCGTCCAGTGAGTCATTGCAGGAGTCTGAACCTGTTGAGCCAGCGATGGTTCAGGAGCAGCTTCATGAAAGGCTTCCAGTTTCCACAACACAACAGGCTCCAGGTGTTCCATCTGAGAGTGCTGTGCCTTTACCAATACCTGAGGATCTACCATCCCGTCCAAGACGAGTAATTAGGAAACCAGAAAGATACAGAGATTTTGTGCCACATTAACTAGGAGGGAGGAGTGTTATGATTTGACTGCTCAGGCAATTGAGTAATCGCGCATAAGCGGCGCGCGCCTCGGCCATGCAGCGCATGTCAAGAGACTGTTAAAAAGAGAACGTTAATTTTCATGTCACGGCAGTTGTGTGTCATTATGTTTTGCTTTTACCCTTCCTGAGTTGTTATATATGTTTTACTTACATTACGTTATGTGTTCTTTTACCTTTTATCATGTTTCATTAAAGTGCTGTTTCCGGAAATAAAAGCATGTTTCCAGTAGCTAAAAGTTCTAGCATTAATTGACATTAGCCACCTTCCATTCATATCGGCCTTTACAATACTTCTGTTAAATTTTATATCGGAAGTGTGTTCTTTGATACGATTTTTGATCTTTCTCTTTGTAACTCCAATGTAGCACCCGTTATTATTTTCCTGCCAGGAGAAAGGAATGTTATATATATATATACCTGCGTTTTTAAGTAGGTCAATAGGATCTTTATCATTGTGGATGAGCTGATAGATATTGCGATTAGGTTTTATCGGTATTTTTATATTGTGTTTCGCGGCTTCGTTCTTAATTTTTGATGAAACTCCTCGATCGTATGGGATGCTGGAGCTAAATTTAAGGGGAATTTTTTGTTGGTTCGGGATATGATTCTTTAGCAAAACTCCATATAACTACAAAATTAATACCATTAGATCGCACATTAAACGCGCAATCTTAGTTTGTTACACCCCCCAAAACCTTCAAAAAGAGTTAAACTTTATTCAACAAATCACTACTAATACAGATTATCCGAAAAATTTAGTTTATAAACTATATCACCAATGTATTAAGAAAATGAATCATATCCCGAACCGACAAAAAATTCCCCTTAAATTTAGCTCCAGCATCCCATATGACCGAGGAGTTTCATCAAAAATTAAGAACAAAGCCGCGAAACACAATATAAAAATATCGTTAAAACCTAATCGCAATAGCTATCAGCTCATCCGCAATGATAAAGATCCTATTGACCCACTTGAAACCGCAGTATCTATAACATTCCTTTCTCCCGGCAGGAAAATAATAACAGGTGCTACATTGGAATTACAAAGAGAAAGATCAAAAATCGTGTGAAAGAACACACTTCCAATATAAAATTTAACAGAAGTACCACCGCACTTGCTAAAACCGTGCAAAACGAAGAAAATGATATCCACTTCAATAGAATTACGAAAATGCCACTTACACACAATACCGGGAAACAATTTAAATTATTAGTAATTTAAATTCCTGCAATGTGAACAAGCCCTGTGCTGACGTCAGTCAAGTTTGGAGCCACCTACTGAGAGAATGGCCAACTAACTCCAGAAAACAAGAAGATAGATCACTTACAGCTAAAAACGCTGCTGTTGTATATTGCATTCTGAAGATGCTGGGGGCCTCTGGCGAAAGCGACTAAGATGAAGCCTAGAAAGTAAGGTTTTTGCCATTTATTTAATAGTTTGAAGGCTTCATGTTTTTTAAAGTTGAATTATAACAAATTTCTTTTTTAATTCCAGATTCGAGTGGATTTATGAATATATGGGATATTCAAAACAATAGTACAGTCAGAAGTATTGTTGTCAGAAGAAAAGGAATAAATAATCCTTGTAAAGTTACTCATATATGTTATACTGATGAGTGGCATCTAGGATTATGTACTAATGAAGGTGTTGTAGAAATCTTTGATGTTAGGTATGTATTTATTTAAATCCTTCTTAGTCAGTGGTTTTTTTTTTTTTTTCTTTTCTTTTCTTTTTCCTGAATTTCTGACTCAAAGAAAGCAGTTTCTGAAAATTAATACATATTCTATCCTGAAATAAAAAATTCAAAATATTTTTATACCTGTAAGAAAATTTGTTTTTCTTACTGGTGGTCAAATGTGTGATATCTCATTCACTGAGCTCCAGTTTTCTTTATTCCAATATCTTCCTGTTTTAAATTCATACAATGTATATATATATATTTGTATTTGTCAAACCTGTTGCTTTTAGGCATTTAAGATAAACATCTGCATAAAAAGTACTATTAATGATATGTAGAAATCATTTGTAAAATATTTTTCTAACCTTACCATAAAAACAGCTTTGCTATCTTGATTATCAGAGCATAAATACATATTAAAATCACTTATTGCTGATTATTTTATTGTTTACTTACTTGTGAAAAAATCTTACTTAAAAAAAAAAAAAAACTTCGTAATAAAATATGAAAAATATCTTGACTAGTATTTTAATATACATTTTAACAGATTTTCACTGTGTATGAAAAATTTTAAAACATGGCACAAAAAAGTGAAACTATTATTTTTTCCATTAAAGACATGAAATCTCAAATCAAAAATATGGAGAAAGTGGAACCAGTTCTGTTAGCAATATTTAAATATACTAAAAATAATTTCTGAATATACCGAGATGTTTAAGTAAGGACAAGTTCACTTCCAGTGATGCAATAGATTAAAATTTAATTTCAAAACAAAGTATTTCATCTGTATCCAAAATTTATTTGCCTTAGAAAATCATTCGAGCACTTTCACTTCCTTCTCTAGGGCATTCCCAGACACATCATTCGTGCTAGTGAGATTCTGGATTTTGCTGTTCTGGACTTCAACATCTTGCACTATCTGGCGTTGATGAAGATTGTATTGTATTAATTACACATGATATTATTAGTCAGTACTTCCATTGTTTTGCATCATAGAGCATATTGGTTATTTTCGTGATCAGCAAATTTTTTAGGGTTGTTAAAATTAATTTTTACAGATTCTTTTTGATTGATTTTAGTTAGGGCTGTGGTTATTTTGTTAAACTTAATATCATTCTGATACTCTTTTATATTCTTTTTAATTTTTCTCTAATCAATCGAATGCATGCTTTCAGTTCATTATCTTTGATTATATGTCAAAAATACCTGTAGTTTTAAGTGGGTCCCACAGCTTTAACTAAAATCAATCAAAAAGAATCTCTAAAAATTAACTTTAACAATCCTAAAAAATTTACTAATTATGAAAATAACCAATATGTATTGTGAAGTGAAACAGTGGAAGTACTAACCAATAATATCATTTGTAATCAATACAATCCAGCTTTCATCGATGCCAGGTGGTGCAAGATATTGAAGTTAAGGAACAGTGAAGTCTGGGGTGTCACTAGCACATATGATATGACTGATGATGTCCTGGGGCAGGAGGTGAAAGTGCTCAAATGAAGTTCTAAAATAAATAGATTTTAATGATATTAAAAATAAATAAATAAACCCATCGATCCATCAGTAAAGTCCACCAAAAAGAAAATATTAAAATTGACTTTAAAAATACAATGCTTTTAAGAACAGTTAAGATGCCCCAGGGCAGGAGTTGAAAGTGCTCAAATGAAGTTCTAAAATAAATAGATTGTAATGATATTAAAAATAAATAAACTAACTCATCGGTCCATCAGTAAAGTCCATCAAAAAGAAAATATTAAAATTGATTTTAAAAATACAAAACAGTTAAGATGCCCTGGGGCAAGAGGTGAAAGTATTCAAATGAAGTTCTAAGATAAATAAATTGTAATGACATTAAAAATAAATAAATAAACCAATCAATCCATCAGTAAAGACCACCAAAAAGAAAATATTAAAATTTATTTTAAAAATACAAAGCAGTTAAGAATCTAGCTGACTGTACCACCTGTAATGATGCCAGCCAGCCAAAATTGACACAAGGTGCTCATTATCCTGAAGGAGAGGTGAAGAGATTGCAAGAGTTGTCCTCAGCTCAAACTGAGCATTGGGGGTGGCTGTGTAGTAGTCAAAAGCATTCAAAGTAAAAATTTTAATGGTTTTTATTTTTATTTTAAATTATGAATTTTAACTTTACTTTTAATTTGCATAATATTATTTTTTATGTTAAGAGACCAGGTCAGTCAGCAGTGAATTTTTTCACCATAATGCTAAACCTATGGTCATATGATACATTTGTATATTAAATATATATTGAGGTAAAGACACCAGTGTTCGTCATTCCTAAGATTTGCACCCGGGATCATCATCTTCACAAAAGACATGTTAAAATGAGTGTTTAATAACATCTATGAATTTGAATCCACCTGTGTTAGATTCCTTAGAACCGGAGAATCTAGCTTGAACGTCAAATTCATAGATGTTTATTAATGGTTATTTTAACATGTCTTTTGTGAGGGTGACGAACACTGGTGTCTTTATCTTACATGGTGTTAGATTTTATTGCTGTGAGACTCTTGAAATAATACATCAGTTAATTATTACACAGGTTAAGATTGCAAAAATTTGCAATAAAAACTGTGACAATGTGCTATAAAATCTTTTCTTAAGCAAAAATGGCTTCATGGAATATCTAATGCATGCTATGTCATCCATCATTCATTTGTTCAATCCTTATAAGCTGAAAATTTTTATGCATCCAATACTTTCTGCTAATAGGTATTGGAAAAAGTAATTATAATGCTTCTATTGACTGATTGAAAATGAAATTGCTTATAGAAAACAATATTATTATTTAGAAAGAATCAAAGAATTTCAAAATTTAAATAGAAATTTTTATTTATAACAATAGAGTAAACATTTTGGAATTTGAAAATATGCATTTAAAATCTTAAAATACCTTTATATAATATGAATTACATTTCTTTTTAAAAACCCCAAGTTTGTCCTGTGTTAAGTCTATGATAGTACTGCGATTGATTGCTTTGGTGGATAAAAAGAGTTTTACATCAATGAAAAAAAATGTTGCCAACTTGTCATATCTGTATCCATGTAGTATTGCTATCTTAACGTGTAATGCCCTTTCGTTATATATACTAGCAGGTTTTGTTGGTCACTATATTTAAATTAATTTTCAAAAAACTTGAATCATTATTTTTACTTTCTTCTGTGTTTAGTAGTAGATATTAGATTAAAAAAATTTTTTTACTTCTGCTTTTTAAGGGAATTAGATGTTTTGAGAGGTTTAGAACATGATTATTTGAATGCTGTTTGTATGTTCTGGTTCCTAATTTGCAACATTGCTTGTAATTAGTGGCCCGAGTTCCAAAGCACACACAGCCATCTCTTTTTATTTAGATAGGTAGATAGATAGAGACAATAGCTATAGTCATTCTAAAATTAAGATTGTAGCACGACTTTCACCCTATATGTATTAACCCGTTAATGCCCGAATTAATTTTGCAAAATATTATTAGCTGATTATTTCACTTCTAAATTAATATAGACAACTGACAGTAAAATATATTAACTAAAACAATTCTTCTGATACTTTTAAATTTAAAGCCTATCCTCATTTATTGACGTTTAGTGTTCTAGCGAGAAAACTTCGAGATAGAAAAACTTTGAGATAACAGATTAATTTCTTATTATATGTTGACAAAGATCTCGAAAGTAAAGTATTATAATATATATTATTATTCAACTTGATTTAAGTTTGTATACCTGCGCAAAAAGCAAATATATGTGCGACGAATGAAAAATCATAAAATGACTATCCAAATTATGAAATAATAATTAATAGTAGGCAGATAAAACTTTCAGGGATCATTTAGAGTGATGCTATAAACTGTCACTAAAAAGCATAAATCATTCCAAAAAACCACAAAAAATATATGTGCCATTTTATTAGCTGTCCTCAAATGAGGACACTGGGTGCTGACAGGTTAATATACTGCATTGCTCTTCTGTGTTTTGGGTGCATTTTAAATTCACTGGATGTATAGCTCTAATAATTTGCGGATCCTGTGTATTTTCATATTAAATTTCATATAAATCTGTGTGTTGTTTATTTATTTTTTTTTCTATTGATATTTTTCACATATTATATCTGTGAAACATCAAAATTCGTGCATGAAATGAAAAGTGGAATGCTTCTAATTTTCACTTTTGACATATTTCGGTGAACTATCAAAATTCATGCATCAAATGAAAAGAAGTGGAATGTTTTTTAAATGTATGCTACTTTAAATTTTAAATGGCTATTTAAAAAAGGAAAATGCTAATTGCTTTTAGCACCGTTTTTTTTTTTTTTTTTTTTTTTTTTTTTTTTTTTTTTCATTTATTTATTTATTTATTTTTTTCATTTATTTATTATAACATTTTATTTCAGGATAATATTTATTATATATTTTATAACATTTTATTTCAGGACACTGAAAGGTGTTATTGGTAAACAACATCGAAGTGACTTGCCTATCTTTGTGAAAAGAAAAGAATCTGGAGACCTTAATGTGATATTACTTAAAGGGACACCTTCCTAATGCATTTCAGATGCATTATATACTGTAAAAGCACTTATTTTTGCGAGCCATAATTTTCGCGAAAATGAAGATATTGGTGATTTTGTGAGCTGAAAATTTCGCAAATTTTATATGAACAGAACCGAAAGTTGAAAAATCCTAACGTTGAAAAGTACCTAAATATAGAACCCCTTTTGCATAAGGAACTTTAAGAAATTTCCTTTTGTCCGAAAAGTTCGGCCCCACCTCCTCATTGCTCTAAAAACAATTTATGCTTACAACGGTGCTAAAACATCAACTTTGGCTTTGGCTTTGGCTCAACGTGCACATTCCATCCCAAACAATTTTCTTTTCTTAATCCCTTTTTTCTCATGCTGTTTATCAAACTAGGGACTTCTGAACCCCCCTTTTGCACCGAAAATGTAATCACCCCATACCCTTCACTTTTCTCGTATTCGGACCGTCAATGCATATGAGTTTTGGTAATTGAAAAATTTCTGTTTTTTTTTTTATTATTATTATTTGCTGCAAAAAAAAAAGTATTTTGTGTGGCTTAAATTTTTGCGATTACGATGGCCTCGCAAAAATCGCAAAAATTAAAGCCTCGAAAAAATAAGTGCTTTTACAGTAGTAGAACCTCGATAATTTGAGTTTCAATAGTTTGAGTTTCCTATAAAAAAAAAAGTAAAAAAATAAATATCCTCTTATAAGAAACAATGAAACAAAATATAGGCGAATAATTATACTACAAACAAAACTGATATATGGGCCAACATTGAAACAACTGCTGTTTTTGTTGGGCTTTTTGTTTTCTAATGTTTATAAGTGGCTGGATGGATGGCCCTAAATGTTTGCAAACCACTGGCCTAAAATTAGTATTTTACTTTGGCAGTACATTTTGGTATTTATTATTTACTGTTTTTATACTTTCTTGCAAATAATTAACATCTTTGGCGATATTTTAATGCATATAATAAAATTGTATATTCTCTTTAAAGTTGCACTGTCATAAAAAAAAAAAAAAAAAAATCAATATATGCAAATTTTACACATCTATTACTGTTGGACTCATAATGTTGTTAACTATGAGGGACCAACTGTAGCTACAGAACAAATAAATGTTGATGAAGAGGGCAAAAAATATGCTTTTCATCTAACTGAATTTTATTTCAACTAAGCAACCACCGACTCAGTTGTACGTATATGTTTCTTTTTCTTCCCCCTCCCTGCATTGATGATCACAGAAAGATTGCATCAATGATTACAATATTCATTCTCTCACCATCCATAACATTAATGTTAAACGTTTTTTATTCAGGGTTGATTATTATTTGTTTTAGCAAATTTCTCCTTTTATTAAATTTTATCTGAATATTACCCTTCCCCCTATCTGAAATATCTATTGCCCCTTTTTTGCCATCCCCTATCATACAAAGTTTAAAATCTTAATTTTTAAATGCATTTTTGCTGCTATTTTTACTTTGCTTTACAGGGAGTAAATAGCAGGCCTCGCAGCACTCCTACATTTCCTGTATTTCCTATATATTTATGAAACCTCGTATTTTTCCTATATTTCTTTAATTGTTGCTCAATATTTCCTATATTTTAGTTTTGACTACTTCCAAACATCTGATTGAATGCACAGTTTATGAATTTTAACTCTAAATCTGACCAAGAGCAGGGCCGGCACGAGGGACATGGTGCTCCTAGGCAAAAAAAAAATTTGGTGCCTTTTATTAATATATTTTATTAATGCTCCGTCTATTGTCATTAAAAAAAAAGGAGCATTGTTAAAATGTACTTACATACACATAAACATTGCCAAACAAGACATAAATAAATATTTAAAATTTTTTGAGAGAAAGGAGAAATAAAAATCATGCTTCGTGTATAGATTATGAAATAGTTTCCAATGCAAAAAAAAAAATGTTATGTAATCTTTATACTTTGGCACAATCATTGAAAAGTTGTAAACAAACATATCAGTTAGTGCTTATGTCATCTTCAGATTTTTGTACTATTAAAGAAATTTAGTTCTGCTTATAAATTTTTAGCATCATGAATAAGGATTTCAAATATTTATCGTCATGAGGTAACTATTGCATTCAAATTATTTTGGACAATCTCATATCAGAATAACAGTTAATACATGCACCATATAAAATACTAAGTGTATATGTAACTGAAAAATGAATATCACTGAAAATACGTTTCAAGAAATATTTACTGTAATATAAAATTCTATGATGTAAAATAAACCATAAAGAATTTGTGTATTATAAATTCAAATTATTTTCTGTGTCCCTGCTTAAGAATTATACGCAAAAGTTTACCAAAGTTATTTCTAATGAATACTAATTATGTAAAACGAAAAAAAAATTATGAAACATATCGTATATCGATATTAATAAAACGACATAACTGTACTTCTCTCTATGTGCATATGAGTGTACCGCAATGAGCTTATTATACACCGCACATATTAGATCTGCAAAAATTGGCAGTTTTATATTTTAGAGAGATTGCTGTTTCTCATTATACAAACAACTCCTAGAAGTTGAGCCAGTATAATACTCAAAAGTTTAAGGTGCCTCTTAAAAGGATATTGCCTATTTAAAATACTAAGGTTTTTCTAATGTCATTTCCATTGAACATTTCCGGTTGTCCAGTTGTCATTTCCATCTTTGAGGCTTAGCATTAGGACAGCTGCAGTTGAGCTTTTTTTAATTGCTTGTTTCTTTGATATTATACCAATTTGTGTACAGTTTTATTGATACTAATCAATGAAAATATCTTTCAAAAATAATGTTTGCGAAATTTCATTTGACAATTTTAGCTGATACATATGTTTTTTCAGTGTGCTGAAATTGAAAATGAAACTAATTTTTATCTGTTACGTATAGATTTTTGGTCAATGCACTACCTACACAATTTTGTCCTTTTCAATAATTTCTGGTATGTTTCCATGATTAATTATAATTAACATACTATAAAAGTTACTATATAACAGTATTGGTAGAAAATCACTGATGAAATTATGTCAGTAGACACCCTGTATTGACAAAAATCCATACGTGATAGAGAACAACTGCTACAGTTTCAGCTCACTAAAAAACACTACAATCAGCCAAAATTATCAAATCTAAATTTTAGATGACTTCTGTTATTCAGATATTAATTAAAACATTAACTACAAATTAATTTATTGCCTTGTACTGCTTGCTTTTCTTAATAGCAAAAGAAAAAATGCCGCTCTGAAGTACTAAAACGAAAAGAAGTCACATTTTTAAAATGTCGTCTTCTCCCCAAGAAAAAAGATTTTGGAATCAGGAAGACAGTTCTTTTCCACTCAACAATGCAGTATTTTTAAAAAAATATTGAGTTTTAATATTGTTTGAGAGTTTTTTTCCAATGTCCAAAATCTAGGTGTTTCTTACACATAATTTTTTGAACTACCCTTCAACCATGGCTAATTCTAGGATTGATTCACGCAATGCTTCATCGGAAAAGTATCAGTTTTTTATAACAATGATACAAATTTTTTTTTTTTTTTTTAATGTGGCCTTTTGGTACTGTACAGGGCTGTCACAGAGGGAAATTTAGATACCACAAGGGGGTTGAAAAATCTCAAATTTTTTACATGCCCGAATTGAATATTTACGTGTCCATTATTCAAATGAATATTAATAAAAAACATTTACACATCTAGTGAAAAGAATTTAACAACATTACATCTATATTGGCATTATTTCAATTTAAATAAAAATCTTAAAGAAGATGCTTTATTTATTTATTTATTTTATTTTAAGTTATTTTTGATTCAATATTTTACATGCCCAGCTGGACATGTAAGGGGGGGAAAGTGCATGCTCAATCTGAATTTTTACATGCCCCGGGCATGTCAGGCAATATAATTTTTGAGCCCTGGATACCACTATTTTTAAATAGATATTTTAAAAATAACTATCAACAAATATTCAATTATAAAATAATTATATTAAAGTTTAAAAATTTCCCTTTGGGGAACCCTGATACTGTATACATAATTTTAATATTTCATACATAATTTTTGTGTGCATATATGTATCTCCTTCCTAAATTAATTCCTATAAAAAAATTTTATTTTGAAAAGCCAATTCCTATATTTCCGAGAATATTTTTTAAGAATGTCACTTCTAGGCCTGAAATAGTTATCTAAATTATACCCTCCATCCTGAAATTTCATTTTTCCCTATACCCCCCCCCCCTCGTCCCCAATTTTCATACACAAAAAGTGTCCAATTCTGTAACTAAAATAATAATAATAATGAGTTATTTGTTATAGCATAAGTAAGTTTAAATAAATAGTCATTCAAATTAATCCCTCCACCAAAATTTTTGTTCCTCTTTTAACCCTTACCCTCCATAGCAAGCAAAGCTTAAGAAATTTCGTAAAATTAACCAGGGCAGTCACAAAATACCTGTAACTTGCTTCGTCCATAGAGAAGGTGTTTCAATTTTTAAATAATTTGACTCACATATTTCAGTTTATAGTAGTGATATTTTGCTCGGATATCATATTGTTAGATTTCTGGGAAATCACCTATACTTACTACAACATAAACATCCATGCCTGTCATTTTGCTTTTTAAATTGAATAGCTCAAAGTAAATCTAGTTCTGTTATACTTGAACTATCGACTCTATTGTATACCAAAGCAATATTGCCTGTAATATATTTATTGGTTTTTAGATTATAATTGTCTTTTGAATGAAGATGTTAAAGAGCTTCTAGCTTATGTTTAAAGTAAAATTCAATCTACTACAAACATCTCTTCACTGATAGCAAGATATAAAAACTTGACTTGGTGCTAAATGGAAACAGTAAAGTAAATTTACATAAATGTTTAAAAACACCTAAATAAAAAAAGTTCACAAATTGCAATTTTGGTAGCTTTAGATGCACCATCATCAGTACTGAATAATCAGCCAGTTTATTACTCCTAAATGTAACGGGGAAGCAATTAAGGGCCAGCATAACCAGTTACAGTACAAAGCCAAAAATCCGGAATCATTGGGACCGCGGCGATTCCGGATTTTCCGCATTTTTGGTCATACCTAACAAATATAATATTTTGGTTTAAGTATTTAGGTAATGTGCAAATTCAAGTAAAAAATAATATATTATGATTTTTAAATGTATTCTGTAATATTTTTTCTATCAACTTTAACAATAAATAAATAAAATTAAAAATTAAACTTGAAAAACAAAACAGATTTATTGAAATATTTGCATACAAAATTAGTACGAGAAAAATAAATAAGAAAAACATACCACTTTTAAAACATTTCGTGATTTTTTTTTATTTTATTACTTTAGGTTTTCAACTAAAAGTTTAAGCATAATTGAAATAGAATGCTGAATTTTGTTCTTAATTAGAAAAATGTTTAAGAATTGTTACTATTATTATAACCTTTTCCCTCCTGTTTCAGACTTTGCAAATGCCGGTTTTGAAGATTACTAAGAAATAAAATACTTTTTTGGTTTTTTATTTAAATATATTTATACTAAGAAAAAAAAAAAAAAAAAAAACCCTTCGATGATGATAATTAACGTCACCTAAATTGTCTGGATTTTTGGCGATTCCGGATTTTCGGTTTCGTACTGTAATAGAATTGTGGGGATTAGCCTATAAGAAATTGTAAAATACAGAGCTAAGGAAATGGAATTTCTTTTGGCATTTTTAGCATTGATGAAAATTTACTTTACTGTAATGGCAAGATATTTTACTGCTTGTCATGGAAATGATATTGTTGTAAATTATTTGTAATATATATATGATGTTTTTATGTTTATAAATTTATATTTATAATAAATTTTTTAAATAAATCTAATGGTTTTGATTTCTTTTCTTATTCACTAAAATAGACTTTGTGCATTTTATGTTAAAATACTTTAGTGTAATCATCCAAAGCACAAAAAAAAGGGGGGGGGGGTAGCACAGTAGCACCATGTGTTGGCTGATATACACCCAAATTAAATGAGCCAATATTCCAAACATAACAATACATGAGACAATTATAAGGTACATATACTATACCATACCAATGCTTTACATAAATACTCTACATATCTGGATTAAATTGCATCTACATTTATTATAAAGGAACTCATAGAACTACATTCATATAAAGGTAACCTAAAATTTTGAATATGATTTATTCAGGACAATTTTCTGCCAGCAGAATGTGATTATAACTGGTTTAATCTGTCAGAAACTGCTAACAATGCATTTCGTGACATCATTTGAAACTTTTATAGTAGTAATAAACCCCTAAATATATTTCATTCATAATAAATAAAATTTTGTGGATGATTTTAATTAAATTAGTTTATAAAATGAATAATATAACAAGTAAAATTGTTACAATATCATTATGTAACTTTATAAATGCACAATCATATAGTAATTTGCATCTTATTGCATGTAAAATTTTAGTCTAAAAATCAAAAATAAAAGTGGAGAACTTGATCCAATAGTATTTATTTTAAAGAGGGGGATTACTGTATGAAAATGTCTGCTTTTTTATTGAAAGAAAATCAATCAATAGACAAAATATAGCGTTATTTAATATGATGTATAGTATTCCAAAAGACTATAATAAATCTAAACTGAGATGTACCAGAATGAATTTTAACCCTACGTCAGGTGCACACATAGGATGAACAAAATCAGTCGCACCCTGCCTGAGAGGCCAGGTAAATACTTTTTTGTTAAAATACTTGTACTACAATCAATAAATTCGTACTTATGCATCAAATTTTCGTTTATTACTTTCTATTCACTCCTAATAATTTTACCATATGGGTGGTTTTGAATTAAAAATCATGTGTAAGATATTTAGACTGAAGAATGACGGTTTATATGCAAAACCAATTAATATTGATTGTTTGGACAGCTTTTTGTTTTTGTGCTTTTAAAAATATGCCCTCAAGACTACTGGGACATGAAATGACCACTTTTCAGAGAATTACTCATTTACAATATTAAAAACAACATCAAATTATTATTATTATTATTATTTTTAAATATATAAAGATTAAAAAGCTATTTTTTTTTTTTTTTTTAATATTTATTTTAGATTCAGTTTAAAATTGAAAAATTATTTTAATTACAAACAAAAGTGAAACTTATTTTAAAAACTAACTATTCAGCCTAAAATTTGGCCGGATATTCGGTATTCAGCCAAATCACTATTTGTTACATCTCTAAATGAAATTTCGCTAGAACTTGTATATGTGCAGCTAAACATTATTTAGTAAAACTGCTCATATTTCATTAGATATTTAAGATTTTTGCAATCTGATAGCAGTATGCTGTGTCTAATGTGTCAAGTTTCCTGAAAATGGCTTTGCACTGGATATAATACCTTTCATGTTATAGTTAAACAAAAAGACAATTTTTTAAAGAAATCGTTATATTTCCATGAATATATGTGGTAACCTCACAAAGATTTATACAGAGAACAAGAAAGAGCCTCATAATCACTTACTGCAGCCAGATTACATTTCAAGCAATACTTTTTACAGGGTGATCCCAAGCATTTTCATTTTTTCTTTAATTTCTTGCTGGTCCCCCTTTAATATTCAAGACAAAATTTTCATTGAAATATATGAGGTGTAACATGTTATTCACACTTCTGAAGTTTCATTGTCAAGTACTTTTTGAGATATTTGAAAAAAACATCTGAAATCAAAGGCATCTGGTCATTTATGGAAAGGTAATATATATTTATTTCATTTTCTTTAATGCAGCCTATAAGTGTTGAATTATAAAATACTGAAAATTTCTTCCATAGACATGATATATTTAAATTATTTTGGATTTTCCTTTACATGAACCATTTGCTTAATCTCAATGAAAAGTTCTTTCTGTATATAATATGCATTTAGATACCGTGTATGAACTTCCTGCTACATATTCTTCATGAGATGAGATATTAACAGATACACAGACCAACCACTGAAAACATAATTTTTAGATTCAGGGAACCTCAAATCATATAAATTTAACAAAAACTCAATTTTGAAATATTTTCCTTAAAATAATACTTTCTCTACCATATATAGTCGAACCTCGTTAACGTAAACACTGTTAACGTGAATTACTTTTAACATGAATTGTTTTCACAATCCCCGTCAAAATGGAGATTAATTTAGTTATATATAGTTACTGATAGCATGAACTACTGATAATATGAACAAATTTTTCATCCCCTTTGAGATTCATGTTAACGAGGTTCGACTGTATATAGGTAATAGAAAGTAAAAAAAATCTGTACTTATAATACTAATAGTCAACTAGAAAAATGAAAATTGCATGTATAGGGGAATAGCTTTCTCTGGAGAGGGGTGTGTAAATCTTCAATAAGGACATCTTTTAAAAGAACTCGTCACACTCAGAAAAATTATACTGAATAAACAAATATTTGGTGTGTACAACAAAAATTTCTGTTTAAATATATTCCAATAGAAATTGTGGTTAGATTAACAAAACAATTTTTGTTGCCATTCTAACAAAAAATATTTTGTTTCTGTTACAAATAATCTGGTGTGTCACTCACACGACTTTCTCTTACCCTGAAATTTAATACTATAATTACAGGTTAGAGATTAAGAGGTAAGATAACGAGTACTATTTAAACTTATGTTAAAACAATTCAAATTAGGCTTCAACATAATTTTATATGATAATTAGTTCTGTGTGAGGGAGGGGGGGGGGGCGGCAGCCACCCCTAACCCCCCGTTTTATTACTGCACCTACATTTATATAGAATTTAAATCTATTATTAAAATTAAAAGTTCACTTAAAATTATTCAGACAACTTCCACGCAACATTCCTTGAAACTTATCAGTCTTGATTAAACTTTTCCAGCAACAAACTTATGTTAACTTGAAAATAGAACTTTTGGATCTCTTGAAATTATTCGTTTTTAAGTTACTCTAAGAGATACAGACAAAGATCAAACGTTAAAAAACTTGATTTCAGTAACCAAGAAGCCTCAAAACGTGTAAATATACAAAAACAAGCAATGAATATTTAGCTTAAAAACATAAATTACTTACCATATGTCTATGTGGGGTTAGTTTCAATTCCTGAGCAGCTTTCCTGAACATGGTAAAATATTTTAGCAAAGCACTTCCACCAACAATAAAAAAAAATGTTATCACTTAAATATTTGCTGCCCTGTATATCTTTTGGAGATTATGTACAGACCACAAGTTGCGCATAAATATAATCCTATAGTAATAATAAATGGAACAACCTAAAATACACTTCCATCAATTTTCAGCTATTGTCGCACTATAATCTAGTTCTTTTGTGTAGCCCTGTAAATAAACAGAGAATGATTTCCCTATCATATTTTACATAAAACATATTTTTACTCATATAAAAAATGTACATTCATTTCATTTAGTTTAGTGCAGTCTATTTATGTTAAACTCTACTTACCTGCAATTTCCCCCATAGACGTAATGTATGTGTTTGAATTCCCTTGGGTGTCCCTGTACATGAACCATTTACTTCATCTCAATGAAAAGCTTAGTGTAGCACCCCTATTTGTAGATGACGCCTATCAATTTTCTTGAACTAACCAACTACATCATTCAAAAGGATATCTAATAGAGTGTTCATACAGTAATTTTGAAGAAAATCGTTAGAACCGTTTTTGAGATAGTGTAGCATCCATATAGCATACACATTTTGAATACCAAGTTTGGACTTTCTGCTACTATTTGTTCTTGAGATATGCTGATAACACACATACCAACCGCTAAAAACATGATTTTTGGATTTCGGGAACCTCAAAACATGCAAACATAATAAAAACTCACTTTCAAAAATTTGACCCTAAAACAATACTTTCTCTACCTTATGGATAAGAGAAAGTAAAAATTTTACAAGTATGTAAAATTTAATGTAAAAATAAACAAAATATTTTGTTAATATAAGCAGAGAAATATTATAAATTTAATAACAATATATTTTGTGTTGTTGTAAAAAAATTGATTTTTTTTTCTAATGAAAAATTGTTTTAAAACATTAAATTAACCTCAATAAGACACATTTTGTAGTTTTAATCAAATCCTTTCTCTGAATGCAATACTTTTAAAACGAATCGATTAACCATGTGTCTGTATTAAATTAAAACAGCTGCCTTTTTACTTCCATTACCCAACTACCGTAGGTAATGGAAGTATTGTATTCGATATCGAGATTTCACATGATTTACATGTTTTAAGGTCACCTGAGTCCAAAAAAGTGGTTTTTGGCAATTGGTCAGTGTGTGTGTGTTTGTATGAGCGTGGGGAATCTTCTGACTATTATATCTCCGAAACTAATGAAGATAGAACTACGAAACTTCAGGATTAAGACAGGTCTGGTGCACCAGACCAATTTTTACTTTCCGAACACTATAGTGAGGAAAGTATTGTAATCATGTCAAAAATCCGAATTCGAGATTTTGATAATTCTATACGTTTCGAGGTCCCCTGAGTCCGTTTTCACTATTTTTATGATGATGTATGTATGTGTGTGTGTATGTATGTATGTGTGTGTGTATATATGTGTGTATGTATGTGTGTGTGTGTATGTCTATGAGTGAACACGCTAGCGTCTAAACGCTTTGTTCGAATAAGCTGAAAGTTCGTGCGTATATTATAAGTCACCATAGTACGAACCCTATAGATTTTGGTGAATCTAGCACTTATAGTTTTTTTACAGGGACACAAAGAAAAATTCTTTATCATTATGGTCTATGGGACCAAAATCTTAAAAATGCGATAGCATCTAAACGCCTTATTCAATTGAGCAAAAAATTTATACACATATTATAGGTCACAGATACTCAATCTGTATAGAGTTTGGAGAATCTGGGACTTAAAGTTTTTTTACAGGGGCACAAAGAAAAGTTCTTTATCATTATGGCCTATGGGGCCAAATTTATAAAAGTGCGATAGCGTCTAAACGCTTATTTAATCTGAACAAAAAATTTGTACACATGTTATAGGTCACAGTTGCACGAACTGTATTGATTTTGGTCAATTACACTTACAGTTTTTTTACAGGGACACAAAGAAAAATTCTTTATCATTATGGCCTGGGGGACCAAATTTTTACTTTCTTCTATATTCAATAGAAGAAAGTATTGGATTCGTAAAAATTTTCGACCTCGGGTTTTTGATGGATTTACACGTTCTGAGAGCTGTAGAACACGATTTGACCATTTTTAGAAAATGTCTGTCGGTTTGTCTGTCAGTCTCTGTGTGTGTGTGTGACAAACTTTTGTGGCAACTGTATCTCGGAAACTACTTCACAGAATTTCATACAAATTGGTATGTAGTTGCACCTTGACATAAATTAGTGCCTATCAACTTTTGGTAAAAATTGTCTTACAGGTTGCGTTGGCATTCCGCTTTTTCTAAATTTTTAACATGGTGGTATAGCACAAAATTTTGTATAAATGTGCATAAAGAGAATTATTTTTTAATAATCATTATGGAATTTACCAGAATTATTTATAATAGAGGTAATCATGTGGGAAAAAAATTTTGTATGTGTAGGAGCCTCGCCTCCCCCCCCCCTGGAGGGGAATTCCCCCCTCGAGGGGAGTAAATTTTCATGATGGGTATCTTTCAAAAGAGCTCGCCAGTACCTTTAAAACGAATGGTTGAACCATAGATCTGCCATAATTTAAAATAAAGTTATCAATTTTTTTTTTTCATTTTTTAACAAATATATACATATATGTATATATATATATATATATATATATATATATATATATATATATATATTATGTAATATTGACAATAAAATTGACTTTTTTGACCTTTGGGAAAGCGCGGGTTAATTTTCTTGTAATTACCACGTAATTCATGAGAAAGGATATCTAAAGTATATTTGTGTAACAAGTTTTAAAAAAATCGTTAGAGCCGTTTTGAGATACCAACTTTTGCGAAAACTTGGCCTACTCAATTATTGACCGGAAAATATTAATTACATACAAAAGGGAGTTGATATGGCGAGTTTGAAAAAATCCGTACAGCCGTTTTTAAAGGAACGCACTTGCGAGACCTGAAATTCATCTATTTATACAGGGTGTCTTTCAATTTTCCTGAACTAACCAACTGTATCTTTCGAAAGGACATCTAATAGAGTGTTTATATAGCAACTTTGAAGAAAATTGTTAGAACTGTTTTTGAGATACGGGCTTACGGACACGGTCCCACTTCTGTTTTTCCAATTTTCACCAAAATTTAGAAAATTCATCTGTATATCAGACCTGCCTCAATCCTGAAGTTTCGTAGTTCTATCTTTATTAGTTTCGGAGATATGATAGTTAGAAAATTCCCCACATCCATGCACTCACACACACATATACATACACACCGACCAGTTGCCAAAAACTACTTTTTTGCACTCAGGAGACCTTAAAAACTGTAAATCAGGCGAAAACTCGCTAGTGAATTTTTGGATCGAATACATACTTCCATTACCAACGGTAGTAGGGTAATGGAAGTTAAAAAATTTCAGATGCTGTTATTAATTTGCCAATCTTGATAAAATTTTTCAAATTGAAACCTAATACAAATTTTAAAATACCAAATGTGAATTTCCTGCATTTATTTGTTTTTAAGTTATTCTGATAACAAATATAGATATAGATCAATTGCTAAAAACTGGACTTTCATATTCAGGAAACCTCAAAACATGAATTATTCAAAAACCTGAGTTGAAAATAGAACTTCAAAAAATACTTTGTTTACAAAATGGGTATGAAATATTGATTTTCCTTCCTGAGCAGCATTCGTCGACATAGTAAAATGTTGCAAAGAACTTTCATCAATTACATTCTAGACAAAAGAACGTTTAGCTTAACTTTGGGTAGCTCTGTATGTTTTTAATAAATAACTAGCGAGCCTCGCCCGCTAGCGGGTCAGTATTTTTAAATGAATCAATGAATTCTCAAAATCTCTCAATCACTAAAATTAATGAATCACTAACCATAGAATAATAATAAAGGAAGCAGGAGCACGCAAATACTCTTAATGCTTACAAACCCCTTCTAGTGAAATGCCAGCGAAAGCTACTTTTGCTCCTCTCAACCTTGAAGTAGGGCACCCATCCTCAGCGCTATTATCGCTGTTTGTTGTGGCAACACAACAGCTTATGTAGAAACACTTATGCTCCTTCTTTTATTATTATTCTATGTCACTAACAGTAACTTTTAGTCTTAAGAAAAGAAATTGAAGAAAAAATCATTTCTGATTGGGTTAAAAGTCGACCCGTGTCCTCACTGCCTTCGGCAGCGCAGTCCCGTGCGCGCACAGCGCGCACAACTTAAGGGATGCACGCGCTGTGCGCGTATTCCGTCCCTGACCCTTCGTGCCTCCTAAAAAAAATCTGATCGGGTAAAAACTCCCACCGGGTCCCCACTACCTCCGTCAGCGCAGACCCATGCGCGCCGCGCGCGCACGTGTGAAGGTATACGTGCGCTGCGCGCACATATTCCTTCTCAAATCAAATTTTTATTCTTAAGTAAATTTAAAAAATCATTTCTCATCGGGTACAAATTCGGACCGGGTCCCCACTGCCTTCGGCAGCGCAGTCCCGTGCGCGCGCACAAGTTAAACGATACACGCACCGCGCGCGTATTCCTTCCCTGACACTTCGTGCTCCCTAAAAAAAAACATTTCTGATCGGGTAAAAACTCACACTGGATCCCCACTGCCTTCGGCAGCGCAGACCAATGCGGGCGCACGTGTGAAGGTATAGACGCCCTGCGCGCACATAATCCTTCTCAAATAAAATTTTTATTCTTATGACAAGAAAATAAAAAAATCATTTGTCATCGGTTAAAAAGTTGGACCGGGTCCTCACTGCCTTCGGCAGCGCAGTCCCGTGCGCGCTGCGCGCGCACAAGTTAGGGGATACGCGCGCGGTGCACGCCTATTTCTTCTCCACCCTTTCATGCCCTCTTAATTAACCTACGTATACCAATTTTGAACGATCTAACTCCTTTGGCTGAGATGCAAAAGAAAACGTAATCAGGACACCTCAAAACGTGTAAATCTGGTGAAAACTTTTGATAATTTAAAAGAACTTTAAAATATCTTTCAAATGATATATTAAATATAATTTAATCATAATTAGAAATTGAAATTTGAAAATATTACAGCGCCATCTGGCGGTAGAAATTTCTGTATTCCACTGTTCGATTCCAATTCAAAAAAGCTTTCTAATGATGTATTACTTATGAAATTATTTTAATTAGAAGCTGAGATACAAAAGAAAACTAATTCAGGACACCTCAAAACGTGTAAATCTAGTGAAAACTTTCGATAATATAAAATAACTTTAAAATATCTTTCGAATGATGTATTTAAAAAAAAATAATCATAATTAGAAATTGAATTATTGAAATTTGAAAATATTGCAGCGCCATAAAAGAAAACTGATTCAGGACACCTCAAAACGTGTAAATCTGATGAAAACTTTCGATAATTTAAAAGAACTTTAAAATATCTTTCGAATGATGTATTAAAAATACTTTAATCATAATTAGAAATTGAAATTTGAAAATATTACAGCGCCATCTGGCGGTAGAAATTTCTGTATTCCACTGTTCGAATCCAATTCAAAAAAGCTTTCTAATGATGTATTACTTATGAAATTATTTTAATTAGTAGCTGAGATACAAAAGGAAACTAATTCAGGAAACCTCAAAACGTGTAAATCTGGTGAAAATTTTCGATAATATAAAAGAACTTTAAAATATCTTTCGAATGATGTATTAAAAATAATTAAATCATAATTAGAAATTAAAATATTGAAATTTGAAAATATTACAGCGCCATCTGACGGTACAAATTTCTGTATTCCACTGTTCGATTCCAACTCAAAAAAGCGTTCGAATGATGTATTAGTATTACTTATGAAATTATTTTAATTAGTAGCTGAGATACAAAAGAAAACCTAATCAGGAGACCTCAAAACGTGTAAATTGGGTGAAATCTCGCGCGCATCGCACGCGGTGCACACCTATTTCTTCCCCCACCCTTTCATGCCCTCTTAATTAACCTACGTATACCAATTTTGAACGGTCTAACTCAATTAGCTGAGATGCAAAAGAAAACCTAATCAGGAGACCTCAAAACGTGTAAATCAGGTGAAAACTTTCGATAATATAAAAGAATTTAAAAATATCTTTCGAATGATGTATTAAAAATATTTTAATCATAAATAGAAATTGAAATACGCGTATTAGAATAAAATTTAATTTGCAATTAAAATGTAAACCTTTTGTTTATTGACGAAAATCGATGATACTTGAACTGCAAGTTTATTTTGTGGTGTTAAGATTGTATACCAAGTGTCGTGTACGAATTCGAAAAATTGAAGAAAATAGATATTTGCAATTTTTTATCCCACTTAAAATACATCTGATTATCCGGCGATTATCGATTCCACCGAAATTTTAATCCCCCCTTCCTCTTCATTATCGTTTCCGCCGAGGAGCTTAACCCCCTTTTTCTCACACCTATTGATATCGCCGCGGAAGCAGGTAAATAGGGAAATTTATGATACATCACATTTGGCGGCTTATCACTTTGTCTGTTGGCGCTACCGTTAGATGATCTACGCTGACTGGTCCATGTTCAAAAATGTCCCAGGGCTCGTCTCTCCTCAGTCACTTTTTGCTGAGCAATCGTAGTGTGAAATCGCGTATGCGAGAAACCGCGATCAGTAGATATTCATACTTGATTTTTATTTATTATTTTTTTATTGATTGATTTATACTGATTGATTATTTTTTACTATGGATGTCCACCTCTTCAAAAGCAAGCAAGAAAAAAAACTACTTATTGTAGATGGCTATACTTATTATGAGAAAAGAATATTAAAAAGCGGTGAAATCGTGTGGCAGTGCAGCAGAGAAAAAAAAATGCACTGCAAAAGTGTATACGATGCCGAACAAAACATCTATCTCAAGGCTTGATAACGTGTATTGCCATGAAAAGGATGAAAATTTACCAACGAAAATACTTAATCAAGCCGCAAAAAGAAAAGCAGAAGATATTTTAGAGAGATCCTCTAAAATTATTCATACAGTAACTGCTGAAAATACAACTTACTTAGAAAACCTGACTAATAGGAATGTTAATAACTTGAAACAAAGTATTTATAGGAAAAGAAGAAAACAGATACCAAGCCTTCCGAAGAACAGAGTAGAAGCAATAGAGAAATTACTAGAAAGGGAAGTGAAGTCGGTAAAAGGCGAAGAATTTCTGTTATATGCTGATGCAGATTCTGGAATAGTTATTTTTACCTGAGATTCCAATCTTGAATTTCTTATCAAATGAAAAACTAGTATGCTGTGGCCACCACAAGACTTTCTTCTATATTTTCCTATACAAATTCACGCAGTAACAATATTAAAAAAAAAAAAAAAAAAAAATACGATTTTTTTTCAAAGTTTTCTCTCGTTAAAAAAAATCGATAACTTTGTTTTAAATTATCACATATTTATAGTTCAACCATTCGTTTTAAAGATATTGACGAGACCTTTCGAAAGATACCCATCTTGAAAATTTACCCCCCCCCCCCCCCCCTCCCGGGGGGTACTTTCCCCTGGGGGGGGAAAGCGATGACCGAGATTTTTTTCCTAATTAACTACTACTATTATCAATAATTCATATTAATTTCACAATCACAGGTTAAGAATTACTCCCATTATGTACATTTATACGAAATTTTGTCCCATACTGCCATGTTAAAAATTTAGAAAAAATACGATCACAGCACCACCTGTTGAGTGATTGATCCCCAAATCTAATCAGCCCCAGTTTATGTCAGGGGCCAACTAAATACCAAGTCTGGTTAAATTTCGTAAAAAAAAAAAAAAAAAAAAAAAAAAAAAAAAATACGATTTTTTTTCTGTTACTTTTTGTTAAAAGTAAAAAAAATCGATAACTTCGTTTTAAATTATCACAGATTTATAGTTCAACCATTCGTTTTAAAGGTATTGACGAGACCTTTCGAAAGATACCCATCTTGAAAATTTACTCCCCTCGAGGGGGGACTTCCCCCCCAGGGGGGTTCACGAGGCTCCTACGCATACAAAATTTTTTCCCCAGTTGACTACCTCTATTATAAATAATTCTTGTAAATTTCATAATGATTACTAAAAAATAATTCTCTTTATGCACATTTATACAAAATTTTGTCCTATATCACCATGTTAAAAATTTAGAAAAAGCGGGATGGCAACGCAACCTGTACGAGAATTTTTACCAAAAGTTGATAGGCACTAATTTATGTCAAGGTGCAACTACATACCAACTTGTATGAAATTCTGTGCAGTAGGTCCTGAGATACAGTTGCCACAAAATTTTGTCACACACACACACACAGACTGACAGACAGACAGACAGACAGACAGACAGACAGACATTTTCTAAAAAGGGTCAAATCGTGTTCTACAGCTCTCAAAACGTGTAAATCCATCAAAAACCCGAGGTCGAAAATTTTTACGAATCCAATACTTTCTCTATATTACATATAGAAGAAAGTAAAAAACGTGGATTTAATACAAATAAAATACATACATTTAAGTACTGTGCAAAGTTTTGGTAACAACTCTTTACTATTCATTGTATAGAAAATGGCAGGTATGAGGGTATGGTATGTGCCCCTGGTTTTCTGCTTATTGCCAGATAAGAAAGAAGACACTTGTGCAAAATTATTCAAGACAATAATCGAGAAATGTGTTGAACGCAATCTCGGTTTCCAACCAAGTCATTTAGTGGTTGATTTTGAAATTGCCATTCATAGCGCCAACAACTTGGCCTAATGCAGCAGTGCAAGGCTGCAAATTTCATTTGCACCAAGCTCGGCATAGAAAAATTCTCAGTCTTGGTCTTGGCAAAGAATTCCGGTTGGCTGAATCAAATAAAGTCGGCCAGTGGTTTATAAAAAAAAAAAAACATTCGGACTGTCCTATTTAAAATCAAATGTCGTTGGTGACTGCTTTGCATTAGATTTGGTTCCAATCCAACCTCCAGATGCAAGAGTTTCGGAGTTTGTAGACTATTTAGTAGAAAACTATATTGATGAACAAGAGGCAAAATTTCCTCCTACAATGTGGGCCAAAGCCGATGCTTCATCTGAAAATACAACTAATGCATGTTAATCATTCTATTCACATTTTAATGCTTGTTTTTATTACACGCATCCTCACATTTTTCATTTCATGGAAGTTTTACTGCAGATGCAGAGAGATTCTTACATTCGAATGCCTATACTCGGGGCAAACCTAACTTGAGCACACTGTCAAAGGCTGAGCCTGTGTGATTCCGCAAGTGATATATAGTTCCTTTAAAATACTTATTTATGTTTTTAAAAGTATACTTAATTTAACATTAAATATCCGTATTAGATTCAGTAATATTAGCTAAATCTATATACTCAGCTTAAAATGTATATTTTAATGATTAAGGAATTCTTTTTGAAAATAATAAGTTATACGTCACTGTCTACTTATCCAGTCAAAAGCTTCCTTTGTTTGGCGATTTACTCAGAAGAGCGAAATTCCGGCAACCCTCAAACCCTGGAATTTTTCGTGGGGTCATTCTTTTCTCGGACTCCGGAATTGACGCTTGCTTTTCTTTTACCCTCTTTCTTCTCTGTTCTTATCTTATCGTTTCAATGGCATCTCCTTCAGTTGGATCCCCGTTTACTTTTCAACCTCAGAGAAAGGGGAAAGCTTTGCAAAGTTCTGCTAAGGTTATCATCTTAAACGTTTTTATTAAACTCAGAGAACAAAATCCCTTGAAATCTGAAAATTACTGAGACGAATAAGAATATTTTTTTCAAGGCTAAAAAAAGTTCTTTTCAGAACTAACATAAAAAAAGTTCTTTTCAAAACTAACATAAAAAAGTTCTTTTCAGAACTAACAAAAAAAAGTTCTTTTCAGAACTAAAAAATAAGTCCTTTCGAGGACAAAGCCTTGTGAAAGGCTAAAAATTAAAAGATAGAAAGATTAATTATACTAAGAATTTAGAACACAAATTACTCAATTGTCTTTTTCAATTACCCCTCCCTTAAACAACAATAAAATAATAATAATAATGATAATGAGTAAAATTAAATATATTAAAAATAAATGAAATAAATAAATATTAAGCCTTTTTAAGATTTCATAAGTAAAGCCTATATTTTCAAATTTCAACTCTAGATACTAAAATTTTAAATCCTTAACACAGTACTTTTTATTATTATTATTATTATCGCCCTCCCCCATTTCCCTCATTCATTTTTCTCTCCGCCAGGAATTGAGAGGTTCTTTTAAAACTGGGAGAGGGGCGGTACCGGGTTCGAACCCAGTTCGTACTCGGCAGCCTAGCTGATCAGTGTGTTTCGTAGTTTTCTCCAAAACCCATTTAAATACGGGCTAGGTATCCTGGAATCCCTCCCTTCCCACTCTCTTAAAAGGCATTCCATCCATAACTTGGCACTCGTACAGTCATTTGGCCATACCACAGTCATTCATTTTTCACTGAAAAATTGCCTATTTGTTGAAAAATAATACTTTAAAGTGACGAAGGTCTGAAAGCTTTTCTCTCTTTTTTCTTTTTTTTCTCTTTCTTTCTTTTTTTTTTTTTTTTTTTTTTTTGTGTGTGTGTGTGTGTGTGTATATGTGTAGATTTAAATACTAAATCGATCATTCATTATTTAACCTACTCCTATTTGTACTTTATTCTTTTTCAATCAATTTACCTATTTCACCAAAAATTTTAATACAAAAAAATTCAAATTTTACGCAATATTTTTTTCTCTTGGGAAAATAGATATATCATTTGCTAAATTTCACATCTTCTGCAAATTCCAGTTTCCTTTTTTGTTTTCTTTTTATAAAAAATAATTATTTTAGCGTAAAAAAAAAAATAACTCATATAATATTGAGTTGTTAGAGAGTTAAAACTTTATTATTATTATTCTTGTATAAAAAAATTTCGAGTAAATTAAACAAATCTGTATAACAATAAAGTGTAAAATAAAATATAATGGACTTATAACCATGCATTTATGGATAACAAAAATATGACTGATAACATTGTTTTATTTTAGTGGAGTGAGAATTACACAATGTTACCTGTAAAACAAAGCCCACCAGCAGCCGAGCGGTGCTGCGCTCAAAGGTGGAAGATGGGAAGTGCCGGGTTCGATTTTTGGTTGCGCACTCCTACCCGTTTGGAGTTTTCCGTTGTTTTCTTCGAAACTCGCGTAAATACGGGCTAGGACCCCTTAAAATACTCCCACGGAGGTCATTCCAGCTAAAGACCTAGGACCCTAGCATATTCAATCCCTACAACCAACCAACCTGTTAAAGAAAGATAATTCATTCTGCTCTCAAAGCTGGTAGATAAAAGGTGCCTAGTTCAAAATTCACAATCGTCGGTTTAGCCATTCGGTGATTCTTGCGGATTTTTTCGAAACTCGCATGAATACAAGCTAGGCCATTTAGGCCACTGTGAAATCTACCAAAATGTGTCCCTCTTCCCTCCTGTAATAGAGGTAAATTAGTATTAAGTCTTCTTGAAAAAATTGGGGCCTGGAAAAAGCTGGCTCATAAATAGAGGTGGACTTTCAAAGAGGTTTTACTGCATTATATAGCTTTTCCAACATCATTTTTCCATTAAAAATTAGTTCACCTTCAATGTATTTTACCAAAGTGATAGCACCTTAAAATCTGGTTCTTTTTAAAAAGAAATCATAAAATACTTTTTGTAGCCCTGAAAATTGTTTGAAATTGCATACGCATTATATAATATTCTAAAAAAAAGAAAAAGTTACATGGGGGGGGGGGGGATGGATATAATTTAAAATATTGTTAGAGACATTTTGTTTTCAACTGGGTTATAAATAAAATCGCGCATCTGACGCATCTGAATATTTTTGCATAGCCCTGTAAACCAGTCATTAATACTAAACATGCTATACTCCATGAGAAACATGCCTTTTGCATCTAAATAATGTATGTTACTTTCATTATGCTTTGTGATACATAAAAAAATTAAAAATGGCTTTAAAAATACAACTTATCGACCATAATGTACCCGAATCCTTTAGTGAAAACTTGTTAACAGGGCAATAATTATAATCGCATTGTTTTCAATAGAAATCATGCCACAGTAGACATAAGCAACATATATAAATTGCAAGGCATTGTAAAACATGTACAGAATGCTAGAGAGATGAACTGACGTCATAAATATTTTATAAATTTTAATGAGAGTTGTTTCAAAAACATTAAATGTAGCTATATGCATGCAATTTAAAACACGTGTAATACTAAATGAATGCTTTTTATTTATTTATTTATTATTATTATTATTATTTACAATAATATTAGTAGAAAATCTTTTCATTAAAATATATAAAAATTAAATTAATATTTTGATAGATTAAATTATGATTGTAAATTTATAAGTTTAAAAAATTGTATTAAGTTATTTTGAGTCCATTCAGTATTGTATCTGTAAACGCACACACATACTATTCTTTGAAATAATACTGAATCTATTTTAACGTTTTTTTCAACATGTAATTCTTTTCTTTTCTTTTAATTCAGCACCAATTCTTTCAATAATAATTTTTGAATAATTTAAACACAATGCGCAATTTCCCCCCACAAAAAGTAAGGATAAACAGCCAAATCTAGTATCCCTACTACCTCTTATTTGTATGAATACAGGGAAAAGGGAGTAAACTGGCTCCTGTAGCATTCACAGTGTGCTCAAGTTAGGTTTGCCCCGAGTATAGTACAAAAGATGGAAAACCAGTTTCAAAGACAATCCTCTATAGTCCGTTCAAGTTAAAGTGATACCAGAAGTAAACAAACGGGTTACCAAGGTATTCCATTTTTGTGTCTTTCTCGCGGAAATGGCGACTTTGTTATTCATGAAAAAAAAAAAAAAAAAAAATTAAGATTATTCCTTTAGCCAACCCTCCTCCCCTCTAAACAATAAAGAGCTCGCTAAAAGGTAAAACTTTCCAACCACACCTTCTTTTTATGTTTTGGCGTTTATGACAAACACTTGTACCTTACAAAACATACAACAATGAAATACCCATTAAAGTGTGAGAAAATAGTTAAGGTAACAAAAAAAGAGATGGGAAAATGCTAACAAAAGAAGGGGAGAAACGAGTGACCTTGGCTAGCGCCAACAGTAAGAGTGACATTATCCATGTCGCCAAACAACACGTGGTTTTGTTTACTTTCGGTATCAGTTTAAGTTGAACAGACTATAGAGGCGTGAAAATTTGCACAAAATTATTACTATGTATTTGGAAGGCAGCCTCAACAAGATTGCTTTGGTAAGGTTTGCCAGTCATAAATTTAAACCTATATCACAATAAAACTTTCATATATTTAACATTTAACGCACCTAAATAAAAGGAAGAAAGCTTTACAAATGAAAATTTTTTATGATTTGACGCACCTATTTTCTTTGCCTATTACATAGGGAAGAACAATTTTAACCACACTAGGTTTTCTCTTTTAAATCTGACAGTCCTAAGTCTGGAAAAAGTGGGAAGGAAATTATTCATTTTACCAATCTCAACAAGAATTATTCTTGTAACATGTTTTAATTGCTAATTTTAATAAAAATGCTAGATTGATAATGCTTTATCTAGCATAATATGAAAAATGTCGCCGAACCTTGCCAAAGACAAATTCTTAATCCCTGAAACGGCGGAAAAGTAATGCCTTTTAAAAAGGGGGGAAGACATTCGGCGGAAACGATATGTAGGGGTAACTACTGATAACATCTTGGGGAGGGGGGGGGTTCGTAATGCTCTGCGGCGGAATCAATGTTCGCCCTAATTACGGCTATCAACTGAATCAGTCGCAGGTGTTTTTTTCCCCTCTTTCGTGAAGTGGTTGCCCTGGAAACGACAAAGAACAGATTATACAATCTCATGCAGCAATGAAGGTCCCGTATTCAATTCAATAGTTTTATGGCTAAAATTAAAAAAATTATAACTCATTCAGTTTTTGAAATTTTCTCTCAATCTTTCGGGAATTGAATTATGGAAGCGAAATCTATATACAAAAAAAAAAAAAAAAAAAAAGAAAGAAAGAAATGATTTATCTCTAAACGCTTTTGAGTTATAAAATGTTTTGTGAAAATATCGCTGTTTCGTAAAATCTAAAAATATGGATCGCTACTCCGTATTTTGTAAAAATGTTTATATGGTTCGAAAGAGGATTAAATGACCTTTCCTTATATACCAGTTGTTAAGAAATGGAACAGTTACTCGGTCGTACAGGGCGTTTCAAAAAAGACGATCGCGAAAAAGAGAAATTTTCGACCCTTTTTAAAACATTTTTTAAAAATATAAAAAATCCGTATTTTTTTTTTTTTTTTTTTTAATGACTCTAAGAATCGGTAATAAATGCTCTTTCTCGTGGTACGAGAAAGATTATTTTCGATATTTCCAACAGATCGGCAGCGATCGCTTTACAAAAACCCACGAAATTTCCTCTTTCTCTTTCTTCTTTTGAGGTAAGCGGTTCCGGTCGAAAATGATGATCGCCGGCCATTTTGAATCGTTTTTTCGTTTGACATGGGTCAACATTTTAATTAATATCTTCGCTAATTAGGGTCGCATCATTTAGCAAATTAGATAACGTACATCTGCGATAAATTCTCTGTCCGATGTACCTGTTCGAAGTCCGTGCGACCATTAGCGGCGGAGCCTTTTCTGGTTCAAGCCGATTCTCACAGACACACACACACACACACACAGAAACACACACGCGTTCAGATTTTAATTTTATAAGGAGATGCGCACATCAGATCGTGCACTTAAATTTAGACTTATATGTAAAACACCTAACACAAAAGGAAATACACTTTCAGCAATTTTCAAGTATATCCGAGTTAGACAAACAGACGCGCACATACCAACCGCTAAAAACATTATTTTTCGTTTCAGGAGACCTCAAAACGTGAAAATATAACAACTTTATATCGAAAATGTCTATCAGTTTCGAGAGCATACCCTCTCGGAACTGGTGGAGTTAATAAAATCTTGAATAAAATAAAAAAATAAGTAAATAAACTTGATGGGAGAGGAAACTCACACTGAAAAAATCCTTAATTAAAAAAAATTTAATCTTAGTGGTTAATCTTTTTGTGATGGTGTAGACAATAGATTGTTTCCTTGTCCAATTTTTATTATTGAATGTTTAGTTAATTCATCTCCTTAATGTGCAAGTCTATCTCTCTTGTAAATAATACAAATTTTTAATTTAAGAAAAATAATTCACACCGAATAACGTAAAAATGTAGTCTGAAGAGCATGACAGAAAAAAAAAACAAAAAAAAAAAAAAAAAAAAACATGCTTTTAGTAATACATCATTATACATTAATTGTAGATTTTAATTTATATAAACAAGACTTTTATCTAAATTTTAAAAAGTTTGAAATTTTTATTAAATAAATATATAAGAAATAATTTAATAGCGTGATAGACCTGCCATGTTTTTGCTTATTTAATTTTAAATTTCGTTTTTTAATTAATAATATAAAAAAAAAAAACTAATTGGCATAGGTGAACTCTGCTCAATTCCCCACCATATATATGTTCTCATAAATTTCTAGAGCGAGACATATTATAATCATGTTAAAAAAAATCTGGTGTGAAACAACCACACGACTTCCATTACCCGCTATTACATGTATTATATGCATTTTTCAGAGATAATGTGATCAGAAAACATAAACGTGACCAAAAAAAAAATCGTTAGAGCCGTTTTTGAGATACCAACTTTCACAAAAAATCAATTATTGACCGGAAAACAATAATTAGATACAAAAGCATATTTAAAAGTGAGTTAAAATGGCGAGTTTGAAAAAAATCCGTACAACCGTTTTTAAAGGAACGCCCTTGGGAGGCCTGAAATTGAGCTATTTATACAGGATGCCTATCAATTTTCATGAACTAACCAACTATATCATTCGAAAGGATATCTGATAGAGTGTTTATATAGCAAATTTGAAGAAAATCGTTAGAGCCGTTTTTGAGATACGGACTTACGGTCCCACTTCCGGTTTCCGATGTCCCATTTCCGGTTAAACTCAATTATTGACAGGAAAACAATAATTACATACAAAAGCATATTTAAAATTGAGTTAAAATGGCGAGTTTGAAAAAAATCCGTACAACCGTTTTTAAAGGAACGCCCTTCGGAGGCCTGAAATTGAGCTATTTATACAGGACGCCTATCAATTTTCTTGAACTAACCAACTATATCATTCAAAAGGACATCTAATAGAGTGTTTATATAGCAAGTTTGAAGAAAATCGTTAGAGCCGTTTTTGAGATACGGACTTACGGTCCAACTTCCGGTTTCCGATGTCCCACTTCCGGTTTTTCAATTTTCACCAAAATTTGGAAATTTCATCTGTAGACCAGACGTATTTGAATTCTAAAGTTTCGTAGCTCTATCTTTATTAGTTTCTGAGCTATAATAGCCAGAAGATTCTCCACATACATTCACACACACACACACACACACATACATACACACTGACCAATTGCCAAAAACCACTTTTTTGGACTCAGGGGACCTTAAAACGTGTAAATCAGGTGAAAACCCGATATCGAATTTTCAGACCGAATACAATACTTCCATTACCTACGGTAGTAGGGTAATGGAAGTAAAAATGAATTTGACCAAAGCTTGATACAGTGACAGAATGAAATCCCCGTCTAATAGGTAGGCTATCCACAGTTCACTTCGATATATTTATCTTATTCTAATCTACTATTAATTTATTTTATTAGGGTCGATTCCGTTGTTTAGTTTTCATGCTACTATTTCCAATGCAATAATCCTCAAAATTCATATTTATATGAAAAATTTACAATTTCGCTATGTTGATAAAATCGTAAATTACGAGCAATTTACGAAATTTTCCTATTAGAATATTTGTATTCAATCATGTTCAAACAAATATCATAAACGTAATTTTGAAGTTGTCTAATGTATTTATGATCCTCAAAATGGAAATTTATGCTGAATTTTGCCTTATTCTGACATGTTAAGTAGATCGTAAATTCCAAATAACTTACGAATTTTTTAAATTGGAAAAATCGTAGTCTATAATATTCATGCCAGTATCCTAAATAATATTTAGATAGTGGTTTGACATCTTTACGATGAAAATATCCCTCAAGATTGACGTTTATGTGAAATTTTACTATATTCTGCCATGTTAAGAAAAATTCATAGTCATTAATGTTCATGTCAGTGTCCTAAATAGTATTTCAAAAGTAGTCTGACATCTTTACGATGAAAATATCTCTAAAAATTGACGTTTATGTAAATTTTGCCCTATACTGCCATGTTAAGAAATTCGTACATTTCCAATAACTTGCGAAATTTGCAAAGTAGCATATTTATAGTTACTGATGTTTATTCCGGCATCAAAACGGATATTTTAAAACTGGTCTGACATTTTTACAGTAAAAAGTTTCCATTTAATGCACGTTTAAGTGAATTTTTGTCCTATTCTCCCATGTTAAGAAAATCGTAAATTTCTAATAACTTACGAAGTTTTTTAATTCGAATATTGCAAATGAAGAGGGTTCTTGCCAGTATCGAAAGTAATATTTTAAAACTGATCTGACCTCTATGCGATCATTTGTTCGTGAGATATCGTGTACACAGACTAACAAACTAACGGACTAACACACACCCTACAGACAGACATCATACAAATTTTGTCATTTTCGGATTCCTCACACCTGAAAACGTGTAAAAAAGTAAAAAAACCGAGGTCGAAAATTTTCACGATTACCTAAGTTCTCCATACCTATAGTATGATGGGGAAATAAAATGTGTTATTTATTTGATATGTTTCATGCGTTTTTTATCAAGAAAATTTTAAAATAATTGCATTAGTTCAAAAGCAAAAATATGATCTTGTTCACTTTCGAAACCCAATATTTTTTAAACATTTGAATATTTTATATTGAAAATATTTACGATAAAGCACTTTCACTTTATTTTTTTTTTAAATAAATAAATTAAAAAAAAAAAAAAAAAAAAAAAGAATGCAATTTGGAACTTAAAGTTGAATTTAATAGCTAAATGTTTAGATGGAAAATAGAATTTATCTAAGAAACAGAAGAAAATTGCATCCGCGTAGGTGCTGACACCTAGCGGTAGTTTCGTGTTTTAAATGTTGTCTTGTTTAATTGCGCGGTTGGAAAAGGCATCTAGTTTATTGGGAGGCTATGGCGAAACATTCTCTGGAAATTCCCTAGAAGGAGAATGTATTGTAAAGGCTGGTTTCCACTAGGATTGAAACTTCGAGGTTCAAAAAACCATTAATCACGCTTCCGACACAAAGAGCCAAATGTCTTGTCATGAACTGTAACCTTATTTTATCAGATTGCGCAGTTACTTCAAAGGAAAGCATGCAAAATTGACAAAGATATCTGCCTCTGGCCCCTCAATTATCTCAACAGGGGATTAGGGCCAGGGACTTCTCTCTGACCACCAGCCACGTCGAACCACGTCCAACCGCTTGACCACATCAAAGGATTCTGAATAGCGCCGCTCGAACCAACCGTAGTGGATACTGGCCTTATGCGTTTGACTATTGACGTGCGTCTTCTTCCTGTCTTCCTTGATCATTATTCGATTGTTTCAACTCTAATGGCTGATGCAAACTTTATTTTGGAATCAAAAAGCCGTTAGCGCTTCTGCTATTATTTCAACTCAATGTATTAAAATAATTTTTCTCGAATGCTTTTTAATCGAAAGTCGTCTAAAATCGAATATCGATTACTCTGCTTGTGAAAGGTGCACGCAGAGGACGATTGCTTTACCTTTAATTTTTAAATTTACACAAGATTCAGAAACTATAGGAAATTAAAAATGTTCACCACGGTTGGGCGATGTCTTATTAATTCTTTTCGATCTACATATATATTACGAAACAGGATTCAATATCCAGGTAATTTTCTTTTAAATAGCAAATGTTATCAGCTGCAAAATACTGTGTAAAAAATATAGTTGGAACATTAAAAAACAAATTGAGAAAATATTTTAAAAATGACTTTACATGGTGCATGTTACATACAAAATGTGCTTTATGAATTTCATTGTCTCCGCTTTTTTTCGTTATTATTTATCATTTGTTTAACAGAAATATTAAAATTTAATTTGCTCTTCATTCGCAAATTGAAACATTTTACGAATATTTATTTTAAATTTTAATGATTGACCTAACTAGATAGATTTGAAGGTACATGTAGTAATGGCATAAAATATACAATAATAATAAGATGCTGCAGGTTAGAGTATATTTGAGGGTGCCCCTTGATTCTCGCCAAGTTGTGATCGTGGCAAATATATTAAGGTTAGCCTATTTATATGTATAGGTTATATGTGTATAGTGTTATAGGTTATTAACAAAAATGCGCCAAGCAATTTCGCCAAGGGGGCACCCTCAAATATATTTTTACCGATGCAGCATTACATTATGACATGTAATAGCAATGCACCAGCAACTCCAGTTTTACCTGATGATGTTTTATTCATCAAAAATTTTTTCATTTGAAACTTTTTTACTTAGTTATTTATAAATTGTAGAATGTGCAATATGATATTAAAATTAAATTTATTAATAGCCGGTTTTAATAATTTCTGACTGAAAAAAAGTCAGTGCTTTATTAAGCAATTATTTTTCTAAATAGTCTCTCTACACAAAATTTAAGCTCTATGTTTATTTAATTAATTTCCATTAATTTTGTATTTATTAGTTAACTGATTATAACATAAAATTAATAACTGAAAGTTGCTGCCAGGCCTGAATCACTCCCGTAAACACATTTTTTTTTTAGATATATAAATTCTTAATATTAGTTCAAAGTAGTATTTAATCATATTCTAATTCAAACATGTTTTTTTCTTTTAAACATTTTGTGCTTAAATTATTTACCTTCATATGATTGATTAGTTTTATTAATGTCAAAGAAATATTTTATCCTGAAATTTATTAGAAATCATCTTTGCATTTTTTGTATATTTATGCATTAAAAATAACTTGCTTTGTATATGTTAAAGAAAAAGGTAAACGAAGACAATGACCTGTAATCCACACAACCTCTGGACAAAACTTTTACAGATTCACCTTTCAACCCCACTAGGAGACTGTCCCAGAGATACTTTTAATTCACCCAATGGGATAAATAAGTGTGAAATTTATTGAAGTGCATGTCCCACTGGTTTTCAGTGATTACATTCATATGTTAATGTAATTTTATGTATTTTCGGTATAACTTCAGTATATCCCCACAGCTGAATTTGGCGATTTTTTCTTTAGCGCTGTTTTGAATGATAACGATGTCGTTCTGGACTGTTTGTGATATAATATGGCAGCCTATGTGTTGTTTAATTTGAATTTTTGATTCTATGATTTATGATTTAGATTATGATTTTATCATTTATGATTTAGCCATAATCGGCAACAAAAAATCGCCAAATATCGTTGTGGGGATATATTGAAGTTGTTCCGTATTTTCATGTATATATTTTCAAAAGTATTGTAAAATTAATTTAGAACTAAGGAACTGAACTTTTCACTGTATTTTATGTTGCCACCTCAACTCCACTGGGACACATGTGTGCCATCTAGAAAGACCAGAGGAACATATGTGCCCCACTTCTACAATTTGCTACTACAGTTAATTTTTGTTTTTATTTTGGCAGAATATTGCTATTTCTATTTTATTTGACCTACTAGAGCTAGTTATTTTGGGAAAGGAAAGAGCTATGATTTACCTTATTTTTAGAAAGGAAAAAATCTGGTAGTGTAAGAGTTAAAGGGAGTTGACTGCAGTGTTAGAAATAAGAATTTTGAAACTAGGGATCAAAATGACACCTGGATTAAACTTTTTGGGCGTCAACATGAAAAATCTAGGTGCCATCTATAATTAAATATGTGTATTAAAAAAAAATAATAATAAAGCATCAACTTGTAAATAATATATGAAAGATTATATAAAAAAATATTTATGTAATGAATGTAATTACGTTGGCAATATTAAACGTACATATTTAAAATCGCAAATTCATTCTTTGCCTAGAAGCCCGGTAGCAGAAATAGTGCAGCACGGCAGCAACGCTGCAGAATTATCTTGAAGCTTGCAGAATGATCTTGAAGTTTGCAGATTTATTTACCAATTTACAAAAACGAAAAAAAAAAAAAAAAAAAAATCATAAGAAAATGAAAAAATGCGACCAGAAAAAAATCTCGAGTTTGTTTTCGCTACGATCGTTCACCACACGCGCTACGCTGAAGAACCAAAGAATATTGAATAGAAAAAGTCCTCCCGCGTTTTCTCTTCGCGATCTGCCTCTCCCACCTGCAATCAATGTGGAATGATCCTCTTTGTAGGGAGAGAGCTTGGGAAAGAAGTGCTAGTCACACTCGATCGTTTGGTCATTTTTAGATTCCTTATGTTCATAGTGCACGTGCTTCTTTTTTTTTTTTTTTTGGTTAATCGTTGATGCGTTAGCATGTGTTATAGATTGAAGTATAATATTTTCTGTGTAATATTTTTTTTTTATCATGTCATCTAATGAAAAAGTTATTTGTTGTTTATGTGAAACAACAGTAATTTTAAAAAATCTAAAACCGCATTACACTCGATGTAAAATTTTTTTCATTTTGTATGTCAATCCCTGTCTCAGAGGCAATATGTGAGAGTTGGGGGTCAATAATAAGCAGTGTAATGGAAAAAAGACCAAGATGTAATGATGGCTCATTAGAAGATATTGGCACATCAGATATGCGTGTCTTTATTATGCTTAATGGTCCTGAAAGTGGATTTAAGCATACATGCAAATTTTTGAAAGCTGCATTAGTTGAAAAGTATGGCATGTCCTACTTTCAACATTTTAAGCATGTCTCAACAAATGTTACTTTTAAACATGCTGTTACTTCAAAAGTAGTTAGCAGAGTTATTAATAACTCTGATTGTTTACCATGTTTTCATTAGTTATATAAAATAATTTTGAAAGATTGAACTGTGTTTAAGTTACTTTTTTTGCTTTTGTGTTTAAGTTACTTTTTTTTGCTTTCAGGTATTACATTTCTTTTAACTTGCATTAACTGCTGTTTCAATATTAAGCTGTTTAAACATTTATTTATTGTCTGCATGTATTAAAGGCATCTGTTATATTTTAAAATGCAAATTTTGCTTTAAAAAAAAGTAATTTATCATGAAAGTAAAGCTTGGCTCGTCGTTCAGAGTCGCAGAAAAATTTTGGCTTCTGAAACTGGTGCTGCAGAAAGATACAAAAAATTCTGCTACTGGGCCTAGAAGATACTTCATTTCACCACAGTTTAATAGCACTTTAAGGACAGAAAACTTCCAATTTAGAACTGTTTAATTTAATCATTAACAAATCGTCAACTACTTTCATAGAGATGTGATTTCTTAAATCAGTTTTTATAAGGTTCAATTGACCAAAATAGACTTGTTTATAGTCTGATGGGATTGGGAAAATTATTATGTATGATGAGGAAAATATCCAGGCGTCAAATATGGCACCTATGGTTGGAATTCTAGGCATCAGAATGAAAAAAACTGCTCGCAAAATGCAACTAACAACTGCTTATTTCTAACCCTGGTTGACTGTATATGTACTTAGATATATTTGTTATGTTTAATTCTTTGAAAGACTTGTTTAGTAATATTTGTGTAATAGTATTTTATTTAATTCAGTTTTTTTATGTAGTAACATAAATTTAATAACACTTCATTTGTGGGTTGTGGGTTAGAAACAGCCGATTTAGATCAAAAGTCATTTTGCATGTCAAATGTACCTGACCCACACAAGACTCTAAAACCAGGCCTTATAAAGTTTTAGATGCCTTCTTAATGTTCTTCTTGTTTTAATCTTATCAGTTTTCTGTTTATATGTTCACATTACTTAATATATAAATAAGAGTTACTTTAAGCTTTTTCTGTAAAAATTCATTCAGAAGTAGTATCAAATTTAACACACAAATCAATTTTTGTTTAGCTACATCTGGCGTTCTTAGATATTCATCTAAAAAAGAAGAATCAGATGAAGAATTTGATGCTAGATACGAAGCTTATTTTAATCGACCTGACATCGATTCTTGGGAAATTCGTAAAGCAATGAACGATCTACAGGGTATGGATTTGGTACCTGAACCTAAAATAATTATCGCTGCTTTGAAGGCATGTCGAAGGCTAAACGATTATGCTTTGGCAGTTCGTTTTCTCGAAGGAGTTAAAGTGAGTTATTAATAATCATTCCTTTTATTCTTATTGTTAATCACTTTGTTCAACTGTTTTAAAAGTGTTATTTATTTTTTTGTTAAAACCGTACACTAGATACATGCAGGGGTCGACCCAGGTTTTAATTTTTGAATAACTTTTTTGTGAAATTTTTATTTATTTTTGTGAAAAAAATAAAATATTGTGTAAAAGCTTCCATTTTTACATTTAGAGTTTCGTTGAGCCAAATTAAAGCATTAATTAAAACTAATACTGAAAACATGAAAACATTTTTTAAAAAGATCTTTTTTTATAAAAGAAAATCTTGTGAAGGGTCCCTTTTTATGGATTTGAATTTTGTGCAGGGTTTTTTTTTTTATGATGTGGAATTTTGTGAAGGGGCAGCAAAAGGGACCCAAATTTTGCCTGGATCGATCCCTGACAGTGTACAGATTTTTATATCAATGCTGACATACTTTTCATTAAAAATTTTAGTTTCTCGTTTTGTTATTGAAGTAGCTGATAAATATTGTTTATTTTATTATACAAAAGAAAATTTCAGTACATATTTACTTATAAAATTTTGTTTCCCCAAAAACATTATTTTTCTTTATAATGGTAAATATGCTATTTGTTCATTTATCATAAGTTATGAAAAATGTCTTCCATTAGTTTAATTGTATTATTCTTTTATTCTATATATGTATACATGGTCACCTAGTTGCCATTGGTGACCAATATATATTATTTTAACTGGTGACTATGTTTTCAACTTTAAGGAAAACTCAACATTTATTATTATTTTAATGTTTTGATGAAAAAATTCATCCTAGAATCAGGTTCCGATTCCACTCCCAGTGTAGGGTAACTCTCGCCGTTTTGATAATACTTTTAGCCAATTGTTTCGGGTCACTGCTGCCTTCAGCAGCGTTTATATGGTTCAACAGAAAATTTCTTTTTTCCCGACTAGCTGAAACTTTCAGAACACGGTGAAAAGGCATTTTTTTCCATTAGTTTAATTGTATTATTTAACGAACTGTTTCGGCTCCCTGCTGTCTTCGGCAGCGTTATCAGTACAAATCTTGCAATCGATTTTTAACTAACTTCCCGACTAGCTAGACATTTGATATTTTCAGAAAAGCTCAGAACACGGTGATAATGCATTTTAAAAATATTTTTAGCCAACTGTCTCGGGTCCAATGACAATGATTTTTAACATTATGTATATATTAAAACTAAGGCTGTGCCGATTAATCGGTTCGGTTAATCGATCAATGCTTAGTCCCGATCAATTTTTTTAATCGAGTTAATCGGATCGATTAATTCGATTAAAAATTTTCAAAATCCGATTAAAATTTTCAAGCTACGAATTAAAGTAAAAATGCTTTTCTGCCTACAAAATATTTTTTCACATATTTTGCTAACTATCATTCTCAGAAACATCCATCAAATAATGAAAATAATAATAATAATAATAATAATAAAAGGAAATAAATGAAAATAAAACCTCTCAAAAGAAGTTGTTGCACTTTTGTTGATAGCAGGGATGAGATTAGCAAAAATACAAAAAAGCTGAAACCATACGTAAAAGCAAGACACTGAAATGAAATACTGGAATTTTCATGACAAAATCAATTATATTAGAGTAATAAATATTTATTTTAATCTTCGGTGTATAAAAAAAAAGAGCAAATACAAACCAGAAACATAAAAAAAAGCCGAAAAAACTTAAAAAAAAAAAACTGAAAAGCTAAATGTACAAAAAAGCTGAAATCAGCTGAAAAGCTGAAAAATCTCATCCCTGTGATAGAGAAAAGGAGGAGGACAGTTATTAAACAAAATGCCGCTTCATGTGCATTCTGGAGCAACACCACCTGTCTTTAGCCTTCTACAGAAAGTGTTGGCTAGGGTAATAATATTCTCAGAAACAAGAAGCTTTCAAAGAATGGAAATGCTAAAGATAAAAGAAAAGAAGGGATTGAGATTTCCACTATCCCTCTGATGGGGGAAATGTCAACAGAGTTTCACAATATCTTCAAGCGTTTATTGCCTGTTCAGAATTGCTGATAATAACTATTGAAGTGGAAACAGAAAATAGCATTCTGTGTCCTAGTCCAAAGTGACAAAGAAGAACTAAAATATAAGAATTTGAGATGTTTATGATAATGATACGGAATTTTGAGAATTCATTTAAAAATAGTGACAAGCGAGATGGACAAGGCCTGCAAATATAAAACTAAAATATGTGTAAATCCATTTAAAGTTTCTTTCAAAATGAATTAAAAAAATAATTTACTTAAAAAATAAATAAATAAATAAAATAAATAAGTGAAAATATTTATACAAAATTAACACTTAAAGTCACCAATTATTACTTTGAAAATTGATTTAAATTTCAGTTATGAAACAGATATAATTGATTAGACAAAAATTTTTGAAAAAAAAATTTTTTTCATTCAAACTTTTGAATAATTTGTATATGTATACACAATATGAGAGTTTTATTCATCATTGAAATAAAGTTATATGAAGAAAAATGAAAACCGATTAAAAATTCGATTAATGAACTACGATTAACCCAGTTAAAACTCTTAGTCGATTCCCACCCCTAATTAAAACCAATAAAAATTACAACGTCAGAAAATGCCAAAGAGAACAAAATATGGGAAGCATACAGCTGTTTCGGTAGCCTTTATAGCCTTTAGCCCGTCTTCAGTGCATAGTTTTCTTTATGCATTGAAGATGGTACGCTAAAGGCTATGGAAACAGCTGTATGCTTCCCATATTTTGTTCTCTTCCGCACTTTCTGCCGTTGTAATTTTTATTGGTTTTAATTATCCAGCGCTATGTCTCCTTTATTATTATGTATATACAGTTCCCGCCGCTTATTAAAATCACATTCGTTCTGAGCCAAAGTGACTTTATTAAGCGGCTGATTTTTATATCCGACAAACGTTCCTGCCCTTAAAGAAAAGGTATTACTTCCATGAATTTCGAAAGAAACTGGAAAAGGTAACGAATAATGGAATTAGTAAACAATATTAATTAATTTTTGGTAGATAGTTAACTAATTATTTCTTCAATATAAATAAATTTAAGTAAATTAAACACATTCTAAGTTCCTCCGCACTTTCGTTAGAGGAAAATCATTATTACTTTACAAAAAGTTCATGCTGTTCTTATAAATTTAAAATCTTTTCGTTTAAACCTCATGAATTATAGTAATTTCAAAATAAGAAATAAAAATTGCTTTTAATAGTTAGAAAAAAAAAAAAAAAACATTTCAAATTAAATTTGTATTTTATAACTGCGCTTTGAAAAATACGTTCCTTGAAATTGTTATGAAGATAAGTTATGGGGCGTGCTTAATTTGTAATTGTGCTGCAAGCGTAATATCTTCGACAATGAGCGATAATGAAGAGTGTGTTGTGCTTTAATTTCTTTTTCTACTACCAAAAAAAAAAAAAAAAAAATCACAATATATAAATAGAAATTTTTTGTGTGCATAAATGATATTTTTGGCTGCTGAGGAGGTATTTTTGAGTTTAATAAACGGTGATTCTGATTTTATTAAGCGGCGGCTTTAAAAGTAGTTTGCATTGATTCGATTCCAGTCCTGGCAATTTGATCAGATTAAACGGCTGATTTTATTAACCAGTGAATTTATAAAGCGGCGGTTACTGTATTTCTAAAGGTGTATAAGTAAGTCATGTGGTGCCCACATCAGATTTTTTTGAATGAGAATGAAGTTCACTTAATCTGAATTATTATTTCATGATAATTGGTGAAATATCAGTGGAGGCCACCCTGTGAAGACCCAAAAAGATTTTGGGTTCCATCTGTCTGTCTATTGTGCGATAGCGTTAGACAGACAGAAATCAAAAATCACACTATTGACTTGCAGTTTGATACACATGTTCACGAGCCACATGGGATTTGATGTATAGTTTTGGGTATGTATTCTGTTTGTAGTTCATGTACAGGGACATGCCAAGGTTTTTCTTATCATTATGGCCTATGGACAGAATTTGTATATACCGCAATAGCGACAGCAAAAATCTGCAGATTGACTTGCAAATTGGTACACATGTTCAAACTCTGTATACAAATAGCTGTATAATTTTTTACGTCTATATTGATTATGGATTGTGTTCAGGGACATATTTTGAACAATTACTCATGAAAACCGTAGAATAAGTTAAATAGTTTTTACTGGTGTATAGAATGTTTATGGTTTGTTTGCAGAAACACACAAAAGAATTTCATGACATTAGAGCCTATGAGCAAATTTTTATTTAAGTACATTTTAACGCATTTGTGCTGCATTCGACAAAATGAAAATAACTTGCATTTTAAAGATGCTTGAAAATATGTTTTCTCTCTAAAAAAAAAAAAAAAAAAAAAAAGGGTATGTATAGACTAATTTATTTACAGAACAACAGAACCACCCAAAAGAATTGCAGGCCATTACAGTCTATAGATGGTATTTCTTAAAAGTGTATTTTAACATGGTTACACCCCATTAAATATAGTGAAATGTTATTAGAATGTTTAAAAGCATGTTTTTCTGTGGAAAATTGTGGGCATAGGATTGGTAATTAGTTTACAGAATTGCATGATACGTTATGCAATAATTTTGTATGAAATTTTGTACAAGTATTTATGAGTTAGAAGGAATTAATGCAAGGCTATCAGTTACTAGTAATGTAAATACATACACACATATATATAGGATACAGATAAATATGGAAAGAGATACAGTGGGGGGTTGAGGGGGGGGGCTTCCTCTCCCCTGAGAAATGTATCTATTTGTGTAGTGAGTCAATCGAATCAATATATACCTATATCTCTATATATTAAAAAAAAGTAACTGTCCCGGGCGTCAATTTTTTTTTGTCTGCGACAGCATCTCCTCGAGGAGGGCAAAGTGGCCTGCATCATGAGAGGTATCAGTGTATTCCGACTGCTTCAAGGAAGGCATTTCAGCTGCTTAGAAATTTCTATCATTTTAATTAACGAAGTTATTAAGAAAAACGTAGAGTTTATGAAGGTACTCTATTTGCCACCGGAGGGAAAAGTTTCTCTTATGACGTTTTATTCTGTGTCTCTGACGTCACTTTCCTCAGGAAAATTAAAATGTGATCAATGGTGTAAATAAGAAAATTGAAATATTAGCATCTTCGAGATGCTCGAGAGAAGAAAAAAATTATTTAGAATAGCAAAACATGAAAATAACCGATATTTTAAAAACATTAAGTAAAAATTTAATAAAAATGAAATGAAAATTGGTTTATATTTTTATTTTATTTTATATTATTAGTTAAGTTTATACAATTAGTTTAGTTTATATTATTAGTTTTTATTTTAACGTTAGGCGAAAAAGATTTAGTAATGAATATAATAATTATCTTAAACAACGATTGGTATGAAGATACAACTATAGTATTTCCCCTCAGCTGAATTTGGCGATTTTTCTTTGGCGCCGATTCGAACGATAATGATGTCGTTCTGGATTGTTTGCGATATAATATGGCAGCCTACATGCTATTTATTTTGGATTTATGATTTATAATTTAGCTTACGATTTTATCATTTATGCTATATGATTTATGATTTTTAGATTTATGATTTAGCCATAATCGCCAACGAAAAATCGCCAAATCTAGCTGAGGGGAAATACTATAGTTGTTCTAAAGTTTTAGTTTTTTCACTCAAAATATATTTAAAATGATGGATCTTTACTATGACCAATTTAGCTACTTTTAAAAATTAGAAATGAAGAAACTCGTACGTTTTTCGCCAAGGAATTCATTTACGCAACCACAATAGCCATTTTAACTCTAGCCATGCCTTAAATACAGAGAAAAAGGTACTTACGCATTAACGCCACCGCAGCTAGGTACAACTAGAGTATCTCCCCACAACTGAATTTGGCGATTTTTCTTTGGCGCCGTTTTGAACGATAACGATGTCGTTCTGGACTCTTTGAGATATAATATGGCAGCCTGCAGGCTGCTTATTTTGGATTTATGATTATATGATTTAGCTTATGATTTACGATTTAGCTTATGATTTTATCATTTATGATTTTTAGATTTATGATTTAGTCATAATCGCCAAATATAAATTGCAAATTCAGTTGTGGAGATACTATAGATGTTCACTCTGATAAATAAGATTCCAAAAGATGTCTCGCTGTCCCCCTATGTCTCTTGTGTGCGAACAACAAGATTGCTCTTTATTGGCGCATTAGCGCAACTTCTGCTGCGGTGGCGTTAATACATAAGTACCGAGAAAAATTATAAAATAGTGCAATAATAATAATAATAATAATAATAATAAAATTCACAACCTATTTTTGTGTTTTAAGCATTGATGTAAAACTTTGCAGAAAACAGAATTTAATTTAATACAACAGGACTTTTTTTTTTTTTTTTTGTCTATTTTTCCATGTAATGGAATGAGGTAACTGCATTGCTAAAATATTTTAGTTACGCCTAATACAGGACCTCACTGCCAGATTTTAAATTTTTCATTTATTTTGACGATGATTTAAATTATCTATCTCAGTTATGCATGTCAAGATTTTTGCGAGAAATGTCTAAGCTACTTCGGTGCCAAATTTAAAATTTCGCCAAGAGGTTAAACTGTTCCATTGCTTTAGCACCTTTTTTTTTTTCAATTTTATTTTAAATATTTTTTAACTTAATTCAAGAGAGAAAAAAAGAAGAACATTCTTTATTTGAGCTAAATATACAAAATATCTCCAGGTAAAATATTATCTGTACTATTAGAAAGAAAATGGTTAAAGTAGTTTTTCCTGTACCTTTGATGTCTCGATAAATTAAATTATATTATCCAATATCATTATGTTTCATTCTCCACACGCATTTTTTATTTTCTAAATTCAATATTATATAATATATATGTAAAAAAATCAAGGTGTAACCAGTACACATCCAGAAGTCGTAGCCGACAAATATTTAGAAGCCAATCATTAACACAAGTTCAGGATATATCGCCAACAACTATTAAGATGTCATGTTCAATATATACCAGTAGATATCGCCAACAATAATAATTATTCAGAATATATCGCCAAGAAGTATTCAGGAGCCATCATGAATATTTATTCAGAAAATATTGTCCACAAACATTCAAAAGCCATCCAATTTATGAATGGTGATGGTCTATGTTGAATACTCCAAATCGGCAATTCGTTTTTACAATATAATCAAGGATGAATTTTTCGCTTATTAGTAGGTTTTGAAAAGTGTGATCCCCCCCCCCCCCCGATTTAACTTAGTATTTAATATAGTTTAAGAAATGGTAAAATCAGATATTGACGGGCATCTTGGCACATTCATGGCTAATTTCAATAGATCTCACTAAATCATATTCTAGGAAAAATGCACTTTAAAAAGTTACAGGTTTACTGTTGTAAGCACCATTTTAAACCTTGTTGTACATTAGAAATAAATGCAGAGTGTTACATATTGCCCTAAATTAACTAAAAAAAATTCAATAGTAATAAATATAGGCATTAGAAAAAATAAGTTCATAATTTCTTTAATCAAGCAATAATACCCGAAAAATTCATCGTCCAACAGTGACAAAAATTTAACAAGTGGATCGTATACCAAAGCTGTAGCGCTAAATCGTTTAGATAAGAATTTCTCTCTGTTCTAAACAGTTAGTGCTATCGTTGTTTATTTTGTGTGTCTAGCTGTTTAACATATGTTTTCTCTCAAAATAATGGCAAATTGTTATTAAACTGTTGAACGTTAAGACAGATTTTTCACATATTTTAAAGGATATAATATTAAATATTGTGTATTTCAATGTGATACCATATATGGTGGATTTCTATAATATTGTTCAACTTTTCTCTTGTGTTATGTATTACTAATATTCCAATTCAATGAAAAGCAAAGTTGCGAATAGTCGGGCAAAATCCAGCAGGGGTTAATGAGCGAAGCAAGTCGGGGTGAGGGAAAGCCTTCCTCGGGGGTTGGTGAGCGGAGCGAGCAGGGGGCAGAGCCCCCTAGTTATATAAAAAAATAATAATTATCTATTAAGTAATGTGTGATGCAAATAAGTCTTTGAGGCTACTGATCTGCAGATCCACTAGCAATGTATAAACATGGAAGTTAAATGATATGGGCCTGTCAATATTAGATTTTCTTGTTAAATAAATTTTATTATTTTTAAATCAAACAAAAATTTCAGTTTTTCTTTTTTCAGCCTCTTTATTATATGTATATTACTTTCTCTTGCCTATATTCATGTACATTGTACAAAGCAAAGTTGTGAGGAGGCCTTTATTTCCACAACTAATGGTTGCACTCACGGACATATATACTTCAAATTACAAAATGTTTTTAAAAAATCTGGTGTGAAACAACCACACGGCTTCCATTACCCACTATTACTTGTATTATATGCACTTTTTGGAGTTAGTGTTATCAGAAGAGGTAGAAAAATAGAATAGACGCCTAAAATTTTTCCGGTAATAGAAAGTTAACCCTTTCAGGGGCACTATGTAAAAATGATTGAATTTCCTTTTAAATATACATATATCATAAAGTAAACATCCCCTACATGTCATATTTGATGAAGAAAAAAATTCAGCATGTGGGGATTTTTTTTGTGGGTGGTGGCTAGGCGTTCTAGCCACCGTGTCTATCCACCTCAAAGATGCTCCTAAAAATCAAACTAAAATTAATGATCTAAGATAATATGTAAATCTGTTGTATTTAAAAGGTGCATTACAGTATATTTACACTACCAAATACTTTTGAATAAAAAATTATTTTTCATAAAAATATATAAAAGAAACTTCAAAAAATTTTCCCGCAACTTGTCCATTTAAAAAAGTCACAGGCACATCCTGCTTAAAGTTACTGTAGTTCTGCCATCTCTATTTCAATTTTAGAAGTACACATTAACTTTTCATAAAAGTGGATAAAAAAAGTAGCCACTGCACACTTAGAGAAAAATTTCTAAAGTAGGTGGATAGACCCTCTAGCCACCGCCCCTGAAAGGGTTAATACACATGAACACATGTAAAGATTGTAAAGACATGTAAAAACAGAGTTTACAGTGATTTTTTTTTTTATTAATTTTTTTTAACACCAATTTTTGCGATCTAAAACTGATCTATCTGATCAGGATGACTGTTAATTTTCCTGTGATAACCAAATAAAGCACGAGAAAGGATATCTAACATGGGTTTATGTAGCAATTTTCAAGGTAATCGTTAGAGTTGTTTTTGAGATACCAACTTTTACCAAACCTTGGCATAATTAATTGTTTAACAGAAAACAACAATTACATGCAAAAGAATATTTAAAAGAGGATTAATATGGCAAGTTTGAAAAAAAAATTCATGCAGCTGTTTTGAAAGGAATGCTCTTGCAGGACCTGAAATTCAGCTATTTATACAGGACACCTATCAATTTTCCTGAACTAACCAACTATATCATTCGAAAGCACATCTAATAGAGTGTTTATACAGCAATTTTGAAGAAAATCGTTAGAGCCATTGTTCAGATACAGACTTACCTGTCTTTTTCCATCATGCATAGTTGAAATAAAAGGTTTGTATGACTAAATTTTAAAATACATGTCGCTTTTTTTATAATATCAATAATTATCTGTAGTATAATACAGTATTAAATTCTGATATTTATACTGTGCATAGTATTAATTTTATGATCAGGGATGAGATTTTTCAGCTTTTCATCTGATTTCAGCTTTTTTATTTTTTGTAAATTTCTAAAATAGCTTTTCAGCTTTTTTTTTTTTTTTTTCCCAGCCCTTTTTTTTTATGTTTCTGATGTGTATTTGTTCATTTTATATACATTAAAAGTTAAAATAAATATGTATTACTCGAATATAATAGATTTTGTTATGGAAATTCTAGTATTTCATTTCAATGTCTTGTCTTTGCGTACAGTTTCAGCTTTTTTGTATTTTTGCTAATCTCATCCCTGTATGATTCATTCAACAAATATACTGAAAAACGGCTAATGCTAAAAGGGACACTTCACTAAATTTTTTCATTTAAAATATGAATACTTTTCAAAATTTTTCCTTTAAAAAAAAAAAGATCTCAGAGAGGCAATATTTAATAATTAATATATATATATTAAACAGTATGCATATTAACTGTATTGCTGATATTCAAGTTCTAACTTATAAAAGGTTTCTGAGCATATGTATGAAATTCATTCTATAAAAAATGAATATGTATTGTCTAAAACAAGACCTTATTTTAATTGTAATTTTAATTTTGCAAAATTATTTTTTTTCCACATTTCTGCTGAAAGAAAAACTTCATTGAAAAGTTTAGAAGAATTTGATTTTCACACTAAATTTAGATTTACAAAATTATGTGTAGATTTTTCACAAAAGCTGCACCCTGTCTGAAATGACTTGACAGACCCCCTGTTTATATCAGTTTCAAAAAGTAGGTAGGTAAGAGAAAGTAATGTGTTTACCATATCAGATTATTTTCATTCTGTTATGTTTTTTAATTTAAGGAAATCAATACTTTTAAAAGACGCAAAATTCAGAAAATTCTGAATTCTGGTAAAAAAAACCCTGTATCAAAGGTTCTACATTATGGATGCACTGAATAGCAATTTTAGCTGAATATTTGGCTAACTAAATACTGTTTAACTGAATACCAAATATCCTTCAAGCCAAATAATAACTGATTCAGGGGTTGATCCAGGTTTAAATTTTCGGGGCCCATTTCTGTGAAAAACAAATTATTTTTGTGAAATTTTTATTTATTTTTGTGAAAATCAAAATATTTTTATGAAAAATAGAATTGTTGTTACACACCTTTCATTTTAGCAGTTACTCTAATGTTTAATATCATGTTAATAGCATTTTATTAAACAAGTATAGACACTCATTAAAAATAATACTGTAAACATGGGAAAAATTTAGAAAAGTATTATTTTTATAAAACAAAATTGTGTGAAAGGGCTGTTTTTATAAATCTGAATTTTGTGAAAGGACCCATTTTCTGAATTCGAATTTTGTGAAGGGACCCATTTTAAGGATTTGAATTTTGTGAAGGGGCAGCAAAAGGGTCCCAATTTTTGCCTGGATCGACCACTGTGATTACTCTTATATTCAGATGTCAATCTCTTAATATTTTAAAAACTTTTTTAATGGTACCATTAACGTTATGAAAAATTATTATTCAGAAACAGTGGTTTATTTAAATACATAAATAGTGGTGTGATGCTGAATTCACAGCAAAGAAAATTAACTGTTAGGCTTCTTAATAAACATACAAAATTCCTTAGATGACACCATCTTGTTGCACACTGCCTAGAAAAATGACACAACTCAAAAATGCAGCGATTTAGAAAAATCAACTTGAAAATAACAATAATGCATTGACTAGCTTACGTTAAAACTGACACAAATTTCTCTCACATGGATAAATTGAGAAATAACAGGATTGCTATGGCACCTGGAAAACGGGGGAAAACCTGGCAAATTCAGCAAATTTGAAAATCTATTAAAAAAACAGGGAAAACTCAGGGAATTTTCAAAATTTATTGCAAAAACAGGGAAAATTCAGGGAATTTTGAAATTTTTTGGAAAAACATAGGAAAATTTTCATAATCAAATATTTTTAAAATTTTTTAGTGCTTAAAATGAATCAATTATGTTTTTTTCCCCAACTATAGTAAATTAATATACCCTTCCCTAAATATGTTCAATTAACCTGTAAACATGTTAGATTCTAATGCTGCATGATTGTATGCCATCTATTTTACTTCTAAAAGGGACAGGGAAAACTCAGGGAATTTTTTTCCTGATATTTGTGTAGCAACCCTGAATCAGATGTAACACTTTCCATGCATATTAAGTTCTTCATACACATTTTTCAATGACAAACTCAAATTTTCTATTTTATGGCTGTGTAATTTTTCTTGCCAGGTTGCAATACAATTTTCCTTTGATTTCTTAAAATTTCCTAGATACAACATCATGTAGATTATACATGCTCCTTGTTAACTAGAACTTAGACATATATCTTTAAACTGTTATCTATAATAATAAAAGTTATTAATAAAGACAACTTTTGTTAGATATTATTGTTATGATTAATGTAATTAATTTCCTTAAATGTTACTTTAGAAGCTGTATAAAACAGTTGTTATTATTTAAATATGTTTTTCAATTATTCTGAATAATCTTAATTTGTTGATAGTTAAAAATAGCAATTATGTATGAATGTCTTTTAAATTAAAAAAAAAAAAAAAAAAAATTATAGATTCTGTTAGCTGGATAATTTAGCTGAATAATGGAATATTTGGCCAAATGGAATATTTAGTGATATGGCCAAATACCAAATATATTATACCGAATATTCTATGCATCCCCTTTCTGGATATGATAATTGGTATTCTTATACATAACAAATGATTTTCAGTTTGATTAGACATGAACATGGTTGTAAAACGGCATAGCTTACATACCAGAATATTTAAAATTGTTTAAGGTGATTCAAAATTAAATTTCTCTGCTAAATTAATTGCAGTTTAATAAAACAGTATTTAGGTGAAGGTTGGAGATCAGTCGAATTTCCTTTCTTCTTTCCCATGTTATCTTGTGGGATTTTTGTTCATTTTATACAGAAATCTCATTTAAAAATGAAGTTTTTCAATTCTGTTTTTTGAATATTACTCTTTGAACAAGTCATCACTTAGCTTAGTGAACAATTTTTTGAAAAAACTAATTTAAATATTTTATTTTATTAATTAAATATTGGATTCAAATTTTCAATCTTTAGAAGAAATATCTATTTATTTATTTAAAACCCAAATAAACTACTACAAATGTCAAAGAAAAATATTTGAGATGCATACAGCTGTTTCGTTAGCCTTAAGCGTACCGTCTTCAGTGCTTTCTTTTTGCACTGAAGACGGTACGCTTAAGGCTACCGAAACAGCTGTATGCATCTCAAATATTTTTCTTTGGCGTTTCTGACGTAGTAGTTTATTTGGGTTTTAATATTCCAACGCCAAGTCTACTGTTATTATTTATTTATTTATTTAATTGCTCACTAAACTAAAAGGTGATATGTTCAAAGGGTGGGATTCAGAAAGCAGAAATGAAAAAAATAGATTTTTGAATGAGATATCCTTATAAAAATGAAGCAGCGAAAATCCCTTAGGATAACAGGGGGAGGAAGAAAGGGGGAATCTGACTAATGTATAGCTTTAACCTTTTAACGGGCAGTGAAAATGCAATTATTAATTCCTAACTGCAAAATTTAATCCCAGAATTATTAATTTTTTTTTCCTATTTTAATTTTGTTGGAAAATATCACTTATTTCTTATTTTTTAACTTTGCTCACAAAATCTGTTGTTTGTGTTAAATGAAAATAACAGAGAACTCAGACAATTTCAGGAGGGTGTTGCACCCTGCCTGCCCTTAGGTTGAAAAAATAGTGCCCTTCTTGTCCCTAATCCAAAAAAAATGCATCCTTAAATGAAAATAACAGAGTTTCACCCAGACAATTTCAGGAGAGTGTTGCACCCTGCCTGCTCTTAGGTTGGAAAAATAGTCCTTCTTTGTCCCTAATCCAAAAAAATGCACCTTTCATTCTTCTTATCAAAAATAAAAATGCCATCCGTATTACCTCCTTGTATTAGAGCACAAATTTAAGAAAAAACAACCTACAAACTGAAGTACAATGATATACTGATGATAAATAAATATATATAAGTAAAACTATTGTGTATGACCTTCAACACTTATTTATAAGTAACAAGCAAAAGTAAAGAAAGTTAAAATTAAAAAGTATTTATTATACTATGCATACTAAATAGAATTTTGAAATGAGTGTAAATTTTAAATATTACGTATGGCCTAAAGAATATCGAACTGCCCTTAAAAATTTTAAAAAGTGCCCTACCCTTTTTTTTTTTAAAACACAGGGAAAACTCTGACATAATTATCTTGCCCCACAAAAGGTTAACGTATCAGTTTAATTTTTTATTTTAAATCTTTAAGGCAGGAAAAAAAAATTAACAAACATATCGATATTTTATTATACTGTGAAAACATGGAAAAGTAACATTGTTTTTATGAATCTGAATTTCGGGAAGGAGCCCATTTTATAAATTTGAGTTTTGTGAAAGGATTCTTTTTTATAAAGCGAAATTTTGTGATGAAAGGATAGATATAACACCCCAATTTTTACCTGAATCTACCCCTGAGATGATAAAAACTATTTGTCCTGCTCTAAACCAAATTTGGATGTCCAAAACCACCAAAGACTGGTGATTATACTCAAGCATTCATTACTAATGTAATCTTCAAAATTCAACTCTTTAGATGTATATTTAAAATAATATAAACTAAGTAAGTTTTAAATTTTCAGAAGGAAAAAAAAAAAAGCATAAGGCATAAACATGTTTAACTTTTTAAAAAAAATTATGTTGTATCTAGGCATGCTCTGAGAATGATGAAAAATTTTATTGCGTGTCTGATATCTTGTGAAATTGTAAACAGCATGTGTGTGTAATTTTTAGTCAGAAAATTTTGAACTTTGATTGATTTGACAGATAAGTTTGGGGAAAAAAAAAAAAACTTTGATCTCTCTAAAAATAGCTTATCTTTCAAGAAATATCTATTTTCCTTCTGCTGGGAGAGCATAAATTTTAAGCTGAGGAAAGAATTTCTTGTATTTATTTCCTTATTTTTATTTTATTTTATTTTTAAATAAGTTTGACAACAATAAATAAATAAATCATAATAGAAAAAATCATCAATTTCCTCTTTTTATTGTACAAAGTAATTTGGAGGGAGGGGGGGGGGGCTTTGTTCTTTTACTAATTATATATTATCGGCAAATAGTATTCTAAATCTCACGTTCCACACCTGATTTTGCATTTTTTCCTCTCCTCCTTAAGTTGAGAAGGAGTATAAAAGAGGCAAAGCAAAAGTTTAGTTTTTTATTTAGCTATTTTCCTTTTTTTTATTCATATCTATAAAAAATTATCTTGATATTTGAATATTGTCATGAGTTTTTTTTTATTTAATCATTTTTAGTGTAAAAAGAAAAATGATTTTTTCAGTTGCATTTTTTTTTTTTTTTAGCATGTTTCCATTGTTAATAAAGTAACTATTTATTTATTATATTGTTTTTAGGATAAATGTGGCTCTCGGGTAAAAGAAATCTATCCCTATATTTTACAAGAAATTCGACCCACTTTGGATGAACTGGGAGTATTGACACCAGAAGAAATGGGTTATGATAAACCAGAATTGTATTGTCCTGATGTGTTCGAAAAACCTATGTTCAGGTAAATATATAGAGTAAACTGTTTTTAATTGTATTTTTTCTTTTGTGTGATAAAAGATCATGCTTAATTATTTCAACTCAAAACAGTTAGTTTCTTTTCTTTTAAATTTAAATAATGGTTTATCATACCTGATGGGTCATTCATTGTAAGTATGAATTATCTCCTTGTAAATGGATTTTGAAATAACAAACTTTCTGCAAATTTGGGTAGAAAAAAAAAAAAAAAAAAAATACAAGTATTCAATTTGTGTTATCTATTTTTTATTGTTTATTACAAATCAGAGTTATAAGAATTCTAAGTTACTTCAAATTGACTTTCTTGTAACTTATAAAATTTCCCTTTTATGATGATTTAATTATAATACAGTAGAGCCCCGTTAATGTCTTTTCAAGGGACTGGTGTAAAAATTACGTATAAATGAAAAGACGTAGAATTGAAATTAAAAAAAAAATAATAGCTTTGATTACTGCAAATTTAATGGCAATGAAACAAAATTTATGTGAAACCTTAATTAATAAAATTTTTAACATAGTAACTAGCATATTATTTTATTGTAAAATTTATTTTTGACAATAATAATAATAATAATAATACAATAATTAATTATATACATTACGTACCTTTAAAAATCTAATTAAATAACTACCTGTATGGCCATAATACATATTATTAAAAATCTAATTTTCGCCTAATGTTCTATTAGTATTAAAAACTGCATTGTGAATTGAATTGAGTTTATTTAATGTTTTTCCCTTGTGTTTTGAAAATAAAATAAGTTTGAAGTTTTTCTATGCAATCCACTGTGTTTTTAAAGGAAGGTGGGGATAACTCTTCACATTCTATGCCATCCTCGCTTAAATGTTCATATCAGACAATTCGTTTTCAATTACTTCATTGATTATGGATAATTCCAAGGTCATGATGTAAGTATCACAGTTCACATTTAGAACAAAGAAATAATGTCCGGTTGGGAAATTTTAGGAATTTTAGAAAAGTGGAAAAGATGTATAACCGATACTGAGTGGCATATAAACAAAGACATTTTGCATTAAAATGAATAGGAATGAATCTGGACATCACTAAAAAGACATATAAACGAGAAACGTATAAATGGCATACCGGCCAACTCTCCCTTATTTCAACGGAGACTCCCTTATTTTGGGACTGTCTTTCACTCTCCGTTATTCTCAAACATTTTTCCTTTATTCTGAAGATTTTAAAGTTATAATTTATTCAAAACTGCAACAAACCTTCAATTTTTCAAACAAGATTTTGCTTTTGCTGAAATTTTTTTTTAATGAATCTCTAATATATTACTATTTTTAATTAATAATTACTAAATTTTTATTTAATAATGAAATTTAACTTACACGTATTTGATAATTTAAGCCATGGATTAAACTATTAAAATGCTGTCATATGTCGAAAACACATGTTTTCTAAGCCTGAAAATGCCGCTTTTAAAACCTCCATTATTTTGATCCTTCAATGTTGGCAGGTATGAAATAGTGTTTTACTGTATTAATATTTAGAATTAGTTTTAGTTCCTTGAAAAAACAAGTGAAGCCATTTATGGGATTTTAATGCAATTATTAGCAAGGATGGGGAAATGTTTGATTTACTCCCCACTTGTGAGTAACTTTTTGAACATGGTGATGGAATTTGAACATGGTGATGATCAGTTCTGTTGCTCATATTCAAAATAGTAAAATAGCCAATAAAACTGGGTTAAATATATATATATCCTCTCAAGAGCATGAAAAGTATTTGGATTGGCAATTACTTTAGATTTTATTTTTTTAAACTGTTATTCTATACAGACTATATATCATATATTGCTGGCTAATAAAAAAAAAATTCCTGGGCTGATAAGAATTTCTAAAAATTCCCCACCTCTGATTACACTGCTCTGCATGAAAATCAGCCCCAACACCATTTTTACAAATTCTGAATCCGAATAGGATGCCCATTTTGCCCTTTCACCCATCATATTTTGGGGACATGATGATGAAATTTCTGTTTATTATGATAAAATATTTTGAAAGATGTTCTTAAGTTGACCTGACTCATTGGAAACTTAAACCTAACCCGCAGGAAAAAAATTCAGTCAATCTGACCCATAAGAAAAATAAACTAGTCAACCTGAACCAAACTTAATACGCAAGAGAAAAAAAATTTAGTCAACTACACCTAAACCTGATTGCATGTCAGGCTTACCGGTTTACTGAACCTGATGCTGGACTCTTAATTCAGATTTTTCACTTAAAATGAAATTAATCACAAAGATAAAATAAAAGTTTAATTTAAAGTTAATCGAACTTCAGAAATTTAAAACAACATTTTATTATTGTTATAAAAAATAAAATAAACAACCTTACTCAGGCTTCCTCCCCAGAAAAGCTTATTGCTAAAGAATGAAGCCTGAGTAAGGTTGTTTATTTTATTTTTTATAATTATGTTTGTGCTTCGTTTGGAATTTAAATAAAATTTTATTATTGATTAATTATTTTTTTATGTGTAATATAAAACTTATTAACTCAGATGTAAAGGACATAAATCAAGCAGGTTTTTACACATAATTTTTATAAATTGTGAAATAGTTTTTTTGGCATTTTTTCTTTTTACTGTTACATGCATTTATATATATGTGTGTGTGTAAAATATATATCCACACACATTAAAATAATACAGTTAGACAAGTCTAAGGATATATATTTTTAAAAAAAGACGAAGGTATAAAGGAATTTGAAAAGAATATGTAATTTCAAATGAATGTGATGGGAGGGAGGTCATTGTAATACTTAAATATTTCAGGATTACCATTTGATTACATGTCTAAAACTTTATTTTTGAAATATGAAGATTATCAGATCCAGTGTTTTCATGTAAGATACTGAACATGAAAAAATATTTCACGGAAAAAGCATTGGACTGTAAATATTATAAATTTCTAAATACATTATATTATTCTAGAAATTTCAATTTTTCTGGGTGGAAATAAACCCCTTCTGGAAAAAAAAAAAAAAACTGCCCCCCCCCCCCCCCCCCAAAAAAAAAAAAAAAAAAAAAAAAAAAAAATTTTTTCTGGACTATTCCCATCTCTATTTATTATACACTCTATTTTTTTTTTTTTTTTTTTTAAGTGTTACAATAATTCATTTCCATTCTCCAAATCAAATTCATGGTCTTAAAATTACCCAAACAGTGGTAAAAGGTGGGGGAGGAGTTGACGTCCCAAGAAAACGGTGGGTGGTTGGGGGCAAAATGGGTGTCATATCCGGATTTAGCAGGTCATTTTACATAAGAATCCGCAAAAATGATATCAGGGCTTGAATTTTTTTTTTTTTTTTGCAGTGCAGTGTTATTGGAGTTCCTTGACTTATATAATGAAAGACAAGGGTAGAGAATTTGTTTTAGGAATTTTTACCAGCCAAGAATTTTTTTTTTTTTTTTTTTAAGAGCATGCGATATGTTGCACAGTTAATAATCGTTAGAATAAAATTTATGCAATTGTAGGGTAAATTGAGAGTTAAAATTCTTTTTTAGTATAAGTAGCATAATTCTTTTAAGTTTCCAAAGCATCTTTTAATATAAAACAGTGCTCAGTAAAGAATAACAACTTAAACGGTAATAAAATCTAAAGTAGTTGCCTATTCAAACATTGTGTATGCTCTTGGGAGGAATTTTTTGGCTGCGTTATTGTAATGAAAATTGGCAATGAAACTGACTTATAATCTACTCGCCACACTCAAAAGATTACTCACCAGTGATGAGTAATTCAAGCATTTTTCCAAGGTTCTCGGAGGTTCGACTGTGTATATATAATAGAAAACATGCATAATATTTTATTATCTTTATTTCAATGTATTTTTCCAGTAGCAGTGACATCAGCTCCAAGCATTAGTTTCCAGAAACTTGAGTTTTTATTAATAAAATAAATGTGCATTTAGGAAAATAAAATTCAGTATACTTTATGGGATATTTTTCTATTTTTCATCTATGTTACAATTTTTTAAAGTTAAAGAAAATGTATTAGAAGTAAATATATCGGAATATTTTATTAAAACTTTGCAGTCTTTGCTGCTTTTATTTATTTATTTTAATTAAATTTTATTGTTATTAATTTTTATTATGACATTGTTATATAGTACATGGCCATCCATATTTTACAGGGGTAGTGGTACTTCAGCGTAAAGATTTCCTTCTGTTGCAGCCTGTTTTATTTTGCATGTATGTAGTTTTTTATTAGATGTTTTGTATGATTAGTAATATGATAATTAAAAACAAGTTAACTATGCCATTTTAGCAAAAAAAAAAAAAAAAGTGTCAAAACTTAAAACTCTAAAACTTTATGAATTTGGGCTAAGAACCCCTTTGAAAGACCCTTAGCATTCCCCTTATGCCTAAGTCCCTAATGCAGACAATTGGCTTTTAACCTGAACACCAGTATAACTATTTTTATTCAGGCTTCTCCTCTTTATGTATTTGTAAAATCTTATATGGCTGTGCAAGGGGCTACTTCTTCTACAAAATTCAAGGTGCTCTGCCACAAATGGTGATACATTTTCCAATTTGTAAGAAATAACTCCTGAAAAAATAAATAAAAATTAACTTACATATTTCTTTAAGTTTAATCTTATCGGAAAAATTACTTTAAATTTTATCTGTGAATTCTAATTTCAAATGACAAAAAATTTTAATTATCGAGTGATTTCCCCTCCCCCCCCCTTACATTCAGAAAGTATGGACACATTACTGTTTTATGATTTCCCCCCTCCCCCCCCAAAAAAAAAATAAAATAAAATAAAAAATAAATAAATAAATAAAAATAAAATAGTTTTCTATTTATTCAAATTTTAATTAAAAAAATAGCATATTATTATTAATTATTAAATGTCTGATTCATTTATTGCATCTTTCTTTTATTTAACAAAAATATATTTAACCTAAATTTCGGAAAAGTGCCTTACCTATGATTGAAACTTTAAGTTATTGACTAGTAGACTCTTTTAAATTGTTTGCTACTTTTTTTTTTTTTTTTTTCCCCCGCTCTCAAGAACTAATGCAGTCTTACATTCAAATTTATATGTAGTAACAGCCTGACATAAATTGGTACCAATACATTTTTGGTACAAATTGCTCAATAGGTGGCACTGTCATCCTGCTTTTGACAATTTTAAGTTGATTTCTTCAGAAATCGACCTATTGCAATAACTTCATTTATCTATCTATATAATTAAGATTTTTGTCATCACGATAACTCCTGAAATAATAGTCCAAATCGAACCAAATTTGGACAGTGAACGTATCTTATAAATATCTTGGATGAGTTCATTAATCAGGTTGCTCCATCATTTTGTTTTCAAGTGGTGGCCACTTAAAAATTTCAAATCCACATTATTAAGAAATCCACATATTTAAACTGAATTTGCTTGAATTTTTGGTGTATACATAGACCATATCAGGGTCTCAGTCCAGTTTATAAATGAACATTATCTGCCATTTTTAACAAAGTGGCAGATATCTTAAATTAAGCAGAGCTACTTGAAATCAGACTACCACTTGAAAATTTATCATCACAACAACTTTTGAAATACTGAATCAATTCAAACCAAAGTTGAACAGAGAATTTTTCATTTAAATATATTGGAAGGGCAACTTATTCCGACATTTTGTTTCTAAGTTGTGTCCACTTGAATATGCGCCATCGCAATAACTTTTGAAATACTAAATTAATTCAAACCAAAGCTGGATAGTGAACTTATCATACAAATATCTCAGATGATTTCGCTGGCAATTTGCTCTACCATTTTATTTCCAAGTGGAGGCCACTTGGAAATTTGTTATAACATTTGCAATACTGAATCGGTTCCAATCAAATTTGTACAATGGACTTATCATTAAAATATTTTAGATAAGTTTGCTGGGCATCTCACTCTGCCTTTTTGTTTGCAAGTGGTGGTAACTTGAAGTCATAGTGCCACTTGAACCTTTCTTATCACGAAATACTGAATTAATTTGAATTAAAGTTGGACAGTGAAGGTGTCATATAAATATCTTGGACTATTTTGCTGGGTAAGTTGCTCTGCCATTTTATTTCCAAGTTGCAGCCACTTTAAATCAGACTGCCACTTGAAATTTTGTCATAACAATAACTTTTGAAATACTGAGCTAATTCTAATCAAAGTTGGACAGTGAACTCATGCTTCAAATTTCTTTGAAAAATTCACTGGGCAACTTGAACACTGGGAACCTTTTCAAGTGGTGATCACATGAAAATTTGTTATCATAACTTCTGAAATACTTAATTTGAACCAAAATTGGGCAATGGATTTATCATTCAAATATCTTAAATGATTTTGATGGGCAAATTGCTCTGCAAATTTGTTTCCAAGCTGCAGCAACTGGAGAATTTATCACAATAATTTTTGAAATACAGATTTTATTTGAACTGAAGTTAGTCACTGGACTTGTCTTACAAATATCTTGGATTAATTGACTAAACAACTTTTTCTGCTATTTTGTTTCCAAGTGGCAGCCACTTAATTTGTAAACACAATAACTTTTCTTATACTGAATTAATTTGAACTAAATTTGTAGAATAATAATAAATTACCTCAGGAATACATTTGATATTATAAGACAGCACCTCAGAGCTGGCATTTAAAAGTAATTGGTACAAAACTTGAATAAACACCATAAAATATAAGAACTTGGAACAGTTATTTCAGGTGTCGCTTTGTTTGCAGTACTTGTGCCTATTTTATTCGCCTGACTAAGGCTTGTGTTTTCTTTTTACATGAAATAATTGTTGCAAGCTCTTATATTTTTATGGAGCTTATTCAAAGTTTTGTACCAATTATGTATTTGATATGTTTGTTTGCCAACCTGATCCACCATCATCTTTCCAAGTGCCAGCCATTTGAAAATTTCAAATTAACATTAAAAAAGTGTATTTTATGAACCAATTTCTTTAAAACTGCATATGTATGTAGCCACATTAATATTTCCACTAAGTCTATTAATAAATTTTAGCTGGTATTTTGTTTTAAAATGGCGGTACTTGATAAGAAAAAAAATAAATCATCCCACCCTTCTGAATAAGCCAGAAGGACTTGTTTTAATATAGCGGTATAGGACAAAATTTCATATAAATGTTCACCTTAGAATTATTTTTCACCAATCATTGTAAAATTATATAAAAATATGCATTGTAATAATCAATCAAAAAAATTTTTTTTTGTACATGTAGAAGCATTCATTGCCTTCTCCTCCTGTTGGTGTAAATTCTCAGTATTGAGTACATTTTAAAAGAACTCGTCAGTACTTTTAAAACAAATGGTTGAACTATAGAACTGTGATAATTTAAGACAAAGTTATAAATTTTCTTTATTAAAAAAAAAAAAAATCCTATGGTGTTGTCTAATTTGTAAAAATGAACAACTAACTTGTTTTTAATTACCAGACATTGTTCTGTTTGTTCTATTTCATTGCTCATCAGGATTGTTTAATTTTTGAAATATTTCTGAAAATTATGTTTATGTATTTTAAGCTATTTTCTTTTTCTTTTATTTCAGGAAGAAGGAATGAAGAAGAGTATAGAGAGATCTCTTAATAGACTGATCGAAAGTTAGATGAAATATAGGAATTTTAATTTCAGAGCATTGTGCTTATTGTTAAAAATAAATTTCCCTTCCTTTTCTTAATAGTTTTAGTTATTTGTCTTTTCTCATAAGTTATGTACTTTCCTCTGTGGAGAGGGAGTTCATCACCTATTAGGGTTGCTGACTATGAAATTTCATGTTGTTCTATTCATAGCTGCCAATTTGTATGTTTTTTGCTACCAGAAATTTTTTATATCAGTTCTCTTCAATTGAACATGATGAAATTTTTTTAAGAAGAAATAGTGATGTTAAAAAACCATACAAGTTTGCAGCTATGTTCTATGGGAAAATTCGTTATCAATTAACCTTGGAGGAATAATATAAGAAAAATAGCATGCAGTGTATTAGCATGCAAAGAAAATGAAGTTAACTGCTGACTACTCAAGATGGCTGCTGCAGTAGAAACATAATTTATATAGATCTATCATCTCCAATTTATCAACAAGAGATTTTTTATTCCAATAGGAGATTCTGGCAACAACATTAGAGTGTCTTAAAACTCTGTAACGGAATATAACTATATTGCCGAAGTTGTGTGTGGCTTTTAATTGTTCCAATAAATTTACATTCCCTATTAAATAATAGGGAATACAGATTTTTGTTATTCTCACTCTGTAATGGGAACTCTGATTTAATATAGGCTAATAGGCTAAACCAGTTCTATGCTGTGAGGATAGCAGATACTGCCCTCATATGACTGCCTAATGTGCTGCTATTATTTACTTGAAAATAGTACAACTCAGATTTATTTTATTTTTTATGTAAGTATGAACCCTACTTGATGGTCTTGAATTTTCTGAATGTTGAATTAGAATAAAAAAAAAATAATAAGTAATTCTGATAACTAATTTCCCTATGTAATAATGTGGAGCTTGGTAAGCCCGCAACAATAGGTGATATGTCAACTTACCTTTTTACTTTAAGAAGTAATTTGTCTATGGAATATAAATATATTTTTATAGTTCAAAATAGGAGACTGCCTATAAGCAAAACTTTGCTGTTCTTCAAAAACCTTGACTTTAATTCCTTAAATATTAATCATAGACAAGAAATTACGAAAATACAAAGTTTTATAAAGTCGAATCTAAAATTTCAAAGGAATCAATTTCAAGAATTAAATTTTTAATTGATTTTCATGTAAAAAATATTCTAGTGAATAAAAAGTTACGCCCGCGTAATTTAGATGATGTAAAAAATTTCAGCATTGTATCAAAAATCCTGGAAATATGTTTAACCCGTTATGAACGCAACACCAGAAATAATTGCATTTAACAGTAAACTAAAAAAGATATTTTATATTAAGTGTTGTTTTCAAATAAGGAAAGGATAGATGTTTATTTTATTACAAAAAAAAAAAAATCATCTGGAGATTAATTTTATATTTAAAAATAAATTTCAGACTTGAAGCACTAATCAATCCAAAACTTTTGAAAATCATCCTATTCGAATAAGTTTACATAACTTGTAAAAAAAAATATTTCACAATAAAATAATTACTTTTGAAGTCATCTGTAGTGTTTGCTGTTTTATACTCGCACAGGGAAATTTCCGTAAACATTTGTCTTCATTATATACTTTTATTCCACTGAAGTTGTACAAGTACAACACCCTGTATTTAGTAAGATAAGACTAATTTTAATAATTTTATTTTAAATTATTGTTTATATAGGATCAAAATAATGAGTATTACTGTTTGTATTTAGAAAAAAAAATCATTATTTCTAGTTTTGGCGGTTAATGGGTTAAGCAAAGTTATTGATGGATTAGTTGCAAATTAAAACACTAAATGGATTTAATTGTTTCCACCATTAATTTGTGTGTAAACCCTAAAACATGTGAATTAGTGGTATGGTTTGTCATATATATGAGACTTGCATTCAATGTTGAAATTCCATATATAACTTAATAGTGCATGATTCGTTTTCATTCATTAAAAATTTTATAATTCTTGAAATTGAATCCTCTGAAATTTTAATAATTCTTCATCTTGTGATGTAATATATAGTGCTAACAGTTCTTCACACTTTTACAGAAAGAAAACATAAAAAGCAAAACAGATTAATTTGAATTGTTGGTAAGAGATGGTTTATTCAGAGTTTTAATGAAGACCTAGCTTGTTTCAAATCAGTTTGAAAAATAAAGATTTTTTAGGAATTTTCAAAGATGCTCATCTTTTAAAACCCGAATAAATTACTACGTCAGAAACGCCAAAGAAAAATATTTGGCGTTTCTGACGTAGTAATTTATTCGGGTTTTAATATTCCAGCGCCAAGTCTCCTGTTATTATATGCTCATCTTTTACCTTAATTAGGGTCTGAGAAGAGATTATTGTATTACTGTACCATATGGTATAGAATTCAAATAAGCAACCAGATTTTACCGCAAGTGTTTAATTTACAATTTAAGAATTTTTGCAAAATTTATGCATAGTTAAAAAAAAGAAAAGTTAAAAAACAAAACAAAAATCTAATTTTTTATTTCACTCAGGAGATAATTTCATTAAAATGTGTGGTAGCTTGTGAAGAAGAAGAAAAAAAATATATATATATTTACCAGTTTGACGCAGATTATTTTAAATCCTCACTAATGTAATTTCTTTCAGTATATACAGTATATATAAATTTAATATTGTAAATTTAATATTTTTTATTTATAAAAACTTTTTTTTTATATGTAATATACATATATATAATTGGCATAAGTAGATTTTGCTCAGTGCCTTATCACATATTTATTTTCTTAAATTTCTATCACAGATCATTCATTACTTGTGATAAGAAAAATGAACTCTACTCACAAGCAAGCCTAATCACCCCACCTACTCAGCCGCCTCAGTACATTTACCCAAGCCTACAGCATTCCTAAAAATTTACTTGTGTTTTATTATATTGTTACCACTATCATGACCAAAAAAAAAAAAAAAAGAAAATCCTTAAGTGTTTTAATGCTAAAATAGTACGTAAAAAATATTGTTTTATAATAGTGGTGACAAAATAATTAAATGAGCGCAAAATTTTAAGAACGCTGCAAGACCTGATTTACCTTATTCTAATTTGCCGATTAAATTTATTAGCGTTGATTTTAAGCTTTAGGTTTTTTTTTGCAATTCCTTACTGTTTCCAATGCAATACCTCCTTTCCTCCCCATGATGCAACTTTTTATGAACTGTTGTAATTTTCTGCCATATTAAGAAAATTTTTAATTTCAAATTCAAACTACTTGTCTTGTAACATTTTCTATGTAGAATGTTAACAGTCAGTGATGTTTAATTATATCATAAATGACTTTTTAAAACTGATATAACATCTTTATGACATAATTTAAATTCAAAATGAAGCTTATTAATTAAAAATATATAAGTAAACACCTTACTTTGGCTTCATTATACTTGCAAGAAGCTTTTCCTGGGAGGATCCTCCCCTTTATCAATTGCAAGTTGTTATATTGGGCCTTGGCTATTTGTAGCATCATCTTGATCTTTCAGCAGCTAGTGCCACTGGGAATCGATTTCTCTAAAGAATGCATACGTAGGGTTGTTATAGTTATACATTATTTTGGTGTGCGTAGGGTTGTTATAGTTAAACTATAACAACCCTACGTACGCATTTTTTTAGAGAAACTATAGAGATAATAAAAAATCAAATTGCAATTAATGACCATGAGTCCATCAAAATAGATTCCCAGTGGCGCTACCTGGTGAAAGATCTAAATGATACTATAAATAGCCAAGGTCCACTACAACAAGTTGCAATTGATATAGGGGAGGATCCTCCCAGGAAAAGCTTCTTGCAAGTATAATGAAGCCAAAGTAAGGTGTTTATTTATATATTTTTAATCTTTATGACAGTGGCGGATATGGGGGGAGGGGGGGCTAGGGGTCTGAAGCCCCCCTCCCCCTCCCCCCCAAAAAAAGCACTAACATTCACAATTTAATGTTACAATTGTAAATTTTTCATTGATCTGGAATAACATCTTGAAAACTTTTAGCCCCCCCCCCGCCAAAAAAAAAAAAAGTTCTGGATCCGCCACTACTTTATGATGACAATAATTCTCACCAAGTACATTTATACAAATTTTTTCTATTCTGCCATAATAAGAAAAGTAATTTTAAATAACATACAAAATAAATTAAATAATTTTCATACAAAAGACATGTTTAAATAACCGTTAAGGTATGAATTTGAATCTGCTTGAGCTAGATTCTCCGGTTCTAAGGAATCTAACGCAGGTAGATTCAAATTCATAGATATAATTAAACATTATTTTTACATTTCTTTTGTGAGGGTGATGAACACTGGTGCAAATATTAGGGATGGTGAACACTGATGTCTGTACCTTACATATTTTTTTCTTTTGGGCATGTGGGAACAAAACATAAATTGCCACATTAACAGAACATTTTGTTCATCAGTTACATAGGTCTAGAAAAATAATGTTGGCAAAATTTGATTTGATAAGCTTGACTGATACATATGTTTTTTTGTGTGCTCAAGCCAAAACTGAAGCCAGTTTGTCTCTATCATGTACACATTTTTGTCAATATAGGGTGAGTATTGACACACTTCCTTCATTTTCAGTAACTTCTAGTATGTTTCCACGATCAGTTATAATTGGTCATGGAAATATAGTATAAAAGTTAGCATATAATTAAATTATATTGAGGGAAGAGTAACAGAAGAAATTGTGTCAGTAGGTGCCCTGCATTGGCCAAAATCTACATGTGATAGAGGAAAACTGACTTCAGTTTCAGCACACCAAAAAACCTAAAGATCAGCCAAAATCATCAAATCAAAATTTTAGATGTAGACCTGTGTGATAGTGAGGATTTCTTCTGTGCATGCATATACATAATAGTATGTTCTTATGAAAAATGTGATTTCATTTATTTATTTTTAGCAAATAGGATGTAACAAATTATTAGTTTCCATTGTTAACTCTACCTTTATAGTAAGAGGAACATTACAGAAAACTTTAATCATTTTAATGAAAACAAGAAATTAAACAGTTATGAAGACTATTTATATAAATTAAAATGGAAACGATACATAAAAATTGACTGATTTAGATAAACAAAGGAATAACATTCTGTGACTATTTTAAATGTCCTTTCCTATCATTATATATAATACCCCATCCCCTATCCAGTGGCGTCACCAGAAAAGTCCTGGAGTGGGAAAACTGTAAATATTAGAAATTCAATTCAACTAAATAGTTGAATAATTCAGTTGATTAAACAAGTCTGTAAATAAGCACAAGCTTTTTTTTTTTTTCTTCATGTAATTTAAGATAAGACATTTAAGTTACAAAAAATATGCAGCTTTTTCCAAACCAACCTAAATTTTACTGTCAACTCGAACTCTACTTTCAGGAAAAGAACATCACAACGTTTCGTCCTAGCATTGTTGCTCGTTGACTTCTTCAGGTTTAGTTCTTGGAATGTTAGTGTCTTGATTCTTTAATAAGTGTAGAATGTGTTACCACATTTTCACCTGATTAAGCATGAAATTCAAGAAAAATTAAAAATAATTAAATATGATAAATGTGCCATTAATTACACGCATTCTAGGGACTTGGCAAAAATGTGGCAACCCATTCTACGTTTATTAAAGAATTAAGACACTAACATTCCAAGAACTAAACCTGAAGAAGTCTATGAGCAACAATGCTAGGACAAAACGTTGTGATGTTCTTTTATCTTTTATATTGTAAACTTTCAAACTAAGTCTTTTGACTTAAGATTTTAACATGTAAAAAACTACTGTGTTGTATATATTTTATAATTTTTTTTTTTTTTGAAGATTTTGATCTCTTTTTCGACTTTTCTTGAGTGGTACACTAAAATGCCCCCCAAATCTTCATTACCACATTCACGCCGGCGTGACCCACCTGCGGTGGGTCACAGCTACGGTCAGCAACAAAAGTATCCGAGCACTAGCAATAATCTCTGTCCAAAAAAAGTACACTTAATACTACTCTGTTAAATAAATCCTTATCGAGTCAAGTTTTTAGTTAGTCTAAGAACATAATTCGACAAAGATTTATTGAACAAAACAGTTTTAAGTGTACTTTTTTGATATCGGAATTATTGGCTAGTGCTTGGATACTTTTGAGTAGACTATGTAAACAAAATGCGCCAGCGTGAACATGTTAAATGCTTTAAAAACAGTTTTATTGTTTTATTTGACATATGTTTTTTGTGTGAGGGAGGGCTGTTGTCCCTCTCCCCCCACCCCTCTGTTCATTTATAGTTATTACTTTTATTAATAATATATATACATTCAAGGCCATTATTAATTTGCCTCGGAACTTGCCAATCTTGGTCAAACTTTTTAAATAGCAACCTCATAATACCGAATTTGAGTTTTGTGTAGTTATTCATTTTTAAATTATGCTGATAATGGATATACATACAAATCAACAACCAAAAAATTGACTTTCTTTAAAAAAAAAAAAAAAAAGAGTTGAAAATTGAAATTTAAAAAATATTTTGTTTCATAGTATGAGTATAGAAATTAATTTTCCTTCCAGAACAGTGTTGATATAATAAAATTTACCAAAGTATTTTTGTCGATTAAATTAGATAGAAAAAAACGTTTAGCTTAATTTTAAGTAGCCCTGTATATTGTGTATAAACTGTAGGCATATTACATTGTGTACTTAAATTTAGTCTTATATGAAAAACATAAAACACAAAATGAAATACACTTTCAACAATTTCCAAGTGTAGCCTCATTTTATCCAAATATTTCGGGTAGCCCTGTAAATGAATGATAAATGATTTTCATACCATAATCTACACAAAATATGCTTTCATGCATATAACAAAATATGTTCATTCCACTTTTTTTTTTTTTTTTTTTTTTTTTTTTTTTTTAATTATTATTACTATTTTTTTTTTTTTTTTTTTTTTTGTAGTACCTACATTTGTACGGAACTGAAATTATTAAATTTAAAAGTATGTTCTGAAGTATTCAGACCAGGGCTTAATTTCTAACAAATTAAGTCTGAGAACACTGATGTTTCTCAAAACATTATATTCATATGTTTTATATCTCTCATTTCATGAGTCTGTTAAAGAATTTTGAAAAACTATTTTGAAGTTGTAAATCAAATCTTACAAAATTCAACAAGGCATAGTCTTATCTTTTATTTATTCCTGTTAATTTTTTTAATTTATTGTTAAACCGATTATTATTATTATTTTTTTAGAAACAAACTGCTGTTTACTTCTCTTATTGTAATGTTTCGTTTTAATCCATTAACTGCCAAAACTAACTAGAAATAATGATTTTTTTCTAAATACAAACAGTAATACTCATTATTTTGATCATATATAACAATAATTTAAAATAAAATTATTGACTATCTTACTAAATATAGGATGTTGTATTTGTACAATTCAGTGGAATAAAAGTATAGAATGAATACAAATAAATAAACAGAAATTTCCTTGAGGGAGCATAAAACAGCAAAAACTACAGATGACTTCAAAAGTAATTATTTTATTATGAAACATTTTTTTTTTTTTTTTATAAGTTATGTAAACTCAATATGAAGATTTTCAAAAGTTTTGAATTGATTAGAGCTTCAAGTTTGAAATTTATTTTTAAATATCAAATTATTTTGTAATAAAATAAACATCCATCCTTTCCTTACTTAAAAACAATACTTAATATAAAATATCTTTTATAGTTAACTGTTAAACACAATTACATCTGGTGTTGCGGGAATGCAACACTAGCGAAAAATGGGTTAATACATGTAACTTGAAATTGTGGTTGTATATCTTGCTCAGTAAAAGATAAATCTTTTCATTTTCAGTTAATTCTAACAATTACTGGTCCCTGTGTAAACAGTCAGAGAAAAAAACTATTAGTTGACAGTTGAGAAAAATAGATAAAAGAAAATAAAAAATGTTTGTCAAGTTAGATTATAGGTGTCGGTATTTTTTATAAAGAAAGAATAGTAACGATTGTAGAGGAGAAATAATAAATCAGGGACTTTGGATTTTCAAAACTGATGCACTGGTGAGTTCCAGTACGCAATATCAATATATTCTGTCTAACGTAAAAAATCACTAAAATAAAATAAGTATGGGAACTGATTTTCCATGCGTTCCCATGCAATTTAATCTCTGATTCAGACTAACCCCCACCACTCTTTGAAATTTATCGGTCTTGATCAAACTATTTAAGTATCATATGAACTTCAAAATACAACATTTGAGTTGCCGACAATTATTTGTTTTAAAGTTATTCTGATAACAGACATACAGACAGAACAACCTTTAAGAACTTGATTTTAATATTAAGGGAACCTCAAAATGCATAATAATATAAAAAACTAACATTAAATATATAACTTAAAAGTACTTCATTTACTGTATGTGTATGAGGAATTAATTTTTATTCCTTAGTAATTTTCATGGACATGATAAGGCAACTTCCACCAGTTACGTTCAACAAAAAATCTGATGCGGGCACCACATGACTTCCTTATACACTTTTAGAAATATACATAATGTTAAAAAATATTGTCACTGGACCCGAAACAGTTGGCTAAAAATATTTAAAAAAAAATGCATGCATACGTAAAAAAATAAATAAATAAAATTGTGCCTTGAGGGGACTCATTTTAAAATCCTTGGGGGGGGGGGGACTCATGTCAAAGTTGGGCCTTGGGGGGACTCATGTCAAAGTTGGGCCTTGGGGGGCCTTATTTCAAAGTTGCACCTTGGGGGGACTCATGTCAAAGTTATGCCTTGGGGGGGACTCATGTCAAAGTTGTACCTTGGGGGGGACTCATGTGCCTTGGGGGGGGACTCATGTCAAAGTTGCGCCTTGGGGGGACTCATGTCAAAGTTGTGCCTTGGGGGGGGACTTCGGATCCGAAACAATTGGATAAAAGTGTTAAAAAATGCATTTTCACCGTGTTTCTGAACTATTCCGGAAGTTTCAAATCTCTAACTAGTCGGGAAGTTAGTTAAATAGATTTTCTGTTGAATCATATAAACGCTGCTAAAAGCAGCAGTGACACGAAGCAATTGGCTAAAAATATTTAAAAAATGCATTGTCACCGTGTTCTGAGCTTTTCTGGAAGTTTTAAATGTCTAGCTAGTCGGGAAGTTAGTTAAAAATCGATTGCAAGATTTGTACTGGTAACGCTGCCGAAGGCAGCAGGTATCGGAAACAGATGGCCAAAAATATTAAAAAAACGCATTGTAAACGTGTTCTGAGCTTTTCTGAAAGTTTCAAATGTCTAGCTAGTCGGGAAGTCAGTTAAATTGCAAGATTTGTCCAAACCGTTTTTGAGTTATTACCGTTTTTTGATACATTATGGCCAAAACCAATGTATTTTTGGTCATTATGAACCTAATTTTCCTAAATATCTCCAAAATGGAAAATCATACAAAGTCCAAAAAGGGAGGTGCAGAACTATATGTTATAACAAACCTATGTACCAATTCGCAACTTTCTACGTTCAACCGTTTATGAGTTATTACCGTTTTTTGATACATTATGGCCAAAACCTATGTATTTTTGTCATTATGAACCTAATTTTCCTAAATATCTCCAAAACGGAAAATCATACAAAGTCCAAAACGGGAGGTGCACAACTAGATGTTATAACAAACCTATGTACCAATTCGCAACTTTCTACGTCCAACCGTTTTTGAGTTATGCGACATACACACACACACACACACAGACACACACACACACATACAGACGTCACGAAAAATCGTGTAAAATCGCTTATATCTCTAAAACGAGAGCTCGTGTTCAGACGACACTTGCAGGTGTACAACTATACATCATGACAGTCACACGTATAAATTGGCAACATTCAGCGATCATTCGTTTTCGAGCAATGTGAAATACAAAATCCATTTCGCAAATCGGGATTACTATACTTCCTTATACTTTGTATAAGGAAGTAAAAAGAGTATTTTTGTTTAATTATTCGCAACCCTGTATTTCGTGTATAAATTATGTTATCAAACACATTGTGTACTTATATATAGCCTAAAATTAACAGCACACAGCACATCCTGAAATGCACATCTAGCTATTTCCAAATGTAGTATTATTATATTCTAGTTCTTTTGGGTAGCCCTGTAAACGAATGGTGACTATTTTTCATACCATAATCTATGCAAAAACATGCTTTTATGCATATAAAAATATGATCATTTAATTTTGTTTAGTACAGCCTATAGATGTTTCACTGTACTTACCGAAATTCTGTCCATAGACATAATGTATTTGAAATCTCTTTTAATGTACACAAATAATTTGCTTGATGTCAACAAAAAGTTTAGTGTAGCATCACTATTTGATACAGATTTAGAATACTGAGTTTGACTTTCTACTATTATTTATTCTTCATATATGCTAATAAGAGACGCACAGTCAAACACAGATCTTGATCACCTGCTAAAACATGATTTTCACATTCAGGGGATCTCAAAACATGTAAATATAACAAAAACTTAATTTTGAAAAATTGACCCAAAAACAATAATTTCTCTGCCACTACCATATATCTGTACTGATAAGTATAAAGGATTTAAGTCTATATTCTTGATTTTTCAGGAGACGAAAAACAAAGTTAAACTAACTAAAAACTAATGAGCAGAATGGAGTAGGAAAAAGGGATTATGTTGGTTTATACGCTTTATACCATTCAGTGATTGTCAATCTTCATTTAATAAAGGGAAAAACTGAATTAAATATTTTATACCAAAGATTAATGCTAAATTTTTGACTTGAATCGTTTTTTACCAATGGATTTTCTCAAAGACTAAATGACATGGATTTAAATTCTTTATACCAATCGATAGAGAATTTTTTTCTGAGTCTGACTATGTACTTAACTGAAAACCGACATTTTTGGACTTAAACCCTTTACATTTATCAGTACAAATATATCGATAAGGGAAAGTAAAAATGGTTATCAAAGTCATTTTTTGTATGTTTCATAATGCCATAATTAAAGGGTTAAATCTTATTTTAACTGATAAAGGATCTTACTTAATCATTTTTACTCGAAACAACTGTTTTTTTTTTTTTTTTTGTAATGCTGCTTCCTTACAAAATTTTTATCAATCATCATTTAACATTAACTGCTGCTTGACATATTTTATCATACCAACACATTGGAAATTTTTATCTGTTTAAGGGGGACAATAGTCATTGTAATGCTCTTTAATAAATTACTGTCTTAAAATTATGCAATTTTACATGTATGTGCAATGAAATTCAAAAATATTAAGAATTTAAACTTCGAAACTATTAAAATTACTATGCTGTCGCCATCACAAAATTTTCTTCTATGTTGTTCTGTGTGATAGGCCATCTGCCGGTGAGCATACACATGAATTTAATCAACAAAGCTTCTCATAATAAACGTTTCAGATATGCAGTTTGGTGATATTTTTAAAAATAAATGCTGAGGTATAGCTATCCGGATAATCGCTAGAAATGATTGGAACCAACAGCACCTGTTATCCGATATACATCCGGATTACAGTCGGCTGCAAAATTATTCGAGCACTAGCCAATAATTCCTATATTTAAAAAGTACACTTAAGACTGTTTTGCTAAGTAAATCCTTGTCGAATCATGTTCTTAGACTGATTAAGAACATGACTCGACAAGGATTTATTTAACAAAGCTGTATTAAGTGTACTTTTTTTTTGGCAAGGATTATTACTAGTGCTCGAATAATTTTGCAGCCAACTGTAAATAAGCATTGGTTTCTGTACAGCCTATCGGGGCCGCAGTAACTCAGTCGGTAGAGCGCCGGGCTGATAATTGGAAGATTGCGGGTTCCGTACTCGAGCCGGCCAAAGACCATCGTGTACACTAATGGTGGCTGGTGCACGTAAAATCTGTCGTGTCCACAATATCCTCCGTGTTCCCATCAAAAATTATACCTCTAGGGGTTACCGAAGCGGGAGAGCCATCCCTTCCGTGGAGGATCAAAACTGTGATGGCATGTCTCCAGACCACCTCTAGGGGTGAGTCGTAGCCCGTCGCCAATTGCCCATTGAGCAGCACTAGTGAGACGTAAAACCCATCCAACTAACCAACTAACTGTACAGCTTATCTTGCATATCAAGTTTGGTGTTCCTATACAATAAGAAAATTGTCTTTCCATAAACGAGGAAATTTTCAGAATAGTAGCACCATTTGTTAGCCCCAATTGAAATTTAAGAGAAAAAAAAGTCTGGTGTGTCACTCACTCGACTTTCGCATATCTTGAATTTTCAGTACCCTAAAGACAGATTGCTGGATTAAGGGGACTCTCTACCTATCGTCTCCGAAAGCCGAAGCCGATGTTATTCTATGGGAAATTTTGCCCCATTTTAATTCTTTAACTAATACATATTTTTAAATTCCGTTTTCACTTTCCGAAAATTCCCAACTATTAAACAATTTATCGCTTTCTAAAATTTGATTTTTTTTTTTTTTTTTTTTAAAGATTTCATTTTTAAGCTCAAAAATGAAAAATTTCACATTGTGAAAATTCGCAATTTACAACCTCAAAATAAAATCTTAAATTTTTTTTAAAATAATTTTTAGAAAGCGATAAATTGTTTAGTAGTTGTGAAGTTTCTGAATATGAAAACGGAATTTAAAAATATATGTTAGTTAATATGTTATAATGGGGCGAAATTCTCCATAGAACAACATTGGCTCTGTCTTCTGGAGACGATAAGTGGAGAGACCTCTTAAGGAATAAGATCGCAAGTACTGTTTTTGAATTTACCTTAAAAGCAATTCGGACTAGGTTTAGGGACAGTTTTATTTGACACATAATTCTCTCTCTCTCTCTCTCTGTGTGTGTGTGTGGGGGGGGGGGGGAGTTATTACTCCCTACACCCTTCATTTGAATATAGTACCTACATTTATATAGAATTCAAGGATGTTTAAAAGTTTATTCCAGATTAATCAGACAATTTTCATACGCACCACTCCTTGAAACTTACCATGGTCAAACTCTTCTAGTAACAATCTCATACGAACTTCAAAATGGAACATTTGTACATGGGTAAGAAAAAAGTAAAAAAATAAAAATAAATGTTTCAGTTTTGCTAATTTTTAATTTTCTTCCCAATTTAATATTATTGAATCGCCATAGTTTTTACTTCCTTATACAAAGTATAAAGAAGTATAGTAATCCCGATTTGCAAAATGGATTTTGTATTTCATATTGCTCGAAAACGAATGATCGCTAAATGTTGCCAATTTATATGTGTGTCTATCAGGATGTTTAGTTGTACACCTGCAAGTGTCGTCTTAACACGAGCTCTCGTTTTAGAGATATAAGGGACTTTACACGATTTTTCGTATGTATGTATGAGTGTGTGTGTGTATGTCGCATAACTCAAAAACGGTTGGACGTAGAAAGTTGCGAATTGGTACATAGTTTTGTTATAACATCTAGTTGTGCACCTCCCTTTTTGGACTTGATTTTCCGTTTTGGAGATATTTAGGAAAATCAGGTTCATAATGGCCAAAAATACATAGGTTTTGGCCATAATGTATCAAAAAACGGTTTAGACAAATCTTACAATTTAACGGACTTCCCGACTAGCTAGACATGTGAAACTTTCAGAAAAGCTCAGAACACATTGACAATGCATTTTTTAAATATGTTTAGCCAACTGTTTCCGATACCTGCTGCCTTCAGCAGCGTTTATGTGATTCAACAGAAAATTTATTTAACTAACTTCCCGACTAGCTAGACATTTGAAATTTTCAGACTAGATCAGAACACGATGAAAATAAAGGCAACTGTTTAGGTTCCCTGCTGCCTTCGGCAGCGTTACCAGTACAAATCTTGCAGTCGGTTTTTAACTAACTTTCAGAAAAGATCAGAACACGGTGATAATTCATTTTTTAAAATATTTTTAGCCAATTGTTTCGGGTCCAATGTCAATGTTTTTTAACATTATGTATATTTCTAAAAGTGTATAAGGAAGTCATAAGGTGCCCACATAAGATTTTTTCTATAGTGATCATCTCACATATCAAATTTTGTATATTTATAAGCTATAGAATCTCAGAGAAATGATTCTCCCTCCCTTAAATGAGGAAAACTGTAACATAGCAACGCCACTTACTGGGCGCTATATAGCAAAATCTAATCAGCACCAGTTTATACTGAGATCGACCCACATATAAAGCTTTATGGAATTTTGTAATTATTTCATAAGATATGGCTCTCAAAAGACTTTTAGTTATATACAAAAAAACATTTTCCTAAAATGGACAAAAAAGCAGTAGCCAAACTTCGTGATAGCCAATAATTAAATTATGTCGTAGCCACCGCAAGACTTTCTTCTATATTTCCCTATACAAATTCACTCAGTTCAAATAATTCATTGAAATTATTATTTATTAAAATTATCTACCACTAGCAGGCAACGCCCGCTTCGCTGGTCCCTATTTTTAAATGAATCACTATAATTACTGAATTCTCAAAATTGCATTAATTTTTTATCGCGTGAAAAAAAAAAAAAAAAAAAAAAAAAGAGAAACAAAATCTGTTCAGGAAAAATGTCTCACCGGGTTTCTCACTGCATTCGGAAAAAATTCCCAAAATGCTCTAACTCTTATTTCTATTATTTTCCCCTTTCGCCCCCCCCCCCCTCCCGTCTATCCTAATAATTTTACAAATTCGAAAATATCCGCAATCGATTTATAAGTATCAAAAACTTCTATGCATCAGTTTTGAACGATCTATCTCTATTTTTATTTTTTTGCCCCTCCGCTCCCCCCCTCCTTCCCGCCCCTCCCAATAATTTAAAAATTCGAAAATATCCGCAATCAATTTGTAGGTATCGAAAACCTCTATGTACCAATTTTGAATGATCTAACTCTATTTTTTTTTTTGCCCCTCCGCCCCCCCCCTTCCCGGCTCTCCTAATAACTTTACACTTTCGAAAATATCCCCATTCGACTTGCAGGCCTCTAAAACCTCTCTGTACCAATTTTGAACGGCCTAACTGTATTTCTATTTGTTTTTGCCCATATCCCCCTCTTACCGCCCCTCCTAATAATTTTACAAATTCGAAAATATCCGCAATCGATTTGTAAGTATCGAAAACCTCTATATACCAATTTTGAACGATCTAACTCCATTTTTATTTTTTTGCCCCCCCCCCTCTCCCCTCCCCCTTCTCGCCCCTCCTAATAACTTTACACTTTCGAAAATATCCCCATTCGACTTGCAGGCCTCTAAAATCTATCTGTAGCAATTTTGAACGCCCTAACTGTATTTCTATTTGTTTTTCCCCCGTAGCCCCCCCCCTTACTGTCCCACCTGGGGGCTGATTTTCTAAAATTCCAGAAATTGGTTTTTAGATATTTGTATTAGCTATATTTTAGAGCAAAAAATTCATGTATATCTATTTTTTTGTTTGGGATATATAGGATTATGCGAAATCACGTTTTGCCCCCCCCCCCCCGTCCCCCTTGGGGATCAAATTTCGAAAATTCCAGAAATTGGTTTTTAGACGTTTGTATTAGCTATATTTTAAAGCAAAAATTTTACGGATATCTGTTTTTTTGTTTGAGATATGACGGATTTTGTGAAATCACGTTTTGCCCCACCCCCCCTTGAGGGCCGAATTTTGTAAAATCGCTTCTTAGTGGAGGACTACGTCATAGAAAGAACATTGTCACAAAATTTCATGCTTCTAGGTCTAGGGGTTTGGTCTGGGCGATGATGAATCACCCCCTCACTCAGACAGTCAGTCAGGAAGAACAATTTTATATATATAGATAATGAATGCAGACGATTTTCATATTTGAGAAAACTAACACTAAATATCAATAGAAAGACAGTTTTATTCTCTGTAAACAACATCTTAAAGAAATGCGTTTTCATAATGGTTATCTGATATATCAAGTTTCGTTCAGTTATATGCCATAGAAGTTGAGATATAGCTTTCCCGGGGAAAACTGCAGTAGAGTAGCGTCACTTATTAGCCGATTTTAATCCATTGAATCAGCATAATGTCTCTTAATGTTCTTCTCACGTATGAAGTTTTGTTTGAATATACGCAATAGAACCTGAGATATGCACTTCCCTTAAACTGCGGAAATCGCTGTATAGCAGCGTCACCTGTTGAAAGATTCTCACCAAAAGTTGACAGGCACTAATTTAAATCAAGATGCATCTAAATATAAATTTATATGCAATTCTGCGTAGTAGTTCCTGAGATACAGTCGACACAAAATTTTTACCACACACACATGCGTAGACATTTTTTTACTTTCTTCTATAATCAATAAAAGAAAGTATTGGATTCGTAAAAATTTTCAACTTCGGTTTTCGACGGATTTGCACGTTTTAAGAGGTCTAGAACATGATTTGACCATTTTTAGAAAATGTCTGTCTGTGTGTATGTGTGACAAAAATTTTGTAGCAACTGTATCTCCGGAACTACTGCTCAGAATTACATATAAATGCATAAGTAGATGCACCTTGACCTAAATTAGTGTGTATCAAATTTTGGTGTCAACCGCTCAACAAATGGCGCTGTTATACAGCGATATCTGCAATTTCAGGGGAAGCTATATCTCAGGTTCTATTGCGCATAATCAAACAAAACGTGTGAGAAGGCCATTATGAGATATGCTGATTCAATTTAAATGCTTATCGGCCAACAGGTGGCGCTGATATACGGCGATTTCCGCAATTTAAGGAAAGACTATACCTCAGGAACTACCGCACAGAATTGCATATAAATTTGTATGTAGATGCACCTCAACATGAATTAGTGCCTGTCAACTTTTGGTGTAAACCGCTCAACAGGAGGCGCTGCTAATAAGCGATTTCCACAATTTAAAGGAAGACTATATCTCAGGTTCTATCGCGTATCATCAAACAAAACTTGATATGTGAGAAGGTCATTATGAGACATTCTGCTGACTCAATTTGGATGCTTATCGGCCAATAGGTGCTCTGTTATACTGAAAATTTCATTGATAACGGGATGGCTATATCTCAACGTCTAGGGCATATAATTGTAAAAAACTTGATATGTGAGATAACCATTATAAAAACGCATTTTTTAAGATGTTATTTACAGACGATAAACTGTCTTTGTCTGGATATTTAGTGTTAGTTTTCTTTAAGATGAAAATCATTTGCATTCATCATGTTAAATAATTGTAATAAATAGTAGTTTTAATAAATTATTCACACTTAGTAAATTTGTACAGGAAAATATAGAAGAAAGTCTTGTGGTGGCACAACATACTAGTTTAAAGATGGTCAAATCGTATTCTCGAACTCTCAAAACGTGTAAATTCATCAAAAACCAGAAGTCGAAAAATTTTACGATACCAATATTTTCTTATATTAGATATAGAAGAAAGTAAAAAACGATTATTTAAAACTAAAATCTGTTTTTTATCAAAATCATGAAATTCGAGTGTTTATTTTAATCGCATTTATTTAGTTATCTTTTTCTTTTTACACTGGTGTTCAAAATTTAAGCAACAACTTGTTTTCTCGTTTTCTTCTTTTGCGCATAATTTTTAAACATATGAACATAAAATTTGGATGGCATGTTCGTTATCATATCATGAACCGAATTTTATACAACTTTAACATAAGTAATCATTTTTAAGCTAATAAATAATCATGTTTTCTTAAAAATAAGCTTTGGAAAAAATGAAAAATTTCAACAATTTTAGAAAAGAAAACTTAATGAAAAAGGTTCATAAAGATGCATTATAGATAGGTGAAGATGCACATGCATCCGTGTGTACGATTAAAACCGGATCTTTTTACCTGTATTCACTTTTCTGTTTCTTCTTTTTTTCGCATGTGAATAACTTTTTTAAAAATATACATACAAACATGAAAATTGGATAATATGTTCATTATAAAACTATTTATCGACATTTTTATTATTCTGGTGATGCTCATAGCTTACAAATTATTAATTATATATTTCTTATAAGTCTATTATAAAAGTGAAAGAAAAATTAATAGAGAAAGAAAATTGAGATTTAGAGTAACATTTCAAGGCATGCGCGTCTTTATCTATCTGTCATGCATCCTTAACACCACTTTTCATTAAGTTTTCTTTTCTAAAATTGTTGAAATTTTTCATTTTTTCCAAAGCATGAAAGCTTTTTTTGAAAAGAAAAGAAAAAAAAAAAAAAGAAGAAGAATTATTAGTTTAAAAATTATTACTCGTGCTAAAATTATATAAAATTCGATTAATGGTATGATAACGAACATGCCATCTAAATTTTATGTGCGTATGTTTATTTGTTTAAAAATTATGCGCAAAAGAAGAAAAGGAGAAAACAGGTTGTTGCTTAAATTTTGAACATGCACCAGTGCTTTTTACACATTTAAAATCACGGATAAAATATTATTATCTTTTCAATAAATTATTGCAATGGTGCCGTCATATTTTCTGTTAAATTAATTTCTTTTTTCAAATTATTTAATCGTTTCAAAACCTGGAAGAAATTTTATTTATTTTTATTTCAAAGCATTGTTCTTGCAGCTCTTATTTACAACACTATAATAACGTTATGTGCTACCTGGGATATGGCACCTGTTTCAAGAGTTACAGAAGGGAAACTTGGGCTTTTATTATTAAGAAGATCATTATTTTGAAAAAAAAAAATTAAATGCTCCAGTTTCTCTATTTGTCATAAATTAAAACATTTAATAAATTTGTACTTATAGCTCTGAAAGAGTAATTTCTACACATAAGTCCTACCAGTGGCCGAGCGGTTTTGTGCTCAAAGCTTATAGAAAGGAAGCGCCGGGTTCAACCTCAGGTCGCTCTCGTCAACCTAACTGTTCGGAATTTTCCACGGTTTTCTCCGAAACTCGCGTAAATACGGCTAGGACCCCTTAGAAAGACCCCCCCCCCCAGAGAGGACACACTACCCAGGCCTAGGACTCTTGTGTAGTTAATTGGTCTTAACCATGACACCAACACTAGAGCTATAAACTTTTCATTTTTTTTTTTATTCAATAAATACTACAGATATTTAAAAGATTGATGTTTTTATTGATTGAACACTTTGGTAATTTTAAAGTCTATGCTTGTCTTCAATTAAACTTATTTCATTACTTTATTTAAAAGTTTCATATAAAATTTAAAAAAATATATATATCCACAAACAATAGAAGAAAATCAATAGTCAGTTATTACTTCCTTCTATATTCATCAGAAGAAAGTATTGGATTCCAAATATCTAAGATTGGATTGAGAATATGTAAGATTGTGGTATGTTTCATTTAAATATCTTTAATTTGCTATATGTTTAATTGAGATTAATTCCAATAACGAAAATATTTTTTTGTGTTGAAACAAATATATGCAGAAAAAGAAATGTTTTCCCCGCAAAACTTGCCAACAGTTGTTTCGGACATCTCTAACATCCCCCCCTGTCCTTTTTCTTCTCCCACCGAATAAGTTCGTGTCTCGGATTCTAATTTATTTAAAAAGCCGGTTCATTTGATGAGGCCGGTGTGTCTTTAGCTGAATTTCCGAGGCGAAACCTGTGAATTTCAGAGGTGGCAGCACCGTGTAAATTGTGGTGATGCTGAAACCAGTTCTTCGGAGTCTGCAGATTGTGTCTCGACCCCAAAATCAGGTCCATCATCATTACACCTGGTGCTTTGCTTTTCCTCACATTCGCCTCTGCGAAGTAGTCGCCACTGGATAAATCGGTTTTGCGTTTGTTTATTCGTTTATTCGTATGGATGTTGATTTTGGGTGTGTACGTGCGTAATAATATTTCTTAAGTGTGGTGTCGTCATTCTTTGGAATACAGTGAAAAAAAAATTTTTTTAGTGTCCAACTATTCATATACGGCGAGGATTATTAATTAGGTAAGTGTAATGTAGCTTTAAAATATTTTCTTTTTGTTTTCTTTTCATGAATTTTCACTTATTAATAATTTGAATTGTATTAATCATAATCCACGGAGTTTTTAATTTGTATGCTGTGTCGTATATCGCATGCTGTAGCCACTAAGCTCGATGGCTGTAGCAGACGGTTACCATGACAACCCTGTGAAAAAAAGGGGGATTGAATCGCTGTTACGAAATACGGCTATATATATATATATATATATATATATACTAACAGGTGTTGCCCACTTCGCTGTTCACTAAATTAATTCTCAAAATTACATATAACTTATTATTATAAAAAAATCCCATAAAAAAAAAAAAAAAAAAAAAAGATTAATTGGAATCGGCCCAAAACCTCAGTCTTTTTGTACCCCCGCTAAAAGAAGGGGATTCACAAAATTCCTTTGTAGTGTGTGTTGGGTACACATAACTAACCCACACAATAAAAAAATCACATTCCTGAGATAATTTAGAGCAGAGCTACTATTGGAAACGTGTTTCCTCCCCACCTCCCGAACACAATAAGAGGAAGGGGGATATTTTGCGAAATCACTTTATAATTCATGTTGGGAACGCATAGCATACCTAACATAACAAAAATTGAGGCACTTTCACAAAGTCAATTTTTGGCAAAGAGGCACTTTCACAAAATCAACTTTCATTAGAGTCACCTTCAGAAAGTCAATTCTCAGCAATATAGCTCCACACTAAACATTTCTATAAGCTTTGCTGCATCGAACACATAATAATACCCTCAATTTGGATATTTACTGTAAACAATGTTAAATATCTAAGTAGTAAGTACCATCTTACTTTACAGATAAGAAATTACTCGCCCTCCATATATATTTATTTTACAACTGTTCCATTTTACTTTTTAAATGTTTTTAAAATTAAACAAACTGCTTTGTTCATTTCGGTTAAATGTTCGGAAGCATAATTAATTTTTACAAAATTTACTTGATTTTTCACAAATCCATTCTAATATTATAAATGCGAAAGTTTGGATGGATGTTTGTTACTCAATCCCGTCACAACGGCTAAACGGATCTGAATGAAATTTGGGTACAGAGATAGATAATAGTCTGGAATAGAACACAGGCTATTATTTATACCGGAAATTTGATTAGATTTTTTAAAATTAATTAAAATATGAAAATAATAAAATGATAATTGCCTTAATATAAGTTATTTAAATCTTTAATTGTTGCCAAAAGAGTTTTCGAGGTTTTTATTTATTTATTTTTTCAACATAAAATTAAATATGTTTTCACGCGAAAAATAAAAAAATGTTAAATTGGTGAATGACGTCTTTATAACTTTAACATAAAATAGTAATAATACAAATCTAGCATGTTTCTTCTAAATTTTATTTCATAGCATTTTTTTATATATCCCAAATTTAGATTGTTTTTTAGCACGGATGAATCACGTTTGGCATAAAAGCTAATTCAGCATTATATTAAAGGTATTCACTTATTGATAATTCTGGACATTTTTTAAAAATTTGATGCTGAAATAGATCGGACACTTTTCGCCAAGGAAAAGATAGAAAGAAATAGGAACAATAATTGCATAAATTATATTTTGATCTAAAATGGCAACAAAAATTCAAAAGTCGACAAGGGGAGATATATTAAGGCTGTACCATGATCAAGTTTACATATTAATTAATATATTTATTTTTCTATATACTAACTACTATTATAACTAAGCATGAAGTATGTATAACCACATAATAATAATAATAATAATAATAATTGTCTCATGCGGTAGACGTAGCCGATCATAGCATATTATAATATTATATTTGGCTTTTAAACTGCTGTCACTCTATGGTTGATCGATTAAATCAAATAAATATAGGAAATAACTTGAGAGCAAATATTATGTACATCACATATAATGTTGTTCATAAGTAACTGGGATTCAGATATAAAAGGGCTACTTCATGTTTTTCGATACTGTCCATATCGAAACTGTCATATGTGATAAGCACCCAAATGGAAGCCCACGGGTAAGCCATTGTTGCAGGCAATAGGGACAGCCACCGGAGATTGCGAGGACGAACAAGTCGGTGCCGAAGGCAGCAGGAACCTAAAGCAAGCCTTTGAGCGATTTCAGTATTATTGTTATTATTATTTTTTTCATAAAGCTATATAGAAAAGAGTTTCCTTTAAATATAGTGACCAGCGAAGCGGGCAAAGCCTGCTAGTTATTTTATAAATCCACAAATGGAGTAGCATTTTAAAAAATCTGGATTAAACCCTGGAAACGTACTCTTTGCTCCCCTCCTGACCCCAAAGGGGGGAAGGGGATATTTCGCAAAATCACTTTATAATACGTATTAGGTACGCATAGCATACTCACTTAATATAAAAATAATTGCATTCCTGAGATAATTTTAAATGGAGTTACTCTTGGAAACGTATTTTTTATCTCCCCCCCCCCCCCGCCCCCACTAAAGGGAAAAGGGGAATTTTACAAAATCCATTCATAGAGTGTCTTAGGCACACATAACCAATCAATACACCGAAAAATCGTCCTGCTGAGAAAAATTAGAAAACAGTTACAATTAGAAACGTGTTCTTTACCTACGCCTCACCCCGACCCCAAACGGGGAACACTTTGCAAAATCACATTATAAGGCATGTTGGATACACATAACATACACAGATACCAAAAAATATTCATCCTGCGATAATTTCGGACAGAGTTATGCTTGGATACTGTTCTTTGTCCCCTACCCCCATAAAGGGAAAAGGGGGGGGATTTCACAAAATCTCATCACAGTTGATGTTACAACTAACATGACCAACTTTCACACCAAAATTCGTGAATTCAGCTCCCGTAGATTCACTAGGACGAATTTAACGTAAAAAGGGGGCTCTCGAATGTGCCCCGTCATAAATCCCTCTTCCCACCCCACCCCACCCCTCTCAAAGAATCGAAAACAGCAAAACACCCGAAACTGGTATTTAGAAATACACTTCAGAACACGAACAGCCATTTTCAACTTTTATGTGCCATTTTTGAAAGAATTCTACTGTAAAGTCCAGATTTAGTAACCCCCTCCCCCCCCCCTCACAAAAAAAAAAAAAGGATTCCCCCTTCCTCCCTTAAAATAGAATATATATTTTAATCTAGTTTCCCAATATTCAATTTCTCGACCGTGAAGCAATTTGGAGCTGAGTTATGCTATCAAATGTGTTTTTGTCATCCGCACCCCCAGGGGGAAGGGAGGAATTTTATAAAACCCCATTTTAGTGTGTGTTAGGGCTCTAGAATTAACCTTCACACCTAAATTTGTGATCCAGTTCCACGTAGAATCACCATAGTAGTGTTCACTCAGTGGTGGATGTACTCTTTTCTATGTATAAGTAAAGGGTTATGTAAAGTCATGTTTTGACCTCTCCCACTACCTTGGGTGCCGAATACCTAAAATTTTAAAATCGGTTTTTAGTTTTTGTGATTCTTATATTTAAAAGTAAAAATCATACGGATATATGCTTTTTTATTTGAGATACAAAGGGTTACGGGAAATTACGCATTGGGCATGTGAAATCACCCCCCCCCCATCCCTCGGAGACCGATTTTCTAAAATTCCAGAAATCAGTTTTTAGGTAATTATGTTATAGCTATATTTTAGAGTAAAAATCTCAGGAATAACTGTTTTTTTGTTCAAGATATAAAGGATTATGTGAAATCACACACCCCTCCCCCCAACCCCGTTGGGGTGGTGAATTTTGTAAAATCGCTTTTTAGTGAGTGTCTACGTCCCAGAAGGAATGTTTTCATCAAGTTTCATGCTTCTAGGTGAAGGGGTTTGGGCTGGTCAATAATGAATCCCTCACTCACTCAATCAATCAAGGACAAATGATTTTATATATATAGATATCCCCTGATGTAGATCTACAAAATTTTGCAAAGTGGTAAATTGGATCATGGAAGGAAGGGTGCGCTTTATCGAGATTTTTTTCGAGTTCGATTATATATTATTTTATTATTTTTTGTTTTCAATCCTTTTTCAGGTTGAGATTAGCTGGTTTTTAAAGTTGAGGTTTTTTAAATAAAGGAAGAAATAAGAGTAATGTTTTTCACGTTCTTTAAACTGTCCCATTCATGCAGTTTAACATTGGATTTTAGTTCCTGTTGGAAGTTATGGCATTATTCACTATATTTATATGACTTTCTCAAAAATTTTATTCAAACTTGACTGTTTTTGTGTTATTGTCTTTTCATTTGAATATAAAAGAAACCAAAGTCTATTTTAGTTTTTTAAGTAACGTATATAAAATTTCTGCACAAAACAAAATTTCATTTAGGATGATAGAACTTTTTTTTTTTCTTTTTATTTAAGTCTTTTCTTCTATATAAAGACATGTGATAACTGTGTTATGTTTCTTAGCAACAATTACTATATTCATTTCTTAAATTTTCTTTCGTTTTCTCTCCAACACCCCCCCCCCCTATTTTTTTTAAGGAATTTTTTTAGAAGGTTCTTTACCATAAAATAGGATGTTGCGTCAATTAGTCATGGTTACTATATACATATCTTAAAACTTCTTTTGCATATTTTCTCTCAATTTTATTATTATTTTTAACTAATTTTAGCATTTTTTTAGCTTGCTGAAAAAAAAAAAAGGAGAGAAATGAAAAGAAAAGAAAGAAAACCCGTTTTTAAATGCTCCATTTTTGTCTAAAAGCAACAGTCATATCGTTCTAAAAAAAAAAGCATAAAAAAAAAATAAAAATAAATAAGTAAGTAAATAAAATGAATAAATAAAATTCCTCACTTTATAAAATGAAGGTGTGCTCCTTTCTTAATAACAGATACTATATTGTTATGATTATTATCTCTCTCTTATTTTTATTTCCAATACCCCACTATCATAGGCAATGGTAGTATTGTATTCGGTCAAAAATTCTAATACGGCATTTTCACCTGTCGATGTGTGATTTACATGTTTTAAGGTCTCATGAATCCAAAAAGGGGTTTTTGTTTATTGGTCAGTATGTATGTGGTATTAAGGTGGGGGGGGGGGGGGAATCTTTGATGTAAATTGGAAAACCGGAAATGGGGCATTGGTAACCAGAAGTGGGACCATAAGTCCACATCTGAAAAACGGCTCTAATGATTTTCTTCAAAGTTGCTATATAAACACCGTATTAGATGTCCGTTCGTGTGTTCGTTGTTTTTGTCGTTAATTCAGGAAATTTGATAGGCATCCTGTATGAGTAGGCCCTTTCGAGGTCTCGAAGAAAATTCCTTAAAAAACAGCTCTACGGATTTTCTTCAAACTTGCTTTATTGACACCCTTATCCTTCCGCATATAATTGTTAGTTTCCAATCAGCAGATGAATTTGTCAAATTTTGATGATAACTAGCAGTAGGTCTGAAAATCGGTATCTCAAAAACGGCTCTAACGATTTTCTTCAAATTTGCTACATAAACATCTTAACAGGTGTCTTTTAGCATGTATTGCTTGGAAATATAGATCCACTAGAGATAATAATACGGACTTTTAAGAGCTTATGATTTTGCGAAACATTTTGCTATGTTTTATGATTAAACTACCAAACCCGTGCGGTATTTTCGCACTTTATTTCTTTTCTTATTTACTTTTAAATTTTAAATTTATAAGTCTTTACCAATTTCACCACCCAATTTAATTTTTAATTCATCAGAAGCCAAATTAATATTAGTTTTTGTGGAATGAAACACTAATGATGGTTAAACCAGAATCATGCAAAGAAAAGTTTCAAAATAAAATTCATGTTTGACAACGCAGTTTTTATACTTCCTCACGCAGGATAGTTTTAGTATAGGGCCCCTATGGCGACTTTTAAATTTTTAGCAATGCTTTTTAATTTATTTTTTTACTGTTAGTCATTTTGGTATAATTATATGTACATTTAAAAAATGTTACTTTCGCTGGCATCAAATTTTTTTTGTCTGTGACCGAATCTCCTCGCGAAGGACAGTGTCCTTCGCGTCATGAGAGGTATCAATGTTTGCGGAATACTCCAAGGCAGCTACTTAAGCTGCTTAAAAATTTCTATCATTTTAATTAACGAATTTATTAACTAAAAACATCGGGTTTATAAAGGTACTCTATTTGCCACCTCGAAAAAAGTTTCTCTTATGACGTTGTTTTTCGGTCACGATGTCATTTTCCACGGGAGAATTAAAATGTGATCCATGGTGTAAAATAAATAAACAAATAAATAAAATAAATGCCAATGTTGCTATTAGTAGGTATTTTCAATGAAAAAATAAATTTAGGATTGTAATTTGTTATACGCAAATATATATATATATATATTCATACTTTTAGAAAATTAATTTTCTTACTGGCAATCATTTATGCTGTTTATAAAAATATTTTAATACTTTTTTTTTTTCTTTTTTTTTTTGTGAATAATGAAATAATGTCGTATCTGTATAATTGACTGCATTTCTTTGCATATAGATTAACGAAGTGATTCCAATAGGTCGATGAAACCAACCTAAAAATATAGACATCAGAAAAACTAATTACGCTAGATTTTTTTTCCTGTTTTCTTTCTTTTTCTTTTTAAACAAACAATTGTACTAAAAAATTCATCGCCAAACAGTATAAAAAATTTAAAAATCGTCAAAGGTGTCATATACTAAAGCTGTAATGCAAAATGGTCTCGATATATCAAATTTCTCTCTATTCTAAAAAAAAAAAAAAAAAAAAAAAAAAAAATTACTGAGTTTTAGCATAATATTTCATTTAAAAAATGATAATAATGTAGTATTAAATATTATGTATTTCAATTTGAATATGAGGATTTTCATAACATTTTTCTGCATCTGTCTTGTGTTATGCACTGTTAATATTCCTGTTCAGTGAAAAGCAAAGCAGCGAATAGGTGGGCAGAGCCCCGCAGGGGTTAATAAGTGAAGCGAATCGGGGGTTGGCGAACGGAACTAGCAGGGGGCAGAGGCCCCTAGTTTGTTTTTAAAAAAACCTAGTGCCTATTCTGATTATATATTTTATTATTGCGTTTTTTAGTCAATTTATGACAAAAGTTCATACTTTGTTTATTTCTTTAAGGTACTTCTAGATTTATAAATGACACTTGCAAAGATTTTAAAGATGCAACTTTTATATATAGATTTTTCTATAAAATGATATCGTCAAACATATGTCATGTATATTATTTTATTAGATCATCGAACGGAGTCCGCGTGTTTAAATATTGCTTATGTATTATTTTTTATTCTCACAAATTTCATTAATTAATTCACTATTCGTTTCTACAAAATTTAATCGTAACTGGTCCACGTTAGAGAAATGTTATATAGATGGTGCATATTTATTTCATTTGATTTTGTTCTTTTAGTGATAAAAAAATTATCTTCCTTAGGTCACATTTTTCCACGGAGTAATGAAAGGGAAAGTGATTGTGAAAGGATGATGAAAGGGAAAATTCTTTCCATGATTGTGATCACTTTTACTAAAACTGCTGTATAAAAGGTCTTACCTACAACTGAAAGCAATAAAGCAATCTATTTCTTAAAAGGGCGTGAAGGGGAGGGGGGGGGGGGTGGAAAGAAACTGCAGTTCGCAAACAATTGTCTAATCCAAGAAGTTAGTGGAAAGAATATTTTGATGTAAACAGGGGAGATGGAGAGTGGGGGATTTAATCGTGCTAACAATGAAAACCTGTTTCTTTATTAACTTACATTTTTATTATTATTATTATTATTATTATTATTATTATTATGAAAACTTTTCACGTATAATTTTTCTGTTTGAGAATCATTAATGTGTCGTTTTAAAAAATAGTTTAGCGTAGAGTTTTCATTAGTAATATTCATGTTCAGGATTCATTTATTCATATTTTAAAAAATATTGCAAGGCACTGTAAAATTTGTTTGTGTAATATTCATGTTCGGTGTTCATATATTTATCGTTTAAAAATATTTTAGTGTACTATAACGATTTTTGAGGCGTAGTATTCATGTTTGAGAATGGAATTCATTCATATGATTTTAATATATTTTGAATTTTTCACGTGTAATATTCACGTTCGAGATTTATTCATTTATCGTTTTAAAAATATTTTAGAGTACTATAAAGTTTTCATGTGTAATATTCATTTTAGGATAGATTAGGGGTGCACAACCTTTTTGGCTGGAGGGCCACTCACGTTGTCAAATGGGACATGAAGGGCGACAGACGAGATAACATAAAATAATTAATCTAAGCAGATATATTCGCCGTGTAATATATACATACATACATACACATATATAAAGGGCACATTATCACTGTCAAGTGCCTGTATGCAGAACTTTAATTTGTGTCATATGTTACTTAATATATAAATATACATTATATATATATATATATATATATATATATATATATATATATATATATATATATATATATATATATCCTTTTATAATAATTTTTTAATTAGTAAGTCAAGTAAATCTCAAAGCATTGTAATCATAAAACTATTGAATAGTAAGCAAAAGGATTAAATTAAAGTATTGTATATAGTACAAAAAGGATAAATAAAATAAATAAAAGTATGCTTTAAAGAGAAAGAAAAAAAATTGTATTAGGAGTCTCAAAAACAAATTTCTTTTCTTTCTTTCTTTTTTTTTCCCTCTTCTGCTGTTGGTGAATGTGACCTAAAATGTCTGTCCTTCCGTGGGCCGCAAATTGATGGCTACTGGGCCGCATGTGGTCCCCGTGCCGCAGGTTGTGCACCTCTAGGATAGATTCATGTATTATTTAAAAAATATTTTAGCGTTACTATAAAATTTTCACATGTAATATTCATGTTAGGGATTAATTCATGTATTATGTTAAAAGTATTTTAGCGTTACTATAAAATTTTCACATGTAATATTCATTCCTTTATCTCCCAAAAATGTATTTCAGAGAACTATAAAGTTTTCATGCATGATATTCATCCATTTATCATTTAAAAAATATTTTAGGGCACTATGAAGTTTTTTGAGGCGTAATATTCATATTTAGGATTGGGATTCATTCATTTATTGTTTTAATAATATTTTAGAATACTATAATGTTTTCACGTGTGTTATTCATTTTGGGATTCATTCATGTATTATTTAAAATTTTTTTTAGCGTACTATAGTTTTCTGTGTAATATTCTTGGTCAGGATTCATTCATTTATCTCTCAAAAAACTATTTCAGGGCACTATAAAATTTTCGTATGTAATATTCATGTTCGATATTCATTCATTTATCATTTAAAAAATATTTTAGGGCATTATGAAGTTTTTTTGAGGGGTAATATTCATGTTTTGATTGGGATTCATTCATATATCATTCCAAAAATATTTAACATATCTTAAAATTTTCATGTATAATATCCAAGTTCGAGTTCATTCATATATTGTTTTAAAAATATTTTAGCGTACTATAAAATTTTTATGTGCATGTGTAATATTCATGCTCGGGATTCATTCATGTGTCGTTTTAAAAATATTTTAGTGTACTATAAAATTTTTATGCGTAATATTTATTTTTGGGATTTATTCATGTACAGTCGGTAACAAAAGTCTCCGAACACTTAGCAAAAATTCCTATGTAAAAAAAGTAGACTTAATACAGTTTTGTTAAAAAAATCCTTGTCGATTCCTGTCCTTAGTCAGTCTAAAAACAGGATTCGACAAGGATTTATTTAACAAAACTATATTAAGTGTACTTTTTTTTCATAGGAATTTTTGCTAGTGTTCGGAGACTTTTGTTACCGACTGTACCATTTCAAAATATTTTTACATGCGATAAACTTTTCGCGCGTAATATTTCTTTTCGGGGATCATTCACGTATTATTTTAAAAATACTTTTCCATACTAAAAAATTTTCACATGTAATCTTCTTGTTTAGTATTTCTTCTAGAATCATGAAAAAAGAAATATTTTGATAGTAATGATAATAACAATTTGATAATAATACTTTTGAGAAATAATGGTTTTAATTTACTATAAGGAAACAGAAAAATTCTTTTAATTAGATGGTAGGCCTTTTGTAAATTACTGTCCTACAAGATTACTTAACTAGTACCTAAAACCTCACTTGTACTAATAAAATCAAATTATAAAACCTACGGTGGGTGGTTAACAGCTTTCAACTCCATGTTGACAATATAAAACAAAAGATGATCCTTCACACACTAAAATATTCAGATATATTAAGGGCTACAATTAAAACTTGCTGGAATTGCACTTCCGTTTGTGTTAAGCATTTTTAACGCTTTTTTAAAGACCTTTTTTTTTTTTTAGCTTACATTCTCTATGGCGACTTATGCCGAATCCGGGTTAAAAAAAGGAAAATAAATTAGAAATATGAGTCCCATCGTTACAAATTCGGTACCAAATGAAAGGGGCGATTTTTCTGAATTTCGATATGACAATTAGATTTTTTTTAAATTAACTAAAGTATGAAATTTAGGTGGCAACATTTAACTTTAAACTTTTCATACTTTTTAGTGCGAATCAAGCTAATAGAAAAAGTCTTTAATTAAATTTTTTTTAAAATATTTTTTATAACAATGTTTAACAGTGATTGTAAATTCAACTAATCTATCTGTTTGTCTTTCTGTCTTTTGTCGTTGCGTGATCATGTAGGCAAAGTACAATGGAGGTTGAGCTATGCAACGAGTTCATACAGTTGGAAACTGTTAATAATTTATGCTAGCCACATGATTTTTTTTCTTCTTGCTTAACACATGAACGTTTTCTTCTTCTTTTTCATGTAAACGTGTGAACTCTGAGAATTCCTTTCTTTTAGCTTTTCTTTTCTTTTTACTTTCCATTTTGCGGTTAAATATACCTTTGAAGTAATATTTTATTCCTACTAATCATGCCCCTGCGACCGTTAACCGCTTTTTTTTTTTTTTTTTTTTTCCAAAAAAAAGAAAAGCAACCACTTCTTTTTCTTTTCACATTTATTTATGGGTATTTATGAAAATAATATCTTATATTTAATAACACACTGGTTTAAATGGAATCGTAGATTTCTAAGAAATAATTTAGTGCCTATTAATCAGGTTTTAAATCTTTTTTCCAAGAATAACAAGCTTTTCGATTTTTTATTTACTTTCTTCTTTATTCAATAACAGAAAGTATTATATTCGTAAAATTTTTTACTTTCGGTTTTTAATGGATTTGTACCGTTTGATTGGTCCAGAAAACGATTTGACCATTTTTAGAAAAAGTCTGTCTGTGTGAGTGTATGTGCGTGAAAACATTTGGGACAAATGTATCTCGTGAATTCTAGCACAAAATTTCATATAAATTTATATGTAGTTGCATCTTGACATACATTAGTGCCTACTAATTTTTCGTGCGAATCGCTCAACAGGTGGCGCTGATATATTGCGATTTTTTTCCATTTAAACGCTATATATGTAAAAAGGTCATTATGAAAATTTATGCTGATTTAATTTGGGTTCATATCGTTATAGGTGGCGTTGCTATGCTGCAATTTCCCCTGTGAATGGAAAAGCTATGACTCAGATTCTATTGTATATAACTGCACAAAACTTGGTATACGAGAGGGCTGTTAGGAAATACTTATTCAGTTTGGGTGCACAGCGGTCGAAAGGTAGTGCTGCTATGCTGCAATTTGAATCGGGTGGGTAAATCTCAAATTCTACAGCACTACAGCATATAAATGCATCAAAATTGATATGTGAGATAACTATTAAGAAAATGAATGCTGTTTTCATTTAGTTGTATTAGGGGACCGAAAATTTCTGTCCGTTAAAATTAGTGAAATGACACCGAAAATTTATTTTGGATAATATTTAAGATATTCTTGCGTAATTTTAAGATGATAATTGGTAAAGTACCATATAAATATTTTTAAAGAAAAATTTAAAGTGTCATTTCATTAATTCAAATGGACAGAAATTTTGGTTACTTTTCGGTTCCCTTAAAACATCGGCCGACAGGTGGAGCTGTTGTTATTCATTTTCTAGGATTCACATTTTTACATTTCAACATCTGCTGATTAAAATTACACCAAACTTCATATGTAAAATCTTTTTTGTGAGAAGCTATGATTACACTTTTGTGCAAGTTAAACAGTAAGTGGCTCTGTTACATAGAACAATATAGAAGAAAGTTTTGTGAGGGCCACCGGCCACGACATACTAGTTTTTCTTTTGTGAGTTATTAATAGTATTAACGGTATTAAACTACTAGTATATGATACATTTTCTATAATCTACCTGCAGTAATATGAAACTAAAATACACAAACAAACAAACAAACAAACAAACAAAAAAAAAAGCTGCACTTGGATCATTTTTATTTATTTACTTATTTATTTTTTAAATGTAGAATTTAATTACTTAAAAATAGGGATGAAACAGATAACGATTTTGCCGGATATCACATATCCGTATTTAGCAGACATTAGTATTTCAGAAATTCGATATACAGCAAAATCACTATCTGTTATATCCCTACATTAAAAATTAGTGATTTTTGAAACAAAAAACAAAAATATTTAAATGCGTCCCCCCCCCCCCCGTCACTTAGTATTAATAAAATAATAATCGTTAATCTTTGTCAAAATATACGTTTTTTATTATAGTTGATGTGCCTTTCCCAAGAAATTCTAAATTCCGCCTTTTTTTCTTCTTTCTCAAGTTTGGCTTCTGTGAAAACTGCCACAATTAATTATATTTCTTTACAGGAAATCTAGAATTTCTAAGAAACCATTATTACTTTTAACAGGAAGTTTCAACAACTATATTATTAATCTGATCTTTACAAAAATAATAAGAATGCGATCTTTTTTTTTTTTTTTTTTTTTTTTTTCCCTTTTTTTTTCCTACTTTTTTAGGAGAAAGTATTGCATTAAAAATGTTTTTCGACTTCCGATTTTTGATAGAATTACACGTTTTGAGTTATCCTGAATACGATTTGACCATTTTTAAACAACACCCGTCTTTTTGTATGTGTGTCTATGAGACCAGAATTTTGTGGAATCTCATAGCTCAAAAACTAACGTACAAAATTTCATAAAAATTTGTATTTGATTGCACTTTGACATAAACTAGTGCCTGTCAACTTTTGGTGAAAATCCTCTAACAGGTGACGCTGCTAGTCTGCTATTTTTCTCTTATTTACGAGAAGGCTTCCATTCTGTATTATTGCACGAAATTTTATATATGAGAGGACATTATGTAAAACCTGATTCAATTTGGGTGCATATCGGCTGCCAAGTGTTGCATACTCATAAAAAACTGTATATTTTTTGTCACAATGATTTATAACATACCTACCCAGTTTAATCTTAATCGAATGTAGAGTTCAGACATTAAAGCGCTTCAAACAATTTCAGCCCATAGAGAAATTGTAAAAATGATACCTAAAGTTGTAAAGATATATTAAAATCTCACTGTCGAATTTTTTATGATTACAATACTTTCTTTACATAGTACATGTTTGGAATGTAAGAATAACAATAATTATTATGGAATCCCAATACATACTATATAAGGAATGTATTGTAATCACAAAAAATTCGACAATGAGATCTTAGTATACGTTTTTAGATCTCCAGAATTCATTTTTGTTTTTCTTAGGATAATGTATGTATGTGTGTATGTTTATGAATGGTCATGTTACCATTTAAACGCTTTTTTCGATTGAACTGAAAGTTAAGAGGATGTATTATAGGTTATAGGTCACCATTGCACTACATGAATAAATTTTAATGCGTGTAGGATTTACAATTTTTTCCCTGAAAAAAAAAAAAAAAAAAAAAAAAAAAAAACAACTCTTTATCATTAGTTTACTGACTCAAATTTTTTAAACTGCGCCAGCGTATAAGTTCCATATTCGCTAAAGGTAAAATTGGGTGGGCATGTTACAGGTTATCGCAGCAGGAACAATATAAAATTTCCTGAATGTACGAATTATAGTTTTTTGTGCAGAAGAAAAGTAAAAAAAAAAAAAAAAAAAACACTAATCATGATTATACTATTAAATTGTTTAAAACGCAAAACTCATCTATGTCACATTGTATTTCTAATGCATAATCATTATGGGAAAAGATGTGTACAATACTTATAGTTACTTTACAGGGAAGTATGAAATAATTTACACATACCACGCCTTATTGCAGCTAATTATTTAAACTTCAATAAATAATTAAAGAGACTAAATCTATTATGCATTTTATAATTTTTTGAAAAAATGGTTGTTACTGGAATTTGCTTGTTTGAAATTTTCATTCTTTTATAGAGGCGTGCAAAAGAATCTGGATACATTATCGCCCATCGCACACATATTCAAACTTGAGGATAAATATTCAAACACCCTATTATAATTTTCACTTTTGATTATTTTACTGAATTATTAAATGATTCAAATTCGATTAAGGGGACTTTGCGCCACTGATGGTTTCATACAAAAACTTATATTTCCATTTAATATTTATAAATTGAAATATATTAGATTTGTTTAATGAAATATACAATATACAGGCAACAATTCTTATGATTTTTAATATATTTTTCACAGATTTGAAATCTATAAAATGAGTTTTGTCAATTTTGCATTTTTTCATGAATTCTTGATCTTCAAAACGTTAAAACTTCTACAGATATTTAAGAAAAGATTTAATATATACAGTAACTGCCGCTTAATAAATTCACTGGTTAATGAAATCAGCCGCTTAATCTGATCAAATTGCCAGAACCGGAATCAAATGAATACAAATTATTTTTAAAGCCGCCGGTTAATAAACTCAAAAATATCTCCTCAGCAGTCAAAAATATCATTTATGCACACTAAAATTTTTTTTATATATACATCGTGTTTTTTTCTTTTTCTAAGTAAGAAACGAAATTAAAGCACAACACTCCCTCCGTTATCGCTCATTGTCGAAGGTTTTTATACTTGCAGCACAGTTACAAATTAAACACTCCCCATCACTTATCTCCGTAACAATTTCAAGGAACCTGTTCCTCAAAACGCAGTAATAAGTTATAATTTTGATTTGAAATTATATATTTTTTAAATTTCTAATCATTAAAAGGCAATTTCTAGTTCTTATTTTAAAATTACTATAATTCATGAGGTTTAAACGAAAAGATTTTAAATTTATAAGAACAACGTGAAATTTAGGTAAAGTAATGATGATTTTCCTCAAGCGAAAGTGCATGGAGAGCTTGGAATGCGTTTAATTTATTTATATCGAAGAAACAATTAATTAATTATCTATTAAAAATTAATTAATATTGTTTACTAATTCCATTATTCGTCACCTTTTGAAGTTTCTTTCCAAATTCAGGGAAGTAATACTTTTTCCTTAAGGGCAGGAACGTTCGCCGGATATAAAAATCTGCCGCTTAATAAAATCACTTTGGCTCCGAACGAATGTGATTTTAATAAGCGGCGGGAACTGTATATAATCCATTTGATAATAATAGAAAAGAATGAAAACGAAGAATAGTCAATCAAATAAATCACCACAGAAACGTACGCAGGCCAAACAAAGTAACTAGTTATCTTGAATTGATTAAATTTTTAAGATTAATAATAGTACTTTAATTTAATAGACTACAATACCTGATGAAATATAATATAGGACTGTGTATTTTGATGCTGAAGAAAAGAAGGATTACTTTAGGATAGTATTTTAAGGAGAAATAATAGAACTTTTATTAATGAAAAGAACTTTTTATTTTGAGATGAGCAAAAGAATTTCGGACCAAAGCAAAATAAGATTGAATTTTAATTGAAAAGTTCAAAATGCTATAAGATGTTTTCAAGTGCTACCCCCATAGTATTGAGCAAAGAAATGTAGATTTTCTGTAATTGATAAGCATTTTAGCAAAATATCAAATGATAGCGCGAACCTACAAGAAAAAATTACCTGGAAATGAAATAAAAGCAGACTTTATCCTGAATTTTTGAAATATTTTCCAGAAAAGATAAAAACATAAATTTAACCTTCAAGAAAAAATAAAATCATAACATAAACCTTTAAGAAAAAATTTCCTTGAATTGAATTAGATGTAATAAAGACAGAAATCCTGATTTTTAAAAAAAATATTTTCCAGAAAAATTAAAATCGAAAACACGAACAAACACAGATCGTTGTAAGTGAAAATGGCTTTGTAAGAAGATAAGTTGTATTGTTGTAAGTCTTTCATTTAAAATTAATTTTCAACTAATTAAATTTTAATGTTAACCTTACCTTAAGTTTTAATCTGTTAAGTTTTAATTTATTTATTTATTTATTTATTTTTTTGAGAATCCTATTAACTGAATTCATACAGGTATTTTGCATGTAATCTAGGTAAGATTTGTTTTTTAATTTTAATTCATCCATAATTTTAACTTTTCTAAAACGAGCATTGAATATTTGAATAAAATTAAATGTAGCAATCCTTCCTTTTAAAAAAAATATATTTTAATATTTTAATTCATCATCCCACCCAATGAACCAACCAACAACGCCACCTAACCTCCTTAATCAAACATCTGCCCACCCATCCACCAATTTTGGAATCTGAACGATGCTGATTAATTCTAAGATGTAGGGGAGTGGCGGTTTCACCAACATATATATATATATATATATATTGGGTTGTTCGATATATAATGTCGTTTTTTTTTTTTTTTTTCATGTTTTTCAAAGTGAATTTATTTATATTAACAACAGACATTAACCAATGATATATTGACCATTTTGTTGGATGACCTTTTGCCATCTTTCGGTAAGTTGAAAAATTCCACGCTCGAAGAAGCCTTGGTTTTTAGAAGCGAAGGTTTTAAAAAACGACATTATTTATCGAACAACCCTATATATATATATGTAATAATATTACTAGCTAAACTGGCGGCGCCCTTCGGGGTTCGCCGAAGTGCCGGCCATCGGCACCTTCTTCCGGGATATACCGCTCCGGATGTCTGAACAACCGGCCCATGACTGCATCATCTATTGTGACTGCATCTTTAGAACTCAATAAAGTATATTCGTTACTCAAATGGACTCTTGCGTTTCCTTTTATAAGATGCATGGACACCAGCTACTTTCATTCAGCGTACTTTCATTATATATATATATATATATTACTAAAAAGAATTAGGGATGGATTTTCCAATATCTTTAAAAGAAAGGTATTTGAAAAAAAAAAAACTCATGATTGCGAAATTTTACCTAGATAAGCCCATTTTAATTTCTTTTGCCCAAACCCACAGACTAATTAATAAATTTTAAAATCTATCCCATATATATATATATATGTGTATATATATATATTTATATATTTATTTATTTAAAATAAGTTCTATAGAATACAAAAGAAAAAAGTCTTAAAAAAAAAAAAAAAAAAAAAAAGATATGTAAAAGTTTTAGCACTTTGAAGATCATGACTTAATGGAAAACTGACAGACTAAGAAAATGCAATATAAAGATTTCAGATTTGTAAAAATAAATAAATAAATAAATAAAAAAATAAGAATTGTTGCCTGAATATATATATATATATATATATATATATATTATTGAGTAAACCTAATATAGTTCAATTTATAAATGTTAAATGGAAAAACAAGCTTTTATATGAAAACTTCAGTAGCGCCAGCTCAAAGTTGCCAAATCTTTTTGAATGTCTGATAACTACTAAATGTTCATAAAGTGAGATTTTTTAAATAGTTACTTATTTTAAATTTCCAATTAAACTGGCATGAGCATGGAAAAAAAAATAGTTCTATTTTAAACTATTTTCTCATTGTTCCTGGCAATTCAAGTTCTGTTCAAGCCATGCTGAGTTGACATCGAAGATTTCCACATCACTGATTCTGATGTTTACTTAATGATGTGAAAGTACTGATCTCTTTCACGCCTCGACAGAAAATAGGCCGCATATCGACCCCATACCTGATAAATGCAGATTTGCACTTTCTTATTTGATAAAAAACATTAACTCAATCTATCTAATTCACTCACACTTTTTCTATAAATATCACATATTATGAGAACATGCGTTCATAATTTATATGTGGTCTCAACAATTGTAAACTTGCATAGTTAAATAAAATATTTCCTTGTTCACAATTTATCACTGTATTTCCTAATATGGGAAATGTTTCACCACACTTTATTTCAGATGGCCATTGAAAATGATAAAGACGCTTTTATAGCAGATTGAAAACAATAGCTTTAGTGAATTAAAATATTTTTACAATTTTTACTTTCATCTCTCTCTCTATATATATATAGAGCGAAAGTATTGAATTCACGAACATTTTCGAAGTCCAGTTTTTGATGGATTTACACGTTTTGAGATGTCCCGAACACGATTTGACTGTTTTTAGAAAATGTCTGTCTGTGTGTGTGTATCACAAATTTTGTGGGCACTGTATCTCACGAACCAATGAACGAAATTTAATCAAACTTGGTATTTAGTTAGACCCTGACATAAACTGGTGCTGATTAGGTTTGGGAATCAATCGCTCAACAGGTAGCGCGGTGATTCCCTTTTACCTAAATTTTTAACATGGCAGTACAGGACAATATTACGTATAAATGTACACATTGAGGGTTCTTTTTAGCGTGTGATTGTAAAATTAATAGGAATTATTGATAATAGTAGTAGTAAACTAGGAAAAAAGCTTGTGCATGTGAGAGTATGCTTATCCTCCAGGGTGTGTAAATTTTCAATATGGAAAGATCTCTGGGTGTGTAAATTTTCTTTTGAAAGATCTCGTCAATACCTTTAAAACGAATGGTGTAACCATAAATTTGTGATAATTTAAAACAAAGTTATCGATTTTTTTTTCATTTTTTAACAACAACAACAACAGCAAAAATCAAAGACAACAAACAAAGTTCAAAGAAAGAATTTTAAGTGTTATATAAATCTAGTTACAATTTCAAATGGGGTGTTGAGTGGTCGATGTCCCCTCCCACAACCACCTATACCATTAGTAATATATGTTAAGAAAAACTGTTTTAAAAATAATTTTTAACTAATTTTAAAACTCTTTGTAACTGTTGCAATGCAATACTGTCTATCCCTTTAAACACTCATAATGTATACTGAAAAAAAAAATCTGTAGTTTTTACAGAAAAAATCTGTATTTTTTACATTACAGTGCTGTTTAAAAGAAAAAATAGATTTTTTCTGTTTTTTCCTCCCCCTTTTTCTGTTTTCCCCCCTTTTCTATTTTTCAACACGATGAAAAAAAAAAAAAAAAAAAAATCTAAGTTGTTTTTATTGTTTCTGATATATTTTTACTAACTGAAACCTAAAAATACAATTAAAAAATTCCATGAAGATATATTTTTTTGCAAAATGCCTATTCTTAGTTTAATTTTGCGTGAAATCATGAAATCTGGTATCTTTTGGTTGATTGTAAAAAAACATATTCCATAACACAGTATACATAAAAAAATTTGATTTCATAATTTTGGCTGATCTTCATGTTTTTAGGTGTGCTGAAACCAAAACTGAAGTTTTTCTCTATTACGTATAAATTTTTGTCAATACAGTGTATGCCTACCGACATAGTTTCTCCCATGACTCTTTCCCCTATATAATTTTTATGGTAACTTTTCTAGTATATTTCCATGATTTATTATAATTAAACATGGAAACATACTAGAAACCACCAAGAATAGAGAAATTGTGTCGGTAGACACCCTGTATTAGCAAAAATCTATACGTGATAGAGAAAAAAAGTCTTCATTTTCGGTTTCAGCGCACCAAAAAACAGAATGATCAGCCAAAATTATTAAATCAGATTTTGATAACATTATTTTTGAATCCTCACTTTGAAAACAATATTTATTATCCTGAATCTAAAAAATAAAATAAAATACAAAGTGATTATAATTAAAATTACAGTTTCAAAACGGTATAATTTTAAAACTACCCATCAGAGCTATTTGATATTTTACCAGAGAAATCGTGAGGCAATGGAATTTTGTTTGAGGGAGGAAAAAAATAGTTCGAACATGTTCCTATGGATGGCGCTGTCAGGGTAATGTCAGGGCAAACGCCTAAAGGGACTCATTAAACACAGGAATGTTGTTAGCAACACAATGGAATAGCAGGAAACAATAGACTTCAAGGGTTTACTACAATTTTTTAGCACAAAGACAAGAATACGTGTTTACAGCAGAAACAGTCATAGTGAAAAGAGAAAAAGAGGAGCTTCATGAAACAAATACTTTACGGATAAGTAACGGCACATTTTGGAACTATTTTTCTTTTTTTCTTTTCCCAAAAAAAATTCCATTGCCTCACGATTGCTCTGGTATATCAAATCGCTCTGATGGGTAGATTTAAAATTATAGTGGTTTGAAATCGTAACTTTAATTATAATCACCTTGTAAAATAAAATATAGGGATGGGAGCAGTAAAAGGGACGAAAGCGAAACTGTATTCGGAAAACCATTAAAAAAAAAAGGAATAGGCTTAGTTCAAACTAATAAAATGAAATAAAATGAGCGATTTTTTATTGTAGATCGTCCATTTTATTAAATCGTTTTAATTTATTTAGGAAAAAAAAGAGTGAATTATGTCCAAAAATGGAGATAATTTTTGGATTCAGCAACCTCAAAAACATGAAGTTTACCAAACAAATTCCATTCAGCTAAAATTATTATTATTATTATTAGTGCTAGAGGCCTATTTCAGTCGGTACAGCGTTGTCGAATTTTTATACGTCACTCTTAATAGTGCTAAGGGCCTATTTCAGTCGGTTTATTGAATGGGGATTTATTGAATGAAGATTTTGTAGATAATTTGATTACTCATAACGAAGGTTACAAGTTTTTAAAAAATATAAAAAATTCTCCCAAGGTACAACTTTGACATGAGTCCCCCCAAGGCCCAACTTTGACATGAGTCCCCCCCAAGGTACAACTTTGACATGAGTCCCCCAAGGCCCAACTTTGACATGAGTCCCCCCCCCAAAGCACAACTTTGACATGAGTCCCCCCCCCAAGGTACAACTTTGACATGAGTCCCCCCAAGGCACAACTTTGACATGAGTCCCTCCCCAGGCCCAACTTTGACATGAGTCCCCCCCAAGGCCCAACTCTGACATGAGTCCCCCCCCCACCCCAGGCCCAAGTTTGACATGAGTCCCCCCAAGGTACAACTTTGACATGAGTCCCCTCCCAAGGCACACCTTTGACATGAGTCCCTCCTAAGGCACACCTCCCCCTCATTGGGAAAAAGAGAAAAAACGTTGTTTTGCGGCTATAAGACAGTTTGGACTTCCAACGTTATTTGTTACAGTATCTGCAGCTGAAACACTTTGGTTTGATTTAATGAAAACTTTATCATGGAACTTAGATCGTCACGAATTAACTAAAGAAGAATTTGTCGATATTAACAAGTTTAGCAGTAGGCCTCTGGCACTAAATTAAAATCTGTCAATGTCAGATTTTCATGTTTTAAATAATGAAATAATGTCGTGTCTGTATAATTTTATTATTATTATTATTATTATTATTATTATTTTGTAGACTTGTGTAATCGTGTTTTTATTGAAATACATTACACGAAAGCAGTGTGAGTGCCCCACCAGATTGTTTCTGTCAAATTATTTATTTGTGCGTTTTTCTGTATTTCCAGGAATGCTTGCGTTCTTTTGAAACTATATGTATGAGATGTCTGGTTATCAGGATTCGAGACTTTGGGATGGATAAGGAAAACACTTCCTCAACAGGTGATGGGTTGCTGCTGTGGGGGTGGTCGAACCCCGGATCGTTGCACGATCGTTCTGCTGGACGAGACCGAAATCGATGAAACGGTCGAGGTGAGTTTTCATTATATTTAACATTAATTACTGTTTTGAATTTTTGTATTTCTCATTACAGTACACACTTGCACTTTATATTTGCATCACATGGAAAAAATTTCGTGTTTATGCTTGTCATTAGCATTTTGAGATAAGGATTTGGCATCTTCAGTAATAGTCGTCTGCTATTATTTTGCTTTTAATTAGAATGTGGAAATAGAATTCCTTTATTTTGAAAATGGGCTCATAAATTTTAGATGACTCGAAGCTTATTAAAATGCTCTTGAGAAAAAACGTTATTCATATTGATAAATTATAAAGCGGTGTAAAAAGAGATGTTATTGCATTCTAAAGAAAATTATTATTAATAAATAATGTATATATATAATCTAATAGTTATAAACAGTGATTGTATTCTGATTAAAAAAAAAAAAATCATTAAAGATTTGAAGTCTAAATTTTTAATTAAATCAAGTTCATCTCCTTTTACTAAATCATTTTGTGGAGAGCAAAACAAATAATAAAAAATTATACGAAAAGCACCTTGCTTTTAATAAATCAAAATTTGTGGCAACATTTCATGGAACATAGGTAGTAAGGCCAGAGGCCAAACGTCTGCGAACTTTTTGGAAAAACATGTGTATGTGGTGAATTTTGGTGGCAATTCTGAAAATTTCCCCTCTGATTTGGGGAAATTTGAGAACCTGTTTGGGAAAATTGACTTTCGACCATCGTCAACACTGGACGCAGGTACCTTTAATAAATGACTTTAATTTAAAAATTGAATAATTTTCTATAGCTTAAGTGACGAAAATGGAAGGAACGAAATGGCTCCATCAATGTATACCGTAAAAGGGCCAAACAGATTCATAATAAATACAAGATTTTCTTACAAAATGGTGAATTAAAAATTTAAAAAGGAAGTTTCAAGCAAAACTGAAGTTAATTATTCTACTATTCTACTAGATTATTTTATAATTAATTTTTGGAGAAAAAATTCCAGCTTTATATATGAAAGACATTAATATATTTGAGCTTCATATAGACAAAGACGTTAGTCGCACATTTAAATTAGTAACGTTTATTTTTCAAAGAAATAACTAAAGAAGGAATAAGATGTACACCTATTTAATGAATACTTGCACAGTTAACTGTTGTTTTTCTTATAGGCTCATGCACTTTTGGTTTCTTAAAATAAGTCACAAGAAAATCGTATTGGTGTTGATGATGACGGATTAGTCAGTTGACTAACCCGACAAGCGCTAGGATTGCGCCATGGTCCTAGGCTTGTTTGAACTGCCCTCCATTGGGGTTTTCAAGAAATTAGTAGCGAAAAACACTGAAAAACAACACGAAATGAATCTATAATAGTGATAGTAGTAATATTCGTTAAACTCTGAAATGTCTATTCGTTAGTTTTTGAAATTTTAGAATTCATTATTTACGTATGTTTTTTTTTTTGCCCTGCTGAATGAATCTCTTATATCGTTATTTTTAATTTTTTGAAATTGTCTCCTAATCTAACAGTGAATTTTTATTTTTGCTTCTTGTTATCTCATCACTGTAGAGTTTTGCTTTATCTCTGTTTATCATATAAATTTTAATTAAAAGTTAAAATATTCTATTTTGTATTTTATATGCTTTATTTATTACAATTAATATTATTGTGCATGAAAAAAAAAAAAAAAGTCATTGCAAATTATAAATACTAGATATGATATAGCAGATTAAATTTTTGAATTCGTGCAATTTTGCCACCCATTGATGTACAGTATGTATACAGTTCTAAGAATAACATGTCTCTGTTATCGAAATATTTTACAATTTTTTACCAGAAAAATGTGTGATGGCAACAGTGTACTTAGTTTTACTTGAAGTGGATTCTGTTCTATACAAATCCTCATAAATCTGAACCTTCTTTTGTAGCGATGATGTTATTACTGCATTATTCTCTGTGACTTACGCTCGGGCACCAATTCTATTGTTTCCTTTCGGTAAGGGTTCATTGATTCGAAAATCTTTTGACCGTTACTCAGAAAAAGAAACTTACCAAATGTATCGCAATATTTTCTCTAAATCGGCTTGAAAGGTCATGAATAGAAAACTGACGCACTTTTTTCTGGTTTCTGATTTATATTTGATTCTTAGCAACTGCCATTATAATCAACATTCATAGATATCAGGACGATTTTAGGCAAATATCCTGGGAAAGTAAAAACGATAAAATTTTCTGCTGAGCAGAAATTTAAAATTAAAGAGGCGTTTTCACTTCCAAAATTATTTGTATTATTAAAACATGCAATTTGCATAAAAAATTATAAATTCATACTAACACAAGATTTACAAAGCGGTAAAATTTAAGAGGTATACAAAGACACACACACACATATATATATATATGATATAAAAAATGAATACATATCCTGAAAATTATGTGAAACAAGGACAATATCCAAATAAAGGAATAGGAAATATCAATAAGAAGAAGCAGAAGCCATCATGGCTTAAGACGGGTGGAGCGGATTAAACAAGTTTTACTGGCGCCTAACTTTCCCCAAAACTTCTGCAAGACCGTATGATAAGAAAGAAAAAGTTATTATTATTTTTTTTTCATTCAAAATGTAACATTTATGTTATATTTAAAAATATTATTCACTCTTTGTACAGCTATAACTTAATGATGATAGATAATATAATCTATGTATCCATATATATTTTATTACGTTACGTATATACAGTCGGTAACAAAAGTGTCCGAACACTAGCAAAAATTCCTATGTAAAAAAAAGTACACTTTATACGGTTTTGTTAAATAAATCCTTGTCGAATCCTCTTCTTAGTCAATCTAAGAACATGATTCGATAAGGATTTATTTAGCAGAACCGTATGAAGTGTACTTTTTTTACATAGGAACTTTTGCTAGCGTTCGGACACTTTTGTTACCGACTGTATGTATGTATATACATATATATATGTATATGAAAAATATTTTGCATATCTGCAAGACCAAAGCCAAAAAATTACAGATATCACTGCCCTATTCATTTAAATAAAAAAAAAAAAAAAAAAACCCAGTGAAACATGAAAGCAAGATAAATTTGATACAGAAATTAAAGGGAAGGAAAAAAAAAAAAAAAAAAAAAACACTTAAGATCTAGATCTAGCATGAAAAGAATAAAAATAATTTATAACCAGAAAAAATTTTATGCTTGAGGAACGTTACCACAAGAAGTGTAATTTGCTTAGTATTTGAAAGCAGAAATCGAAATAGTATTTTCAGTTCGGGAAAAAACTATTTAACTAATGTATATAATAATGTAACATATATATACACTCTATAACAAAAAAAAAAAAAAAAAAAAAAAAAAAAAACGACGCACCAAGAAGAAGTGGGGACAAAAATTGGTAGATGGGGTGGAATGGGTAGTTCGAATGGGACAAAAATTGGTAGATGTGATGTACATGTGGAGAAAAACAACTGATTACAGTTTCAGAAAATTTGAATGATTTAATCAAGAGAAATGGCCTCACAAAGTAAACAAGTCAATAACGCGTTGGTCCACTTCTGGCCCTTATGTACGCCGTTATTCGGCTTGGTATTAATTGATAGAGTTGGCAGATGTGCTCCTGAGAAGTACCGTGCCAAATTCTGTACAATTGTTGCGTTAGATTGGTAAAATCCCGAGCTGGTTGTGGAACCCTTTTTATGATGCTCCAAACGTCCTCAGTGGAAGAGAGATCCGGGGACTGATCTCAACCCCACTGAGCCGCCTATTAAGGGTATTTGAAATCACTCAAGTACCAGTTACACGTAGGATCGACGATAATGATGAATTGGTGCTTGATTCCATTACAACCTGTATGTATGTCAATTTGTGTCCAGTCTGCATTACTCCTTCTTGGTGCGTCACTTTTTTTGTTATACAGTATATATATATAGTGTATAATGCTTACAAAGTTCTTGCTGTTTGCTTTGAAACGTTATCCCATTCAGTAAAACACAATGTAACATCTTAAAGCATTTTCTGTGTTTTTATTAGCAGTAACTATAGCCTTCTAAACTAGGATGAAATACGCTGCCACCTAACGACCGATTTAATCTCGGCTCAATTAATTCATCCCATAGCTTACACCAACAACAGAACAGTGGTTACTTCTTTTCCGGAAGATGGCGGCCACTCTTTTAAGAATGACATAGAGGTAGGCTAATTAGTCAGCAGCTAACTCGATTTAAAAGCCTACTAATAGCTGTCATTGTTTTATTTATTACATAGAATTCTATTGTTGCGCTGCGCAAATCTTAAATGTATCGAAGGATTACAGTTATTTAAAATCTTTGAATGGCTATCACGCGTGTCCGGAAACGGTAGTTATGATACAAACTAGTCAAGAATGACTAAATCGTCATTGTGGGAGACGGATGATGATAATCAATTTTAGAAGCAGGTTGTCACCCGGAGTAACTATACATGATTTATAGACATTGTTAAAAATAATTTCAGAAAGTTACTTGGAATGATATACAGGGTTGCGGCCATAATTAAACTGACAGTGTTTTGTAGCGTAATCTCGTTGCAAGAATAGCCTCAAACTGTGTAGAAAAATTAAACAAGACGGGGGACGAAGGATTCCGAAATAATAATAATAATAAAATTATATAAAAAAAAAAAAAAAAATAAATTCAAAAATTTACCAATAGGGGAATATGTGGTGCTGTTTTTCTAAATAAAGCTTTTCTCGCAGACTGACTAGCGTGGTATCTCCAATTTCAAAACTAGTATGTTGTTTCCACCACAAGACTTTCTTCTATATTTTCCTATACAAATACACTCACTAAAAATATTTTATGAAAACTATTATTTATTAAAATTATCTACCATAACAAATGCAGACCATTTTCCTCTTAGAGAAAACTAACACTAAATATAAGAAAAGAAAGGCAGTTTTATTCTCTATAAATAAAGTCTTGAAAATTGCGTTTTCGTAATGGTTATCCTATATATGGAATTTCGTAGAGTTATATGTCATACATGTTGAGACATAGTCTTCCCGTTCTTGAAGAAATTTACAGTATAACAGCGCAACCTATTGGCTGATATGAATCCAAATTGAATCAGCCTAATGTCTCATAATAACCTTCTTACATATCAAGTTTTGTTTGATGATACGCAATAGAACCTGAGATATAGCCTCCCCTGAAACTGTAGAAAGCGCTGTGTAGCAGCGGCACCTGTTGAGTGATTGACACCAAAAGTTGATAGGCACAAATTTATGTCCTGTTGTACCCAGGGCCCGACTATGCTTTTTGAAGACCCGGGGCACTGATGCTATTCGGAGGCCCCCTTACCCTGCTCTAAAGAGCTCGCCCAAAGGACCCAGTCTCAAAAACAAAAATAAACAAATAAAAATAGTGCATTTTTAAAATTTTCCCGTCAATTATAACTTGTTTTTCCTCACTTTTTTAGCAACCTATAACAAAATCATTAGTTTTATGTTCAAGACAAATGAAAAACTGAAGACCATTGATCAACCAATGTTTAGGAAATTAGTCACAAAATTTAATAATTGTGTAAGCTCTCTAATAAAATATAGAAAAAAAAAAAAAAATAAATATTTGTTTTGGAAAAAAATGTGCTATTACTCCTCAATTTTTGGAAATGAGGCCCCTTAAAATTGGAGGCCCTGGGCCAGTGCCCCGTGTGCCCGTGCCATAATCTGGCCCTGGTTGTACCTACATATAAATTTATATGGAATTCTCTGCAATAGTTCCTGAGCTATAGTCTTCCTTTAAATTGCGGAAATTCCTGTATGGCAGCATCACCTGTTGGCCGGTAAGCATTCAAATTGAATCAGCATGATGTCTCATCATAATGACCTTCTTAGATATCAAGTTTTGTTTGATTATACTCAATAGAACCTGAGATATAACCTCCCCTTAAATTTCGGAAATTGATATATAGCAGCGTCACCTGTTGAGCAGTAGACACCAAAAGTTGATAGGTATTAATTTAGGTGAAGTTGCATATACATATAAATTTATATGCAATTTTGAGCAATAGTTCCGGAGATACAGTCGCCACAAAATTTTTGTTACACACACAGACAGACAGACAGACATTTTCTAAAAATGGTCAAATCGTGTTCTAGACCTCTGAAAACGTGTAAATCCGTCGAAAACTGGAAGTCGGAAATTTTTTACGAATCCAGTACTTTCTTCTATTGAATATAGAAGAGAGTAATAATAAATGGGACAAAAGCTGCACTTAAAAAAAAGTGCACAATCATCAGTTTTAAATTATAAATTGAGTAAAAAGCTTTATTTAGAAAAACAGCACCACATATTCCCCTAGCGGTAAATTTTGGAACATATATATATATATATATATATATATATATATATATATGCATGTATATATTGCAGAATCCTTCGCCTCTGTCTTGTTTAATCTTCTGACAAATTTGGTGCCATTCTCGCGATTAGATCGCACTAGAGAACGTTGTAAACACTGTCAGTTTAATCATGGCTACCGTATATTTAATAAACATATACAGGGTCTGCCAAAAGTCCCACACTCCCTCCTGTCTCGGAAATTTCATCAAAATTTTAAAAAATGGCGAAACAAGTGTTCAATAAATTCGAGGGGGACTTCTTTTGGTGAAAATATTTTGAGCCCGGGAAAGGGGAGTAGAGTGGCCTCTAGGGAGGGCAACTTTAAAATTTCAAATGGTAAGGTATGTCTTGAGATACGTCCCTGGAAATTTCTCTTCATGACAATGAATTTAATATAAATATCTTTCTCCAGCGATGATTATCAAAGGAGATACATGACGTTTAGAGTTTTGAAATGGGGATTTTATACTTATGCATCTCCTTTAATAATCATCGCAGAACAAAACACTTCACACCAAATTTATTGTCTTGAAGAGACATTTTCAGGAATTTATCACAAGATATACCTTACCATTTAAATTTTAAAGTTTCTCTCCCTAGTGGTCCCCTAGATCCCCTGGACTCAAATTTTTTCTCCAAAAGATGTCCCCCTCGAATTTATTAGACATGTGTTTCGCCATTTTTCAACATTCTCACGCATTTCCGAGATAGGAGGGGGAAGGGACTTTCGGCTGATCCTGTATATCTTTTGAGGATGTGCCTGTGTTTGCTGATATTTTATTTTTTATTTTTTGTTGCGCCAAAAGAAGTTACTGAATTATCTATTTCGTTATTTCTGTCGCAGGCGCATAAACTAACGCGTTACACGGCATGGCGTATGTAACAGGAAAGCCGTGATTTGGCCACGATTTATAACCTTAATAATAATAATAATAATAATAAAAACTTGAAGAGGCATCTATAAGTAAGTCGTATAGCATTCATTTTATTTGTATAGGAGTGTATTATATAAAGATTTTCTGAACTCCACGTACAGTCTTGGAGGGAACTTAGAAACCCTCTTTAGGAATCAAAATTACATCGGAATTGAGGGGTGGATAATACCTAATCTCGTTGGTAGCCGTTGCCTATGTTATTCTATGGGAAAATTTGCTTCTATAACGATTTTTTTTTTTAATAAATTCCGTTTCCACATTCAGAAAATTTACAATAATTAAATTAGTAGTTATTTTCAAAAAATTGAATTTTTTAAATTTTTAGTACTTCGTTTTGCGGTTAAAAGAAAAAACACTTTTAGTGAAAATTCTCACTTTAGCATTCAAAAAAAAAAAAAAAAAAAAAAAAGAATTTTTCGAAAATGAGTACTAATTTAACGCTTATGAATTTTCTGAACAGAATTTAAAAAAAAAACATTAAGTAATGTGTCATTGTAAAAATAAATTTTCCTATACAATGAATAACAGGGGCCACGGCTGTCTGCGGGATTAGGTATTGCCCACTCTTAAGTGATAAAGAGACATAAAGACAAAACAAGGGAATAATACAGAGTACAGTATTAAACACTTTATTACGCAAAATAAATAAGTAAATAAATAAATGAATAATACAATAGTTAGATGTAATTACAGTAGGTGTTCCGAAAAGTCCGTCAATCGGCATTCATGCGCGACTGACAAGTACGCTGTATGGATCGCAAACATTTTCAAAGGCGGAGAGCCCAGGTTCGATTCCTGGCTCTAACATTTTTCTCATAGTTAGTATAAAAATCAACCTTACACTCCAATTTTTCTAAAATAAATTTTCAAACATACTAAATGTTTCGCGGATCATAGTAGCAGTGATGGTGATTCCTGAAACAAGGTTCATTTCAGAATCCACTGGCATTTCATAAATAATAGTCTTCATGGTAGCACACAAATAAAAATCAAGAGGCAATAAATCAGGTGATTTTCTAGGCCATTCAATCGCCGCCGACAACAGTGAGTAACTTGCGCATACAGACCTCGACAACTAGGGACCCTATATAGAGAGAGACTGGACATTGGCGCGCCGGCTTTTTGACGAAATTCTCCATTTTAGTGCCAGTTGCCCCATTGCTTATCATTACGCTGAGAAGAAATTTCCATTATTTTAAGTCATAAACGAAAAAGAACTTATTTATTACAATTTTACTTTATTGGGAGATAAACTGCTTTAATTTTGGAATACTTTTAAAAGATAAAAATGCATAATTATTTATTTTATATCATGCTTTAAATACTTCGAATATTCTTATTGCATGCTGTTTTACGTATTTATTTCCTAACATATGTGATAATTACATTATTTATTTGCTAGCTACTAGTTTTTAAGTTCTGTTTTGCAATATATTTAATATGTTAGATCTCAATGTATTTTTCTGATATATTTTAAAATACATATTTAATAAAACTATATAAAAAGATATTTTTTGATTATTTGCTAGTAAGCAAAATGTATCAGATTTCTTAAAATAAATTGGTAAGAATAAAGAAAATAAGGTGTATATTATTTGCTAGCAAAGGAAATATAAATTTCTTTTAAATAATAGTTGTCATAATAAATTTTATAAATAATATTTAAATAAGTTATTTTTACATAATATTAAAAAAAAAAAAAAAAAAAAAAAAAACTAAAAATAGAATTTAAAAAAATCAATGAAATAAGCAAATGTAAATAAAATAAATAAAAACATTTTTTTTTATTTCTAAAGATATTAGTTAATATTTTTACAAATTATTATTAATTAAATTTTTATTTTTAATATTTAATTAAGTCAATATTATTAATAATGCGTAATTAAAATAAATAAAATACGTATTTTTCGCTTGTAAGAATATTACGCAAATATTGTTATAAAATAATAAAAAATAATTTCTGTTGTTCTGCCGTAGTTTTACATTTATTCATTAATTACTTGACAAAAACTAAGATTACCATATTTTTGTTAAAAATTTTCTAGCTTTTTATATATAGAATGTATGTCCTCATAAAAAATAAGGTAGAATTACTTTTACAATCAACGTATTTTGCTTAATATAGAAATATACAACAAAAAATTCCTCTGTTTTCCGATAGGAATTGAAAAAGTAACCATGTCGAAGGTTAAAACAAAATTCGTTTTTCTTCAAATTCTTTTTCTCTAAGACGAAAAAAATTATATATTTATATTCTGCATTACTTTCTGCACAAATTTAGCACAATTTCCTTTCATTTATGTTGTATAGTAAAGCGTCAATCGCGAAGAAAAAAGCATTACATTCTACGGTGATCGCTCCGAATTGGCACTAGATGGTCGACTTTCGGTCAATGTCCAGTCTCTCTATATATAGGGTCCCTATCGACAACTCGATTGTAGCGCCACCTATCCATTTAGCACCCTGCTTTCCCAGGTGATTCTGATTCCTGTTGATATTTTCTACTTCCCCTCCAAGTTTGTTCGTGGAGTTAAGAAACATCCTGTACGTAACAAAATAGCTGATGCCCAATTTATTTGCTTTGTCTGAGGAACAGTTAAAAAATAAATAAATAAATAATAATAATAATAAAAAAAAAATAAGCTGTGGACTCTTAATAATTTACTGCAATCCGCGTTTGTCTTCTACGCGTCTGACTATATGCATAATTAAATTAAATTTTTCATTATTTAGTTTCTATAATTCTATTCCGTAATATGGGGAAGTGCTTCCTCATACTTTATTTCAAATAGCCCACTGCAAATATTGACGACTCTTTTATAAGAGATGGTGTTTAAAGAAATGTATTATAAGTGTTTATTACAACTGTTTAGAATTCTAAGCAATTTAGAATTTAAAATTTGGAAATATAAAAATTACGTGACAGCTCAGGCTCTACCAACTCGGATTCTTTGAGTCGCCAGCTTACTACTTACATAAATTTTGCATTCCTTCAACATTTTACTTTCTCTTTCACATACAATATTAGAGAAAGTAAAGGGGGTTTCTCATCATGGTCTGGATGTCACGTATGTCAACTTCTTTAAATTTTCGAATAAATCTATTCACTAATTGAGTCTCAGATTTTGCTTCCCATTTATTGTCATATACCAACGAGTAAGAACACCCTAGAATTTTTTTCGTGTTATATATTAGCATGAAAGATATATATATATATATATATATATATTTCGGTGAGTCACTGCACCTTTTTTTTTTTTTTTTTTTTTTTTTTTTTAAGGATAATGGCTACTGGCTAGGTCTGGCCAGAGCATTATTTTACCATTTTTGGGGTAGGTATCTACGAATTGTTTCAGTTCCGGCAGGCCTTTATTGATGTGTATGTCGGAACTGATCGTTTGTCTCTGACTTTTTGTGTCATCCTTTAATGTCGTATAAGAGAAAGGTGTATACGTGCTGCACCAGGCTATTAAATATGAAACGACTTTTCTATATGCATGCATCTAATTTCTTTTTCTTCTTTTATTTTAACAGAGCAGCGAACGAGGTGAGGTCCTACTGCAACGTGTCTGTAAGCGTTTAGATCTCCTGGAAAGTGCTTATTTTGGACTCCGTTTTCTGGCCAAGGATGGACAGTCGGTGAGTAGAATCTTTTACAAATTCGTTATCGTGACAGTGGGCTAAAAAGATTTTTCTCAAATGAAAAATGATTTTTGCAAGCAACTATGTCAACCAAAATATCGCATAAACTTTTTCCATTGATATTTTGTTGCGACATGAGCCATGAGTTAAAACAAAGGCTCCTATATGATACGAGCTGGCGCAATGTCCACCATTTTCTAGCCCATCTGGGAAAAAGTTGGAGGTAGAAAAAGCTAGGTTACCTGATTAGCGTTGTTATCACCTTTTAACTTCTACACGGATCATGTGAGCTAAAACTTCTTATCACGAAACAAACAAGTTGGAATTTTAAAAATATCGCCAACATTCTCAAAACTGCAACCCTTCACGTTAAAAGAAAAGTAATTTTAAAGTTAATTTTAAAAGAATTTAAAAACAATAACTTAAAAAAACAGTACATTTATATTAAATTTGTCAAAGTAGTTTGGAAATAAAATAAAATAAGTTGAAAATAAGGGAAATCTTGAGCTACAAAGTTGTGCTCCTGCTCCGGGTAAGTGGTGTAACTCCATATTTTTTTAAATATATATATTTTTGCTTAATTGTATCACATTTTGTCACATCTTTCATTATAAAAAAGAAAAAACTCCAATAATTGCATTATACATTCCATAAATGGCATTACATGTTTTTTCTCAGAAAACTAAAACTTCTTAATATTCATTATAAAAATGAAGTTTCTAAGTTACTTTAAATTATTTTTAATATAATTAATAAATTCTTATAATTATGATTTATATTAAACACAAAAATCGATTAGCACTTACTGAATCTTGACTTTTTCTCTTATGCACAAATTTGAAAAAAGCTCGTTATTTCAAAATCAATTTCCATGGAGATAATTCACTTTTACAATGAATGACCCAAATAATTTTTATATATCCTGATAATTTTGGTTATATTAATTTTACATTAAAAAATATGGAGTGACTCCACTCGTCCACATCAATTTCTTTAAACAACCGTTAATTACGGAAAGTAAGAGAAGTCCTGAAATATGCAAAACAGAAAGTTACATAAGGATGTTCCAGTATTTTCCCCCCAAACAGTATGCTGTTTAATTTAACGCTATTGTATTTCAAATAATTTCACCTCATACATTATAATAATAAAAAAATTTTCGTTATGTCCCTGTAAAAATCCATTAGTACTAGATTCATCAAAATCTATACAACGGTAATCTATATATATAAAAATGAATTGCTGTTCGTTAGTCTCACTAAAACTCGAGAACGGCTGAACGGATTTATCTTATCTTAGTCTTGAAATGTTCGTGGAGGTCTAGGGAAGGTTTAAAAGGCGAGAAAAAATCGAATAATTTCCGGGAAAACCCTAAAAACAACCCTTTTCTGTTTCCCATACAAACGTTTTCTAGAGTCAATTTGAACTTTATTGCTATTCAATAAAGTTTAGGTGTGTTCCTAACGGCTGATGGCTGAGCTACAAAAATTTGCATGTTGATTCGTAATGACCTCCCCTGATGCACCTCGAAGCCGGATTTTCGAATTTTGTTTTAGTTTTCTTTTAATTAATTAAAATGTTAAAATAAAAACCTTCTAATAACTGATAAATTGGCCATTTAATTTTAATCCTTAATTTAATTGTTGCCAAAAAAAATTATTCTTTTTTGGACAGAAAAAAAGAAAAAAAAAACGTGAACAATAAAAATTACATTTATTTAAAATATTTAATTTTATTCCTTAATTTAATTGTTGCCAAAAAAATTATCATTATTTTTTCGACGGGAAAAAAAAAAAAAAAAAAAACGTGAACAATAAAAATTACATGTATTTAAAATGAGGAAAGTAAATTAAAAGAATTAGAAATATCGGAAATATCAGTCGTATCGTTACAAATAAGATACCAAATGAAAGATGCAATTTTTGTGAATCCAACGGATTAAATAGCTTATCGATCGGACAATTAGATTTTTTAAAATTAACTAATGTATGTATTTTATAAATTTTCTTTCACAAACACAAACGTGTAGTATGCAGCCTGTACAACACTAGACCAAATTGAAGTTCAAATTTCATCAATATTTAAATAAATAAATGAAAATAAAAATATGCTTAATGGGAAATATATATAACCATTAAAAGTTTAGTTGTCTAAAATATGTCAGAAATAGCGCTCATAGCATATTGTTACAAGGTATTAAGTCTTATTCATAGAATAATAATAGATTATTATTATTCTATGGTCTTATTTTTACAAGGGATAAAATCTAAAATGGTGTCAAAAATTCAAAAGTCGCCAAAGAGAGCTATATTAAGGCGGTACTATGATCATGCTTACAAACCATGAATACTAATAACCACGAAAAATTAATTGTCTCATGCAACAGACGTAGCCGGTCATAGCATATTATAATATTTAGCGTGAAATTGTTATCATTTTTATGGTTGATCGGGGATAAACAAAATAAACATAGGAAATAACGTAAAAGCAAATATTATGTGCACCACGTATAGTGTTGTTCATATGTAACTGGGATTCAAATATAAAGGGGATACTTCATTTTTTTTTTTCGATACTATCTATTTCGAAACTGTTATCTAATAAGGACTTAATGCAAGCCTATTGGTAAACCATTGTCTCAGGTAATAGGGACAAGCGCCCGAGTTTTAGCGGATGACCAAATCGCTACCGAAGGCAGCAGGGATCCGAAGCGAGCTTTTGAGCAATTTTAGTATTTTATTTTATTTTTATAAAGCTATATAGAAAAGAGTTTCCTTTAAATTTAGTGACCAGCGAAGCGGGCAAAGCCTGCTAGTTTATAATATATATATAAATTTTCAGCTCAGTCAGATTAGGCATTAAGGCATTATTGCATTTTTAATACCTTCAGTCCAAAGGCCATAATGATAAAGAAATTTTCGTTGTACTCCTCTAAAAATAAATAAATAAAAATAAATGTTAGATTCACCAAAATCTATAAATTCGTGCGAGGGTGAGCTATAACGAGTATATAAATTTTCAGTTTATTTAAATAAGGCATTTAAGCGGTTTTACGCTTTAAATAATTTGAGCCCATAGGCAATAATAATAAAGAATTAGCTGCTGTGACCCTGTAGGAAAACTATAAGTGCTAGACTCGCCAAAATCGATAGAGTTCGTGCTACGGTGACCTATAACAAGCGCACCAGCTTTCAGCTCATTCGAACGAAGCGTTTAGACGCTGTTGTGTTCAATCACACTCATATACATACACATACACACACACACATACATACATGCATCACGGTAAAAATAGCAAAAATGAACTCAGGAGATTTCGAAACGTATTCGATCTCAAAGTCAAAATTTTGTTATGATTACAATACTTTCTTTTCATAATATGTTCTGAAAATAAAAAAGGGGTGAAGTGGGGTCAGTAAATAACGACGTTTTGGCATAGTTCAACTTTCACTTGATTTTACTGACTTGTTATTATATTGTTACATTCGCGAAAATGATTAGGCTTAAACTACAACTAATCGAATTTGAAATATATATATCTAGGCTTTTAATAATTTAGCAATGTGCCATGCCGCTTAAACAAAAATAAAAATATCTTGTGTTTCATGTTTCCACTTACCTCATAATTAGTTTGGAGCAAAAGTAACATCGGCCCACGTAGTCGCGCGGTCGAGTTTCTAGATAGTGAAAAACCTTCGTGAATCTGGGACATTTTGAAATTTTAAAATATCTCAATTCGTTGCACAGTTGCAAATCTTTCTGAACGCCTTTAACTAGCACTTTATATTTACATTGCTGTTTAAAAATTCAGTGAAATCTAAAAACGACCAGGTTGTTAAGTTTCATAAAAAAAAAAAAAAAAAAAAAAAAGAAACTTTAAAACTATAAGTAATGCAGTTGAGATGCTTTTGGGATAGGTGTTAATACTCTAGTTACACATAAATCGCCAAGATGTGGTGTTGCCATCACGTTTTTTCTAAATTTTAATATGGCAATTTCAGACAAAATTTTATGTAAATGTGCTCAATGATATTTCTTTTTAATAAACGACACAGAATTTTATACTGTATAGAATTTCATCTGTAGTTGCACCATGACATAAATACGTTCAGTCGCTAACAAAAGTGTCCGAACGCTAGCAAAAATTCCTATGTAAAAAAAGTACACTTCATACGGTTCTGTTAAATAAATCCTTATCAAATCATGTTCTTAGACTGACTAAGAACAGGATTCGACAAGGATTTATTTAACAAAACAGTATGAAGTGTACTTTTTTTACATAGGAATTTTTGCTAATGTTCAGACACTTTTGTTACCGACTGTTCCTATTAACTTTTGATGGAAACTGTCCAACAGTTGGCGTTGCGATCCCTTTTTTTTCTAAGTTTTTAGCATGGCAGTATAGGACAAAATTTCGTATGAATGTTCACAAAAAGTATTAATGTTTTTACAAACCATTATGGAATTAAAAAATAGTTGTTTATGATAGTAATAATCAATTACGAAAAATTTTGTACATGTAGGAGCATCGCTTCTCTCCTTTCAGTATAAATATCTTTCGAAATAATTTTTTAATATCTTTAAAACGAGTAGTTGAGTCAAATACCTGTGATAATTTAAAAGAAAGTTATCTCGTTTTTTTACTCTTCATTTTTAACAAACAAATTAAAGTAAAGCAAAACATTTTTTAAGATGTCATCTGTGGAGCATAATAATGACTTTCTTTGGTCATTTATTGTTATACTTCTCTAGCCTGAAATACATTCATCATGGAAAATAGTATTAATAATTAATTTGTACTTTAGGAATTTGTATAGGAAAATATAGCAGACAGTTTTGTGGTGGCCACAGCATACTAGTTTAGAAATGGCGGCAAGCTCATTAGAAAACGAATCACGTGGTACGCGTTCATTGTCCAGTATGAGAGACATGAAACATGATGAATGAACATTAGACTTTTTAAAAAATCTTTTTCTTTTCTTTTTTCGGAATCTCTCTGATCTCTCCTTGCTTGTTATATAAATAAATGACCGTCTAGCGAAACAGATAAAAACCACAAATGAATGCGAAGCTGGCACACGTGTGACATGCCTGGCGGTGGAAGATGAATAGGAAATTAAATTTAAGATTTGTAATTCTCCAAGTGAAATGATAACTACTCGAGACAAGTTAATTATGCCCTATAAAATGAATGTCATGTTGTTCGAAGTCTGACTCTTCACATCTACACTCGTGTCATGTGACATAAAAAGAAAAAAAAAAAAAGGTTTAATTGCGATTTTAGGTTTAATTGCGCTTTTACTTCATCTATTTGCGCAAGTCTGTACAGGGCTGCCACCTCACTTTAAAAAGCTCTAATTTAAATAATAATAATAATCTTATCAAATTAATTTTATGTGTCATTGGACGCACTCTCGTAAATGCGAGATTCAATTTTTAAGAACAAAATCCAAAATTTAAAATCCAAATTATACCTCTGGTGGTCACCGGAGCTGGGGAGCCATCCTTTCAGTTGAGGACCAAAATTGTGATGATATGTCTCCGAACCATCCTTAGGAGTGCATCCCAGACCGCCGCCAATTACCTATAGTCCAGTACTAGTGCGATGTTAAACCCATCCATCAACTAATAACCAACTAACCAACCAAAACTTAAATTCACTAGTAGTAATTTAATTAGTAATTTTAATAAAAATAGTGAGTAGTAACACTAGTAGTAATAATAGTTATAATATTAATAATAATAAGGTATTTATATGTCATTTGAAAAGGAAAAAATAATAAGGAAGTCCCCGTCACGTGACTTTCCACGTTGATCGCAAAGGTCAAGTAGAAGTAATGACCAGACGACTTCGAATACTGAGGACAGTCCTCGAGGATTATCTTACATCTCCACAAAATTAGAGCACATTTGAGAACGCTGGTTATAAAGCTATTAATTTGTCACTATAATTATTTATTATATGTATAATAAATAAGCTGAAATAAGTATTTTAATGTACTTCATACATAAAAATTTCTAAAATTTTCAATTTAAGGTGATTTATTTATTTTGTCCTCGAAATTCGGAGACTCTGACATATTTATCCTCAAATTTAATTAAAAAGATCTGGTCGCCCTACATAAAGGTTGGTTGGTAGGTTGAGTTTTATGTCGCATTACTGCTGCGCAATGGGCAATTGGCGACGGTCTGGGACTCACCCCCTAGTGGTGGTCCGGAGACATGCCATCACAATTTTGATCCTCCATGGAGGGGATGGCTCCCCCGCTTCGGTGACCCCCAGGGGTATAATTTTGATGGGAACCTACATAAAGGTATCAAATTACACCCTGGTGTTGAGGCTATTCACTATAATGAAGGTCCTACAGCTACAGTGTTGCCAACTGTAGGGATCTGTCTCTATGCGTAGAGATTCTTAGCAGTTTTCTTCAGCATGTTAAGACGGAGCAGGTTTTTTTCCCCCATGGTTCAGTTTTCCCCCGGGACCTCCTACGGAGATCCTTAGTAATAAAGCAGGGACTTTTATCATCAATGTAGGGACATTTTGAGCTGTCTGTAAGGACATGACAAGATTTAAGTAGGCAACGCTGAAGTCCTATTGGGGGCGTAGTCTTCGTATAAAGACTATGGAAGTTGAAAAGCAAATCAACTTCTTTGATTGTAGTATTACATATCTAAATGTTAAAAATACTTTCCTGGTAAAATTACTGAAGAAAATTAAAGGAAAATGACTTAGATTATGAACTACACTTAGATTATGAACTTTCAAAAGAAACATTTCCTTCAACCGATATACACCCATAGTAATACACTAACATCAACGCCAATTCATAATACTTAATACTGTTACGTATTCAGGTTTCATGTATTGTCCATGTATGAATGACAGGTCTTGCAGAAGCTTAGAATTTACTTACAGAATATTCCGGAATATTACAAGTCTGTCAACCAAGTATCAGCTTCAGAATCGCCAGAAAACACTGCTTAGATAATAGCTGGCAACATAAGCATCACAGCATAAACTGTTTCATAATCATAACACACAGCATAAGCTGTATTCAGTAACAGAGACAAAGTTAGCGAGAGCCCTTTACACTTCAAGCGATTGGCTTCAAATAAACTACAGACGCGTTCATTTGCAAAATATTTGGCTATTTCGTGAAATGTTCGATTTAGAACTACTTTAATCGATATATCGATAATAAGAATTTTCTGACTGAAATCACCAAGGAGAATTAAACTTGCCAGTCTGGGGCCAAAATTATCGCCTAGGCCATTTCACTTCGTGGAGTTTTTCTAATGTGTTTTTAAATAAAAATGAGCTATTTTAATGTCGTAAGAAGGCAGAAACGAGGTAAATTAACATTCTATAATTTTACTAAGCCTCTTTGAATTAATAAAAAATAATTAATAAAATTACATAAAAAAAGTTTTACTTTTTATAAATTCTTAATACCTAAAAATGCAGTAAATAACAGATTTTATTATTTGATAGGTTCTTATACAAAAGATCGTATAAATTTAAATCGTGGTGTAATCATGACTGTTATCAACAACAAACATCAAATTCTCTTGCATCAAAAGGCAACCTATTCATTCAATATGTAATAATTAAAATTCATTTATTAAATAGCTGTAATAATTAAATTCTACAAATCGGAGATGAAAATTCGTTTATTTCATATTTCATAAAGCGTTCTGTGTAAAGATTTTCTCGTAAAACAAAGTTATTTTGACAGTTGATTTTTATATAGGATGAGATTGTTTCGAATGCTGATGTATGCGAGTGTGTGTGGACTTTAAACTTTCCAAGAATGACCTTTGAATGGTTTTCTAGCGTGTTACCCTTTTAACATTGTAGTCCATCTAGGCCAACTTTTATCGACTTCATAAATAAGCAGTGAGATGAGCTTAAATCAGGGATGCAGTGGGCATCGAAACAAAGGTGTAATATCTTTGAAGAAAGGAAGAAAGGGGAAGCGGGAGAATGTTTGCTGAATTCTTTATGCTCTTCACGTAATTTAGTGATGGTTACAGAAAAAACTCAGGTTTTATGGTCATTACAAAACATTTTTCTATGTAATTTGTGGATGGCAAAAACAACAGTGCCAGTTATCGTTTAACATAAAAAAAATATTTAATCCTAGCTTCTCACAATAACGATATTACATATGCTATTTCTTGCAAATTTAAACAATAGATGCTGAGACACAGCCTTATAGAAATTCGCGGAAAGTGAGTGATAGCAGAGCCACCTGTCGACTGATATGCGCCCAAATTAAATCAGCATTCTTTTTTTTTTTTATAATGGACATCTTACATATCAAGTTTGATGCCATTTACGTTGTGAAAGATGAGATATACAGTCGGCTGCAAAATTATTCGAGCACTAGCCAATAATTCCTATATTTAAAAAGTACACTTAAGACTGTTTTGTTAAATAAATCCTTGTCGAATCATGTTCTTAGACTGACTAAGAATATGACTCGATAGGGATTTATTTAACAAGGCAGTATTAAATGTACTTTTTTTAGACAGGGATTATTGCTAGTGCTCGAATAATTTTGCAGCCGACTGTAGGCTTTCCATACACAAGAAAACTAAGAGTATGACAGCGTAACTTGTCAGCCGATATACACCCAAAATATGAGAGAATTCGTAACGGTCATATTAAATTATATTCAATTAAATTAAAAACCTTCCAGCTTTATGATATTATGATTGAATATTAGTTATTTATATGACAGTTGAGTTTTAGTATCAAAATTATTTAACCATTAAAATTGAGAGAAAAATTTAATAGAATAAAGCAATAAAATGAGTCGCTACATGAACTATCTCAATAAAATGCTAATTATAACACCATGAATTCACTGCGAGAACTTTAACAATTATTTGTTAGAGAACTTTAACAATTATTTGTCGAAACCAAAGTACCACAAATAACGATATACAATTTACTCCATTTTTAATGTGCGTAAAAAAAAAAAAAAAAAGGCTACAAATATGTTTTAGATTCGTTATTCAGAATATGCAGTTTAGAAATTTTTGTGTCGAAACCAAAGAACACACTTCTTTTTCAAAAGGATAGTTCTAACTACGTAACATTTCCGAAACACGAAAAAGTTACGTTGTAGGAAGGAAACAGGATATTAATCGCGGAGCATTCTTTTCCTACAACATGTTGTTGCATTCCTGATAGAGAATATGAAGATGTTTATCTGATTTATCTAATTATCAATGGATGTGATACTAGCAATTTTGTACAATCAGTTAAGAACTGTACATAAATAGTTTCTATTATATTATAGTTTCTTTCCCTTTTAATTTACCTTCTATTACCTATATAATGGCAGAAAAAGTTTTTTTTTTTTTTTTTTTTTTGGTCAAGTGGAAGGCTACTTTTATCTCAACTTTTATTGTGTATGAGTGTAATTCAAATGGGCATTCAAAAATATTTCATATGTGAGAGGGCCATTATGAAACATTATGTTATGCTGGTTCAATTTGAATGCAGGTGGTGCAGATATGCTGCAATTTCTACCATTTACAGGAAAGTTATTTCTGAGCTTTTATTGTGTATAATTGAAGCAAACTTGATATGCAAGAATTATATCTTATCTTCTACAGTGTATAAACACAGCAAAGTTGCTTGCTCAGCAATTGTAGCTGAAAATTTTTAAAACTGCATATGTTAAATCTTTATTGTGAGAAATTAGGATTAAATTTTGTTTGTGTTAACTAGTAGTCAGCGATGTGATATAGAATGATTTAGAACAAAGTTTTGTAATGGCCATAATATAGTATCATATTTTATTTTGTTTCCCATGCAATTCCGAGTTAAGTTGTGCTCCTGTTTTACCTGTTCTGTGAAAAATCCTACAGACCCAGATTCCATAATAATTCCGACGGTCATTTTCTCTATGTAATAACGCATAACACTTTGAAATTGCTTTCGTGTGAAGGACGAATCTCTGAAAAATCTTGGACAATTACGCCTTTTGGGTTGTTTAAAAGAAGTTTTTCCTGCCGGTTGGAAGAGCTGCTGAAAAAACTCGTGTCAAATATAAGAATAAAAAAAGACTTTGTCTTCTATGTTGAATCTCACGCTCTCCCACGCGATCGCTGGACCGTGAAAGGACGTGATTTTGGATCGTGGTAACTGACCGGCCAGTGCCTGCAACACACTGTGTGTGATCCGTGTATCCAATGTCACCGATCACCCAAAACGCGAACAACTTGGGAACTTATTTTTGTTTACAGTTCAGAAGGATGTAAAGGTTAAGAGAGGTCTACTTTATTTTTATTCTCTTGTATTTGTTTAAGAAAGGAACACCAAATAAAATGGAGAAGATCTTGAAATTAAAAATAAAGATATTTTAGTGCGAGATAATAGATAAACAATAAAAGGAAATTCTGTGATCCGCATAGATTATTAAACACTTTCGAAGTGCACTGACACGTTATATGGCTGTAACCATGACAATTTTTTAGATGTGTCTCATGTTCAACTTTATTGTAAAATATTAAAAATGCATAATAGAACTGAAAATTAACTTTGAAATATTCCCACATATATTTAATACATACATTGTATGTATTCCATATCGATATCGAAGTATTTTTGTATGACCTTGTAAACCTTGATGTTGATCATATCATCATAGCCTCCTTAACTAGATGCCTGTTGCGTAGCTCGGAAACTAGGCAACAGTTGAAGCGGTAGACAGCGCCACCTAGTACAGATTAGGGACTATTTTATTCAACGGTCACCAATAATTTAAAAAAGTGATACATGATATATATATAATCGTCGTTTCTTCGATTCTATTCGCCTATTATGTATATCATATCCCACTTTTAAAAATTTTTGGTGGCTGTTGAATAAAAAGGCCGCTCAATCTGTACCAGGTGGCGCTGTCTACCGCTTCATCTGTTGCCTAGTTTCCGAGGTACGCGACAGGCATCTACTTAAGGAGGCTATGATACCATATTCTATAAGAAACAAACTTTTGAGTCTCTCTACACTGCATGTTCATTTCGTTATATTTTGTAGTGTACAGTCGGTAACAAAAGTATCCAAACACTAGCAAAAATTCCTATATAAAAAAAAGTAGAGTTAATACTGTTTTGTTAAATAAATCCTTGTCGAATCTTGTTCTTAGACTGACTAAGAACAGGATTCGACAAGGATTTATTTAACAAAACAGTATTAACTCTACTTTTTTTACATAGGAAATTTTGCTAGTGTTCGGATGCCTTTGTTACTGACTGTACAAAGATACTAAAAAAGACTTTAAAGAAAAACTTCTCATGGACTGCAATGTATGCAATTTCTTTTTGTGAATTAGATTACATCAACCAGTGAAGCTACTAACATATTTTCAGTGGGGTACACGCCATACTTAATCCGAATAATGCATATTAGTTCAAGACATTCTAAATTATTTACACAAATTAGAGCGTGGACTGGGAAACAGACGAATCAAATTTATAAACACTTTTAGCGAGGCTGAAAATTGTTATAAAACATAGACTTATAACTTCAGTAGCAGTAATTAAAAAACACATGCTTCAATAACTAACTACATTGGGCCTCCTGCAGAATTATGTATTTTTTAAAGAAGTAACTTACTAAAATAAAATATTCGAATTAAAATGTGAATTTTAATAATTTGGCTCGACGCAAATGACAAATCTAACATTAAAAAAATATCTTTTTTATAACTATAGAAAGAATATTTTGGGTGGTAGATTTAATGTGACAATAGGATTCGAACAAGTCTATTCAGAATTTAAAAATATTATGTTGGCATGCCATATGGCGGTTCTACTGTCGAATTAGCCTTACATTAGAGCCAAAACACTTAACACTTCGTTCAAATTCTAGCTACCGTGTTGGTCCTTTGAGGTATTGAAGTCTGTACTGTATTCTGAAATGCTATGGTTCCTTTATTTTTCACTGTAAATATTCATTTAATAGCGGTTATTTGTTTTTGTAAATTACTATACATGCTGAAATTTCACCACAAAATGTCAAAATATACTTTGTTCTTTTAAGAAATATTTCTTATATTTTGTGCGGAATTTCCTTGTACAGGATATGTACTTGTGTCATGTGTTTTCTTTCATGTCCTTGCATTGCATTCTTAAATGTTCGTTCCTGTAATTTTCTTTCTTTTTTTTACTTTCCGAACTCAGGGTAGGTGCTCTAGTGATTGGCATGCTCCAGTTATTGACATCTATCCCGAAATAATTAATAAATAAGAAAAATAATAAAATAATATATTTTACATATAAGAATTTTAACATTTTATGTCAAACACTGGAGCATAGGGGGCTAATAACAGGTAAAATGAATAACTAGCAGTGTCAAACACTGGAACATACGGGCCAATTACTAATAAAAGAAAAAACTGGCAGTGTCAATTACTGGAACATTGAGTGAGTGTCAAATAAAAAGTCATAAAAAAATAATTGTTATCAAATGTATATATTTTAACATATATATGGTTCTGAATGTCTTTCATGCCATATGTACTAACTTAAGAATTCTGAAAATATTTTCTGATGACTAGAACATTAAAAATATCAGAGATTACTCTAAAAATGTCAATCACTGGTGCACTTAACCTATGTAAGGAAATACATATGTAAGGAAAATATTGTAATCACGTCAAAAATCCGATTTTGAGATTTTGGTGTTTCTATACGTTTTGAGGTTCCCTGAGCTCATTCTTGCTATTTTTACTATGAGGTATATATGTCTGTGTGTGTATGTATGTATGTGAGTGAATACGATAGCGCCTAAACGCTTTGTTCAAATAAGCTGAAATTTAGTATGTATGTTATATGTCCCCATCGCACAAACCCTATTGATTTTGATGAATCTAGCATTTATAGATTTTTACAGGACACAAAGAAAAATTCTTTATCATTATGGCCTATGGGGCCAAATTTTTCAAAATGTGATAGCGTCTGCTCGTCTTATTTGTCTGAGCTAAAAATTTATACACATGTTATAGATTACCGTTGCACGAATTGTATAGATTTTGGTGGATCCAGCCTTTATAGATTTTTACAGGGATGCAACGAAAAATTCTATATCAATATGACCAATGGGCTAAAATTATATGAAGTGCAATAGCGTAAAATTAAACAATGGAAAATAAATTAGAAATATTCAACCCCCGTATTATATTTTTCGCTTTTGCTTATTTAACTACTTGACTTACTTTAATTTATTTGCACAATCGTTGTTCAGGAAGTCGAGTGGAGTCACTCCACATTTTTTTTTTTTTTTTTTTCTGTGAGTATTTATGCAATTGCATTTATTAGTCCTTGTAAATAACTATATTCTCTGAAATTCCACCTCAAAATATACTTTCATAAGAAATAATTTTATTTGTTTTCCATATGTGTTATCCCAACGTGATAACAGAATCGAAATACAGCTTTATGTGTTATAATTATGCGTAATTGTATATTGCTCATCACTACGTAAAACTTTAAATGAAAAATAAATAAATAAATAAATAAACATTTGCAAAATTCGAACAAACATAATAGAGACACTAAACTGAATATAACAAAAAAGAAAAACAATAAAACAGAGATAATTTTGCTGTATAGCGTTTAAATGAATTTATTCTACCTAAACAATTAACTTAGAACTAATAGAAATTTCTTAGGCAATGTGCTTATTGCATGATCACAGCAAAAAAATAAAAATATAACGATAACATTCGAATAAAAAATGGCGAAAAAAAAATGTATAATAATAATGGCAGTTTTAAACACTGATTACTACTTTCACTGGACGATTTCCAATAACACTGTCAAATTAACTATCTAAATGATATCGCTTCTTGCTAAAGAAAAGTAAAAAGGATCTGCCCACTCAGCTAAAGAACGTGGTCACTCAACCACTGTGAATGGTGCGCTCGAGTGAATCGCCATCTTCTATACAAAAAACATCGAATGCCACGTTCTTTTGTATCACATCTTCTCAATCTAATCTGAGCATCATCAGCAACCACGCGTAAAACCATGACAGAAACAAAGAGATCTCTGTGAAGACAGAAAAAATCGAGCTTAAAGTAAATATGTTGGGACGGGACCATTAGAAAATTTTTAGCAGTACTAAAATAATTGGGTGTTCCATCGGTGTTATGAAAAACTTTTCAGTATAACTTTAAACTTTTCAAACCAGTATATAATTATTTGATGTTTAATTCCTTATAACTCAAAAAGCATTTCAAAAATATTTATCCACGTCTTAGAATACATTATTTGAAACATTTAAAAATATTTTTTAAGATATAGAACGAAAAATAAAATATTTATTGATAAAAGAGTGTTTGTTTGATATCTGCAACATCAAGCAAAAAGACAAAATAATAAGAAAAAATCAGCATTTTAGTTTACTTGGAATTTTTTTAAATAACTAGCAAACTCGTGCGAAATATTCCCATTTTATTTCTTTTCTTATTTACCTTTAAAATTTGAAACTCATAAATGTTATACCCATTTCACCACATAATTAAAATCTTAATTTACTACAAGCCAAATTATCAATAAAACCAAATTAATATTGTACAATAGTGAAACCAAAATCATTCAAAGAAAAGTCTCCAAATAAAATTCATGGTTCACGACCCAATTTTCATACTTCCACAGGCAGTACAATTTTAATATAGGACTCCCACGACGCCTTTTAAATTTTTATCGTCATGTTGGGAATGACTTTTTTATTAATTTTGGTATATATATATATATATTAATAAATAAAATAAAATAAAATAAAATAATTCCTATTTTGAAGTGTGCTTTTTAGTCAATTTAATACACAAAAGTTCATATTCTGTATATATCTTTAAAATATTGCTAGGTTTAAAATGACTCTTAAAAAGATTCTGAAGAAACAACTGTTAAAAATACATTTTTTTCGTAAAATAATCTCATCAGACAAATGTCGTCATTTTTTCTTATTAGTCCGCGTGTTTAAATAATGTCCATGTAGAAATATTATTTTTTTTATCCTCGCGTATCGTACCGTTTCGACGAAAAATAATTGAAACTGGTCCACGTTAGAGAAATATTGTATAGATTGTTAATTTTGTTGAAATTTAATTTTTCCGACTGAGTGAAAATAATGCCTGGACCGGGACTCGAACCCCGGAACCCTCGAACCTCCGGGGTTCGAGTCCCGGTCCAGGCATTATTTTCACTCAGTCGGAAAAATTAAATTTCAATAAATATGATTTTCTTCCACAGTTGATTGTGTGATTTTATTAAAAATTGTTAATTTTGTCTTAAAAAAAAAAAAAAAAAGTCCACTTAAATTTTTTCGCAAACTGTCTGTGTAAACTATTCACATTTAAGATATTTAAATCTGAATCTTTTTTCCTTGATAAATTAAACCATATAAATACATATCATTGTAATAAATTTGAAATGAAAACATATCATTGTATTGCCATCTGTTGAGAATTTTACAAATAGTTTCTGTTAAGACCAATGTTGCAGCACAGCAACGTTCAATAAAGTCTTCTTTCAACGCTTGCTATTGAAGGCCGTCGACTATTTGTGCATATTATATACTGCAGATAGGCACACGGTGATTTTAAGAATTAACATCCCTCCCTAATCAGGAGACCAAAGCTAAAATACAACCAATGTGCCAAATATAGAAGACTTTCATGTTTAGCATATTGATTGGCATCATATTCCCAAGTATGAAAAGCTGAAAGCTTTTCATGTGCAGATTTTACGTGCACCAGCCACCATTAGTGTACACGACGGTCTTTGACCGGCTTGAGTATCGAACCCACAATCTTCCAATTACGAGGGCGGCGCTCTACCGACTGGTCTACCGTGGCCCTGGAAAATTTAGTTGTTTACTCCCAAAGTAATAATTTCTCGCTATTGAAAATGTGTGTGCATATTACCTATATATTGGATTTTATATGTGGCACTCAGTCAAAAGCTATAATTATATTTACTTTTTTTAATATAATTTTTACTTTCCGAACACTATAGTGAGGAAAGTATTGTAATCATGTCAAAAATCGGAATTCGATATTTTGATGTTTCTATACGTTTTGAGGTCCCCTGAGTCCGTTTTCACTATTTTTACGATGATGTATGTATGTGTGTGTGTATGTGTGTATGTATGTGTGTATGTGTGTATGTCTGTGAGTGAACACGCTAGCGTCTAAACGCTTTGTTCGATTAACCTGAAAGTTGGTACGCATATTGTAAGTCACCATAGTACGAACCCTATAGATTTTGGTGAATCTAGCACTTATAGTTTTTTTACAGGGACACAAAGAAAAATTCTTTATCATTATGGCCTATCGGAGCAAAATCTGAAAAGTGCGATAGCATCTAAACGTCTTATTCAATTGAGCAAAAAAATTATACACATATTATAGGTCACAAATATTCAATCTGTATAAATTTTGGAGAATCTAACACTTATAGGTTTTTTACAGGAACACAAAGAAAAATTCTTTATCATTATGCCTATGGGGCCAAATTTTTAAAAGTGTGATAGCGTCTAAACGCCTTATTAATCTGAGCAAAAAATTTGTACACATGTTATAGATCACAGTTGAACTAACTGCATAGATTTTGGTGAATCTAGCACGTACAGTTTTTTTACAGGGACACAAAGAAAAATTCTTTATCATTATGGCCTATGGGACTAAATTTTTAAAAGTACGATAGCATCTAAACGCCTTATTGAATTGAGCTGAAAATTTATATGAGTATTATAAATCACTGTTGCACTAACTATAAGCATTTTGGTGAATCTGGCATTTATAGGTTTTTACAGGGACACAACGAAAAATTCTTTATCATTATGATCTATGGGCTCAAAGTTCAGTAGCGTTAAATAAAACATCGTGTAAGAGATGGATAAAAATACTCAAACACTCTATTATGGTTTTCTCTCTTTTGTTTGTTTAACAACTCCTCTTTCTTTACTTTATCTACAAAACTGTTAATTACTCAATGTTCAGAAAGTCGAGTGGAGTCACTCCAGATTTTTTTAATAACAACTGACAAAATGGTCTATGACATGGGGTACTATGGACCACTGGTCAAATTTAAAAAGCATACTAATGTAGTATGTTTTTTAATAGTATAAAATATAGAACATATTATATTTGTTTATTTATGTCTTCGATTCATACAAATAATGTAAGTTAATGAACATTAAAATTAGAAAATGATACGCCAAACAATTGTTGTGTCACTGAAAATCTGCCGTTTTCTTGTAAAGTTGTAGGGTCTGGAAAACTCATCATTACAATAGCTTGAAAATTTACAAGAGATATAGCAACACTCTCAGGAAAAAATGTAGAGATCTTAATTAAGTTTTCGTTGCATGAATCTCACAAAAACAGGCTCTTTTATAGAAATTCTTTTTATTGAACAAATTCTTTTTATAGAAATCTTTTATTTCTGTGATTAAACTAACAAAATGTAGAACCGTCTTTTTCGTCAAATTTATTTGTATTATTATTTTTCAATTGCATTATTTAATTTAGTTTGTTATAGCTGTATGATATTTGTAAAAATATATGAATACAAAAGTAACTGAATGGTTATTAAAAATAAATAAGAAGAAACCTCAAAGCAAATTGCTTTCTTATTCATTTTTAAAGACATAATAGATCTAATTAAGGTTAACTCTGAAATTTTTATATATAATTTATAGCTAACACTTCAAAAATGCAGATTTCGTAAATCAGTTTATTATGACAGAGAACTGAGGTAAATGGACCATGGTCCATTGTACTCCGTTTCTTAGTGGTCCATTGTACCCCGTCTGGACCTCTGACAGCAAATGATTAAAAAAATAAATAATAATCATAATCATAATAATAATAATAATAATAATAATAAATCCTCTTAAAAATAGTTTAACGAGATTAAATATAATAATAGATGACCTTATATTAGCTCTTTATTGTGCTAAATAGCCTGTTCCAGATCATTATTCCGGAAAGACGAAAAGAAAAAATGTTTTAACTAAAAATATTTACTTTTGGCTACCGTAAACTTAACTTCACGAATAAAATGGCTAATTTGTTAGTTAGGCATGAAGTTGTTGGCTAAGTTTCATCATTGCACTGCTATTATCTATACCCCGCGTAAAAAGATAGGTACAAAGGGTTTTCTCTTTGAATTTTCATAAAATAACATTATTTAAATTGTGCTTATCATTTATTATTATCATAAAATAACACTATTTCAGGACTAATTTTTGTTTTAAGGCTAATTTAGAAAAATTTTAAGACTAAAATTTTTCTAATTTAAGACTACACTCCGCGACAAAAAGATAGGAACAAAGTTTTTTTTTTTTTTTTTTTTTTTTTTTTTTTTTTTTTTAATTTTTGAATATAATTATTTTGAATATGAAACAAATATTTATTATGTTTTTGATATGATAATATTTTGTTGTGATAGTAAATGATCAGCACAATTTAGATAAAGTCATTTCATAAAAAATTAAAAAAAAAAAAAAAAAAACCCTTTGTTCCTATCTTTTTTTCTCGGAGTGGAGCCTTAAATTAGAAAAATTTTAGTCTTAAAATTGTTCTAAATTAGTCTTAAAATAAAAATTAATCCTGAAATAGTGTTATTTTATGATAATATTAAATGATAAGCACAATTTAGATAATGTTATTTTATGAAAAATCAAAGAAAAAACCCTTTGTACCTATCTTTTTGTCACGGGGTGTATGTACCAAAATATGAACCATAAAAATAAATAAATTAATAAATTATAGGGAGTGGTCCATTGTACCCCACTCCCCCCTATCTCAATTAGAATATCTGAATTTTTTTTGCATTTGCAATGAAAAATGCGCTCAAAGTATGCCAGGGTATAAGTACAAAGCAACAGATATTTAAGAATCACGATAGAGTAAATATTACTAATCATCTATAACAATTTTACAGAGGTGTTGCTGGAAAACACTGATATACATCGCGTTTACGATATAATTCCGAAATGTAGCAACCAATCATTAGCAACCAGGTGTAAAATCTTAACACAAACAAAAACCCGAGCAAAAAATGGTTTGCTACCAACCTGAGTATCATTATTTTTTGACGGGGAGTATCTGAAGAAGATGATTATAATAATGTAAATACCTGAGGGAGCATTCCGTCACATCAAGAACGTTGGCGGCCTTGAAAACGTACATTCTTTCCGATTAAAAGAAAAAAAATCTTCATTATAATGGGATGGATTCATACGATTGCCCTCCGTAGGTGGTTATCAGAGAATCAGAAGCATATTTCAGTGTTGGGTGTTTTTATAAACTTTCTACAGTAGTATAATTGAAAACTATATTTTCGTTTCTGTTTTTTTTTTGTCTTTTTTTTTTTGTCTCTGTGGATGTTTGAGAGATTTTTTTTCCCTCATTCTAATAGTCATAGAACGCTGCGGAATGATGTTTTTTAAGGGAACAAGAGACGTTGAAATTAATTATTACTTTCTTCTATATCCAATAGAAGAGAGTATTGAATTCGTAAGAAATTTCGACTTCCGGTTTCTAAAGGATTTACATGTTTTGAGAGGTACAGAACAAGATTTGACCATTTTTAGAAAATGTCTGTCTGTGTGTGTGTATGATATAAATTGTGTTCTAACTGTATCTCAGAAACTACTGCTCAGGATTACATATAAAATTTTATGTAGTTGCATCTTGACATAAATTAGTGCTATCAACGATTAGAACCAGTTGATCAACAGGTGGCGCTGCTATACAGCGATTTCCGTGATTTCAGGGAAGGCTACATCTCAGGAACAATGCACAGAATTACATATAAATTTATATATGGATTCACCTTGACATAAATTAGCGCCGATGAATTTTTAGTGCCAATCGCTCAATAGTTCGCGCTGGTAAATAGTAATTTCTGCAGTTTAAAGAAAGGCTGTATCTCAGCTTCTATTGCGTAAATTCGAACAAAACTTGATATGAGAAAAGGCCATTATGAGATATTATGTCGATTTAATACTTATCGGTCAATAGGTGGCGCTGTTATATTGCAAATTTTCCCGAGAACTGGAAGGATGTCATCTGCACGGTAAAAATTGACTTCCGTTGGACATTTTGTATAATAGTACGTCTCTGAGATGAAAATAGCCTACATTCATAATGGAAAAAATAACAATATATAAATAATTTGTACTGCGTGAATTTGTTTAGGAAAAATATACCAGAAAGTTTTGTGATGGCCACAACATACTTCTTCTTATTTTACAATCAATCACTTATAAGTTCATGTATTGTCATGGAATCTATTATTTTTTATTACGTAGGAGAATATTTTAAAGAAAAAAAAATATTTTACAAATGGAAAAGCCTCTTTTACAGCAGGAAAATAAAGCAAAATAATGCCCAATTTCAAAATGCTCCGCACAGATGCTAAATTATTTTAACCCTTTACCTACCGACAGTACTTTGAAGTACCATTAGTTTAAAAACCGTGCAAAATCGAATTTATGGAAGAAATTTCAAAGGTATTTCTAAGAATAGAACGTGTATACTTCCATTTGCCTCATTACATGGCACTAGGCATTAACCATAGCCATTTCTGTTCCAGAATATTTTATAGAATGCTATCGCTTTTTTTCCTCAGCATTTTTCATGATCTTCATGTGTGTTATAATTAATTTCTATATAACCTCAACGATCTCCCCTCAGTCTTAGAAAATATATAAGGAATATTAACAGTAAATACTTTTTTGAGGTCCAAATACCTTTTTCGACCTCTATGCTTCAGTGGTACACTAAAGAACCACCTCACAAAATCCTCATTCATTCCTAGGATGAGGTGATATGCAAAATTTTTATTGTACATATCTTTAAGAAATACTCTTAACTAAAAAAAAGTAGGTTTCAAATACCTTTTTGTCTGTTTCATAATGCGATAGACAAAGGGTTAACTCTCCAATTTTTTTACTATGCGTTTACTGTATGTAACTGAACACATCTGGGTATTTAATTTGATATACAGTCGGTAACAGAAGTGTCCGAACACTAGCAAAAATTCCTATGTAAAAAAAGTACACTTCATACGGTTTTGTTAAATAAATCCTTGTCGACTCCTGTTCTTAGTCAGTGTAAGAACATAAATCGATAAGGATTTATTTAACAAAACCGTATGAAGTGTACTTTTTTTTAGATAAGAATTTTTGCTAGTGTTCGGACACTTTTGTTACCGACTGTACAGTAGAGCCCCGCTTATCCGAGGTAATGGGGACCGTGAATACCGCGGGTATGCACGCGCTGCAAAAAAAAAAAAAAAAAAAAAAAAAAAAAAAAAAAAATCGACCCCTGATATTATTTTTGCTGATTCTTATATAAAATGACTTCCTAAATCCGAATACGACTCCCATTTTGCCCATTCACTCTCCGTTTTCTCGGGACACCACCCTTCTCCCAATTTTTACCACTGTTCGGTAATTTTATAGCCATGAATTTGATTTGGAGAATGAAAAAGAATTAATTTAACACTTAAAAACAACAACAACAACAAATATATATACATATAATGTTTAATAAATAACATTAATAGTAGATTAAAAAAATATAAGAAATGTAATACATAATTACAGTGGCAAATCCTCTCTAAATTTTCCCTTTGCTGCAAATGTTGATGTTTTAGAATTTTCCAACGCTGTAGCCCCTCAGAAGATATTAAACAGTTAAAATAATCCCCCCTCCCTTTAAAAATCAAATTCATAGCCATAAAATAACCGAAAAGTGATAAAAATAGGGGTCCGTCCCTAAAAAAAGGGGTGGGTGATAGTGCAAAATGGACATCCTATTCGGATTCAGGAGGTCATTTTACATAATAATTAGCCAGAATGGTGTTGGGGGCAATTTTCATGCCGAGCAGTGTAATTTCTAAATTTTAAAATGAATGCCCAGTTTTGTGACAAATATACTGGTTAATATTCATACACATTTTTAAAAGGATTGGAGGAAAAGAGATTCGCATGAAGCATTACCGGTAAGTGGTTAATCCCGAAATTTGGAGCCCCCCAAGAAAAAGAAATTTAATTTTGTAAAAGCTTTTAAATAATATTGGAGGAACTGTAGAATGATGATATTTTAAAAAGTATTCTATAGCTTCATACATTTTAAAATAACTGTCTGCATATTTTTATTTGCATCGATTTCGACAATTTTCACCGGTCCTTGTTCCCATAACTAACTCGAGCCGGTCAAAGACCGTCGTGTACACCAATGGTGGTTGGTGTACGTAAAATCTGTTGTGAACGCGATGTTCTCCATGTTCCCTTCAAAATTATACCTCTAGGGGTCACCGAAGCGGGAGAGCCATCCCTTCCGTGGAAGATCAAAATTGTGATGGCATGTCTCCGGACCATCTACGGATGACCTCTAGGGATGAGTCCCAGACTGTCACCAATTGCCCATTGTGCAGCACTAGTGCGACGTAAAACCCAACCAACCCAACCCGTAACTAACTGAGTTACGTGATAATCATTTATGAAAGTGATTGAGGGTGAATTTTATTACCATGGTTTTATTAACTTCGATTCTTATTTGTGGGTTTGTTTGTTTGTTTGTGTGTTTGTCAGGGACAAATCTTGCAATCGATTTTTAACTAACTTCCCGAGTAGCTAGATATTTGAAATTTTCAGGACAGCTCACAACACGGTGACAATACATTTTTCTAATAATTTTAGTCAACTATTTCAAGTCCCGCTGCCTTCGGCAGCGCTTATATGATTCGACAGAAAATTTATTTAACTAACTTCCCGACTAGCTAGACATTTGAAACTTTCAGAATAGTTCAGAACACGGTGAAAATGCATTTTCTTAATACCTTTAGAAAACTGTTTCGGGTTCCTGCTGCCTTCGGCAGCGTTATCAGTACAAAGCTTGCAATCGATTTTTCACTAACTTTCCGACTAGCTAGACATTTGAAACTTCAAGGACAGCTCACAACAAGGTGACAATACATTTTTCTAATAATTTTAGTCAACTATTTCAGGTCCCGCTGCCTTCCGCAGCGCTTATATAATTCGACAGGACATTTATTTAACTAACTTCCCGACTAGCTAGACATTTGAAACTTTCAGAATAGTTCAGAACACGGCGAAAATACAATTTTTAAGTATTCTTAACCAACTGTTTCGGGTTCCTGCTGCCTTCGACAGCGTTCCAGTACAAAGCTTGCAATCGATTTTTCACTAACTTCCCGACTAGCTAGACATTTGAAACTTTCAGGATAGTTCAGAACACGGTGAAAATACATTTTTTTAATACCTTTAGCTAACTGTTTCGGGTTCCTGCTGCCTTCGGCAGCGTTATCAGTACAAAGCTTCCAATCGATTTTTCACTAACTTCCCGACTAGCTAGACATTTGAAACTTTCAGGATAGTTCAGAACACGGTGAAAATACATTTTTTTAATATCTTTAGCCAACTGTTTCGAGTTCCTGCTGCCTTCGGCAGCGTTATCAGTAGAAAGCTTGCAATCGATTTTTCACTAACTTTCCGACTAGCTGGACATTTGAAACTTTCAGGCTAGCTCATAACACGGTGACAATACTTTTTTAAAAACTTTTAGTCAACTGCTTCAGGTCCCTACTGCCTTCGGCAGCGTTTATATGATTCAACAGAAATTTTATTTAACTAACTTCCTGACTAGCTAGACATTTGAAACTTTCACAATAGTTCAGAACACGGTGAAAATGCATTTTTTTTAATACTTTTAGCCAACTGTTTCGGGTTCCTGCTGCCTTCGGCAGCGTTACCAGTACAAAACTTGCAATCGATTTTTCACTAACTTCCGGACTAGCTAGATATTTGAAACTTTCAGGATAGCTCAGAACACGGGGGCAATACAATTTTTTTAATACTTTTAATCAACTGTTTCAGATCCCTACTGTATTCGGCAGCGTTCATGTAATTCAACAGAAAATTTATTTAACTAACTTCCCGAGTAGCTAGACATTTGAAACTTTCGGAATAGTCCAGAATACGGTAAAAATGCTTTTTGAAAATATTTTCATCCAATTGCTTCGGGATCCTGCTGCCTTCGGCAGCGTTTCCAGTACAAACTTGCAATCAACTTTTAACTAACTTCCCGGCTAGATAGCCATTTAAAACTTTTATAATAGCTCAAAAGACGATAGCAAGGAATTTTTTTAATACTTTTATCCATTTGCTGGGGTTCCGGCTGCCTTCAGTAGCGTTTATATGATTCAATAGAAAATTTAAAAACATGATTTATAAAAATTTTTTTATCTTATAATTATTTTCTTTTATAATAGCCTACGATGATGAGTTTAGTTGTCAGCATCTTTTGCGACAATCTGAATGTTTCAAATGCACGAATCGATAATTTTCACGATTTTTACTTTCTTCTTGTATTCAACACAAGAAAGTGTACGTTTCGTAAAAAATTTCGACCTCAGGTTTTCGATGGATTTGCGCATTTTGAGATGTCTAGAACAGGATTTGATCGTTTTTAGAAAATGTCTGTCTGTGTACGTGATAAAATTTTGTGGGAACTGCATCTCGGGAACTGCTGCACAGATTTTCATACAAATTGATATGTAGTTGTACCTTGACATAAATTAGTGTCTATAAACTTGACGTATATTTATGTGGGAGAGGGCTAGCCCCCCTTATAACCCCATTTGAATATAGTTCCTTCATTCATAAAAAGTCTGTTATTAAATTTTAAATTTATTCAAAAATATCTCTCTCACCATATAACCTTCAACAGCAACACTGCTTGAAACTTACAAATCTTTTGTGAAACGTTTCAGGTGGCAGTCTCATATGAATTTCAAAATATTGTACCAATTTTATCTAATCTTATTTTATTTATTTATTGATATATTTATTATTATTATTATTATTGTTTTTATAATTATTTGTTTTCAAGTTTTAGCTAATAGCAGACTGAAATATATTTCAACCGCTAAGAAATTTGATTTTGAATTGAAGGTATCTTAAAACACGCAATTACAACAAAAAATTTACACTGAAAATTTGGATATCAAATAATACTTTGTTTACCCTATTGGTATGAGGAAGTAATTATTATTTATACGCGATTTCGATTAACTTGATAAAATTCAACTTAGCAAATTAGTTCTCTTATTTACTTTCAACCAGAAAATAATGTATTTTTTTAAATTTTTGGTAGCTCTGTATTTTGTCTATAAATTATATACACACTATATAATAACACTTATATATTTAACACAGTATGAATAACATATAACAATAATTGAAAGGTAGTCATAGCAATTTACAAGTATAGCCTTAATATATCCTAATTCTTTTGTGCAGTTTTGTAAAATGAATAGTGAGTGATTTTTATACTCAATGGTTATCGAAAATTATTAAAATTTTTTAAGGGAATCTTCATGATTTTGCTATAACATAAAACTAAGGAAATTTAGTATTATTCATAAAAGCTTCATCGATAGGCTGTTTTACTTATTTTTAAAAGCTTTATTTCCTTCCCTTCCTTAGATTTGAGAAATTTGGACCCATGTACTGTATATTTTATATTTATACCCTATTCCGGTTCTATATCAATATATTCAAAACATATCTCTCATAAGGTTGTACAAATTATTTATCCAGCTGCAGCTATTGAACCTCAATTTCTTTACCGCAAAATTAAGAAGCAACTTTAGATATTTAAACATATGTTTCACATTCCTTGTACAAATTTGACGCCTCTGACTTTTTCTTCTTTTTCAGCGCTGGCTCGAACCGGCCACCAAGGTCTCCAGGCAACTTAAAGGTAATTTTTTTCTTTTTAACACTCTTTCTGCTAACTTAATTGAACTGTTTTTGTTTAACATTTTATTATTTTTTTACTCTTTACAAGCTCCCATTCACGTACACATGCGCAGGCTACATCAGCCATTACGAGATGATCGCGAAGCAATTTTCATTCAAATTTGAAGGCCTCCATGACGTCATGACAGGTTTCTTGACTGACATCGTAAAGGCAAAAAGAAAAAGAAAAAATAAAATAAAATAACTGTTGCCAATCTGAGGTATAGTTAAATTATACTTTAGCAAGCAACACAGTAAATTCTTGGATAGGTGAATGCCTCACCTGTTTCCATGGAGATCAGAGAGGTCAAGAGCTACTAACATGCCTTTATCTTGATCGTAAATTACATCATGTAGGTTTTGTGATAGTTTCCTTTTATTTTTTTAGTTTTTCAACCTGTGGATTAACTTCATGTTTTGTAAAATAGAGAGGGAGATATTTTTATTGAGGTGATCTACTTTTAGCTTATAGAAATGGGCGTATGAATGGGATTTGAGTTTTGGCGGGGTTACTTAGCCGAATATAATATTAGTATAAAATTAAGGCGGATAAACTGGTTATATTCTTAGCATCATAATTCAAAATCTTTTTGTTAATTTTTTGAAGAATCACTCCCTTAGATGCCCTGCCTGTGAAAAAAAGGCTACTTCGAATTATTATTAGTATTATTATTACTTTCTTCTATATACATGAAGAAAATGTGTAAGATTCTTTAAAATTTTTGAACTTCTAGTTTTCTATGTATTTAAAAGGAATTCAACAAAGTTTTATATTTAATCAAAAATTGATATTAATTAGTACTGATTAGATTTTGGCGTATATCGCCCAGCAGAGGGTGCTACTGTGTTGCAATCTACCCCATTAATGGAAGCCCATCAGTTTCTGTAGAGCATAAGTAAACTTGATAGGAGAGAGGGCCATTATAAAAACTGTGCTGAATCAATTTAGTACAAATGTGTGGATAGACACTGCTATTATGCAATTTTATGCTAGTATATCTTAGCTTTTATAGCGTCTGAATACACCAAACTTGATAAGTGAGATAGCCATCATGAAAAAGTACGCTGATTTAATTTGGATGTATATCGGCAGACAGGGGGCGCTACATTCACCAACTTTGTGCGATATGTGGAATGGATATATCTCAGCATTTATTCTATAAAAAGGCACCAAACTGCATTCGTGAAATATTTATTGTGAACAGCTATGTAAAACAAAATTTTCTATATTAACCGATTTGTGGTTCTGTTATATAGAATAACATAGAATAAAGTTTAGTGATTGCTATGGTATACTAGTTCTTTTTTGTGTTAATAATGTCTTTAGATGTAGAAGAAATATAGTACACGGTGTCTTTAAACATATGAGTAAGAATAATTCTAAAAACTTTTAATAACTATACATGTTATTTATATTCTGCATATTGCTATGTGTAACTAAAAATTGCTTTAAAGTGCCAATTCACACAAAACTTTCAGGTGACAGATACTAGTTTTTTAAAAGCAAGGCTGTTATAAGTACGAAAATAATTCCCTAAAAAATAGTTACCTGTACTAAAGCAAACCAAATCCGTCTAATACATGTTCAACGATAATGAATTTTAACATCTACAATGTTTTACATCCCATTATTTCAAAAATAAAATAAAATAAAATAAAAAATGAATAAAATTTGTTGCATAAAATTGTTGAATGAATGCTAATTTTTAATCAAAGTATGATAAATGATAATACAGGATGGTTAAATTCAAGCTGATGTTACTCATAGCTTTGGTTCTATTAATCGGATCCGACTGCAAATGTTTATTATGTAGATCAGAAAACCGTCGTTTATGGTTGAAAAGGAAAGGGGTGGTTCAATTTTACTAACAGCTTCTTGCAGTGTTGACGCTTTTTGCGACTGACGCTGTTGATGCAAAAGATGGTGCTCTCCTCTGCAGACGATCAAAATTGTAATGGCATGTTTCCGGACCACCTTTGGGAGGGAATCCTATATCATTGCCGATCCCTTCCGTGGAGGATCAAAATTGCGATGGCATGTCTCCGGACCACCTCTGGGGTGAGTCCCAGACCGTCGCCAATTGCCCATCTGCGCAGCACTAGTGCGACGTAAAACCCAACCAACCAACCTATATCATTGCCAACTGCTTATTGCATAGAGTTACATACAAACGGAACGCTTTCAATTTCGATGAAGTAAATTTTGCATGTTTTTTGCAAATACAGTTGGCAGCAAAAGTATCCGAGCACTAGCAAAAATTCCTATGTAAAAAAAAGTACACTTAATGCAGTTTTGTTAAATAAATCCTTTCGAATCCTGTTCTTAGTCAGTCTAAGAACACGATTCGACAAGGATTTATTTAACAAAACAGTGTTAAGTATGAATTTTTTCACATAGGAATTTTTGCTAGTGCTCGGATACTTTTGCTGCCGACTGCAGTCATACATTAGGAACGCTTGCAAACGGCTTTGCAACTGGAAGTGTTTCATTTGTATGTACCCCATAGCTATAATGCGACTTTAAATCCACTCAACTCAACTTAACGCAACAGACGGTGCTTTGCTGTCGAATAAAGATGTAAATGAGTTTCGTTTTAAAAACAATTAATGGGCATTCCTTCTTGTTCAGCAGCATGGTCACTGTAGGAAAATGATTTATTCCAAGGACAAAAATCACTCCTGTATCACAAAATTTAGTTGCATATTATTTATTTGTATCTGCTTTTGTTTGAAAAGTGCTATCTAATAATGAAATGTGAAACTAATATTTTCCACGCAATCCTTGGGCCCATGATGAATATATAACACTCGTTTGAAGTTTTATTAAAATTTGTTCTGTAGAGCCGGGGCTATTAGCCTTAGATTACTATCAGTTTAATTTTAACCACTCTATTATGTAGGGAGATCATAAAAAATCTTTGCCGATGTATAAACTTCTGCCGGCCGTTCCGTTCAGATCGAGATATTCCATGTATAGTTATTCAGAAGTATGAGCACGTGATTCGGTGAATGGTAAAAAAATTGTTGCTTACGGTTATACGCACAAAAACTTGAAATATTCAAATGGCAGCACCATTCTTCCCCGTCGCAAATGCGCAGCGCATGCGAAAATCCCCAAGATCTAGGAACAGTACACGTATCACAAAAAATGGACACATTATGCATGCACAAAAAACAGGTCTGCGATTGGATTAAAAAAAAAAAAATCGGTGCACACGGAGTAAATTTGTGTATGACCGAGACAAGGTACCAATCACTGATGGCAACACGGGTCGGTCAAAAGAAAATGTTTATTTGGATCACAAATTTTCTAGATGGATGCTATCACAGGCAATAATTATGAATTGCCTGCGGGAGATTGGGGACAGTAAAGCTGGATTTAACATAGCACGAAGGATGTTTGCAATCTCACGTTTGATAGAGTCTTCCAAATACGGCAAATTTTGCGGATTGCACACGTACACTCTAGATTTGAGATAGCTTCAGAACCAGAAATCAATAGGAGTGAGGTTGGGGGATCGCGGAGACCACGAAAATAAAAAATGGCTTCAGATGACGCAGTCGCCAAAATGCTGTTCCAGGACTTTGCGAACAGACATGTGTGGAAGTGTACTTTCTTGCATCCAAATGAGGTCATTCAGTGCATTTCGCTGCAGCAATTCTAATATGATGAAATTTTGCAGTATGGCTAAATAGCAAGGGCCTGTCACAGAGCATGTTTCAAACCCCATGAGTGTCGTTTCCTCAAAGAAATACAGGCCGAGAACAATTGTTCCTGCAATGTCGTACCACAGAGTAACTTTTTCATCGTATAAAAGTACTGGTGCTACAGCGTATGGATTGTGTCTGCCAAGTGCACATAATTTTTAGTGCTGATGCGCCTCGTCCATCCATAATATGCAAAGAATTCGGTCGTTATCACCATCATACAACACCTCCTGTAATAATGCCTCCGAGATGAGCTCTACGTCATGGAAGATCGGCCGATTTTATCCAATCAACATTTCCTATGATACATGTTAGATCGTGGGGATTGGATGAAATCGGCCGATCTTCCGTGACGTAGAGCTCAGCTCGGAGGCATTAATACAGGTGGTGTTGCATCATATCGAGTAAAAATTTCATTTATTGTTGATGGTCCGGAAACGTGCACAGGCAACACCACCTGTAATAATGCCTCCGAGCTGAGCTCTACGTTACGAAGATCGGTCGATTTCATCCAATCCCCACGATCCAACATGTATCATAGGCAGTGTTGATTGGATAAAATCGGCCGATCTTCCATCACGTAGAGCTCAGATCGAAGGCATTATTACAGGAGGTGTTGGCACAGGAGAGAGCACAGTATCTTTAGTAATGGTTGTTTTCGGCATACTCAATATGCGAGCTGTACCTATTATAGGTTGCATGTGTCCTAAGTACATTATTACTGAAACGTTAAGTGGAGTCCTCCATGTGGAGACTCAAAAAGATTTTGGGTTCTGCCTGTATGTGTGTCTCGCGATAACGGCCGCAAAAATCACCCTATTTACTTGCAATTTGGTATACATGTTCATGAGCCACACAGAATTAACTGCATAGTTTTGGGTGTGTATTCTATTTACAGTTCGTGTACAGGGACTCACCAAAGTTTTTCTTACCATTACAGCCTATGGGCAGAATTTGCCTGTACCGCAATCGCAGCAACAAAAATCCTTCGACTAACTTGCAAATTTGTAAACATGTTCAGGTGCTATACAGAAATAACTATATAATTATTTGAATCTACACCCCGCGTAAAAAGATAGGTAAAAAGGGTTTTTTTTCTTTGATTTTTCATAAAATAACATTATCTAAATTGTGCTTATCATTTATTATTATCATGAAATAACACTATTCCCGGACTAATTTTTATTTTAAGACTAATTTAGAAACGTTTTAAGGCTAAAATTTTTCTAATTTAAGACTACACTCCGCAACAAAAAGATAGGAACGAAGGGTTTTTTTTTTTTTTTTTTTTTTTTTTTAATTTTTCATAAAATATACATTATCTAAATTGTGCTGATCATTTATTATCATAACAAAATATTATCATATCAAAAACATATTAAATATTTGAATCATATTCAAAACATTCATATTCAAAATAATCATATTTAAAAAAAAAAAAAAAAAAAAAAAAAAAAAAAAAAACTTTGTTCCTATTTTTTTGTCGCGGTGTGTAGTTTTAAATTAGAAAAATTTTAGTCTTAAAACTTTTCTAAATGAGTCTTAAACGAAAAATTAGTCCGGGAATAGTGTTATTTTATGATAATAATAAATAATATGCACGATTTAGATAATGTTATTTTATGAAAAATCAAAGAAAAAACCCTTTGTATCTATCTTTTTGTCGCGGGATGTATATTGTATAAAATTCATGTACTGGGATACCCCAAAGATTTTCTTATCACTACGGCCTACGGGCTGAATATTATATAAACGCATTTTAACATGGTTACACTGCATTAAACAAATTGAAATTAACATATATTATTGAGATGTTTAAAATGATTTTTTCCGTAGAAAAATGTGTGTTTAGATCTAATAATTAAACAGCAGGGCCTTACAAAAGTTTTCAGACTATGTCACGAAAATGAACCAAATTATATGAAATTTCGAACAATCATTCATGAGATACACAGAATGAGTTGGATAGTTTTTACTGGTGTATATAAGGTTTATGGCGTCGTTACAAGGACACACTAAAGAATTTCATGACATTAGAGCCTATGGACAAATTTTTATTTAAGCGCATTTTGACGCGATTTGTGTATTCAACAAAATGAAATTAACATGTATTTTTAAGATGCTTAAAAGCATGTTTTCTATAGAAAAATGTATGTATAGACAAATAATTTATATACAGGACCACGCAAAAGATATCCAACGATTTTTTGTAATCATCCAAATGATGTCAAGTTCTTTTCAGATATTAATGATTTGCAAAGAATTAGTTCTATAGTTTTTATTGGTGTATATAATAATTCTGGATGGTGTACAGACACGCATAAAAGGGTTTCGTACCATTAAGGTCTATAGACGGTATTTATTATAAGTGCATTTTAAAATGGTTACACTCCATTAAACATGATGAAATTAACATATGTTATTTAAATGTTTGAAAGCATGTTTTTCCATCTAAAATTGTAGGCATAAAATTGGTAATTTGTTTGCATGCAGGGTTACTCAAAATATTTCCAATATGTTATGCAATCATTTGGCATGAAATTCGGTACCAGTATTTATGAGTAAAAAGGAGTTAGCATGGGGCTGTGAGTTACAAAGGAATATATACATGCACATATATACAGATAGATACAGGTAGACAGATACAAGGGGAGAGGGGGGTTGAGTTGAGGAGGGCAGTAGCGCCTCTCAGAAAAATATCTGGTTATGTAGCGAGTTAATCATATATATATTTATTTATATACACATATTTATTTTAAATAATATGGTATAAAGAAAAATGGTTTGCTAAGACTGAGTGATACAAATTGGAGTTTGAGGTTTCTGAACTGCAGATGTACTAGTTACTAAATAGATCCGTCCCGAAAATGTCACACCTGTCACAAAATTAAAAATTAATAATAATTTTAGGAAATAAAATATTAGAATTGTTTTGTTAATTCTTTAGTATAATCAATACCTCCTGTAATACTGCGTCTTCGAACTGAGCTTTACTTTACGAAGGATCGGCCGATTACATCCAAGCCTCACCATTCTTTAGATATTATGAGAAGTGTTCATCGGATGTAATCCGCCGACCTTCTGTGACGTAAAGCTCAGTTAGGAGGCATTATTATAGGACGTATTGGTTTCTTGGTATATCACCTTAGTTTCTTGTCATGTATATTCTAAAGCATTTTAGATAAATTTTCATTTGCGAATGATAAATTGTTTTATATTTATTAAACAAAAAGCAGATACCACTTACACGATAAAAGAAAATTTGTGTGCTATATTCATCAGCACGAAACATGATTTTATATTATTTTATATAACAGCACCAATTACCGGTTAACATATATAAAATTTTAATCATAGATACACACGTTCAAGATTTTACACATGCAGGTTGGTGCATTTTGAACCATTAGCTACTGAAATGTGACCAAATGGAAAATTCTAGAAGTTGAGTAATACCAACACGACTTCTCAGCCAATATACACCCAAATTAAGTTTTTATAATGGTCATCTCACATATCAGGTTTAGGGCATTTTTACGTTATGGAAGTTGAGATATAACCTTCTGTACACGGATAAATTTTCAATAAAGTAGCGACACCTCGGAGACAACACGCACATAAATTGAATAAGTATATTTTCTCATAATGGCCCTCTCACATATCAAGTTTTGTGCAATTGTACAAAAAATGAGTAAGAACTTCCCGTAACTGTGAATAAATGCAGCATAACAGCGCTACCTTTTAGGAATATAATATGCACAAAAAACTGACAAATACCAATTTATGTAGATAAACTACTGATTTGGAGTCTACTTTTCGAAACTGAGTTTTTTCTATAATTACACGTTTTGACATCCACTGAATTCGAAAACCAACTTTGTATCAGTGACAACTTTTTCTTTTCTTTTTCTATCTGAAAGAAAGAAGCCTCTCGTATTAAAAGAAAGAAAAAAAAAATGTATGCTTGTTATTTCTTTTGCGAGGATATATATATATATATATATAACGTGCAGTTAACTACATACAGGACGATGTTTCGTGTCTAAACATCGTTCTGAAAAAAAAAAAAAATTAGAAACATGTTTTTTTTGAGAACCATCCCATAAATAAAAATAGATAAAAGGATCTTTACATGGAGGGAATCTTTATTTTACATTGCAGCCATGCATGTCTGAATAGCTGGAGGCAAAAGGCAGATGACATTGTACGAATTCTGAAAAAAAAAAGAAAAAATGTCATCACTGGAGCTTTTCGCGTGACCACATAACCCATTAAAAAAAATTACTTTTTAGCTGAAAATCACGACATTTTAAATGTGGCAGTAGTGCATTGTTACATATCATATTCAGTTTCTTTTTAACACTTTCCAAATATGGTTGAACATTGTTTATGCCTTACTTTTACTTGTCTGACTGTTCGAGCTTTAATTTTTGTAAATACCGTTAAATTGCTTCAAATTTCATGTTTTATCAAGGATCATTTAATATAATCTCTATTGTAAATCATATGCACCCATGGTACTACATTGTTAAAAATGTAGTCCTCAAAAATAAATAAAGAGACATATTCATTTCGGAATGAATGTTTTGTTTCAAGAAGGAAAACAAGCTTATCTCATTTTTGCAATACCGCATGTTTTCAAATTAATATCTATTCGCTTCATAATTTATTTTTAATAAAATAAAGGAACATCTTTAATAGAATTTCTAGAAAGTTAAACAGAAAGAATTCAAACACAAAATTTATTCCCTCATACCTCCAGAACTCTATTTCGAGGCGATTTCACACTGGTTTGCGGAAGTATACAACAATGAGAAATGTTTGAGATACTGGGATTTACGAAGCTCGATGCCAATTTTTGAGCATGTTAATATACTCGATATTAATAAATACATGGAATTTTCAAATTTGAGTATACAGTTGGCAGCAAAAGTATCCGAGCACTAGCAATAATCCCTGTCTGAAAAGGGTACACTTAATACTGCATTGTTAAATAAATCCTTGTCGAGTCATGTACTTAGTCAGTCTAAAGCCATGATTCAACAAGGATTTATTTAACAAAACAGTATTAAGTGTACTTTTTTGATATCGGAATTATTGGCTAGTGTTCGGATACCTTTGCTGCCGACTGTCTTTGCTTCGGAACTATCTTGAGTGTATCATACTCAAATTTGACACAATTTTACTCATTTTTGAGTAGTTTTGTTTCTTTATTTATTTTTAGTGTACAGTTATTTTCCCAGAAAATTTCAAATACGTTAAGTTCTATGGGTTGGAAAGAAATTGTTTAATACGCAAAGTTGTGTTAAATTAATATAAAATGCAAAAATGGCAACCTATATTTCTTGTCAAACTAAAAAAACATATTTACCATTTATCCTAGGATTACAGTAACTAGTTTCATTTCAAATTACTATTACCGGCCTTGTATTGCGAATAGTTATTTATAAATGAGGGGCATCTTCAAGTATAAGCAGTTGTCCCTTTATGAGGACCTATTTATCAGTATCATAAGTCGAATAGTATCGATTTGGTCTCGAAGAACAAGTTTGGACAGATTATTTTATTTTATTTATATTATATTAAAATAAGTATTTTTGTTTTCACATCTTTTTTTAAATTTATGCTAGTTAAGTTATTTATACCCTTTTTAAAATATGAATCGTTGTTTTTATTTTATTTAATAACTTATTTAGGCTCTTCTGCATTATGGTGTCAATTGATCATCTGTTTAGTTTTTGCATTCTACTTCTTTGTTACTTTATATATATATATATATGTGTGTGTGTGTGTGTGTTATATATTATTCATATGCTAAATATGAATAATATATAAGTAAATAAATATAATATAATAAGTAATAGTATAAGTAATGTAATAATAAGCTACCGAAGGCAGCTGGGACAAGAAAAAGTTGGCTAAAAGTATTAAAAAAATGCATTGTCATCATGTTCTGAGCTATTCTAAAAGTTTCAAATGTCTAGCTAGTCGGGAAGTTATGTGATTGTTGAATCATATAAATGGTAAAGAAGGCAGCAAGGACCCGAAACAATTGACTAAAAGTTTAAAAAAATGGATTGTCATCGTGTTTTGAGCTATTTTAAAAGTTTCAAATGTCTAGCTAGTCAGACGTTACTTAAATAAATTTTATGTTGAATCATATAAGCACTACCGAAGGCAGCGGGGACCCGAAACAATTGGCTAAAAGTATTAAAAAATGCATTGCCATCGTGTTTTGAGCTATTTTAAAAGTTTCAAATGTCTAGCTAGTTAGACGTTACTTAAATAAATTTTCTGTTGAATCATATAAACGCTACCAAAGGCAGCGGGGATACGAAACAATTGGCTAAAAGTATTAAAAAATGCATTGTCCTCGTGTTTTGAGCTATTTTAAAAGTTTCAAATGTCTAGCTAGTCGAGAAGTTACTTCAATAAATTTTCTGATGAATCATATAAACGCTACTGAAGGCAGCTGGTATCCGAAACAATTGGCTAAAAGTACTTAAAAATACATTGTCATCGTGTTCTGAGCTATTCTAAAAGTTTCAAATGTCTAGCTAGTAGGGAAGTTAGTTAAAAATCGATTGCAAGGTTTGTACTGGGCAAACAAACAAGCAAGAAACCGAGTTAGTAAAAACGAGGTAAAATAGGTTGAATGTGATAAGGTTTAGCATTAAAATTTACAGAGCTGTATTAAAATAATCAGATACATTGAAAGCTACGACAGGAACCGTTTGTGTCAAATGTTTTCAACACTTCCAAATTATGTGCTTAAGAATAGTTATGAATTTAATTAATTTATCTGTCTGTCTTTGTGTCCCACTGTTTGTCTTTTGTGTGATCATTTAGGCAAAGCACACTGAAAAACAATCCAATGAGCACGTATTATTGGAAAGTGTTAATACTCTATGTGAGCTGCATGTTTTTACGTTATTTATATACTTTTTTTTTTTTTTAAATATTTTTAACTTTTTAAAAATTCTGTTCCGAAGAGTTATTAGTTCATTATTAATTTATTTACTTTTTTTTTCCAGGTTTGCCTCTACCTCACACCTTGTATTTCGGCGTAAAATTCTATGCATCGGATCCGTGCAAACTTGTCGAAGAAGTCACCAGGTGAGATTCAATAATTCTCTTGAATAATAGTAAAACTTTTTGGGCTTATTCATCTCACATGATTAGCACGTTTGCTTTCAAAAGCATTTGACACGACTTTATGCATCATACATATTTCGCGCAAATTGTTGTTTGCAGACCGTTTTCGCATTTATTTTCTTAATAATAGAAGCTCAAATTTCTCAACACTAACGCTTGTAAATGACGTCATGATGTCATAATGTCACAGTAACAACGAACCTAGTAACATAGAAACATGTATTGATGCCATAGTAACATAGAATCAATGTATTGCAATAAAGAACGTAAAGTTTTGTCCATGTTTTCTATGCGTACATTTCGAAAAAAAAAAAAATAATAATAATAATAATAATAATAATAATAATAACGAAAAGAATAATTTAACAGTTAAATTTACATCACGATCGTAATAATGTATTGAGAAGGAGAAAATAAAATTTTATCCACATGGTTTGCATGGTTAGAAGATTCGTTCGTTGATCCTCAATACATAAAACAAAACAAATTTTATTTTTAGTATAAATTGTTTCCGTTGTTATGCGGAATTTTAATAAGTCAGGGGAAAATAATAATAATAAAATAAATATGTAAATTTCATGTCACAAGAAATTAATAATATAAATAAATAAATAGACATGTGGTTATACAATTTGAATTAAAGGATTACGACGTCATTTTGTTATTTCTTAGACTTCAAAACACATAAATATCATGATGTAAAACACGAGGCCATTTGTTTTAAATATGTCAAACAAAGTTTAATAATTTGAACTCGCTTGGAGAAATAAATTTTTAAATACATGAGCTAAAATTAAAAGTTAAGCAGGCGCCGACTGACTAGTTTATAGAGAAATGTAAGATGGATACGCCTCTTTTCTGCTGTTTCACCTAAAAAAAAGTATGAGAGTTTCGATTTTGAACATACATAACTTGGCTAGAGTGATTTGTAAAAAATTTACAAATTTTTTCAATTTGTTTATGCGTCAAATTTGATACTGCGTGAAAAGATTTTATTACATATATATATATATATATATATTTCTGTAGGAAAATGAGTTAAACTAGTACGTTCTGGCCATCACAAAACTTTCTTCTATACGATGAGTGGCGAACCTGCGGCCCACGAGGAGACTAACAATATTTAAAATTTGTCAACTTTGGTTAATAGATGAAAAAAATGATAATTTCGTTCTGACTTTTCGAAGCGAAAATGTCTTTCAACAATTATGGTAGCTAAAGAACCAACACTGTTGTAATGAAATATTATTAGATCCATGATTAATTATTTTTATTGCAGTTATTAATGTATAGTCATAAATATTTCACGATTCTATATTGTTAATTTATGAAAGAAAATTAATGTATTCTGCTTCAAATTTCCCCCCTGCCCTCCACCCAAAAAAGTATATGCATACATGATTCATACACTCATAAACATATAAGTACACACACACACACACACACACACACATATATATATGTATGGTGCGGCCCGTCTGAATAAAATAGATTTCCAATGCGGCCCACCAAATGTTTTGGATTGGACAATTATATACTATTATATACTCTTCTTTGTAACAACGCCACCTACCGGTACTTTACTTACATACAGTCGGCTGCAAAATTATTCGAGCACTAGCCAATAATTTCTATATTTAAAAAGTACACTTAAGACTGTTTTGCTAAGTAAATCCTAATCGAATGATGTTCTTAGACTGATTAAGAACATGACTCGACAAGGATTTATTTAACAAAGCTGTATTAAGTGTACTTTTTTTTGGCAAGGATTATTGCTAGTGCTCGAATAATTTTGCAGCCGACTGTATATACGTTCGGAAAGAAAAAAATGTGTACTACACTGAAAAAAAAATTCTGTGACTGGGATTTAGAAGCTAAATTGGGGCTCTAGTAAAAATATTTCCACGTTATCCTTATAAATTGTAGTTCCCTTTGCTAGCAAGTTCCAGAAACCTCTCTTCAAATTCTAGAGCGTTTTCCTATATTATCGTGGTTAAGCTTATTTAAAATTCTCAGGAAATAAATGCAAACACAAAAGGCGAGTTTTATGTAACTATAATTTTAGTTTTTGACCTAATTCTAGGAAACTAAACAAGAATTTCTCGCAATACAAAGAATTCATAATATTGTTTTATCATCTAGAAAATATAGACTAGATATTCTCGATCATTTCGTCTATACGGATTATTTGTTTATCTTATACAAAGAACTTGGAAATCTATATTTCTAGATTAGGGATTCAGAAAGTGACTACTTATTCCTTCTAGATGAGAATGGTATATTTTTACTTTCTCCTATATTCAATAGAAGAAAATATTGGATTCGTAAAAATTTTAGACTCCAGGTTTCCGAGAAATTTACGCGTTCTGAGAAGTGTAGAACAAGATTTAACCATTTTTAGAAAATGTTTGTGTGTGTGTGTGTGACAAAATTTTGTGGGAACTATATCTCAGGAACTACTGCATAAAATTTCATACAAATTGGTATTTTTAGTTGCACCTTCACTTAAATTAGAGCTTTGGTGAAAATTGTCCAACAGTTGGCGTTGCTATCCTCTTTTTTTCTAAATTTTTAACATGGCCGTATAGGACAAAATTTCGCACAAATGTGCATAAAGAGAATTTTTTTTAATAATCATTATGAAATTAAAAATAATTATTCATAATAGTGATAGTCAACTGGGCAAAAAATTGTCTATATGTAGAAGCATCGCTTCACACCCCTACCTACTCGAGGGGAAGGGGGTAAAGTTTCAATTAATGGGTATCCAACTTGTCAATACCTTTAAAACAAATGGTCGAAGTATCGATAAGTTAAAATAAAGGGGTCTTTTTTTTTTTTTTTTTTTTTTTTTTAACAGCAACAACAAAAATAAAAATAAATAATTTGGTGTGTCGCTCACACGACTTTCTCTTACCCTGAAATTTAACACTATAAATAAAGATAGGAAATTAAAGGGTAAGATAAGAGTACTGTTATGCAAACCTATGTTAAAACAATTCAAATTAGGCTTCGGAGTAGCTTTATTTGACAAGTAATTCTGTGTGAGGGGGGCCACCACCTCCCTCAACCCCCCATTTCACTAATGTACTTACATTTCTATAGAATTCGAATCTGTTATTAAATTCAAAAGTCCATTTAAAATTATTGAGACAACTTTCACAACAACATTCCTTGAAACTTATCAATCTTGATCAAACTTTTCTGCTAACACACATATTAACTTCAAATACATTTGGATCGCCTGAAATTATTTGTTTTTAATTTATTTTAACAGACACAGGCAAAGATCAAACTATAAAACTTGACTTCGGTATTCAGGAGGCCTCAAAACGTCTAAATATTGAAATAACAAAGCGTGAATATTTAGCTTAAAAAAAAAAAAAAAAAAAAAAAAAAAAAAAATACATTATTTACCATATGGCTATGAGGAATTAATTTCAATTCTTGAGCAGTTTCCCTGGACATGGTAAAATATTGCAGTAAAGTATACTTCCACTAACAATAAAAAAGAATGTTATGGCTTAAATATTGGTAGCCCTGTGTATCTTCTAAAAATTATGTGCACATTACGTGGAAGACATAAATACAGTCCTATATTAATAACACACGGCACAACCTGAAGTACACTTGCATCAATTTTCAAGTATTGTCGTGCTGTCTAGTTCTTTTGTATAGCCCTATAAACGAACAGTGAATGATTTCTATAGCATATTCTACATGAAACATATTTTTAAGTATATAAAATATATACTCGTTTCATTTGGTTTAGTGCAGTCAATAGATGTTAAACTCTACTGACTTGCAATTTTCCCCATAGACGTAATGTATTTGAATTCTCTTGGGTGTCCCTGTACACGAAACATTTTCTTGATCTCAACAAAAGTTTAATGTAGCATCCCTATATCATACACATACAGAATACCAAGTTTAGACTTTTTGCTATAATTTGTTTTTGAGATATCTGATAACAGATAGACACACACACAGACCAACCGCTAAAAACAGGATTTTCGGATTCAGGGGACCATAAAAAATGTAAATAAAATAAAAACTCAATTTAGTAATTTTGACCCAAACACAATACTTTCTCTACCTTATGGGTAAAAGAAAGTTAAAAGAGTGGATTTGTATAGGAAAATGTAGAAGAATGTGTTGTAGTGACCATAACATGCTAATTTTTGCTTAGTGTAAGTTTATATTTATGGAATTTTACATAAATTGCATTATTTAATTTCTCTTATTACAGATACCAATTCGTTCTTCAGTTGAAACAAGATATTCTACAAGGACGGCTCCCAGTGGAAGAAGATTTAGCCGCTGAACTTTTTGCTCTCTCTTTACAATGTAAGTATGGTATTTCTAAGGAGGTATTTAATCTTGACCAAAGTAACTTTTTCTGTAAGTTTTAACATAACTATTTTACTTATAATCAATACACTACCTTTCCACAAATTCGACAGAATAAATCGAATTTCGTTCAAAACAATTGAACATCAACCCACTCTCAATAAAATAATAATAATAGAAATAATAATAGGGGTTTTATCAATATTTATTTACAATCAACAAACGCTATATTATCATTAATTGAATAAAAATAAAAATCTGAGTAAAACCCCTTATATTTTTGTTGTAGGATGATTTGCACCAAACGTTGATGGGCACATATTTATGTCATGGTACAACTACATATCAATTAGTATGAAATTTTTTGCAGTAGTTCCTGAGACACAGTTTCCACATATTTTGCCACGCACAGGCAGACATTTTTTAAAAATGATCCAATCAGGTTCTAATCCTCTCAAAACGTCTAAATCCATCTAAAATCCTAAGTCGCAAATTTTTAATGGAAAATACTTTCTTCTATTGAATATAGAAGTAAGTAATAAATCAACTCTAGAGTATTTCGACGCAGGAAGAGGATCTTGCTATGCGATGCGATATATGCAAAAAGTCAGAAATGCCTACTTATTTGTGTGCATATAATACATTAACGGCCCTCTTCACTTACCGTCGCCGGAAGCTCGAGCCAATGTTGTTGTATGGGGAAATTTTCTTTACAAATAACTTATTAACTAATACATATTTTTAAATTCTGTTTTCACATTCAGAAAGTTCCCAACAGTTAAATGGACGGACCTTTCTTAAAAATGTATTTTTTTAATTTTTAATATATTATTTTAAAATTGCAAAATGAAAAAATTTGACAAGTTGAAAATTCGTATTTTGCAGCTTTAAAATAAAATATAAAAAATTAAAAAATAATTTTTTAGAAAAGGTCCGTCAATTTAGCAGCTGGGAATTTTCAGAATGTGAAAACAGAATTTAAAAATATGTATTAGTTAATAAGTTATTTGTAAAGAAAGATTCCCCATAGAATAACATTAGTTTCGGCTTCCGGCGGCGGTGAGTGAAGAGGGCCCTTAATTTCCTTTATTATAAATTCTCAGACTGATAGACAGATCGAACGTTAAAATAAAGGTCCATAGAAATTTCCCTTCCGGTCGGGATGGGGTGAAATGATAGCGTTTGTATGCAAACTAGAAGATTAATTTGCTATGGCGATACGACGCGAGGTCGAATGAACAGCTTTTAAACCAAAATATCCTTATCATCCTGAATCATCTGCAACTATCGAACCATCAATCATTTTCTTGTTCCGCATATCAATTATCGGTCGATGATTAGACACATAAAATGATAAGAAAGTTGTAAAGTGACTTTGAATACACGACTACAAACGCAATTTTTTTTTTCTCATCCTTGTATTTTTTGTACTGCAAATACTTTTCATCCGCGTTCAAAAGTGTTTATTGCTTTTTTTTTTTTTTTTTTTGTGTGTGTGTGTGTATCATTGTGTATGTATATCCAGAATCTTTTAGGAAAACGGCTGATCGCAGAGCTACACACATTTGCATGGAGGTTCGTAATGACCTCTCCTGATGCACCTCGAAGCCCGATTTTCGAATATTTGATTAGTTTTTTCTTAATTAATTAAAATTTGAAAATAATAATCTTTTAATTTGATAAATAAGCCATTTAAATTTTATCCATAATTTAATTGTTCCAATTTTTTTTTTTTCTCGACAGAAAAAAAAAAAAAAAAAAAAAAAAAAAAGAGTACATTAATTTAAAATGAGGAAAATAAATTAGAAAAATTAGAAAATAACTCAGTCGAAATATCATAAGTCGATATATAACATCGTTACAAATAAGGTAGTACCAAATGAAAGGGAAAATGTTTGTGAATCCGATGGATTAAACAGCTTATCGATCGGACAATTAGATTTTTTAAAATTAACTAAAGTATGAATTTTAGGTGGCAACAGCAGAATATTGTATGTGTGATATATTCCGAATCAGGTACAGAAGACTTCATTTGAATTGCAACTGTTGTTAAAATGCAAACTCATTATTTTAGTGAAACTAAAAAATAAATACTCTTGTGAAAAAAACTTAACAAAGTTTTAATAATAATACGAAATAGTACATAACCATTCCTTTTAACATCCTGTTCATACAGGAAAATCATAAAAACATGCATCACATATATACGTGATTCCTAGCATGTGTAAAAATTACAGAGAAGTTCAGGAGAACGACTTCTCTCTACACAGTGCATAATCCAAGTCGAGTTATTTCTGATTTTTCAGTCCTTCAAAATTTTGATGAGATGCAAAGGGGAAGTGGGAGGGAGGGGGGAACTATTTCCCCACAAGATGACAACAAATCAGAAAGTTTTTGGTCACGTGAGATACATAAGTTCACACCTAGTTTAATAGTTCATTGATGTTTGCTCCGCGTCAAAATGTCTGGGTACCACCTTCGCCTGGGAGCGCAAGGCGGCATTATCAAAGTCGAGCGTGAAATTGCGGCAACTTTGTATCTGAGAGTGTGAAAGGATGCACGGAATGTCCGTTTTCATGATTTCGCAGACAGAGTGGCACCTCGGACCTCACACTGGCAGTCGAGTACAAAGAAAACCTTGACGATGTCACATATGGAAACCGTTAGGAGAAATAAAAAAAATCTGCTTCACATTAGGTCGCATGTTTTTGAAGTGGGATTAAAAGTTGCAGTTTTTAAATTTTTTTAAATTTTCTCTCACGAACATAAAAATATAGTATACAGCTTGTACCCCACAAGACCAACTTGCATTTCAAATTTCATCAACTTTTTTGGTTAATAAACAAAAAAGCTACTTTTTTTTTTTTTTTTCAAATTAAATTTTATTCTAACTTCGAGAAGATTTATGTGATACGATACATTAAGAATTTGGGTTTTTTAAATTTTTTTTAAATACATCATTTAAACTTTATGAACCATGTTTTTATTTTATCAGTTTCATTAATAGATCCTGCTGGGTGATATTTTAAATTTTGGTGTTGAAGTACACCGAACGTTTTTCGATAAGAAGTTTAACATATCAACAGCCATTTGAATCTAAGTAGCGCATCAAAAATATAAAAAACATAAATGATATTTTTTTAATAGAAAGTTTACAAAAAAAAATGCAGTTGTAAAGATAGCAAATTTATTTCAACAAGCACTATTTTAAACTTAAAAACCATTAAAAATGTAAGCAAAATATGAAGGATTCTTATGTATAAACAAAAAGGTGTCTGATAAAATTATTAGCAAAATTGTCTTCCCTTTTTTCATACAAAAAAAAAAAAAAAAAATAAATAAAAAAATAAATAAATAAATCCATCGCTAATATGGCGACAAAAATTCAAAAGCCGCCAATGGAGCGACATAATAAAGTTGTGTATTAGCACGATAATGTTTAATTATTTATTTTTTTTTAATATAATAATCACTATGCTAATTTATCATATAAACAAATGAGTCTCTGTGTGTGACTGCACTTGCACGCTGTCGAATAGGAATATTTGATTAATTCAAATTAATATTTAAATAAATAAATAAATAAATAAAAATATGTTCAATGGGAAATAAGTATAAAAATAAAAATATTAGTTGTCTAAAATACGGCAGAAATAGTGCTCATAGCATATTGTTACAAGGGATTAAGTCTAAAATGGTGACAAAAATTCAAAAGTCGCCAAAGAGAACTATATTAAGGCTGTACTATAATCAGGTTTACAAACTATGAATTATATATAACCACAAAAAATTAATTGTCTCATGCGACAGACATAGCCGGTCATAGCATACTGTAATATTTGGCGTGAAATTGCTGTCATTTTATGGTTGATTGGATAAACAAAATAACCATAGGATATAACGTAAAAGCAAATATTATGTGCACCACGTATAGTGTTGTTCATATGTTACTGGAATTCAAATATAAAAGGGATACTTAAATTTTTTCGATACTATCTATTTCGATACTGTTATATAATAAGCACCTAAATGGAAACTCATTGGTAAACCATTGTCGCAAGAAATAAGGGCAGGCGTCCGAGTTTCAGCGGATGACCAATAAGGCAGCAGGGACCTGATGTGAGCTTTTGAGTAATTTCAGTATATTATTTTATTTTTTTAAAGCTATGTAGAAAAGAGTTTCCTTTAAATTTAGTGACCAGCGAAGCGGGCAAAGTCTGCTACTTTAAAATATAGTAGGTTTTAACTAAAATATGAAGGGGGAAAAAAAGCATTCATAAATATACATTTAAATTTATTTTTCATTATTATTGTTTCTATTTAATTATTTAATTGTCATAACAAAATCTACTATTATTACATACATTTCTAATTTCTATTTAGCACTTATATCATAAAATTAATTTAAGGAAAATTTCTCTCCTTAGTTTAAATTGTTCAAATAACGTATGTTGTGGCCATCTCAAAACTTTCTTCTACATTTTCCTATACAAAATCACTAAGTAAAAATAATTTATTAAAATTATAATTTATTAAAGTTATTTTCTAAGGTGAATGCAGACGATTTTTTTCTTAGAAAACTATAACACTAAATGACCAAAGACAGTCCATTTTATGTTCTATTACGAAACCTTAAAAAAAGATTTTTTTTTTTTTTTTTTTTTTTTTTTTTTTTCACGATAAAAAGGAAAAGAAATCAATAGCTTTGTTTTATATCCTCACAGCTTATGGTTCAACCATTCGTTTTTAAGGTACGAGTTCTTTTGATGGATAACCAATATTAAAAATTTGCCAACGCTCGCCACCCCCTCGGGAGGGGACTGGCTTTTAAGGAGGGAGAGCGTTGCTTCTACAATTTTTTTTTTCCTAGTTGAATATTACTATTATAAATTATTCTTTTTCATTTCAAAATGATTAGTTAAAAATAATTCCCATTCTGCATATTTATTTTTTCTATACCGCCATGTTAAAAACTTAGAAAAAGCTTCATAGCAACGCCACGTGTTGGGTCATTTCCCCAAAAAGTTGCCAAGCAGTAATTTATGTCAAAATGCAACTGCATATCAATTTGTACGAAATTCTGTTCTGTAGATCCTGAGATACAGTTACCACAAAATTTTTGTCAGACACATACAGACAAACATACCGACAATCATTTTCAATAAATGCTTAAAACGTATTCTAGACTTCTCAAAACGTGTAAATCCATCAAAAATCCGAAGTCGAAAATTTTTGCGAAATCATTACTTTTTTTTTTTTTTTTTTTTTTTTTTTTTTTAACTTTCCGAACACTATAGTGAGGAAAGTATTGTAATTATGTCAAAAATCCGAATTTGAGATTTTGATGTTTCTATACGTTTCGAGGTCCCCTGAGTCCGTTTCCACTATTTTTACGATGATCTATGTATGTGTGTGTATATGCGTGTGAGTGAACACGCTAGCGTCTAAACGCTTTGCTCGAATGAGCTGTAAGTTAGTAGGCATGTTGGAAGTCACCGTAGCACGAACCCTATTGATTTTTGTGAATTTAGCACTTACAGTTTTTTTTTTACAGGGACACAAAGAAAAATTCTTTATCATTATGGTCTATGGGACCCAATTTTTAAAAGTGCGATAGCCTCTAAACGCCTTATTCAACTGAGCTGAAAATGTACACGAATATTAAAAATCACTGTTGCACTAACTATAAGCATTTTGGTGAATCTAGCATTTATAGGATTTTACAGGGACACAATGAAAAATTCTTTATCATTATGATCTATGGAGCCAAATTTTTTAAAGTGTGATAGCGTCTAAACGTTCAGTAGCGTTAAATAAAACATCGTGAAATATATGGAGAAAAATGCTCAAACACTCTATTATAGTTTTCTCTCTTTTGTTTATTTAACAACTGTATTTCTTTACTTTATCTACAAAACTGTTAATTAATCAATGTTCGGAAAGTGGAGTGGAGTCACTCCAGATATGTATATATATATATATATATATACTATTGAATACAGAAGAAATTAATTATAATGGATAAATAAAATCTTAAATTTTCGTTACTTCACTGTTAATCTTTTATTCAACAGTAATAAATAATATTGAAATCCGTGGGTATGTAGTATGTATAAACTTTTGAAGCGTGTTTCTTCTTCAATATTCAAAAAATATTTGAATATCACACTACAACTTTGAGATAGATTTTAAATGAAAATTTAAAAATACATTAAGCAGTAATTAACTCTGACAACAAGTTTTTCCATAGAATAAAATATGATTTAGCTGCCGACAACGATTATGAAACCCTTAATTTAGCAAAACTCTGATTTAAATTAGAGATGATTAGATTTTGGCGTGTATTTCTATATAAATAACACTGGTATTTTTTTTCTTTTAATGAATAGGCCCGTAAGGCCGAGACCTACAGTCGGTAACAAAAGTGTCCGAACACTAGCAAAAGTTCCTATGTAAAAAAACCCACACTTAACACTGTTTTGATAAATAAATCCTTGTCGAATCATGTTCTTAGTCTAAGAACACGATTCGATAAGGATTTATTTAACAAAACTGTATGAAGTGTACTTTTTTCACATAGGAATTTTTGCTAGTGGTCGGACACTTTTGTTACCGACTGTACACATCAGCGGCGTAGCGTAGGTTTACACTGAGAAAAAATTCTATAACTGACATCTCGAATCTAAATTATGGCTCTAGAAAAAATAGTTCAATGTCATCCTTACAAATTCTAGTTCCCATTGAAAGCGAGTTTTAGAAACCTCTATTAGAATTCTAGAGCGTTTGGCTATATTATCGAGGTCAAACGACTTACAAAAGTCTCTACAAATAAATGCGAGTACAAGAGGGGAGTTTTATCAACTATAATCTTGGTGCATGACCCAATTCTAGAAAATCAAGCGAGAATTTCTCGCAATGCAAAGAATTCAGAATAGTCAGAATATTGTTTCATAGTCTAGAAATGTATAGACTTGAAATTCTCGATCATTTCGTCTATTCAGCTTATTGGCGCGCCTTATACGCATAGTTCGGAAATCTATATTTCTAGCTTATGGATTTAGAAAATGACCACTTATTCATTCTAGTTGAAGGTGGTATATATTTTTTTCTCAGTGCAGAGCACCCTAGCCAATCCAAAATTATGACCCCTTCTCTTTCCGGTAATCATATAATTTTCTCATAAACTCATGTAAATGTAGGCTGGAATCCCTTAGAAAGATCCCAATGGAGTGAACTCCACCTATAGGCTTATGACCCTAACGCAGTCATTTGGTCTTTATCTCATACAACAACCACAACTTTCCGGTGATCGTGGTGTGGATGTTAAAGCCGATTAAGTATATGGGAGTCCTAACCCTACATGGAGTGTCAGCATAGGGAGTCTTTCTAAGAGGTCCTAACACTCCGCTGTCATGCGAATTGCAGAGAAAATCACCGAAAATATGGAACTGTTAAGCCGACGAGTACGATTTGTGTTCGAATCCGACCATTCCCGTCCCTTAGCTTCGAGAGCCTTATCTCTTGGCTACTACTGGTGGCTTACTTTTTGCGGTTATGGACGCAATCGCACAGTTTTAGCGTGACGTTTAACGTAAACAATTTATATTTATAAATAATTCAAAAGATATTTATAAATTTCCATTTTTTTATGTAATAAAATTATTTTCTTTTCAGCCATTTTTCTTTTTTACGATATACGTACAAGGCTATTTTGTGTAGGTATACGTCTGCATTATTCACATAAGCAAACATAGGGCTCAAAAAGTAAAGAATAAAAAATAAATAAATAAATAAAAAGCACGCCGTAATGCAAAAAATTCCTGAAGTTTGAATTTTTTTTTTTTTTTTTATTTGTATTAAAATTTAATAAATCGTTATAAACAATTTCTTTTCAACTTTTATACATTGTTAAATCGCGAATTTAATGATTTCTAACTTTTTAACATTAAACATATGGAAATTTATAAAAATTATCTGAACATCGAGAAATATTTAGGAATGTGAACGAAGTTTGCTTTTTAGGAGAAATTCTCAAAACACCGTGCTCCGATAAAAAATCTGCATTTATTTGTTGTGCAAGTTGTCGACAAAATTTATGTTTTTCTTGTTTTTATGATAAATATCATCCAGGTTTGTATATTCGTAAAGATGAATGATTGAAAGAATTGCTAATGCTATAAACGTATAATCATAAATATTCATTATATTTAATAATATGTTATTTTATAAAAAATAAATGAAAATGTTTAAAAGAACTGTGGCTTTTGTATTTATTTTATCTACAGTTCTAAGTTCTAATCGTTAAAAAGTTAGAAATCATTACATTCGCGATTTAACAATGTATAAAAGTTGAAAAGAAATTGTTTATAACGATTCATTAAATTTTAATACAAATTAAAAAAATTTGTTTTTTCAAACTTCAGGAATTTTTTTCTCGGCGATGGCTAAGTAGTGCGCTGTAGGGTTTGAGTATATGAATACACTCACTGAGTGCTAATTACGCGTGGAACCTCCGTTCGATTTGTGGACCCCACATCATTGCCGTCTCCTTGTCAGTTTTTTTTTTTTAATCAACGTACAACACAAATCATTATCGTCCTATTACTTATTAACCTCTAGGAAGATAAAACTGCCTATTTGTTCTGAAACTCGAAAAATATTCAATATATAGATTTATTAATTCTTTTACATATGTTAAAGAAACAAAAAAAATGTAATGATGGTGGCGATTCATAAAAATTTAATATAATGCGATTTACGTTACATCGAGGTAAAATACAGGGCGGTTTTGTAAAACATCAATAAAAGAAGAAAACACTATCTTAAAAATATGAGACACAAATGAGGTCACATAATTTATTATTGTTTGTTTTATTCTTTATTTGTGAATTATTTAAAGAAGGACAAAACGAAAGAAATCCATCCTCATCAATCTTAGATGGCTATGTCTGCGAGAGAAATCCTTTCTCGTGAAAAGTTGATGGATTCATACTAGCAAGGGAAATCCTTCCTTGTCGAATATTGAGGGAAATCCTTCCTCGATGTTGTTTGATGGATTCAATATCAGTGAGGGAAATCCTTCCTCGTCAATCTTAGATGGCTATGTCTGCGAGGGAAATCCTTCCTCGTGAAAAATTGATGGATTCATACTAGCAAGGGAAATATTTCCTTGTGGAGCATTGAGGGAAATCCTTCCTCGATGTTGTTTGATGGATTCAATATCAGTGAGGGAAATCGTTCATCTTCAATCTTAGATGGCTATGTCTGCGAGGGAAATACTTTCTCGTGAAAAATTGATGGATTCATACTAGCAAGGGAAATCCTTCCTTGTCGAACATTCAGGGAAATCCTTCCTCGATGTTGCTTGATGGATTCAATATCAGTGAGGGAAATCCTTCCTCGTCAATCTTAGATGGCTATGTCTGCGAGGGAAATCCTTTCTCGTGAAAAATTGATGGATTCATACTAGCAAGTGAAATCCTTCCTTGTCGAACATTGACGGAAATCCTTCCTGGATGTTGTTTGATATATTCAATATCAGTGAGGGAAATCCTTCCTCGTCAATCTTAGATGGCTATGTCTGCGAGGAAAATTCTTCCTCGTGAAAAATTGATGGATTCATACTAGCAAGGGAAATCCTTCCTTGTAGAGTATTGAGGGAAATCCTTCCTGGATGTTGTTTGATGGATTCAATATCAGTGAGGGAAATCCTTCCTTGTAAATCTTAGATGGCTATGTCTGCGAGGGAAATCCTTCCTCGTGAAAAATTGATGGATTCATACTAGCAAGGGAAATATTTCCTTGTGGAGCATTGAGGGAAATCCTTCCTCGATGTTGTTTGATGGATTCAATATCAGTGAGGGAAATCGTTCATCTTCAATCTTAGATGGCTATGTCTGCGAGGGAAATACTTTCTCGTGAAAAATTGATGGATTCATACTAGCAAGGGAAATCCTTCCTTGTCGAACATTGAGGGAAATCCTTCCTCGATGTTGATTGATGGATTCAATATCAGTGAGGGAAATCCTTCCTCGTCAATCTTAGATGTCTATGTCTGCGAAGGAAATCATTCCTCGTGAAAAATTGATGGATTCATACTAGCAAGGGAAATCCTTCCTTGTCGAACATTGAGGGAAATCCTTCCTCGATGTTGTTTGATGGATTGAATATCAGTGAGGGAAATCCTTCCTCGTCAATCTTAGATGGCTATGTCTGCGAGGGAAATCCTTCCTCGTGAAAAATTGATGGATTCATACTAGCAAGGGAAATCCTTCCTTGTCGAACATTCAGGGAAATCCTTCCTCGATGTTGCTTGATGGATTCAATATCAGTGAGGGAAATCCTTCCTCGTCAATCTTAGATGGCTATGTCTGCGAGGGAAATCCTTTCTCGTGAAAAATTGATGTATTCATACTAGCAAGGGAAATCCTTCCTTGTGGAGCATTGAGGGAAATCCTTCCTCGATGTTGTTTGATGGATTCAATATCAGTGAGGGAAATCCTTCCTCGTCATTCTTAGATGGCTATGTCTGCGAGGAAAATCCTTCCTCGTGAAAAATTGATGGATTCATAGTAGCAAGGGAAATCCTTCCTTGTCGAACATTCAGGGAGATCCTTCCTCGATGTTGTTTGATGGATTCAATATCAGTGAGGGAAATCCTTCCTCGTCAATCTTAGATGGCTATGTCTGCGAGGGAAATCCTTCCTCGTGAAAAATTGATGGATTCATACTAGCAAGGGAAATCCTTCCTTGTGGAGCATTGAGGGAAATCCTTCCTCGATGTTGTTTGATGGATTCAATATCAGTGAGGGAAATCGTTCATCATCAATCTTAGATGGCTATGTCTGATAGGGAAATACTTTCTCGTGAAAAATTGATGGATTCATACTAGCAAGGGAAATCCTTCCTTGCCAAACATTGAGGGAAATCCTTCCTCGATGTTGTTTGATGGATTCAATATCAGTGAGGGAAATCCTTCCTCGTCAATCTTAGATGTCTATGTCTGAGAGGGAAATGCTTCCTCGTGAAAAATTGATGGATTCATACTAGCAAGGGAAATCCTTCCTCGATGTTGTTTGATGGATTGAATATCAGTGAGGGAAATCCTTCCTCGTCAATCTTAGATGGCTATGTCTGCGAGGGAAATCATTCCTCGTGAAAAATTGATGGATTCATACTAGCAAGGGAAATCCTTCTTTGTCGAACATTCAGGGAAATCCTTCCTCGATGTTGCTTGATGGATTCAATATCAGTGAGGGAAATCCTTCCTCGTCAATCTTAGATGGCTATGTCTGCGAGGGAAATCCTTTCTCGTGAAAAATTGATGGATTCATACTAGCAAGTGAAATCCTTCCTTGTCGAACAATGAGGGAAATCCTTCCAGGATGTTGTTTGATGGATTCAATATCAGTGAGGGAAATAATTCCTCGTCAATCTTAGATGGCTATGTCTGCGAGGAAAATTCTTCCTCTTGAAAAATTGATGGATTCATACTAGCAAGGAAAATCCTTCCTTGTGGAGCATTGAGGGAAATCCTTCCTCGATGTTGTTTGATGGATTCAATATCAGTGAGGAAAATCGTTCATCATCAATCTTAGATGGCTATGTCTGATAGGGAAATACTTTCTCGTGAAAAATTGATGGATTCATACTAGCAAGGGAAATCCTTCCTTGCCAAACATTGAGGGAAATCCTTCCTCGATGTTGTTTGATGGATTCAATATCAGTGAGGGAAATCCTTCCTCGTCAATCTTAGATGTCTATGTCTGCGAGGGAAATCCTTCCTCGTGAAAAATTGATGGATTCATACTAGCAAGGGAAATCCTGCCTTGTCGAACATTGAGGGAAATCCTTCCTCGATGTTGTTTGATGGATTGAATATCAGTGAGGGAAATCCTTCCTCGTCAATCTTAGATGGCTATGTCTGCGAGGGAAATCCTTCCTCCTGAAAAATTGATGAATTCATACTAGCAAGGGAAATCCTTCCTTGTCGAACATTCAGGGAAATCCTTCCTCGATGTTGCTTGATGGATTCAATATCAGTGAGGGAAATCCTTCCTCGTCAATCTTAGATGGCTATGTCTGCGAGGAAAATTCTTCCTCGTGAAAAATTGATGGATTCATACTAGCAAGGGAAATCCTTCCTTGTGGAGCATTGAGGGAAATCTTTCCTGGATGTTGTTTGATGGATTCAATATCAGTGAGGGAAATCCTTCCTTGTAAATCTTAGATGGCTATGTCTGCGAGAGAAATCCTTTCTCGTGAAAAATTGATGGATTCATACTAGCAAGGGAAATCCTTCCTTGTGGAGCATTGAGGGAAATCCTTCCTGGATGTTGTTTGATGGATTCAATATCAGTGAGGGAAATCCTTCCTTGTAAATCTTAGATGGCTATGTCTGCGAGGAAAATACTTCCTCGTGAAAAATTGATGGATTCATACTAGCAAGGGAAATCCTTCCTTGTCGAACATTCAGGGAAATCCTTCCTCGACGTTGCTTGATGGATTCAATATCAGTGAGGGAAATCCTTCCTCGTCAATATTAGATGGCTATGTCTGCGAGGGAAATCCTTTCTCGTGAAAAATTGATGGATTCATACTAGCAAGTGAAATCCTTCCTTGTCGAACATTGAGGGAAATCCTTCCTGGATGTTGTTTGATGGATTCAATATCAGTGAGGGAAATCCTTCCTCGTCAATCTTAGATGGCTATGTCTGCGAGGAAAATTCTTCCTCGTGAAAAATTGATGGATTCATACTAGCAAGGGAAATCCTTCCTTGTGGAGCATTGAGGGAAATCCTTCCTGGATGTTGTTTGATGGATTCAATATCAGTGAGGGAAATCCTTCCTTGTAAATCTTAGATGGCTATGTCTGCGAGGGAAATCCTTCCTCGTGAAAAGTTGATGGATTCATACTAGCAAGGGAAATCCTTCCTTGTGGAGCATTGAGGGAAATCCTTCCTCGATGTTGTTTGATGGATTCAATATCAGTGAGGGAAATCGTTCATCATCAATCTTAGATGGCTATGTCTGCGAGGGAAATACTTTCTCGTGAAAAATTGATGGATTCATACTAGCAAGGGAAATCCTTCCTTGCCAAACATTGAGGGAAATCCTTCCTCGATGTTGATTGATGGATTCAATATCAGTGAGGGAAATCCTTCCTCGTCAATCTTAGATGTCTATGTCTGCGAGGGAAATCCTTCCTCGTGAAAAATTGATGGATTCATACTAGCAAGGGAAATCCTTCCTTGTCGAACATTGAGGGAAATCCTTCCTCGATGTTGTTTGATGGATTGAATATCAGTGAGGGAAATCCTTCCTCGTCAATCTTAGATGGCTATGTCTGCGAGGGAAATCCTTCCTCGTGAAAAATTGATGGATTCATACTAGCAAGGGAAATCCTTCCTTGTCGAACATTGAGGGAAATCCTTCCTCGATGTTGTTTGATGGATTGAATATCAGTGAGGGAAATCCTTCCTCGTCAATCTTAGATGGCTATGTCTGCGAGGGAAATCCTTCCTCGTGAAAAATTGATGGATTCATACTAGCAAGGGAAATCCTTCCTTGTCGAACATTGAGGGAAATCCTTCCTCGATGTTGTTTGATGGATTGAATATCAGTGAGGGAAATCCTTCCTCGTCAATCTTAGATGGCTATGTCTGCGAGGAAAATTCTTCCTCGTGAAAAATTGATGGATTCATGCTAGCAAGGGAAATCCTTCCTTGTCGAACATTGAGGGAAATCCTTCTTCGATGTTCTTTGATGGATTCAATATCAGTGAGGGAAATCCTTTCTCGTCAATCTTAGATGGCTATGTGTGCGAGGGAAATCCTTCCTCGTGAAAAATTGATGGATTCATACTAGCAAGGGAAATCCTTCCTTGTCGAACATTGAAGGAAATCCTTCCTCGATGTTGTTTGATGGATTCAATATCAGTGAGGGAAATCCTTCCTCGTGAAAAATTGATGGATTCATACCAGCAAGTGAAATCCTTCCTTGTCGAACATTGAGGGAAATTCTTCCTCGATGTTGTTTGATGGATTCAATATCAGTGACGGAAATCCTTCCTCGTCAATCTTAGATGGCTATGTCTGCGAGGGAAATCCTTCCTCGTGAAAAATTGATGGATTCATACTAGCAAGGGAAATCCTTCCTTGTCGAACATTGAGGGAAATCCTTCCTCGATGTTGTTTGATGGATTCAATATCAGTGAGGGAAATCCTTCTTTGTCAATCTTAGATGGCTATATCTGCGAGGGAAATACTTCCTCGTGAAAAATTGATGGATTCATACTAGCAAGGGAAATCCTTCATTGTCGAACATTAAGGGAAATCCTTCCTCGATGTTGTTTGATGGATTCAATATCAGTGAGGGAACTCCTTCCGCGTGTAAAATTGATGGATTCATTCTAGCAAGGGAAATCCTTCCTTGTCGAACATTGAGGGAAATCCTTCCTCGATGTTGTTTGATGGATTCAATATCAGTGAGGGAAATCCTTCCTCGTCAATCTTAGATGTCTATGTCTGCGAGGGAAATCCTTCCTCGTGAAAAATTGATGGATTCATACTAGCAAGGGATATCCTTCCTTGTCGAACATTGAGGGAAATCCTTCCTCGATGTTGTTTGATGGATTCAATATCAGTGAGGGAAATCCTTTCTCGTCAATCTTAGATTGCTATGTCTGCGAGGGAAATCCTTCCTCGTGAAAAATTGATGGATTCATACTAGCAAGGGAAATCCTTCCTTGTCGAACATTAAGGGAAATCCTTCCTCGATGTTGTTTGATGGATTCAATATCAGTGAGGGAACTCCTTCCGCGTGTAAAATTGATGGATTCATTCTAGCAAGGGAAATCCTTCCTTGTCGAACATTGAGGGAAATCCTTCCTCGATGTTGTTTGATGGATTCAATATCAGTGAGGGAAATCCTTTCTCGTAAATCTTAGATGGCTATGTCTGCGAGGGAAATCCTTCCTCGTGAAAAATTGATGGACTCATACTAGCAAGGGAAATCCTTCCTTGTAAATCTTAGATGGCTATGTCTGCGAGGGAAATCCTTCCTCGTGAAAAATTGATGGATTCATACTAGCAAGGGAAATCCTTCCTTGTCGAACATTGAGGGAAATCCTTCCTCGATGTTGTTTGATGGATTCAATATCAATGAGGGAAATCCTTTCTCGTCAATCTTAGATTGCTATGTCTGCGAGGGAAATCCTTCCTCGTGAAAAATTGATGGATTCATACTAGCAAGGGAAATCTTTCCTTGTCGAACATTAAGGGAAATCCTTCCTCGATGTTGTTTGATGGATTCAATATCAGTGAGGGAACTCCTTCCGCGTGTAAAATTGATGGATTCATTCTAGCAAGGGAAATCCTTCCTTGTTGAACATTGAGGGAAATCCTTCCTCGATGTTGTTTGATGGATTCAATATCAGTGAGGGTAATCCTTCCTCGTCAATCTTAGATTGCTATGCCTGCGAGGGAAATCCTTCCTCGTGAAAAATTGATGGATTCATACTAGCAAGGGAAATCCTTCCTTGTCGAACATTGAGGGAAATCCTTCCTCGATGTTGTTTGATGGATTCAATATCAGTGAGGGAAATCCTTCCTCGTCAATCTTAGATGGCTATGTCTGCGAGGGAAATTCTTTCTCGAGAAAAATTGATGGATTCATAGTAGCAATGGAAATCCTTCCTTGTCGAACATTGAGGGAAATCCTTCCTCGATGTTGTTTGATGGATTGAATATCAGTGAGGGAAATCCTTCCTCATCAATCTTGGATGGCTATGTCTTCGAGGGAAATACTTCCTCGTGAAAAATTGATGGATTCATACTAGCAAGGGAAATCCTTCCTTGTCGAACATTGAGGGAAATCCTTCCTCGATGTTGTTTGATGGATTCAGTATCAGTGAGGGAAATCCTTCCTCGTAAATCTTAGATGGCTATGTCTGCGAGGGAAATCCTTCCTCGTGAAAAATTGATGGATTCATACTAGCAAGGGAAATCCTTCCTTGTAAATCTTAGATGGCTATGTCTGCGAGGGAAATCCTTCCTCGTGAAAAATTGATGGATTCATACTAGCAAGGGAAATCCTTCCTTGCAAAACATTGAGGGAAATCCTTCCTCGATGTTGTTTGCTGGATTCAATATCAGTGAGGGAAATCCTTCCTCGTCAATCTTAGATGGCTATGTCTGCGAGGGAAATACTTCCTCGTGAAAAATTGATGGATTCATACTAGCAATGGAAATCCTTCCTTGTCGAACATTGAGGGAAATCCTTCCTCGATGTTGTTTGATGGATTGAATAACAGTGAGGGAAATCCTTCCTCGTCAATCTTAGATGGCTATGTCTGCGAGGGAAATCCTTCCTCGTGAAAAATTGATGGATTCATACTAGCAAGGGAAATCCTTCCTTGTCGAACATTGAGGGAAATCCTTCCTCGATGTTCTTTGATGGATTGAATATCAGTGAGGGAAATCCTTCCTCGTCAATCTTAGATGGCTATGTCTGCGAGGGAAATCCTTCCTCGTGAAAAATTGATGGATTCATACTAGCAAGGGAAATCCTTCCTTCTCGAACATTGAGGGAAATCCTTCCTCGATGTTGTTTGATGGATTGAATATCAGTGAGGGAAATCCTTCCTCGTCAATCTTAGATGGCTATGTCTGCGAGGGAAATACTTCCTCGTGAAAAATTGATGGATTCATACTAGCAATGGAAATCCTTCCTTGTCGAACATTGAGGGAAATCCTTCCTCGATGTTGTTTGATGGATTCAATATCAGTGAGGGAAATCCTTCCTCGTGAAAAATTGATGGATTCATACTAGCAATGGAAATCCTTCCTTGTAGAACATTGAGGGAAATCCTTCCTCGATGTTGTTTGATGGATTGAATATCAGTGAGGGAAATCCTTCCTCATCAATCTTGGATGGCTATGTCTTCGAGGGAAATACTTCCTCGTGAAAAATTGATGGATTCATACTAGCAAGGGAAATCCTTCCTTGTCGAACATTGAGGGAAATCCTTCCTCGATGTTGTTTGATGGATTCAGTATCAGTGAGGGAAATCCTTCCTCGTAAATCTTAGATGGCTATGTCTGCGAGGGAAATATTTCCTCGTGAAAAATTGATGGATTCATACTAGCAAAGGAAATCCTTCCTTGTAAATCTTAGATGGCTATGTCTGCGAGGGAAATCCTTCCTCGTGAAAAATTGATGGATTCATACTAGCAAGGGAAATCCTTCCTTGCCAAACATTGTGGGAAATCCTTCCTCGATGTTGTTTGCTGGATTCAATATCAGTGAGGGAAATCCTTCCTCGTCAATCTTAGATGTCTATGTCTGCGAGGGAAATCATTTCCTCGTGAAAAATTGATGGATTCATACTAGCAAGGGAAATCCTTCCTTGTCGAACATTGAGGGAAATCCTTCCTCGATGTTGTTTGATGGATTGAATAACAGTGAGGGAAATCCTTCCTCGTCAATCTTAGATGGCTATGTCTGCGAGGGAAATCCTTCCTCGTGAAAAATTGATGGATTCATACTAGCAAGGGAAATCCTTCCTTGTCGAACATTGAGGGAAATCCTTCCTCGATGTTCTTTGATGGATTGAATATCAGTGAGGGAAATCCTTCCTCGTCAATCTTAGATGGCTATGTCTGCGAGGGAAATACTTCCTCGTGAAAAATTGATGGATTCATACTAGCAATGGAAATCCTTCCTTGTCGAACATTGAGGGAAATCCTTCCTCGATGTTGTTTGATGGATTCAATATCAGTGAGGGAAATCCTTCCTCGTGAAAAATTGATGGATTCATACTAGCAAGGGAAATCCTTCCTTGTAGAACATTGAGGGAAATCCTTCCTCGATGTTGTTTGATGGATTCAATATCAGTGAGGGACATCCTTCCTCGTCAATCTTAGATGGCTATGTCTGCGAGCGAAATCCATCCTCGTGAAAAATTGAGGGATTCATACTAGCAAGGGAAATCCTTCCTTGTCGAACATTGAGGGAAATACTTCCTCGCTGTTGTTTGATGGATTCAATATCAGTGAGTGAAATCCTTCCTCGTCAATCTTAGATGGCTATGTCTGCGAGGGAAATCCTTTCTCGTGAAAAATTGATGGATTCGTACTAGCAAGTGAAATCCTTCCTTGTCGAACATTGAGGGAAATCCTTCCTGGATTTTGTTTGATGGATTCAATATCAGTGAGGGAAATCCTTCCTCGTCAATCTTAGAGTTATACTAGGCGAGTCGTATTAATCCTGGACGATAGGACCCATGCCCCAGCCCGCCCGGTTCCCGCTGTTCAATGTGTTTTTCTAGTCAATTTTGTCCCCTTATTACTTCCGATGTGATCCGTTTTTTTTTTGAACACACTTGACATTGTGAGTTATTTCGCTTTTCTTCCCATGCTATTCCTATGGGGTTTTTAGCCTTTTTTTCCCCTCTTTCTCTACATTCTAAAGTGGCGGTGGAGTTATACTAGGCGAGTCGTATTAATCCTGGACGATAGGACCCATGCCCCAGCCCGCCCGGTTCCCGCTGTTCAATGTATTTTCTGAGTCAACGTTGTCCCCTTATTACTTTCCTGGATCCCTCATCTACAAGCTATAAGAGAAAAAAATTTAAACAGCACTAGTGGCCTATCATATCTAAGAAATAGAGATAGGGGTCTTCAATCAGACATCTTAAAAATCTGGTATCTAACAGTTTTTCAAAAACAGATTGAGTATGGCTTCGAGATTTGGTGGGAGGACCTAAATTGCCACGGGGTACGAAACCTCAAGTCTGCACAACGCCTCGCTCTCTTGAGCGTCATCAAACCCTTCAAAAGCATTTCAAGTGACGCCCTTTGTGTCCTGGCTGGTGTCCCTCCGATCACGATCTACATAGCAAACAAATTCAGACAATATAACATTCTCCATGGAACCTCATCTATACAAATACAAAATACAAATATTTCAAAAGAAAATTTAATGCTTCCCATCCCTACCTTCACTTTTCCGAACTACTATAAACATAACAAAATTAAAATAATAGAGAACCCACCATCTTCAGAGCTACAAATTTATACAGATGGATCAAAAATGCCTGGCGGGACCTCATGCGCTTTTGTAGTCTACTACAAAAACAATATTATTCACACATATCAAATTAAACTTCACCACCTAAATTCAATTTTTCAGGCTGAACTCTTGGCAGTAATACAGGCAATTAAATGGCTCACAAATTCATCCTACAAAAATTTAAACCCAATAATATTCACAGATAATCAATCAACAATTAAAATCCTAAATCAACCATATCCAAAATACGAACTTATTAGAGAACTATATGAAAGCATAGATCAATACAAAGAGCAAATAATCCTAACTTGGACAAAGGCGCATGTGGGAACGGCAGGCAACGAAATGGCAGATTCACTTGCAAAACAGGTTATTTCACAAAACATCTTCGATGGACAGATCTCTCTTCCTCTTCCAGCCTCACTAGTAAAATCATCCATTAATAATAAAATTATCACAGATTGGCAAAGAGAATGGGGGCACAGCGATAAGGGTAGGGATACGTTTTCAGTCCTTAATAACGTAAGCAAAAATTTTATCAGTCCAAATAAAATAGTTACATATTTTATCTCAGGCCATGGCAGCTTCCCTACATTTCTACACAAAATTAAAGTATTAACATCAGATAAATGCAAATGTAACAACAGTAAAATAGGATCCCCTTTTCATTATCTCTTTGAAAAATGCAATTTAATCCCAATTAATTTCAGATTCAACAGAAACCACACAATTCGTAAAAACATGCAAACAGTTCTTTTAAACACAAACAACTACAATAAATTAAAAGATATCTACAACATTCTAATTCAAAACTTTTCCACCATCAAATATAAGATTTAGCATCGTTCACTGGCAGCTGGCTTGCCTTTTTTTTTTTTTTTTTTTTTTTTTTTTTTTTTAACTTTTTAGTGTTTTGGTTTTAATATCTGTTTGATCCAAAATTTGTAAAAATTTGATTTCTAAATAAATTAGGGAACTCTTCCACTTTGATCCCCGGGCCTGTCGCCCGGGATGCGGAATCGCTAGATAGTGGCAGTCAGGTTCGCCTGCCTGCCTAAGATGCATTTTTCCCCTGCGGGTAGATGTGTCTTTGCCGTGGTCACTATTGAACTCAGTGGCGACGGTAAAGACATGTCTATGGCACTAAATCGTGAGATGTGCCGCTCCATGGTGGAAGTTTTCCTTTTCCCTTCCCCTTATTACTTCCGGTGTGAATTTCTTTTTTTTTTTAACATACTTGACATTGTGAGTTTTTTTGCTTTTCTTACCATGCTATTCCTATGGGATTTTTAGCCTTTTTTCCCCTCTTTTCCTACATTCTAAAGTGGCGGTGGCGACCGCCACTTTAGAATGTAGAAAAAGAGGGGGGAAAAGGCTAAAAACCCCATTGGAATAGCATGGGAAGAAAAGCGAAAAAACTCACAATGTCTAGTGTGTTTAACCCTTGTCGAACATTGAGGGAAATACTCCTTTTCCTCGCTGTTGTTTGATGGATTCAATATCAGTGAGTGAAATCCTTCCTCGTCAATCTTAGATTGCTATGTCTGCGAGGGAAATCCTTCCTCGTGAAAAATTGATGGATTCATACTAGCAAGGGAAATCCTTCCTTGTCGAACATTGAGGGAAATACTTCCTCGCTGTTGTTTGATGTATTCAATATCAGTGAGGGAAATCCTTCCTCATCAATCTTGGATGGCTATGTCTGCGAGGGAAATCCTTTCTCGAGAAAAATTGATGGATTCATACTAGCAAGGGAAATCCTTCCTTGTCGAAAATTGAGGGAAATTCTTCTTCGATGTTGTTTGATGGATTCAATATCAGTGAGTGAAACCCTTCCTCGTCAATCTTAGATGGCTATGTCTGCGAGGGAAATCCTTCCTCGTGAAAAATTGATGGATTCATACTAGCAAGGGAAATCCTTCCTTGTCGAACATTGAGGGAAATACTTCCTCGCTGTTGTTTGATGGATTCAATATCAGTGAGTGAAATCCTTCCTCGTCAATCTTAGATGGCTATGTCTGCGAGGGAAATCCTTTCTCGTGAAAAATTGATGGATTCGTACTAGCAAGTGAAATCCTTCCTTGTCGAACATTGAGGGAAATCCTTCCTGTTATTTGTTTGATGGATTCAATATCAGTGAAGGAAATCCTTCCTCGTCAATCTTAGAGTTATACTAGGCGAGTCGTATTAATCCTGGACGATAGGACCCATGCCCCAGCCCGCCCGGTTCCCGCTGTTCAATGTGTTTTTCTAGTCAATTTTGTCCCCTTATTACTTCCGGTGTGATCCGTTTTTTTTTTTTTTTTTTTTTGAACACACTTGACATTGTGAGTTTTTTCGCTTTTCTTCCCATGCTATTCCTATGGGGTTTTTAGCCTTTTTTCCCCTCTTTCTCTACATTCTAAAGTGGCGGTGGAGTTATACTAGGCGAGTCGTATTAATCCTGGACGTATAAACCGGGCGGGCTGGGGCATGGGTCCTATAGGACCCATGCCCCAGCCCGCCCGGTTCCCGCTGTTCAATGTATTTTCTGAGTCAACTTTGTCCCCTTATTACTTCCGGTGTGATTTTTTTTTTTTTAACACACTTGACATTGTGAGTTTTTTTGCTTTTCTTACCATGCTATTCCTATGGGATTTTTAGCCTTTTTTCCCCTCTTTTCCTACATTCTAAAGTGGCGGTGGCCACCGCCAATTTAGAATGTAGAGAAAGAGGGGGGGAAAGGCTAAAAACCCCATAGGAATAGCATGGGAAGAAAAGCGAAAAAACTCACAATGTCTAGTGTGTTTAAAAAAAAAATAATGAGTGAGGGAAATATCAGTGAGGGTAATCCTTCCTCGTCAATCTTAGATGGCTATGTCTGCGATGGAAATCCTTCCTCGTGAAAAATTGATGGATTCATACTAGTAAGGAAATCCTTCCTTGTCGAACATTGAGGGAAATCCTTCCTCGATGTTCTTTGATGGATTCAGTATCAGTGAGGGAAATCCTTCCTCGTCAGGCTTAGATGGCTATGTCTGCGAGGGAAATCCTTCCTCGTGAAAAATTGATGGATTCATACTAGCAAGTGAAATCCTTCCTTGTCGAACATTGAGGGAAATCCTTCCTCGCTGTTTTTTGATGGATTCAATATCAGTGAGTGAAATCCTTCCTCGTCAATCTTAGATGGCTATGTAGGCGAGGGAAATCCTTTCTCGTGAAAAATTGATGGATTCGTACTAGCAAGTGAAATCCTTCCTTGTCGAACATTGAGGGAAATCCATCCTGGATTTTGTTTGATGGATTCAATATCAGTGAGGGAAATCCTTCCTCGTCAATCTTAGAGTTATACTAGGCGAGTCGTATTAATCCTGGACGATAGGACCCATACCCCAGCCCGTCCGGTTCCCGCTGTTCAATGTGTTTTTCTAGTCAATTTTGTCCCCTTATTACTCGAAGACATAGCCTTCCGAAGACATAGCCTTCCTATTCGAAGACATAGCCTTCCTCGATGTTGTTTGATGGATTCAATATCAGTGAGGGAAATCCTTCCTCGTCAATCTTAGATGGCTATGTCTGCGAGGGAAATTCTTCCTCGTGAAAAATTGATGGATTCATACTAGCAAGGGAAATCCTTCCTTGTCGAACATTGAGGGAAATCCTTCCTCGCTGTTGTTTGATGGATTCAATATCAGTGAGTGAAATCCTTCCTCGTCAATCTTAGATGGCTATGTCTGCGAGGGAAATCCTTTCTCGTGAAAAATTGATGGATTCGTACTAGCAAGTGAAATCCTTCCTTGTCGAACATTGAGGGAAATCCTTCCTGGATTTTGTTTGATGGATTCAATATCAGTGAGGGTAATCCTTCCTCGTCAATCTTAGATGGCTATGTCTGCGAGCGAAATCCATCCTCGTGAAAAATTGATGGATTCATACTAATATGGAAATCCTTCCTTGTCGAACATTGAGGGAAATCCTTCCTCGATGTTGTTTGATGGATTCAATATCAGTGAGGGAAATCCTTCCTCGTGAAAAATTGATGGATTCATACTAGCAAGGGAAATCCTTCCTTGTAGAACATTGAGGGAAATCCTTCCTCGATGTTGTTTGATGGATTCAATATCAGTGAGGGAAATCCTTCCTCGTCAATCTTAGATGGCTATGTCTGCGAGCGAAATCCATCCTCGTGAAAAATTGATGGATTCATACTAGCAAGGGAAATCCTTCCTTGTCGAACATTGAGGGAAATACTTCCTCGCTGTTGTTTGATGGATTCAATATCAGTGAGTGAAATCCTTCCTCGTCAATCTTAGATGGCTATGTCTGCGAGGGAAATCCTTTCTCGTGAAAAATTGATGGATTCGTACTAGCAAGTGAAATCCTTCCTTGTCGAACATTGAGGGAAATCCTTCCTGGATTTTGTTTGATGGATTCAATATCAGTGAGGGAAATCCTTCCTCGTCAATCTTAGAGTTATACTAGGCGAGTCGTATTAATCCTGGACGATAGGACCCATGCCCCAGCCCGCCCGGTTCCCGCTGTTCAATGTGTTTTTCTAGTCAATTTTGTCCCCTTATTACTTCCGGTGTGATCCGTTTTTTTTTTTGAACACACTTGACATTGTGAGTTATTTCGCTTTTCTTCCCATGCTATTCCTATGGGGTTTTTAGCCTTTTTTTCCCCTCTTTCTCTACATTCTAAAGTGGCGGTGGAGTTATACTAGGCGATTCGTATTAATCCTGGACGATAGGACCCATGCCCCAGCCCGCCCGGTTCCCGCTGTTCAATGTATTTTCTGAGTCAACGTTGTCCCCTTATTACTTTCCTGGATCCCTCATCTACAAGCTATAAGAGAAAAAATTTTAAACTGCACTAGTGGCCTATCATATCTAAGAAATAGAGATAGGGGTCTTCAATCAGACATCTTAAAAATCTGGTATCTAACAGTTTTTCAAAAACAGATTGAGTATGGCTTCGAGATTTGGTGGGAGGACCTAAATTGCCACGGGGCACGAAACCTCAAGTCTGCACAACGCCTCGCTCTCTTGAGCGTCATCAAACCCTTCAAAAGCATTTCAAGTGACGCCCTTTGTGTCCTGGCTGGTGTCCCTCCGATCACGATCTACATAGCAAACAAATTCAGACAATATAACATTCTCCATGGAACCTCATCTATACAAATACAAAATACAAATATTTCAAAAGAAAATTTAATGCTTCCCATCCCTACCTTCACTTTTCCGAACTACTATAAACATAACAAAATTAAAATAATAGAGAACCCACCATCTTCAGAGCTACAAATTTATACAGATGGATCAAAAATGCCTGGCGGGACCTCATGCGCTTTTGTTGTCGACTACAAAAACAATATTATTCACACATATCAAATTAAACTTCACCACCTAAATTCAATTTTTCAGGCTGAACTCTTGGCAGTAATACAGGCAATTAAATGGCTCATAAATTCATCCTACAAAAATTTAAACCCAATAATATTCACAGATAATCAATCAACAATTAAAATCCTAAATCAACCATATCCAAAATACGAACTTATTAGAGAACTATATGAAAGCATAGATCAATACAAAGAGCAAATAATCCTAACTTGGACAAAGGCGCATGTGGGAACGGCAGGCAACGAAATGGCAGAATCACTTGCAAAACAGGTTATTTCACAAAACATCTTCGATGGACAGATCTCTCTTCCTCTTCCAGCCTCACTAGTAAAATCATCCATTAATAATAAAATTATCACAGATTGGCAAAGAGAATGGGGGCACAGCGATAAGGGTAGGGATACGTTTTCAGTCCTTAATAACGTAAGCAAAAATTTTATCAGTCCAAATAAAATAGTTACATATTTTATCTCAGGCCATGGCAGCTTCTCTACATTTCTACACAAAATTAAAGTATTAACATCAGATAAATGCAAATGTAACAACAGTAAAATAGGATCCCCTTTTCATTATCTCTTTGAAAAATGCAATTTAATCCCAATTAATTTCAGATTCAACAGAAACCACACAATTCGTAAAAACATGCAAACAGTTCTTTTAAACACAAACAACTACAATAAATTAAAAGATATCTACAACATTCTAATTCAAAACTTTTCCACCATCAAATATAAGATTTAGCATCGTTCACTGGCAGCTGGCTTGCCTTTTTTTTTTTTTTTTTTTTTAACTTTTTAGTGTTTTGGTTTTAATATCTGTTTGATCCAAAATTTGTAAAAATTTGATTTCTAAATAAATTAGGGAACTCTTCCACTTTGATCCCCGGGCCTGTCGCCCGGGATGCGGAATCGCTAGATAGTGGCAGTCAGGTTCGCCTGCCTGCCTAAGATGCATTTTTCCCCTGCGGGTAGATGTGTCTTTGCCGTGGTCACTATTGAACTCAGTGGCGACGGTAAAGACATGTCTATGGCACTAAATCGTGAGATGTGCCGCTCCATGGTGGAAGTTTTCCTTTTCCCTTCCCCTTATTACTTCCGGTGTGAATTTCTTTTTCTTTTTAACATACTTGACATTGTGAGTTTTTTTGCTTTTCTTACCATGCTATTCCTATGGGATTTTTAGCCTTTTTTCCCCTCTTTTCCAACATTCTAAAGTGGCGGTGGCGACCGCCACTTTAGAATGTAGAGAAAGAGGGGGGAAAAGGCTAAAAACCCCATAGGAATAGCATGGGAAGAAAAGCGAAAAAACTCACAATGTCTAGTGTGTTTAACCCTTGTCGAACATTGAGGGAAATACTCCTTTTCCTCGCTGTTGTTTGATGGATTCAATATCAGTGAGTGAAATCCTTCCTCGTCAATCTTAGATTGCTATGTCTGCGAGGGAAATCCTTCCTCGTGAAAAATTGATGGATTCATACTAGCAAGGGAAATCCTTCCTTGTCGAACATTGAGGGAAATACTTCCTCGCTGTTGTTTGATGTATTCAATATCAGTGAGGGAAATCCTTCCTCATAAATCTTGGATGGCTATGTCTGCGAGGGAAATCCTTCCTTGTGAAAAATTGATGGATTCATACTAGCAAGGGAAATCCTTCCTTGTCGAACATTGAGGGAAAGCCTTCCTCGATGTTGTTTGATGGATTCAATATCAGTGAGGGAATTCCTTCCTCGTCAATCTTAGATGGCTATGTCTGCGAGGGAAATCCTTCCTCGTGAAAAATTGATGGATTCATACTAGCAAGGGAAATCCTTCCTTGGCGAACATTAAGGGAAATCCTTCCTCGATGTTCTTTGATGGATTCAATATCAGTGAGGGAAATCCTTTCTCCTCAATCTTAGATTGCTATGTCTGCGAGGGAAATCCTTCCTCGTGAAAAATTGATGGATTCATACTAGCAAGGGAAATCCTTCCTTGGCGAACATTAAGGGAAATCCTTCCTCGATGTTGTTTGATGGATTCAATATCAGTGAGGGAACTCCTTCCGCGTGTAAAATTGATGGATTCATTCTAGCAAGGGAAATCCTTCCTTGTCGAACATTGAGGGAAATCCTTCCTCGATGTTGTTTGATGGATTCAATATCAGTGAGGGAAATCCTTCCTCGTCAATCTTAGATTGCTATGTCTGCGAGGGAAATCCTTCCTCGTGAAAATTTGATGGATTCATACTAGCAAGGGAAATCCTTCCTTGTCGAACATTGAGGGAAATCCTTCCTCGATGTTCTTTGATGGATTCAATATCAGTGAGGGAAATCCTTCCTCGTCAATCTTAGATTGCTATGTCTGCGAGGGAAATCCTTCCTCGTGAAAAATTGATGGATTCATACTAGCAAGGGAAATCCTTCCTTGTCGAACATTGAGGGAAATACTTCCTCGCTGTTGTTTGATGGATTCAATAAGAGTGAGGGAAATTCTTCCTCATCAATCTTGGATGGCTATATCTGCGAGGGAAATCCTTCCGCGTGAAAAATTGATGGATTCATACTAGCAAGGGAAATCCTTCCTTGTCGAACATTGAGGGAAATCCTTCCTCGATGTTGTTTGATGGATGCAGTATCAGTGAGGGAAATCCTTCCTCGTCAGTCTTAGATGGCTATGTCTGCGAGGGAAATCCTTCCTCGTGAAAAATTGATGGATTCATACTAGCAAGGGAAATCCTTCCTTGTCGAACATTGAGGGAAATACTTCCTCGCTGTTGTTTGATGGATTTAATATCAGTGAGGGAAATCCTTCCTCATCAATCTTAGATGGCTATGTCTGCGAGGGAAATCCTTCCTCGTGAAAAATTGATGGATTCATACTAGCAAGGGAAATCCTTCCTTGTAGAACATTGAGGGAAATCCTTCCTCGATGTTGTTTGATGGATTCAATATCAGTGAGGGAAATCCTTCCACGTCAATCTTAGATGGCTATGTCTGCGAGGGAAATCCTTCCTCGTGAAAAATTGATGGATTCATACCAGCAAGGGAAATCCTTCCTTGTCGAACATTGAGGGAAATCCTTCCTCGATGTTGTTTGATGGATTCAATATCAGTGAGGGAAATCCTTCCTCATGAATCTTAGATGGCTATGTCTGCGAGGGAAATCCTTCCTCGTGAAAAATTAATGGATTCATACTAGCAAGGGAAATCCTTCCTCGTGAAAAATTGATGGATTCATACTAGCAAGGGAAATTCTTCCTTGTCGAACATTGAGGGAAATCCTTCTTCGATGTTGTATGATGGATTCAATATGAGTGAGGGAAATCCTTTCACGTCAATCTTAGATGGCTATGTCTGCGAGGGAAATCCTTCCTCGTGAAAAATTGATGGATTAATACTAGCAAGGAATATCCTTCCTTGTCGAACATTGAGGAAAATCCTGCCTCGATGTTGTTTGATGGATCCAATATCAGTGAGGAAAAACCTTCCTCGTCAATCTTAGATGGTTATGTCTGCGAGGGAAATCCTTTCTCGTGAAAAATTGATGGATTCATACTAGCAAGGGAAATCCTTCCTTGTCGAACATTGAGGGAAATCCTTCCTCGATGTGTTGTTTGATGGATTCAATTTCAGTGAGGGAAATCCTTCCTCGTCAATCTTAGATGGCTATGTCTGTGACGGAAATCCTTCCTCGTGAAAAGTTGATGGATTCATACTAGCAAGTGAAATCCTTCCTCGTGAAAAGTTGATGGATTCATCTAGCAAGGGAAATCCTTCCTTGTCGAATATTGAGGGAAATCCTTTCTCGATATTTGATGGGTTCAATATCAGTGAGGGAAATCCTTCCTCGTCCATCTTAGATGGCTATGTCTGCAAGGGAAATCCTTCCTTGTCGAAAAATGAGGGAAATTCTTCTTCGATGTTGTTTGATGGATTCAATATCAGTGAGTGAAATCCTTCCTCGTCAATCTTAGATGGCTATGTCTTCGAGAGAAATCCTTCCTTGTGAAAAATTGATGGATTCATACTAGCAAGGGAAATCCTTCCTTGTCAAACTTTGAGGGAAATCCTTCCTCGCTGTTGTTTGATGGATTCAATATCAGTGAGTGAAATCCTTCCTCGTCAATCTTAGATGGCTATGTCTGCGAGGGAAATCCTTTCTCGTGAAAAATTGATGGATTCGTACTAGCAAGTGAAATCCTTCCTTGTCGAACATTGAGGGAAATCCTTCCTGGATTTTGTTTGATGGATTCAATATCAGTGAGGGAAATCCTTCCTCGTCAATCTTAGATGGTTATGTCTGCGAGGGAAATCCTTTCTCGTGAAAAATTGATGGATTCATACTAGCAAGGGAAATCCTTCCTTGTCGAACATTGAGAGAAATCCTTCCTCGATGTTTGATGGATTCAATATCAGTGAGGGAAATCCTTCCTCGTCCATCTTAGATGGCTATGTCTGCAATGGAAATCCTTTCTCGAGAAAAATTGATGAATTCATACTAGCAAGGGAAATCCTTCCTTGTCGAAAATTGAGGGAAATCCTTCTTCGATGTTTGATGGATTCAATATAAGTGAGGGAAATCCTTCCTCGTCCATCTTAGATGGCTATGTCTGCAATGGAAATCCTTCCTCGTGAAAAGTTGATGGATTCATACTAGCAAGGGAAATCCTTCCTTGTCGAACATTGAGGGAAATCCTTTCTCGATATTTGGTGGGTTCAATATCAGTGAGGGAAATCCTTCCTCGTCCATCTTAGATGGCTATGTCTGCAATGGAAATCCTTCCTTGTCGAAAATTGAGGGAAATTCTTCTTCGATGTTGTTTGATGGATTCAATATCAGTGAGTGAAATCCTTCCTCGTTAATCTTAGATGGCTATGTCTTCGAGAGAAATCCTTCCTCGTGAAAAATTGATGGATTCATACTAGCAAGGGAAATCCTTCCTTGTCGAACATTGAGGGAAATCCTTCCTCGCTGTTGTTTGATGGATTCAATATCAGTGAGTGAAATCCTTCCTCGTCAATCTTAGATGGCTATGTCTGCGAGGGAAATCCTTCCTCGTGAAAAATTGTTGGATTCGTACTAGCATGTGAAATCCTTCCTTGTCGAACAGTGAGGGAAATCCTTCCTGGATTTTGTTTGATGGATTCAATATCAGTGAGGGAAATCCTTCCTCGTCAATCTTAGATTTACACTAGGCGAGTCGTATTAATCCTGGACGATAGGACCCATGCCCCAGCCCGCCCAGTTCCCGCTGTTCAATGTATTTTCCTAGTCAACTTTGTCCCCTTATTACTTCCGGTGTGAATTTTTTTTTTTTTTTTTAACACACTTGACATTGTGAGTTTTTTTGCTTTTCTTCCCATGCTATTCCTATAGGGTTTTTAGCCTTTTTTCCCCTCTTTCTCTACATTCTAAAGTGGCGGTGGAGTTATACTAGGCGAGTCGTATTAATCCTGGATGATAGGACCCATGCCTCAGCCCGCCCGGTTCCCGCTGTTTAATGTATTTTCTGAGTCAACTTTGTCCCCTCTTATTACTTTCCTACATTCTAAAGTGGCGGTGGCCACCGCCACTTTAGAATGTAGAGAAAGAGGGGGGAAAAAGCTAAAAACCCCATAGGAATAGCATGGGAAGAAAAGCGAAAAAACTCACAATGTCTAGTGTGTTTAAAAAAAAAATGAGTGAGGGTAATATCAGTGAGGGTTATCCTTCCTCGTCAATCTTAGATGGCTATGTCTGCGAGGGAAATACTTCCTCGTGAAAAATTGATGGATTCATACTAGCAAGGGAAATCCTTCCTTGTCGAACATTGAGGGAAATCCTTCCTCGATGTTGTTTGATGGTTTCAATATCAGTGAGGGAAATCTTTCCTGGTCAATCTTAGATGGCTATGTCTGCGAGGGAAATCCTTTCTCGTGAAAAATTGATGGATTCATACTAGCAAGTGAAATCCTTCCTTGTCGAACATTGAGGGAAATCCTTCCTCGATGTTTGATGGATTCAATATCAGTGAGGGAAATCCTTCCTCTTCAATCTTAGATGGCTATGTCTCCGAGGGAAATCCTTTCTCGAAAAAAATTGATGGATTCATACTAGCAAGGGAAATCCTTCCTTGTCGAAAATAGAGGGAAATTCTTCTTCGATGTTGTTTGATGGATTCAATATCAGTGAGTGAAATCCTTCCTCGTCAATCTTAGATGGCTATGTCTGCGAGAGAAATCCTTCCTTGTCGAAAATTGATGGATTCATACTAGCAAGGGAAATCCTTCCTTGTCGAACATTGAGGGAAATCCTTCCTCGCTGTTGTTTGATGGATTCAATATCAGTGAGTGAAATCCTTCCTCGTCAATCTTAGATGGCTATGTCTGCGAGGGAAATCCTTCCTCGTGAAAAATTGTTGGATTCGTACTAGCATGTGAAATCCTTCCTTGTCGAACAGTGAGGGAAATCCTTCCTGGATTTTGTTTGATGGATTCAATATCAGTGAGGGAATTCCTTCCTCGTCAATCTTAGATGGCTATGTCTGCGAGGGAAATCCTTCCTCGTGAAAAATTGATGGATTCATACTAGCAAGGGAAATCCTTCCTTGGCGAACATTAAGGGAAATCCTTCCTCGATGTTCTTTGATGGATTCAATATCAGTGAGGGAAATCCTTTCTCCTCAATCTTAGATTGCTATGTCTGCGAGGGAAATCCTTCCTCGTGAAAAATTGATGGATTCATACTAGCAAGGGAAATCCTTCCTTGGCGAACATTAAGGGAAATCCTTCCTCGATGTTGTTTGATGGATTCAATATCAGTGAGGGAACTCCTTCCGCGTGTAAAATTGATGGATTCATTCTAGCAAGGGAAATCCTTCCTTGTCGAACATTGAGGGAAATCCTTCCTCGATGTTGTTTGATGGATTCAATATCAGTGAGGGAAATCCTTCCTCGTCAATCTTAGATTGCTATGTCTGCGAGGGAAATCCTTCCTCGTGAAAATTTGATGGATTCATACTAGCAAGGGAAATCCTTCCTTGTCGAACATTGAGGGAAATCCTTCCTCGATGTTCTTTGATGGATTCAATATCAGTGAGGGAAATCCTTCCTCGTCAATCTTAGATTGCTATGTCTGCGAGGGAAATCCTTCCTCGTGAAAAATTGATGGATTCATACTAGCAAGGGAAATCCTTCCTTGTCGAACATTGAGGGAAATACTTCCTCGCTGTTGTTTGATGGATTCAATAAGAGTGAGGGAAATTCTTCCTCATCAATCTTGGATGGCTATATCTGCGAGGGAAATCCTTCCGCGTGAAAAATTGATGGATTCATACTAGCAAGGGAAATCCTTCCTTGTCGAACATTGAGGGAAATCCTTCCTCGATGTTGTTTGATGGATGCAGTATCAGTGAGGGAAATCCTTCCTCGTCAGTCTTAGATGGCTATGTCTGCGAGGGAAATCCTTCCTCGTGAAAAATTGATGGATTCATACTAGCAAGGGAAATCCTTCCTTGTCGAACATTGAGGGAAATACTTCCTCGCTGTTGTTTGATGGATTTAATATCAGTGAGGGAAATCCTTCCTCATCAATCTTAGATGGCTATGTCTGCGAGGGAAATCCTTCCTCGTGAAAAATTGATGGATTCATACTAGCAAGGGAAATCCTTCCTTGTAGAACATTGAGGGAAATCCTTCCTCGATGTTGTTTGATGGATTCAATATCAGTGAGGGAAATCCTTCCACGTCAATCTTAGATGGCTATGTCTGCGAGGGAAATCCTTCCTCGTGAAAAATTGATGGATTCATACCAGCAAGGGAAATCCTTCCTTGTCGAACATTGAGGGAAATCCTTCCTCGATGTTGTTTGATGGATTCAATATCAGTGAGGGAAATCCTTCCTCATGAATCTTAGATGGCTATGTCTGCGAGGGAAATCCTTCCTCGTGAAAAATTAATGGATTCATACTAGCAAGGGAAATCCTTCCTCGTGAAAAATTGATGGATTCATACTAGCAAGGGAAATTCTTCCTTGTCGAACATTGAGGGAAATCCTTCTTCGATGTTGTATGATGGATTCAATATGAGTGAGGGAAATCCTTTCACGTCAATCTTAGATGGCTATGTCTGCGAGGGAAATCCTTCCTCGTGAAAAATTGATGGATTAATACTAGCAAGGAATATCCTTCCTTGTCGAACATTGAGGGAAATCCTGCCTCGATGTTGTTTGATGGATCCAATATCAGTGAGGAAAAACCTTCCTCGTCAATCTTAGATGGTTATGTCTGCGAGGGAAATCCTTTCTCGTGAAAAATTGATGGATTCATACTAGCAAGGGAAATCCTTCCTTGTCGAACATTGAGGGAAATCCTTCCTCGATGTGTTGTTTGATGGATTCAATTTCAGTGAGGGAAATCCTTCCTCGTCAATCTTAGATGGCTATGTCTGTGACGGAAATCCTTCCTCGTGAAAAGTTGATGGATTCATACTAGCAAGTGAAATCCTTCCTCGTGAAAAGTTGATGGATTCATCTAGCAAGGGAAATCCTTCCTTGTCGAATATTGAGGGAAATCCTTTCTCGATATTTGATGGGTTCAATATCAGTGAGGGAAATCCTTCCTCGTCCATCTTAGATGGCTATGTCTGCAAGGGAAATCCTTCCTTGTCGAAAAATGAGGGAAATTCTTCTTCGATGTTGTTTGATGGATTCAATATCAGTGAGTGAAATCCTTCCTCGTCAATCTTAGATGGCTATGTCTTCGAGAGAAATCCTTCCTTGTGAAAAATTGATGGATTCATACTAGCAAGGGAAATCCTTCCTTGTCAAACTTTGAGGGAAATCCTTCCTCGCTGTTGTTTGATGGATTCAATATCAGTGAGTGAAATCCTTCCTCGTCAATCTTAGATGGCTATGTCTGCGAGGGAAATCCTTTCTCGTGAAAAATTGATGGATTCGTACTAGCAAGTGAAATCCTTCCTTGTCGAACATTGAGGGAAATCCTTCCTGGATTTTGTTTGATGGATTCAATATCAGTGAGGGAAATCCTTCCTCGTCAATCTTAGATGGTTATGTCTGCGAGGGAAATCCTTTCTCGTGAAAAATTGATGGATTCATACTAGCAAGGGAAATCCTTCCTTGTCGAACATTGAGAGAAATCCTTCCTCGATGTTTGATGGATTCAATATCAGTGAGGGAAATCCTTCCTCGTCCATCTTAGATGGCTATGTCTGCAATGGAAATCCTTTCTCGAGAAAAATTGATGAATTCATACTAGCAAGGGAAATCCTTCCTTGTCGAAAATTGAGGGAAATCCTTCTTCGATGTTTGATGGATTCAATATAAGTGAGGGAAATCCTTCCTCGTCCATCTTAGATGGCTATGTCTGCAATGGAAATCCTTCCTCGTGAAAAGTTGATGGATTCATACTAGCAAGGGAAATCCTTCCTTGTCGAACATTGAGGGAAATCCTTTCTCGATATTTGGTGGGTTCAATATCAGTGAGGGAAATCCTTCCTCGTCCATCTTAGATGGCTATGTCTGCAATGGAAATCCTTCCTTGTCGAAAATTGAGGGAAATTCTTCTTCGATGTTGTTTGATGGATTCAATATCAGTGAGTGAAATCCTTCCTCGTCAATCTTAGATGGCTATGTCTTCGAGAGAAATCCTTCCTCGTGAAAAATTGATGGATTCATACTAGCAAGGGAAATCCTTCCTTGTCGAACATTGAGGGAAATCCTTCCTCGCTGTTGTTTGATGGATTCAATATCAGTGAGTGAAATCCTTCCTCGTCAATCTTAGATGGCTATGTCTGCGAGGGAAATCCTTCCTCGTGAAAAATTGTTGGATTCGTACTAGCATGTGAAATCCTTCCTTGTCGAACAGTGAGGGAAATCCTTCCTGGATTTTGTTTGATGGATTCAATATCAGTGAGGGAAATCCTTCCTCGTCAATCTTAGATTTACACTAGGCGAGTCGTATTAATCCTGGACGATAGGACCCATGCCCCAGCCCGCCCAGTTCCCGCTGTTCAATGTATTTTCCTAGTCAACTTTGTCCCCTTATTACTTCCGGTGTGAATTTTTTTTTTTTTTTTTAACACACTTGACATTGTGAGTTTTTTTGCTTTTCTTCCCATGCTATTCCTATAGGGTTTTTAGCCTTTTTTCCCCTCTTTCTCTACATTCTAAAGTGGCGGTGGAGTTATACTAGGCGAGTCGTATTAATCCTGGATGATAGGACCCATGCCTCAGCCCGCCCGGTTCCCGCTGTTTAATGTATTTTCTGAGTCAACTTTGTCCCCTCTTATTACTTTCCTACATTCTAAAGTGGCGGTGGCCACCGCCACTTTAGAATGTAGAGAAAGAGGGGGGAAAAAGCTAAAAACCCCATAGGAATAGCATGGGAAGAAAAGCGAAAAAACTCACAATGTCTAGTGTGTTTAAAAAAAAAATGAGTGAGGGTAATATCAGTGAGGGTTATCCTTCCTCGTCAATCTTAGATGGCTATGTCTGCGAGGGAAATCCTTCCTCGTCAATCTTAGATGGCTATGTCTGCGAGGGAAATACTTCCTCGTGAAAAATTGATGGATTCATACTAGCAAGGGAAATCCTTCCTTGTCGAACATTGAGGGAAATCCTTCCTCGATGTTGTTTGATGGTTTCAATATCAGTGAGGGAAATCTTTCCTGGTCAATCTTAGATGGCTATGTCTGCGAGGGAAATCCTTTCTCGTGAAAAATTGATGGATTCATACTAGCAAGTGAAATCCTTCCTTGTCGAACATTGAGGGAAATCCTTCCTCGATGTTTGATGGATTCAATATCAGTGAGGGAAATCCTTCCTCTTCAATCTTAGATGGCTATGTCTCCGAGGGAAATCCTTTCTCGAAAAAAATTGATGGATTCATACTAGCAAGGGAAATCCTTCCTTGTCGAAAATAGAGGGAAATTCTTCTTCGATGTTGTTTGATGGATTCAATATCAGTGAGTGAAATCCTTCCTCGTCAATCTTAGATGGCTATGTCTGCGAGAGAAATCCTTCCTTGTCGAAAATTGATGGATTCATACTAGCAAGGGAAATCCTTCCTTGTCGAACATTGAGGGAAATCCTTCCTCGCTGTTGTTTGATGGATTCAATATCAGTGAGTGAAATCCTTCCTCGTCAATCTTAGATGGCTATGTCTGCGAGGGAAATCCTTCCTCGTGAAAAATTGTTGGATTCGTACTAGCATGTGAAATCCTTCCTTGTCGAACAGTGAGGGAAATCCTTCCTGGATTTTGTTTGATGGATTCAATATCAGTGAGGGAAATCCTTCCTCGTCAATCTTAGATTTACACTAGGCGAGTCGTATTAATCCTGGACGATAGGACCCATGCCCCAGCCCGCCCGGTTCCCGCTGTTCAATGTATTTTCCTAGTCAACTTTGTCCCCTTATTACTTCCGGTGTGATTTTTTTTTTTTTTTAACACACTTGACATTGTGAGTTTTTTTGCTTTTCTTCCCATGCTATTCCTATAGGGTTTTTAGCCTTTTTTCCCCTCTTTCTCTACATTCTAAAGTGGCGGTGGAGTTATACTAGGCGAGTCGTATTAATCCTGGATGATAGGACCCATGCCTCAGCCCGCCCGGTTCCCGCTGTTTAATGTATTTTCTGAGTCAACTTTGTCCCCTCTTATTACTTTCCTACATTCTAAAGTGGCGGTGGCTACCGCCACTTTAGAATGTAGAGAAAGAGGGGGGAAAAAGCTAAAAACCCCATAGGAATAGCATGGGAAGAAAAGCGAAAAAACTCACAATGTCTAGTGTGTTTAAAAAAAAAATGAGTGAGGGTAATATCAGTGAGGGTTATCCTTCCTCGTCAATCTTAGATGGCTATGTCTGCGAGGGAAATCCTTCCTCGTCAATCTTAGATGGCTATGTCTGCGAGGGAAATACTTCCTCGTGAAAAATTGATGGATTCATACTAGCAAGGGAAATCCTTCCTTGTCGAACATTGAGGGAAATCCTTCCTCGATGTTGTTTGATGGTTTCAATATCAGTGAGGGAAATCTTTCCTGGTCAATCTTAGATGGCTATGTCTGCGAGGGAAATCCTTTCTCGTGAAAAATTGATGGATTCATACTAGCAAGTGAAATCCTTCCTTGTCGAACATTGAGGGAAATCCTTCCTCGATGTTTGATGGATTCAATATCAGTGAGGGAAATCCTTCCTCTTCAATCTTAGATGGCTATGTCTCCGAGGGAAATCCTTTCTCGAAAAAAATTGATGGATTCATACTAGCAAGGGAAATCCTTCCTTGTCGAAAATAGAGGGAAATTCTTCTTCGATGTTGTTTGATGGATTCAATATCAGTGAGTGAAATCCTTCCTCGTCAATCTTAGATGGCTATGTCTGCGAGAGAAATCCTTCCTTGTCGAAAATTGAGGGAAATTCTTCTTCGATGTTGTTTGATGGATTCAATATCAGTGAGTGAAATCCTTCCTTGTCAATCTTAGATGGCTATGTCTGCGAGAGAAATCCTTCCTCGTGAAAAATTGATGGATTCATACTAGCAAGGGAAATTCTTCCTTGTCGAACATTGAGGGAAATCCTTCCTCGCTGTTGTTTGATGGATTCAATATCAGTGAGTGAAATCCTTCCTCGTCAATCTTAGATGGCTATGTCAGCGAGGGAAATCCTTTCTCGTGAAAAATTGATGGATTCGTACTAGCAAGTGAAATCCTTCCTTGTCGAACATTGAGGGAAATCCTTCCTGGATTTTGTTTGATGGATTCAATATCAGTGAGGGAAATCCTTCCTCGTCAATCTTAGAGTTATACTAGGCGAGTCGTATTAATCCTGGACGATAGGACCCATGCCCCAGCCCGCCCGGTTCCCGCTGTTCAATGTATTTTCCTAGTCAACTTTGTCCCCTTATTACTTCCGGTGTGATTTTTTTTTTTTTTTTTAACACACTTGACATTGTGAGTTTTTTTGCTTTTCTTACCATGCTATTCCTATGGGATTTTTAGCCTTTTCCCCCTCTTTTCCTACATTCTAAAGTGGCGGTGGCCACCGTTACTTTAGAATGTAGAGAGAGAGGGGGGAAAAGGCTAAAAACCCCATAGGAATAGCATGGGAAGAAAAGCGAAAAAACTCACAATGTGTAGTGTGTTTAAAAAAAAAAATGAGTGAGGGAAATATCAGTAAGGGTTATCCTTCCTCGTCAATCTTAGATGGCTATGTCTGCGGGGGAAATCCTTCCTCGTGAAAAATTGATGGATTCATACTAGCAAGGGAAATTCTTCCTTGTCGAACATTGAAGGAAATCCTTCCTCGATGTTCTTTGATGGATTCAGTATCAGTGAGGGAAATCCTTCTTCGTCAGTCTTAGATGACTATGTCTGCGAGGGAAATCCTTCCTCGCGAAAAATTGATGGATTCATACTAGCAAGGAAATCTTTCCTTGTCGAACATTGAGGGAAATCCTTCTTCGATGTTGTTTGATGGATTCAATATCAGTGAGGGAAATCCTTCCTCGTGAAAAATTGATGGATTCATACTAGCAAGGGAAATCCTTCCTTGTCGAACATTGAGGGAAATCCTTCCTCGATGTTCTTTGATGGATTCAGTATCAGTGAGGGAAATCCTTCCTCGTCAGTCTTAGATGGCTATGTCTGCGAGGGAAATCCTTGTTTGATGGATTCAATATCAGTGAGGGAAATCCTTCCTCGTCAATCTTAGATGGCTATGGGTGCGAGGGAAATCCTTTCTCGTGAAAAATTGATGGATTCATACTAGCAAGGGAAATACTTCCTTGTCGAACATTGAGGGAAATCCTTCCTCGATGTTGTTTGATGGATTCAATATCAGTGAGGGAAATCCTTCCTCGTCAATCTTAGTTGGCTATGTCTGCGAGGGAAATCCTTTCTCGAGAAAAATTGATGGATTCATACTAGCAAGGGAAATCCTTCCTTGTCGAACATTGAGGGAAATCCTTCCTCGCTGTTGTTTGATGGATTCAATATCAGTGAGTGAAATCCTTCCTCGTCAATCTTAGATGGCTATGTCTGCGAGGGAAATCCTTTCTCGTGAAAAATTGATGGATTCGTACTAGCAAGTGAAATCCTTCCTTGTCGAACATTGAGGGAAATCCTTCCTGGATTTTGTTTGATGGATTCAATATCAGTGAAGGAAATGCTTCCTCGTCAATCTTAGAGTTATACTAGGCGAGTCGTATTAATCCTGGACGATAGGACCCATGCCCCAGCCCGCCCGGTTCCCGCTGTTCAATGTGTTTTTCTAGTCAATTTTGTCCCCTTATTACTTCCGGTGTGATCCGTTTTTTTTTTTTTTGAACACTCTTGACATTGTGAGTTTTTCGCTTTTCTTCCCATGCTATTCCTATGGGGTTTTTAGCCTTTTTTCCCCTCTTTCTCTACATTCTAATGTGGCGGTGGAGTTATACTAGGCGAGTCGTATTAATCCTGGACGATAGGACCCATGCCCCAGCCCGCCCGGTTCCCGCTGTTCAATGTATTTTCTGAGTCAACTTTGTCCCCTTATTACTTCCGGTGTGATTTTTTTTTTTTAACACACTTTACATTGTGAGTTTTTTTGCTTTTCTTACCATGCTATTCCTATGGGATTTTTAGCCTTTTTTCCCCTCTTTTCCTACATTCTAAAGTGGCGGTGGTCACCGCCACTTTAGAATGTAGAGAAAGAGGGGGGGAAAGGCTAAAAACCCCATAGGAATAGCATGGGAAGAAAAGCGAAAAAACTCACAATGTCTAGTGTGTTTAAAAAAAAATAATGAGTGAGGGAAATATCAGTTCGGGTAATCCTTCCTCGTCAATCTTAGATGGCTATGTCTGCGATGGAAATCCTTCCTCGTGAAAAATTGATGGATTCATACTAGTAAGGAAATCCTTCCTTGTCGAACATTGAGGGAAATCCTTCCTCGATGTTCTTTGATGGATTCAGTATCAGTGAGGGAAATCCTTCCTCGTCAGGCTTAGATGGCTATGTCTGCGTGGGAAATCCTTCCTCGTGAAAAATTGATGGATTCATACTAGCAAGGAAATCCTTCCTTGTCGAACATTGAGGGAAATCCTTCTTCGATGTTGTTTGATAGATTCAATATCAGTGAGGGAAATCCTTCCTCGTGAAAAATTGATGGATTCATACTAGCAAGGAAAATCCTTCCTTGTCGAACATTGAGGGAAATCCTTCCTCAATGTTATTTGATGGATTCAATATCAGTGAGGGAAATCCTTCCTCGTCAATCTTAGATTGCTATGTCTGCGAGGGAAATCCTTCCTCGTGAAAAATTGATGGATTCATACTAGCAAGGGAAATCCTTCCTTGTCGAACATTAAGGGAAAGCCTTCCTCGATGTTGTTTGATGGATTCAATATCAGTGAGGGAAATCCTTCCTCGTCAATCTTAGATGGCTATGTCTACGAGGGAAATTCTTCCTCGTGAAAAATTGATGGATTCATACTAGCAAGGGAAATCCTTCCTTGTCGAACATTGAGGGAAATCCTTCCTCGCTGTTGTTTGATGGATTCAATATCAGTGAGTGAAATCCTTCCTCGTCAATCTTAGATGGCTATGTCTGCGAGGGAAATCCTTTCTCGTGAAAAATTGATGGATTCGTACTAGCAAGTGAAATCCTTCCTTGTCGAACATTGAGGGAAATCCTTCCTGGATTTTGTTTGATGGATTCAATATCAGTGAGGGAAATCCTTCCTCGTCAATCTTAGAGTTATACTAGGCGAGTCGTATTAATCCTGGACGATAGGACCCATGCCCCAGCCGCCCGGTTCCCGCTGTTCAATGTGTTTTTCTAGTCAATTTTGTCCCCTTATCACTTCCGGTGTGATCCGTTTTTTTTTTTTTTTTTTTTTTTTTTAACACACTTGACATTGTGAGTTTTTTTGCTTTTCTTACCATGCTATTCCTATGGGATTTTTAGCCTTTTTTCCCCTCTTTTCCTACATTCTAAAGTGGCGGTGGCCACCGCCACTTTAGAATGTAGAGAAAGAGGGGGAAAGGCTAAAAACCCCATAGGAATAGCATAGGAATAAAAGCGAAAAAACTCACAATGTCTAGTGTGTTTAAAAAAAATAATGAGTGAGGGAAATATCAGTGAGGGTAATCCTTCCTCGTCAATCTTAGATGGCTATGTCTGCGATGGAAATCCTTCCTCGTGAAAAATTGATGGATTCATACTAATAAGGAAATCCTTTCTTGTCGAACATTGAGGGAAATCCTTCCTCGATGTTCTTTGATGGATTCAGTATCAGTGAGGGAAATCCTTCCTCGTCAGTCTTAGATGGCTATGTCTGCGAGGGAAATTCTTCCTCGTGAAAAATTGATGGATTCATACTAGCAAGGAAATCCTTCCTTTTCGAACATTGAGGGAAATCCTTCTTCGATGTTGTTTGATGGATTCAATATCAGTGAGGGAAATCCTTCCTCGTGAAAAGTTGATGGATTCATACTAGCAAGGGAAAACCTTCCTTGTCGAACATTGAGTGAAGTCCTTCCTCAATGTTTGATGGATTCAATATCAGTGAGGGAAATCCTTCCTCGTCCATCTTAGATGGCCATGTCTGCGAGGGAAATCCTTTCTCGAGAAAAATTGATGGATTCATACTAGCAAGGGAAATCCTTCCTTGTCGAAAATTGAGGGAAATTCTTCTTCGATGTTGTTTGATGGATTCAATATCAGTGAGTGAAATCCTTCCTCGTCAATCTTAGATGGCTATGTCTGCGAGAGAAATCCTTCCTCGTGAAAAATTGATGTATTCATACTAGCAAGGGAAATTCTTCCTTGTCGAACATTGAGGGAAATCCTTCCTCGCTGTTGTTTGATGGATTCAATATCAGTGAGTGAAATCCTTCCTCGTCAATCTTAGATGGCTATGTCAGCGAGGGAAATCCTTTCTCGTGAAAAATTGATGGATTCGTACTAGCAAGTGAAATCCTTCCTTGTCGAACATTGAGGGAAATCCTTCCTGCATTTTGTTTGATGGATTCAATATCAGTGAGGGAAATCCTTCCTCGTCAATCTTAGAGTTATACTAGGCGAGTCGTATTAATCCTGAACGATAGGACCCATGCCCCAGCCTGCCCGGTTCCCGCTGTTCAATGTATTTTCCTAGTCAACTTTGTCCCCTTATTACTTCCGGTGTGAATTTTTTTTTTTTTTTTAACACACTTGACATTGTGAGTTTTTTTGCTTTTCTTACCATGCTATTCCTATGGGATTTTTAGCCTTTTTTCCCCTCTTTTCCTACATTCTAAAGTGGCGCTGGTCACCGCCACTTTAGAATGTAGAGAAAGAGGGGGGGAAAGGCTAAAAACCCCATAGGAATAGCATGGGAAGAAAAGCGAAAAAACTCACAATGTCTAGTGTGTTTAAAAAAAAAATAATGAGTGAGGGAAATATCAGTGAGGGTAATCCTTCCTCGTCAATCTTAGATGGCTATGTCTGCGATGGAAATCCTTCCTCGTGAAAAATTGATGGATTCATAGTAATAAGGAAATCCTTCCTTGTCGAACATTGAGGGAAATCCTTCCTCGATGTTCTTTGATGGATTCAGTATCAGTGAGGGAAATCCTTCCTCGTCAGTCTTAGATGGCTATGTCTGCGAGGGAAATCCTTCCTCGTGAAAAATTGATGGATTCATACTAGCAAGGAAATCCTTCCTTGTCGAACATTGAGGGAAATCTTTCTTCGATGTTGTTTGATGGATTCAATATCAGTGAGGGAAATCCTTCCTCGTGAAAAGTTGATGGATTCATACTAGCAAGGGAAATCCTTCCTTGTCGAACATTGAGGGAAATCCTTCCTCGATGTTTGATGGATTCAATATCAGTGAGGGAAATCCTTCCTCGTCCATCTTAGATGGCCATGTCTGCGAGGGAAATCCTTTCTCGAGAAAAATTGATGGATTCATACTAGCAAGGGAAATCCTTCCTTGTCGAAAATTGAGGGAAATTCTTCTTCGATGTTGTTTGATGGATTCAATATCAGTGAGTGAATACCTTCCTCGTCAATCTTAGATGGCTATGTCTGTGAGAGAAATCCTTCTTCGTGAAAAATTGATGTATTCATACTAGCAAGGGAAATTCTTCCTTGTCGAACATTGAGGGAAATCCTTCCTCGCTGTTGTTTGATGGATTCAATATCAGTGAGTGAAATCCTTCCTCGTCAATCTTAGATGGCTATGTCAGCGAGGGAAATCCTTTCTCGTGAAAAATTGATGGATTCGTACTAGCAAGTGAAATCCTTCCTTGTCGAACTTTGAGTTAAATCCTTCCTGGATTTTGTTTGATGGATTCAATATCAGTGAGGGAAATCCTTCCTCGTCAATCTTAGAGTTATACTAGGCGAGTCGTATTAATCCTGGACGATAGGACCCATACCCCAGCCCGCCCGGTTCCCGCTGTTCAATGTGTTTTTCTAGTCAATTTTGTCCCCTTATTACTTCCGGTGTGATCCTTTTTTTTTAAACACACTTGACATTGTGAGTTTATTCGCTTTTCTTCCCATGCTATTCCTATGGGGTTTTTAGCCTTTTTCCCCCTCTTTCTCTACATTCTAAAGTGGCGGTGGAGTTATACTAGGCGAGTCGTATTAATCCTGGACGATAGGACCCATGCCCCAGCCCGCCCGGTTCCCGCTGTTCAATGTATTTTCTGAGTCAACTTTGTCCCCTTACTACTTCCGGTGTGATTTTTTTTTTTAACACACTTGACATTGTGAGTTTTTTTGCTTTTCTTACCATGCTATTCCTATGGGATTTTTAGCCTTTTTTCCCCTCTTTTCCTACATTCTAAAGTGGCGGTGGCCACCGTAAAAATTGATGGATTCATACTAGCAAGGAAATCCTTCCTTGTCGAACATTAAGGGAAATCCTTCTTCGATGTTGTTTGATGGATTCAATATCAGTGAGGGAAATCCTTCCTCGTGAAAAATTGATGGATTCATACTAGCAAGGGAAATCCTTCCTTGTCGAACATTGAGGGAAATCCTTCCTCGATGTTGTTTGATGGATTCAATATCAGTGAGGGAAATCCTTCCTCATCAATCTTAGATGGCTGTGTCTGCGAGGAAAATCCTTCCTCGTGAAAAAATTGATGGATTCATACTAGCAAGGGAAATCCTTCCTTGTCGAACATTGAGGGAAATCCTTCCTCGATGTTCTTTGATGGATTCAGTATCAGTGAGGGAAATCCTTCCTCGTCAGTCTTAGATGGCTATGTCTGCGAGGGAAATCCTTGTTTGATGGATTCAATATCTGTGAGGGAAATCCTTCCTCGTCAATCTTAGATGGCTATGTCTGCGAGGGAAATCCTTTCTCGTGAAAAATTGATGGATTCATTCTAGCAAGGGAAATTCTTCCTTGTCGAACATTGAGGGAAATCCTTCCTCGATGTTGTTTGATGGATTCAATATCAGTGAGGGAAATCCTTCCTCCTCAATCTTAGATTGCTATGTCTGCGAGGGAAATCCTTCCTCGTGAAAAATTGATGGATTCATACTAGCAAGGGAAATCCTCTCTTGTCGAACATTGAGGGAAATCCTTCCTCGATGTTGTTTGATGGATTCAATATCAGTGAGGGAAATCCTTCCTCGTCAATCTTAGATGGCTATGTCTGCGAGGGAAATCCTTTCTCGAGAAAAATTGATGGATTCATACTAGCAAGGGAAATCCTTCCTTGTCGAAAATTGAGGGAAATTCTTCTTCGATGTTGTTTGATGGATTCAATATCAGTGAGTGAAATCCTTCCTCGTCAATCTTAGATGGCTATGTCTGCGAGGGAAATCCTTCCTCGTGAAAAATTGATGGATTCATACTAGCAAGGGAAATCCTTCCTTGTCGAACATTGAGGGAAATCCTTCCTCGCTGTTGTTTGATGGATTCAATATCAGTGAGTGAAATCCTTCCTCGTCAATCTTAGATGGCTATGTCTGCGAGGGAAATCCTTTCTCGTGAAAAATTGATGGATTCGTACTAGCAAGTGAAATCCTTCCTTGTCGAACATTGAGGGAAATCCTTCCTGGATTTTGTTTGATGGATTCAATATCAGTGAGGGAAATCCTTCCTCGTCAATCTTAGAGTTATACTAGGCGAGTCGTATTAATCCTGGACGATAGGACACATGCCCCAGCCCGCCCGGTTCCCGCTGTTCAATGTGTTTTTCTAGTCAATTTTGTCCCCTTATTACTTCCGGTGTGATCCTTTTTTTTTTTTTTTGAACACACTTGACATTGTGAGTTTTTTCGCTTTTCTTCCCATGCTATTCCTATGGGGTTTTTAGCCTTTTTTCCCCTCTTTCTCTACATTCTAAAGTGGCGGTGGAGTTATACTAGGCGAGTCGTATTAATCCTGGACGATAGGACCCATGCCCCAGCCCGCCCGATTCCCGCTGTTCAATGTATTTTCTGAGTCAACTTTGTCCCCTTATTACTTCCGGTGTGATTTTTTTTTTTTTAACACACTTGACATTGTGAGTTTTTTTGCTTTTCTTACCATGCTATTCCTATGGGATTTTTAGCCTTTTTTCCCCTCTTTTCCTACATTCTAAAGTGGCGGTGGCCACCGTAAAAATTGATGGATTCATACTAGCAAGGAAATCCTTCCTTGTCGAACATTAAGGGAAATCCTTCTTCGATGTTGTTTGATGGATTCAATATCAGTGAGGGAAATCCTTCCTCGTGAAAAATTGATGGATTCATACTAGCAAGGGAAATCCTTCCTTGTCGAACATTGAGGGAAATCCTTCCTCGATGTTGTTTGATGGATTCAATATCAGTGAGGGAAATCCTTCCTCATCAATCTTAGATGGCTGTGTCTGCGAGGAAAATCCTTCCTCGTGAAAAAATTGATGGATTCATTCTAGCAAGGGAAATCCTTCCTTGTCGAACATTGAGGGAAATCCTTCCTCGATGTTCTTTGATGGATTCAGTATCAGTGAGGGAAATCTTTCCTCGTCAGTCTTAGATGGCTATGTCTGCGAGGGAAATCCTTGTTTGATGGATTCAATATCAGTGAGGGAAATCCTTCCTCGTCAATCTTAGATGGCTATGTCTGCGAGGGAAATCCTTTCTCGTGAAAAATTGATGGATTCATTCTAGCAAGGGAAATTCTTCCTTGTCGAACATTGAGGGAAATCCTTCCTCGATGTTGTTTGATGGATTCAATATCAGTGAGGGAAATCCTTCCTCCTCAATCTTAGATTGCTATGTCTGCGAGGGAAATCCTTCCTCGTGAAAAATTGATGGATTCATACTAGCAAGGGAAATCCTCTCTTGTCGAACATTGAGGGAAATCCTTCCTCGATGTTGTTTGATGGATTCAATATCAGTGAGGGAAATCCTTCCTCGTCAATCTTAGATGGCTATGTCTGCGAGGGAAATCCTTTCTCGAGAAAAATTGATGGATTCATACTAGCAAGGGAAATCCTTCCTTGTCGAAAATTGAGGGAAATTCTTCTTCGATGTTGTTTGATGGATTCAATATCAGTGAGTGAAATCCTTCCTCGTCAATCTTAGATGGCTATGTCTGCGAGGGAAATCCTTCCTCTTGAAAAATTGATGGATTCATACTAGCAAGGGAAATCCTTCCTTGTCGAACATTGAGGGAAATCCTTCCTCGCTGTTGTTTGATGGATTCAATATCAGTGAGTGAAATCCTTCCTCGTCAATCTTAGATGGCTATGTCTGCGAGGGAAATCCTTTCTCGTGAAAAATTGATGGATTCGTACTAGCAAGTGAAATCCTTCCTTGTCGAACATTGAGGGAAATCCTTCCTGGATTTTGTTTGATGGATTCAATATCAGTGAGGGAAATCCTTCCTCGTCAATCTTAGAGTTATACTAGGCGAGTCGTATTAATCCTGGACGATAGGACACATGCCCCAGCCCGCCCGGTTCCCGCTGTTCAATGTGTTTTTCTAGTCAATTTTGTCCCCTTATTACTTCCGGTGTGATCCGTTTTTTTTTTTTTGAACACACTTGACATTGTGAGTTTTTTCGCTTTTCTTCCCATGCTATTCCTATGGGGTTTTTAGCCTTTTTTCCCCTCTTTTTCTACATTCTAAAGTGGCGGTGGAGTTATACTAGGCGAGTCGTATTAATCCTGGACGATAGGACCCATGCCCCAGCCCGCCCGGTTCCCGCTGTTCAATGTATTTTCTGAGTCAACTTTGTCCCCTTATTACTTCCGGTGTGATTTTTTTTTTTTTAACACACTTGACATTGTGAGTTTTTTTGCTTTTCTTACCATGCTATTCCTATGGGATGTTTAGCCTTTTTTCCCCTCTTTTCCTACATTCTAAAGTGGCGGTGGCCACCGTAAAAATTGATGGATTCATACTAGCAAGGAAATCCTTCCTTGTCGAACATTAAGGGAAATCCTTCTTCGATGTTGTTTGATGGATTAAATATCAGTGAGGGAAATCTTTCCTCGTGAAAAATTGATGGATTCATACTAGCAAGGGAAATCCTTCCTTGTCGAACATTGAGGGAAATCCTTCCTCGATGTTGTTTGATGGATTCAATATCAGTGAGGGAAATCCTTCCTCATCAATCTTAGATGGCTGTGTCTGCGAGGAAAATCCTTCCTCGTGAAAACATTGATGGATTCATACTAGCAAGGGAAATCCTTCCTTGTCGAACATTGAGGGAAATCCTTCCTCGATGTTCTTTGATGGATTCAGTATCAGTGAGGGAAATCCTTCCTCGTCAGTCTTAGATGGCTATGTCTGCGAGGGAAATCCTTGTTTGATGGATTCAATATCAGTGAGGGAAATCCTTCCTCGTCAATCTTAGATGGCTATGTCTGCGAGGGAAATCCTTTCTCGTGAAAAATTGATGGATTCATTCTAGCAAGGGAAATTCTTCCTTGTCGAACATTGAGGGAAATCCTTCCTCGATGTTGTTTGATGGATTCAATATCAGTGAGGGAAATCCTTCCTCCTCAATCTTAGATTGCTATGTCTGCGAGGGAAATCCTTCCTCGTGAAAAATTGATGGATTCATACTAGCAAGGGAAATCCTCTCTTGTCGAATATTGAGGGAAATCCTTCCTCGATGTTGTTTGATGGATTCAATATCAGTGAGGGAAATCCTTCCTCGTCAATCTTAGATGGCTATGTCTGCGAGGGAAATCCTTTCTCGAGAAAAATTGATGGATTCATACTAGCAAGGGAAATCCTTCCTTGTCGAAAATTGAGGGAAATTCTTCTTCGATGTTGTTTGATGGATTCAATATCAGTGAGGGAAATCCTTCCTCGTCAATCTTAGATGGCTATGTCTGCGAGGGAAATCCTTTCTCGAGAAAAATTGATGGATTCATACTAGCAAGGGAAATCCTTCCTTGTCGAACATTGAGGGAAATCCTTCCTCGCTGTTGTTTGATGGATTCAATATCAGTGAGTGAAATCCTTCCTCGTCAATCTTAGATGGCTATGTCTGCGAGGGAAATCCTTTCTCGTGAAAAATTGATGGATTCGTACTAGCAAGTGAAATCCTTCCTTGTCGAACATTGAGGGAAATCCTTCCTGGATTTTGTTTGATGGATTCAATATCAGTGAGGGAAATCCTTCCTCGTCAATCTTAGAGTTATACTAGGCGAGTCGTATTAATCCTGGACGATAGGACACATGCCCCAGCCCACCCGGTTCCCGCTGTTCAATGTGTTTTTCTAGTCAATTTTGTCCCCTTATTACTTCCGGTGTGATCCGTTTTTTTTTTTTTTGAACACACTTGACATTGTGAGTTTTTTCGCTTTTCTTCCCATGCTATTCCTATGGGGTTTTTAGCCTTTTTTCCCCTCTTTCTCTACATTCTAAAGTGGCGGTGGAGTTATACTAGGCGAGTCGTATTAATCCTGGACGATAGGACCCATGCCCCAGCCCGCCCGGTTCCCGCTGTTCAATGTATTTTCTGAGTCAACTTTGTCCCCTTATTACTTCCGGTGTGATTTTTTTTTTAACACACTTGACATTGTGAGTTTTTTTGCTTTTCTTACCATGCTATTCCTATGGGATTTTTAGCCTTTTTTCCCCACTTTTCCTACATTCTAAAGTGGTGGTGGTCACCGCCACTTTAGAATGTAGAGAAAGAGGGGGGGAAAGGCTAAAACCCCCATAGGAATAGCATGGGAAGAAAAGCGAAAAAACTCACAATGTCTAGTGTGTTTAAAAAAAAAATAATGAGTGAGGGAAATATCAGTTAGGGTAATCCTTCCTCGTCAATCTTAGATGGCTATGTCTGCGATGGAAATCCTTCCTCGTGAAAAATTGATGGATTCATACTAGTAAGGAAATCCTTCTTTGTCGAACTTTGAGGGAAATCCTTCCTCGATGTTCTTTGATGGATTCAGTATCAGTGAGGGAAATCCTTCCTCGTCAGGCTTAGATGGCTATGTCTGCGAGGGAAATCCTTCCTCGTGAAAAATTGATGGATTCATACTAGCAAGGAAATCCTTCCATGTCGAACATTGAGGGAAATCCTTCTTTGATGTTGTTTGATGGATTCAATATCAGTGAGGGAAATCCTTCCTCGTGAAAAATTGATGGATTAATACTAGCAAGGGAAATCCTTCCTTGTCGAACATTGAGGAAATCCTTCCTCGATGTTGTTTGATGGATTCAATATCAGTGAGGGAAATTCTTCCTCATCAATCTTAGATGGCTGTGTCTGCGAGGAAAATCCTTCCTCGTGAAAAAATTGATGGATTCATACTAGCAAGGGAAATCCTTCCTTGTCGAACATTGAGGGAAATCCTTCCTCGATGATCTTTGATGGATTCAGTATCAGTGAGGGAAATCCTTCCTCGTCAGTCTTAGATGGCTATGTCTGCGAGGGAAATCCTTGTTTGATGGATTCAATATCAGTGAGGGAAATCCTTCCTCGTCAATCTTAGATGGCTATGTCTGCGAGGGAAATCCTTTCTCGTGAAAAATTGATGGATTCATACTAGCAAGGGAAATCCTTCCTTGTCGAACATTGAGGGAAATCCTTCCTCGATGTTGTTTGATGGATTCAATATCAGTGAGGGAAATCCTTCCTCGTCAATCTTAGATGGCTATGTCTGCGAGGGAAATCCTTTCTCGTGAAAAATTGATGGATTCATTCTAGCAAAGGAAATTCTTCCTTGTCGAACATTGAGGGAAATCCTTCCTCGATGTTGTTTGATGGATTCAATATCAGTGAGGGAAATCCTTCCTCGTCAATCTTAGATTGCTATGTCTGCGAGGGAAATCCTTCCTCGTGAAAAATTGATGGATTCATACTAGCAAGGAAATCTTTCCTTGTCGAACATTGAGGGAAATCCTTCTTCGATGTTGTTTGATGGATTCAATATCAGTGAGGGAAATCCTTCTTCGTGAAAAATTGATGGATTCATACTAGCAAGGGAAATCCTTCCTTGTCGAACATTGAGGGAAATCCTTCCTCGATGTTGTTTGATGGATTCAATATCAGTGAGGGAAATCCTTCCTCGTCAATCTTAGATTGCTATGTCTGCGAGGGAAATCCTTCCTCGTGAAAAATTGATGGATTCATACTAGCAAGAGAAATCCTTCCTTGTCGAACATTGAGAGAAAACCTTCCTCGAAGTTGTTTGATAGATTCAATATCAGTGAGGGAAATCCTTCCTCATCGATCTTAGATGGCTGTGTCTGCGAGGAAAATCCTTCCTCGTGAAAAAATTGATGGATTCATACTAGCAAGTGAAATCCTTCCTCGATGTTCTTTGATGGATTCAGTATCAGTGAGGGAAATCCTTCCTTGTCAGTCTTAGATGGCTATGTCTGCGAGGGAAATCCTTGTTTGATGGATTCAATATCAGTGAGGGAAATCCTTCCTCGTCAATCTTAGATGGCTATGTCTGCGAGGGAAATCCTTCCTCGTGAAAAATTGATGGATTCATACTAGCAAGGAAAATCCTTCCTCGATGTTCTTTGATGTATTCAGTATCAGGGAAATCCTTCCTCGTCAGTCTTAGATGGCTATGTCTGCGAGGGAAATCCTTGTTTGATGGATTCAATATCAGTGAGGGAAATCCTTCCTCGTCAATCTTAGATGGCTATGTCTGCGAGGGAAATCCTTTCTCGTGAAAAATTGATGGATTCATTCTAGCAAGGGAAATTCTTCCTTGTCGAACATTGAGGGAAATCCTTCCTCGATGTTGTTTGATGGATTCAATATCTGTGAGGGAAATCCTTCCTCCTCAATCTTAGATGGCTATGTCTGCGAGGGAAATCCTTTCTCGAGAAAAATTGATGGATACATACTAGCAAGGGAAATCCTTCCTTGTCGAAAATTGAGGGAAATTCTTCTTCGATGTTGTTTGATGGATTCAATAACAGTGAGTGAAATCCTTCCTCGTCAATCTTAGATGGCTATGTCTGCGAGGGAAATCCTTCCTCGTGAAAAATTGATGGATTCATACTAGCAAGGGAAATCATTCCTTGTCGAACATTGAGGGAAATCCTTCCTCGCTGTTGTTTGATGGATTCAATATCAGTGAGTGAAATCCTTCCTCGTCAATCTTAGATGGCTATGTCTGCGAGGGAAATCCTTTCTCGTGAAAAATTGATGGATTCGTACTAGCAAGTGAAATCCTTCCTTGTCGAACATTGAGGGAAATCCTTCCTGGATTTTGTTTGATGGATTCAATATCAGTGAGGGAAATCCTTCCTCGTCAATCTTAGATGGTTATGTCTGCGAGGGAAATCCTTTCTCGTGAAAAATTGATGGATTCATACTAGCAAGGGAAATCCTTCCTTGTCGAACATTGAGAGAAATCCTTCCTCGATGTTTGATGGATTCAATATCAGTGAGGGAAATCCTTCCTCGTCCATCTTAGATGGCTATGTCTGCAATGGAAATCCTTTCTCGAGAAAAATTGATGAATTCATACTAGCAAGGGAAATCCTTCCTTGTCGAAAATTGAGGGAAATCCTTCCTCGTCAGTCTTAGATGGCTATGTCTGCGAGGGAAATTCTTCCTCGTGAAAAATTGATGGATTCATACTAGCAAGGAAATCCTTCCTTTTCGAACATTGAGGGAAATCCTTCTTCGATGTTGTTTGATGGATTCAATATCAGTGAGGGAAATCCTTCCTCGTGAAAAGTTGATGGATTCATACTAGCAAGGGAAAACCTTCCTTGTCGAACATTGAGTGAAGTCCTTCCTCAATGTTTGATGGATTCAATATCAGTGAGGGAAATCCTTCCTCGTCCATCTTAGATGGCCATGTCTGCGAGGGAAATCCTTTCTCGAGAAAAATTGATGGATTCATACTAGCAAGGGAAATCCTTCCTTGTCGAAAATTGAGGGAAATTCTTCTTCGATGTTGTTTGATGGATTCAATATCAGTGAGTGAAATCCTTCCTCGTCAATCTTAGATGGCTATGTCTGCGAGAGAAATCCTTCCTCGTGAAAAATTGATGTATTCATACTAGCAAGGGAAATTCTTCCTTGTCGAACATTGAGGGAAATCCTTCCTCGCTGTTGTTTGATGGATTCAATATCAGTGAGTGAAATCCTTCCTCGTCAATCTTAGATGGCTATGTCAGCGAGGGAAATCCTTTCTCGTGAAAAATTGATGGATTCGTACTAGCAAGTGAAATCCTTCCTTGTCGAACATTGAGGGAAATCCTTCCTGCATTTTGTTTGATGGATTCAATATCAGTGAGGGAAATGCTTCCTCGTCAATCTTAGAGTTATACTAGGCGAGTCGTATTAATCCTGGACGATAGGACCCATGCCCCAGCCCGCCCGGTTCCCGCTGTTCAATGTATTTTCCTAGTCAACTTTCTCCCCTTATTACTTCCGGTGTGAATTTTTTTTTTTTAACACACTTGACATTGTGAGTTTTTTTGCTTTTCTTACCATGCTATTCCTATGGGATTTTTAGCCTTTTTTCCCCTCTTTTCCTACATTCTAAAGTGGCGGTGGCCACCGCCACTTTAGAATGTAGAGAAAGAGGGGGGAAAGGCTAAAAACCCCATAGGAATAGCATGGGTATAAAAGCGAAAAAACTCACAATGTCTAGTGTGTTTAAAAAAAAAATAATGAGTGAGGGAAATATCAGTGAGGGTAATCCTTCCTCGTCAATCTTAGATGGCTATGTCTGCGATGGAAATCCTTCCTCGTGAAAAATTGATGGATTCATAGTAATAAGGAAATCCTTCCTTGTCGAACATTGAGGGAAATCCTTCCTCGATGTTCTTTGATGGATTCAGTATCAGTGAGGGAAATCCTTCCTCGTCAGTCTTAGATGGCTATGTCTGCGAGGGAAATCCTTCCTCGTGAAAAATTGATGGATTCATACTAGCAAGTGAAATCCTTCCTTGTCGAACTTTGAGGGAAATCCTTCCTGGATTTTGTTTGATGGATTCAATATCAGTGAGGGAAATCCTTCCTCGTCAATCTTAGAGTTATACTAGGCGAGTCGTATTAATCCTGGACGATAGGACCCATACCCCAGCCCGCCCGGTTCCCGCTGTTCAATGTGTTTTTCTAGTCAATTTTGTCCCCTTATTACTTCCGGTGTGATCCTTTTTTTTTAAACACACTTGACATTGTGAGTTTATTCGCTTTTCTTCCCATGCTATTCCTATGGGGTTTTGTAGCCTTTTTCCCCCTCTTTCTCTACATTCTAAAGTGGCGGTGGAGTTATACTAGGCGAGTCGTATTAATCCTGGACGATAGGACCCATGCCCCAGCCCGCCCGGTTCCCGCTGTTCAATGTATTTTCTGAGTCAACTTTGTCCCCTTACTACTTCCGGTGTGATTTTTTTTTTTAACACACTTGACATTGTGAGTTTTTTTGCTTTTCTTACCATGCTATTCCTATGGGATTTTTAGCCTTTTTTCCCCTCTTTTCCTACATTCTAAAGTGGCGGTGGCCACCGTAAAAATTGATGGATTCATACTAGCAAGGAAATCCTTCCTTGTCGAACATTAAGGGAAATCCTTCTTCGATGTTGTTTGATGGATTCAATATCAGTGAGGGAAATCCTTCCTCGTGAAAAATTGATGGATTCATACTAGCAAGGGAAATCCTTCCTTGTCGAACATTGAGGGAAATCCTTCCTCGATGTTGTTTGATGGATTCAATATCAGTGAGGGAAATCCTTCCTCATCAATCTTAGATGGCTGTGTCTGCGAGGAAAATCCTTCCTCGTGAAAAAATTGATGGATTCATACTAGCAAGGGAAATCCTTCCTTGTCGAACATTGAGGGAAATCCTTCCTCGATGTTCTTTGATGGATTCAGTATCAGTGAGGGAAATCCTTCCTCGTCAGTCTTAGATGGCTATGTCTGCGAGGGAAATCCTTGTTTGATGGATTCAATATCAGTGAGGGAAATCCTTCCTCGTCAATCTTAGATGGCTATGTCTGCGAGGGAAATCCTTTCTCGTGAAAAATTGATGGATTCATTCTAGCAAGGGAAATTCTTCCTTGTCGAACATTGAGGGAAATCCTTCCTCGATGTTGTTTGATGGATTCAATATCAGTGAGGGAAATCCTTCCTCCTCAATCTTAGATTGCTATGTCTGCGAGGGAAATCCTTCCTCGTGAAAAATTGATGGATTCATACTAGCAAGGGAAATCCTCTCTTGTCGAACATTGAGGGAAATCCTTCCTCGATGTTGTTTGATGGATTCAATATCAGTGAGGGAAATCCTTCCTCGTCAATCTTAGATGGCTATGTCTGCGAGGGAAATCCTTTCTCGAGAAAAATTGATGGATTCATACTAGCAAGGGAAATCCTTCCTTGTCGAAAATTGAGGGAAATTCTTCTTCGATGTTGTTTGATGGATTCAATATCAGTGAGTGAAATCCTTCCTCGTCAATCTTAGATGGCTATGTCTGCGAGGGAAATCCTTCCTCGTGAAAAATTGATGGATTCATACTAGCAAGGGAAATCCTTCCTTGTCGAACATTGAGGGAAATCCTTCCTCGCTGTTGTTTGATGGATTCAATATCAGTGAGTGAAATCCTTCCTCGTCAATCTTAGATGGCTATGTCTGCGAGGGAAATCCTTTCTCGTGAAAAATTGATGGATTCGTACTAGCAAGTGAAATCCTTCCTTGTCGAACATTGAGGGAAATCCTTCCTGGATTTTGTTTGATGGATTCAATATCAGTGAGGGAAATCCTTCCTCGTCAATCTTAGAGTTATACTAGGCGAGTCGTATTAATCCTGGACGATAGGACACATGCCCCAGCCCGCCCGGTTCCCGCTGTTCAATGTGTTTTTCTAGTCAATTTTGTCCCCTTATTACTTCCGGTGTGATCCGTTTTTTTTTTTTTGAACACACTTGACATTGTGAGTTTTTTCGCTTTTCTTCCCATGCTATTCCTATGGGGTTTTTAGCCGTTTTTCCCCTCTTTCTTTACATTCTAAAGTGGCGGTGGAGTTATACTAGGCGAGTCGTATTAATCCTGGACGATAGGACCCATGCCCCAGCCCGCCCGGTTCCCGCTGTTCAATGTATTTTCTGAGTCAACTTTGTCCCCTTATTACTTCCGGTGTGATTTTTTTTTTTTAACACACTTGACATTGTGAGTTTTTTTGCTTTTCTTACCATGCTATTCCTATGGGATTTTTAGCCTTTTTTCCCCTCTTTTCCTACATTCTAAAGTGGCGGTGGCCACCGTAAAAATTGATGGATTCATACTAGCAAGGAAATCCTTCCTTGTCGAACATTAAGGGAAATCCTTCTTCGATGTTGTTTGATGGATTCAATATCAGTGAGGGAAATCCTTCCTCGTGAAAAATTGATGGATTCAGAATAGCAAGGGAAATCCTTCCTTGTCGAACATTGAGGGAAATCCTTCCTCGATGTTGTTTGATGGATTCAATATCAGTGGGGGAAATCCTTCCTCATCAATCTTAGATGGCTGTGTCTGCGAGGAAAATCCTTCCTCGTGAAAAAATTGATGGATTCATACTAGCAAGGGAAATCCTTCCTTGTCGAACATTGAGGGAAATCCTTCCTCGATGTTCTTTGATGGATTCAGTATCAGTGAGGGAAATCCTTCCTCGTCAGTCTTAGATGGCTATGTCTGCGAGGGAAATCCTTGTTTGATGGATTCAATATCAGTGAGGGAAATCCTTCCTCGTCAATCTTAGATGGCTATGTCTGCGAGGGAATTCCTTTCTCGTGAAAAATTGATGGATTCATTCTAGCAAGGGAAATTCTTCCTTGTCGAACATTGAGGGAAATCCTTCCTCGATGTTGTTTGATGGATTCAATATCAGTGAGGGAAATCCTTCCTCCTCAATCTTAGATTGCTATGTCTGCGAGGGAAATCCTTCCTCGTGAAAAATTGATGGATTCATACTAGCAAGGGAAATACTCTCTTGTCGAACATTGAGGGAAATCCTTCCTCGATGTTGTTTGATGGATTCAATATCAGTGAGGGAAATCCTTCCTCGTCAATCTTAGATGGCTATGTCTGCGAGGGAAATCCTTTCTCGAGAAAAATTGATGGATTCATACTAGCAAGGGAAATCCTTCCTTGTCGAAAATTGAGGGAAATTCTCCTTCGATGTTGTTTGATGGATTCAATATCAGTGAGTGAAATCCTTCCTCGTCAATCTTAGATGGCTATGTCTGCGAGGGAAATCCTTCCTCGTGAAAAATTGATGGATTCATACTAGCAAGGGAAATCCTTCCTTGTCGAACATTGAGGGAAATCCTTCCTCGCTGTTGTTTGATGGATTCAATATCAGTGAGTGAAATCCTTCCTCGTCAATCTTAGATGGCTATGTCTGCGAGGGAAATCCTTTCTCGTGAAAAATTGATGGATTCGTACTAGCAAGTGAAATCCTTCCTTGTCGAACATTGAGGGAAATCCTTCCTGGATTTTGTTTGATGGATTCAATATCAGTGAGGGAAATCCTTCCTCGTCAATCTTAGAGTTATACTAGGCGAGTCGTATTAATCCTGGACGATAGGACACATGCCCCAGCCCGCCCGGTTCCCGCTGTTCAATGTGTTTTTCTAGTCAATTTTGTCCCCTTATTACTTCCGGTGTGATCCGTTTTTTTTTTTTTTGAACACACTTGACATTGTGAGTTTTTTCGCTTTTCTTCCCATGCTATTCCTATGGGGTTTTTAGCCGTTTTTCCCCTCTTTCTCTACATTCTAAAGTGGCGGTGGAGTTATACTAGGCGAGTCGTATTAATCCTGGACGATAGGACCCATGCCCCAGCCCGCCCGGTTCCCGCTGTTCAATGTATTTTCTGAGTCAACTTTGTCCCCTTATTACTTCCGGTGTGATTTTTTTTTTTTTAACACACTTGACATTGTGAGTTTTTTTGCTTTTCTTACCATGCTATTCCTATGGGATTTTTAGCCTTTTTTCCCCCTTTTCCTACATTCTAAAGTGGCGGTGGCCACCGTAAAAATTGATGGATTCATACTAGCAAGGAAATCCTTCCTTGTCGAACATTAAGGGAAATCCTTCTTCGATGTTGTTTGATGGATTCAATATCAGTGAGGGAAATCCTTCCTCGTGAAAAATTGATGGATTCATACTAGCAAGGGAAATCCTTCCTTGTCGAACATTGAGGGAAATCCTTCCTCGATGTTGTTTGATGGATTCAATATCAGTGGGGGAAATCCTTCCTCATCAATCTTAGATGGCTGTGTCTGCGAGGAAAATCCTTCCTCGTGAAAAAATTGATGGATTCATACTAGCAAGGGAAATCCTTCCTTGTCGAACATTGAGGGAAATCCTTCCTCGATGTTCTTTGATGGATTCAGTATCAGTGAGGGAAATCCTTCCTCGTCAGTCTTAGATGGCTATGTCTGCGAGGGAAATCCTTGTTTGATGGATTCAATATCAGTGAGGGAAATCCTTCCTCGTCAATCTTAGATGGCTATGTCTGCGAGGGAAATCCTTTCTCGTGAAAAATTGATGGATTCATTGTAGCAAGGGAAATTCTTCCTTGTCGAACATTGAGGGAAATCCTTCCTCGATGTTGTTTGATGGATTCAATATCAGTGAGGGAAATCCTTCCTCCTCAATCTTAGATTGCTATGTCTGCGAGGGAAATCCTTCCTCGTGAAAAATTGATGGATTCATACTAGCAAGGGAAATACTCTCTTGTCGAACATTGAGGGAAATCCTTCCTCGATGTTGTTTGATGGATTCAATATCAGTGAGGGAAATCCTTCCTCGTCAATCTTAGATGGCTATGTCTGCGAGGGAAATCCTTTCTCGAGAAAAATTGATGGATTCATACTAGCAAGGGAAATCCTTCCTTGTCGAAAATTGAGGGAAATTCTTCTTCGATGTTGTTTGATGGATTCAATATCAGTGAGTGAAATCCTTCCTCGTCAATCTTAGATGGCTATGTCTGCGAGGGAAATCCTTCCTCGTGAAAAATTGATGGATTCATACTAGCAAGGGAAATCCTTCCTTGTCGAACATTGAGGGAAATCCTTCCTCGCTGTTGTTTGATGGATTCAATATCAGTGAGTGAAATCCTTCCTCGTCAATCTTAGATGGCTATGTCTGCGAGGGAAATCCTTTCTCGTGAAAAATTGATGGATTCGTACTAGCAAGTGAAATCCTTCCTTGTCGAACATTGAGGGAAATCCTTCCTGGATTTTGTTTGATGGATTCAATATCAGTGAGGGAAATCCTTCCTCGTCAATCTTAGAGTTATACTAGGCGAGTCGTATTAATCCTGGACGATAGGACACATGCCCCAGCCCGCCCGGTTCCCGCTGTTCAATGTGTTTTTCTAGTCAATTTTGTCCCCTTATTACTTCCGGTGTGATCCGTTTTTTTTTTTTTTTGAACACACTTGACATTGTGAGTTTTTTCGCTTTTCTTCCCATGCTATTCCTATGGGGTTTTTAGCCGTTTTTCCCCTCTTTCTCTACATTCTAAAGTGGCGGTGGAGTTATACTAGGCGAGTCGTATTAATCCTGGACGATAGGACCCATGCCCCAGCCCGCCCGGTTCCCGCTGTTCAATGTATTTTCTGAGTCAACTTTGTCCCCTTATTACTTCCGGTGTGATTTTTTTTTTTTAACACACTTGACATTGTGAGTTTTTTTGCTTTTCTTACCATGCTATTCCTATGGGATTTTTAGCCTTTTTTCCCCTCTTTTCCTACATTCTAAAGTGGCGGTGGCCACCGTAAAAATTGATGGATTCATACTAGCAAGGAAATCCTTCCTTGTCGAACATTAAGGGAAATCCTTCTTCGATGTTGTTTGATGGATTCAATATCAGTGAGGGAAATCCTTCCTCGTGAAAAATTGATGGATTCATACTAGCAAGGGAAATCCTTCCTTGTCGAACATTGAGGGAAATCCTTCCTCGATGTTGTTTGATGGATTCAATATCAGTGGGGGAAATCCTTCCTCATCAATCTTAGATGGCTGTGTCTGCGAGGAAAATCCTTCCTCGTGAAAAAATTGATGGATTCATACTAGCAAGGGAAATCCTTCCTTGTCGAACATTGAGGGAAATCCTTCCTCGATGTTCTTTGATGGATTCAGTATCAGTGAGGGAAATCCTTCCTCGTCAGTCTTAGATGGCTATGTCTGCGAGGGAAATCCTTGTTTGATGGATTCAATATCAGTGAGGGAAATCCTTCCTCGTCAATCTTAGATGGCTATGTCTGCGAGGGAAATCCTTTCTCGTGAAAAATTGATGGATTCATTCTAGCAAGGGAAATTCTTCCTTGTCGAACATTGAGGGAAATCCTTCCTCGATGTTGTTTGATGGATTCAATATCAGTGAGGGAAATCCTTCCTCCTCAATCTTAGATTGCTATGTCTGCGAGGGAAATCCTTCCTCGTGAAAAATTGATGGATTCATACTAGCAAGGGAAATACTCTCTTGTCGAACATTGAGGGAAATCCTTCCTCGATGTTGTTTGATGGATTCAATATCAGTGAGGGAAATCCTTCCTCGTCAATCTTAGATGGCTATGTCTGCGAGGGAAATCCTTTCTCGAGAAAAATTGATGGATTCATACTAGCAAGGGAAATCCTTCCTTGTCGAAAATTGAGGGAAATTCTTCTTCGATGTTGTTTGATGGATTCAATATCAGTGAGTGAAATCCTTCCTCGTCAATCTTAGATGGCTATGTCTGCGAGGGAAATCCTTTCTCGTGAAAAATTGATGGATTCATACTAGCAAGGGAAATCCTTCCTTGTCGAACATTGAGGGAAATCCTTCCTCGCTGTTGTTTGATGGATTCAATATCAGTGAGTGAAATCCTTCCTCGTCAATCTTAGATGGCTATGTCTGCGAGGGAAATCCTTTCTCGTGAAAAATTGATGGATTCGTACTAGCAAGTGAAATCCTTCCTTGTCGAACATTGAGGGAAATCCTTCCTGGATTTTGTTTGATGGATTCAATATCAGTGAGGGAAATCCTTCCTCGTCAATCTTAGAGTTATACTAGGCGAGTCGTATTAATCCTGGACGATAGGACACATGCCCCAGTCCGCCCGGTTCCCGCTGTTCAATGTGTTTTTCTAGTCAATTTTGTCCCCTTATTACTTCCGGTGTGATCCGTTTTTTTTTTTTGAACACACTTGACATTGTGAGTTTTTTCGCTTTTCTTCCCATGCTATTCCTATGGGGTTTTTAGCCTTTTTCCCCCTCTTTCTCTACATTCTAAAGTGGCGGTGGAGTTATACTAGGCGAGTCGTATTAATCCTGGACGATAGGACCCATGCCCCAGCCCGCCCGGTTCCCGCTGTTCAATGTATTTTCTGAGTCAACTTTGTCCCCTTATTACTTCCGGTGTGATTTTTTTTTTTTAACACACTTGACATTGTGAGTTTTTTTGCTTTTCTTACCATGCTATTCCTATGGGATTTTTAGCCTTTTTTCCCCTCTTTTCCTACATTCTAAAGTGGCGGTGGCCACCGTAAAAATTGATGGATTCATACTAGCAAGGAAATCCTTCCTTGTCGAACATTAAGGGAAATCCTTCTTCGATGTTGTTTGATGGATTCAATATCAGTGAGGGAAATCCTTCCTCGTGAAAAATTGATGGATTCATACTAGCAAGGGAAATCCTTCCTTGTCGAACATTGAGGGAAATCCTTCCTCGATGTTGTTTGATGGATTCAATATCAGTGAGGGAAATCCTTCCTCATCAATCTTAGATGGCTGTGTCTGCGAGGAAAATCCTTCCTCGTGAAAAAATTGATGGATTCATACTAGCAAGGGAAATCCTTCCTTGTCGAACATTGAGGGAAATCCTTCCTCGATGTTCTTTGATGGATTCAGTATCAGTGAGGGAAATCCTTCCTCGTCAGTCTTAGATGGCTATGTCTGCGAGGGAAATCCTTGTTTGATGGATTCAATATCAGTGAGGGAAATCCTTCCTCGTCAATCTTAGATGGCTATGTCTGCGAGGGAAATCCTTTCTCGTGAAAAATTGATGGATTCATTCTAGCAAGGGAAATTCTTCCTTGTCGAACATTGAGGGAAATCCTTCCTCGATGTTGTTTGATGGATTCAATATCAGTGAGGGAAATCCTTCCTCCTCAATCTTAGATTGCTATGTCTGCGAGGGAAATCCTTCCTCGTGAAAAATTGATGGATTCATACTAGCAAGGGAAATCCTTCCTTGTCGAAAATTGAGGGAAATTCTTCTTCGATGTTGTTTGATGGATTCAATATCAGTGAGTGAAATCCTTCCTCGTCAATCTTAGATGGCTATGTCTGCGAGGGAAATCCTTCCTCGTGAAAAATTGATGGATTCATACTAGCAAGGGAAATCCTTCCTTGTCGAACATTGAGGGAAATCCTTCCTCGCTGTTGTTTGATGGATTCAATATCAGTGAGTGAAATCCTTCCTCGTCAATCTTAGATGGCTATGTCTGCGAGGGAAATCCTTTCTCGTGAAAAATTGATGGATTCGTACTAGCAAGTGAAATCCTTCCTTGTCGAACATTGAGGGAAATCCTTCCTGGATTTTGTTTGATGGATTCAATATCAGTGAGGGAAATCCTTCCTCGTCAATCTTAGAGTTATACTAGGCGAGTCGTATTAATCCTGGACGATAGGACACATGCCCCAGCCCACCCGGTTCCCGCTGTTCAATGTGTTTTTCTAGTCAATTTTGTCCCCTTATTACTTCCGGTGTGATCCGTTTTTTTTTTTTGAACACACTTGACATTGTGAGTTTTTTCGCTTTTCTTCCCATGCTATTCCTATGGGGTTTTTAGCCTTTTTTTCCCTCTTTCTCTACATTCTAAAGTGGCGGTGGAGTTATACTAGGCGAGTCGTATTAATCCTGGACGATAGGACCCATGCCCCAGCCCGCCCGGTTCCCGCTGTTCAATGTATTTTCTGAGTCAACTTTGTCCCCTTATTACTTCCGGTGTGATTTTTTTTTTTTAACACACTTGACATTGTGAGTTTTTTTGCTTTTCTTACCATGCTATTCCTATGGGATTTTTAGCCTTTTTTCCCCACTTTTCCTACATTCTAAAGTGGTGGTGGTCACCGCCACTTTAGAATGTAGAGAAAGAGGGGGGGAAAGGCTAAAACCCCCATAGGAATAGCATGGGAAGAAAAGCGAAAAAACTCACAATGTCTAGTGTGTTTAAAAAAAAAATAATGAGTGAGGGAAATATCAGTTAGGGTAATCCTTCCTCGTCAGGCTTAGATGGCTATGTCTGCGAGGGAAATCCTTCCTCGTGAAAAATTGATGGATTCATACTAGCAAGGAAATCCTTCCTTGTCGAACATTGAGGGAAATCCTTCTTCGATGTTGTTTGATGGATTCAATATCAGTGAGGGAAATCCTTCCTCGTGAAAAATTGATGGATTCATACTAGCAAGGGAAATCCTTCCTTGTCGAACATTGAGGGAAATCTTTCCTCGATGTTGTTTGATGGATTCAATATCAGTGAGGGAAATCCTTCCTCATCAATCTTAGATGGCTGTGTCTGCGAGGAAAATCCTTCCTCGTGAAAAAATTGATGGATTCATACTAGCAAGGGAAATCCTTCCTTGTCGAACATTGAGGGAAATCCTTCCTCGATGATCTTTGATGGATTCAGTATCAGTGAGGGAAATCCTTCCTCGTCAGTCTTAGATGGCTATGTCTGCGAGGGAAATCCTTGTTTGATGGATTCAATATCAGTGAGGGAAATCCTTCCTCGTCAATCTTAGATGGCTATGTCTGCGAGGGAAATCCTTTCTCGTGAAAAATTGATGGATTCATACTAGCAAGGGAAATCCTTCCTTGTCGAACATTGAGGGAAATCCTTCCTCGATGTTGTTTGATGGATTCAATATCAGTGAGGGAAATCCTTCCTCGTCAATCTTAGATGGCTATGTCTGCGAGGGAAATCCTTTCTCGTGAAAAATTGATGGATTCATTCTAGCAAAGGAAATTCTTCCTTGTCGAACATTGAGGGAAATCCTTCCTCGATGTTGTTTGATGGATTCAATATCAGTGAGGAAAATCCTTCCTCGTCAATCTTAGATTGCTATGTCTGCGAGGGAAATCCTTCCTCGTGAAAAATTGATGGATTCATACTAGCAAGGAAATCTTTCCTTGTCGAACATTGAGGGAAATCCTTCTTCGATGTTGTTTGATGGATTCAATATCAGTGAGGGAAATCCTTCTTCGTGAAAAATTGATGGATTCATACTAGCAAGGGAAATCCTTCCTTGTCGAACATTGAGGGAAATCCTTCCTCGATGTTGTTTGATGGATTCAATATCAGTGAGGGAAATCCTTCCTCGTCAATCTTAGATTGCTATGTCTGCGAGGGAAATCCTTCCTCGTGAAAAATTGATGGATTCATACTAGCAAGGGAAATCCTTCCTTGTCGAACATTGAGGGAAAACCTTCCTCGAAGTTGTTTGATAGATTCAATATCAGTGAGGGAAATCCTTCCTCATCGATCTTAGATGGCTGTGTCTGCGAGGAAAATCCTTCCTCGTGAAAAAATTGATGGATTCATACTAGCAAGTGAAATCCTTCCTCGATGTTCTTTGATGGATTCAGTATCAGTGAGGGAAATCCTTCCTTGTCAGTCTTAGATGGCTATGTCTGCGAGGGAAATCCTTGTTTGATGGATTCAATATCAGTGAGGGAAATCCTTCCTCGTCAATCTTAGATGGCTATGTCTGCGAGGGAAATCCTTCCTCGTGAAAAATTGATGGATTCATACTAGCAAGGAAAATCCTTCCTCGATGTTCTTTGATGTATTCAGTATCAGGGAAATCCTTCCTCGTCAGTCTTAGATGGCTATGTCTGCGAGGGAAATCCTTGTTTGATGGATTCAATATCAGTGAGGGAAATCCTTCCTCGTCAATCTTAGATGGCTATGTCTGCGAGAGAAATCCTTTCTCGTGAAAAATTGATGGATTCATTCTAGCAAGGGAAATTCTTCCTTGTCGAACATTGAGGGAAATCCTTCCTCGATGTTGTTTGATGGATTCAATATCTGTGAGGGAAATCCTTCCTCGTCAATCTTAGATGGCTATGTCTGCGAGGGAAATCCTTTCTCGAGAAAAATTGATGGATTCATACTAGCAAGGGAAATCCTTCCTTGTCGAAAATTGAGGGAAATTCTTCTTCGATGTTGTTTGATGGATTCAAAAACAGTGAGTGAAATCCTTCCTCGTCAATCTTAGATGGCTATGTCTGCGAGGGAAATCCTTTCTCGTGAAAAATTGATGGATTCGTACTAGCAAGTGAAATCCTTCCTTGTCGAACATTGAGGGAAATCCTTCCTGGATTTTGTTTGATGGATTCAATATCAGTGAGGGAAATCCTTCCTCGTCAATCTTAGAGTTATACTAGACGAGTCGTATTAATCCTGGACGATAGGACCCATGCCCCAGCCCGCCCGGTTCCCGCTGTTCAATGTATTTTCTGAGTCAACTTTGTCCCTTTATTACTTCCGGTGTGATTTTTTTTTTAACACACTTGACATTGTCAGTTTTTTTGCTTTTCTTACCATGCTATTCCTATGGGATTTTTAGCCTTTTTTCCCCTCTTTTCCTACATTCTAATAAAGTGGCGGTGGTCACCGCCACTTTAGAATGTAGAGAAAGAGGGGGGGAAAGGCTAAAAACCCCATAGGAATAGCATGGGAAGAAAAGCGAAAAAACTCACAATGTCTAGTGTGTTTAAAAAAAAAATAATGAGTGAGGGAAATATCAGTAAAGGTAATCCTTCCTCGTCAATCTTAGATAGCTATGTCTGCGATGGAAATCCTTCCTCGTGAAAAATTGATGGATTCATACTAGTAAGGAAATCCTTCTTTGTCGAACTTTGAGGGAAATCCTTCCTCGATGTTCTTTGATGGATTCAGTATCAGTGAGGGAAATCCTTCCTCGTCAGGCTTAGATGGCTATGTCTGCGAGGGAAATCCTTCCTCGTGAAAAATTGATGGATTCATACTAGCAAGGAAATCCTTCCTTGTCGAACATTGAGGGAAATCCTTCTTCGATGTTGTTTGATGGATTCAATATCAGTGAGGGAAATCCTTCCTCGTGAAAAATTGATGGATTCATACTAGCAAGGGAAATCCTTCCTTGTCGAACATTGAGGGAAATCCTTCCTCGATGTTGTTTGATGGATTCAATATCAGTGAGGGAAATCCTTCCTCATCAATCTTAGATGGCTGTGTCTGCGAGGGAAATCCTTCCTCGTGAAAAATTGATGGATTCATACTAGCAAGGGAAATCCTTCGTGTCGAACATTGAGGGAAATCCTTCCTCGATGTTCTTTGATGCATTCAGTATAAGTGAGGGTAATCCTTCCTCGTCAGTCTTATATGGCTAAGTCTGCGAGGGAAATCCTTGTTTGATGGATTCAATATCAGTGAGGGAAATCCTTCCTCGTCAATCTTAGATGGCTATGTCTGCGAGGGAAATCCTTTCTCGTAAAAAATTGATGGATTCATACTAGCAAGGGAAATCCTTCCTTGTCACACATTGAGGGAAATCCTTCCTCGATGTTGTTTGATGGATTGAATATCAGTGAGGGAAATCCTTCCTCGTCAATCTTAGATTGCTATGTCTGCGAGGGAAATCCTTCCTCGTGAAAAATTGATGGATTCATACTAGCAAGGGAAATCCTTCCTTGACGAACATTAAGGGAAATCCTTCCTCGATGTTGTTTGATGGATTCAGTATCAGTGAGGGAACTCCTTCCGCGTGTAAAATTAATGGATTCATTCTAGCAAGAGAAATCCTTCCTTGTCGAACATTGAGGGAAATCCTTCCTCGCAGTTGTTTGATGGATTCAATATCAGTGAGTGAAATCCTTCCTCGTCAATCTTAGATGGCTATGTCTGCGAGGGAAATCCTTTCTCGTGAAAAATTGATGGATTCGTACTAGCAAGTGAAATCCTTCCTTGTCGAACATTGAGGGAAATCCTTCCTGGATTTTGTTTGATGGATTCAATATCAGTGAGGGAAATCCTTCCTCGTCAATCTTAGAGTTATACTAGGCGAGTCGTATTAATCCTGGACGATAGGACCCATGCCCCAGCCCGCCTGGTTCCCGCTGTTCAATGTGTTTTTCTAGTCAATTTTGTCCCCTTATTACTTCCGGTGTGATCCGTTTTTTTTTTTGAACACACATGACATTGTGAGTTTTTTCGCTTTTATTCCCATGCTATTCCTATGGGGTTTTTAGTCTTTTTTCCCCTCTTTCTCTACATTCTAAAGTGGCGGTGGAGTTATACTAGGCGAGTCGTATTAATCCTGGACGATAGGACCCATGCCTCAGCCCGCTCGGTTCCCGCTGTTCAATGTATTTTCTGAGTCAACTTTGTCCCCTTATTACTTCCGGTGTGATTTTTTTTTTAACACACTTGACATTGTGAGTTTTTTTGCTTTTCTTACCATGCTATTCCTATGGGATTTTTAGCCTTTTTTCCCCTCTTTTCCTACATGTAGAGAAAGAGGGGGTGAAAGGCTAAAAACCCCATAGGAATAGCATGGGAAGAAAAGCGAAAAAACTCACAATGTCTAGTGTGTTTTTAAAAAAAAATAATGAGTGAGGGAAATATTAGTGAGGCTAATCCTTCCTCGTCAATCTTAGATGGCTATGTCTGGGATGGAAATCCTTCCTCGTGAAAAATTGATGGATTCATACTAGCAAGGAAATCCTTCCTTGTCGAACATTGAGGGAAATCCTTCCTCGATGTTCTTTGATGGATTCAGTATCAGTGAGGGAAATCCTTCCTCGTCAGTCTGAGATGGCTATGTCTGCGAGGGAAATCCTTCCTCGTGAAAAATTGATGGATTCATACTAGCAAGGAAATCCTTCCTTGTCGAACATTGAGGGAAATCCTTCCTCGATGTTCTTTGATGGATTCAGTATCAGTGAGGGAAATCCTTCCTCGTCAGTCTTAGATGGCTATGTCTGCGAGGGAAATCCTTCCTCGTGAAAAATTGATGGATTCATACTAGCAAGGAAATCCTTCCTTGTCGAACATTGAGGGAAATCCTTCTTCGATGTTGTTTGATGGATTCAATATCAGTGAGGGAAATCCTTCCTCGTGAAAAATTGATGGATTCATACTAGCAAGGGAAATCCTTCCTTGTCGAACATTGAGGGAAATCCTTCCTCGATGTTGTTTGATGGATTCAATATCAGTAAGGGAAATCCTTCCTCATCAATCTTAGATGGCCGTGTCTGCGAGGGATATCCTTCCTCGTGAAAAATTGATGGATTCATACTAGCAAGGGAAATCCTTCCTTGTCGAACATTGAGGGAAATCCTTCCTCGATGTTCTTTGATGCATTCAGTATCAGTGAGGGAAATCCTTCCTCGTCAGTCTTATATGGCTATGTCTGCGAGGGAAATCCTTGTTTGATGGATTCAATATCAGTGAGGGAAATCCTTCCTCGTCAGTCTTAGATGGCTATGTCTGCGAGGGAAATCCTTGTTTGATGGATTCAATATCAGTGAGGGAAATCCTTCCTCGTCAATCTTAGATGGCTATGTCTGCGAGGGAAATCCTTTCTCGTGAAAAATTGATGGATTCATACTAGCAAGAAAAATTCTTCCTTGTCACACATTGAGGGAAATCCTTCCTCGATGTTGTTTGATGATTTCAATATCAGTGAGGGAAATCCTTCCTCGTCAATCTTAGATTGCTATGTCTGCGAGGGAAATCCTTCCTCGTGAAAAATTGATGGATTCATACTAGCAAGGGAAATCCTTCCTTGACGAACATTAAGGGAAATCCTTCCTCGATGTTGTTTGATGGATTCAATATCAGTGAGGGAACTCCTTCCGCGTGTAAAATTGATGGATTCATTCTAGCAAGGGAAATCCTTCCTTGTCGAACATTGAGGGAAATCCTTCCTCGATGTTGTTTGATGGATTCAATATCAGTGAGGGTAATCCTTCCTCGTCAATCTTAGATGGCTATGTCTGCGAGGGAAATCCTTCCTCGTGAAAAATTGATGGATTCATACTAGCAAGGGAAATCCTTCCTCGATGTTGTTTGATGGATTCAATGTGAGGGAAATCCTTCCTCTTCAGTCTTAGATGGCTATGTCTGCGAGGGAAATCCTTCCTCGTGAAAAATTGATGGATTCATACTAGCAAGGAAATCCTTCCATGTCGAACATTGAGGGAAATCCTTCCTCGATGTTCTTTGATGGATTCAATATCAGTGAGGGAAATCCTTCCTCGTGAAAAATTGATGGATTCATACTAGCAAGGGAAATCCTTCCTTGTCGAACATTGAGGGAAATCCTTCCTCGATGTTGTTTGATGGATTCAATATCAGTGAGGGAAATCCTTCCTCGTCAATCTTAGAGTTATACTAGGCGAGTCGTATTAATCCTGGACGATAGGACCCATGCCCCAGCCCGCCTGGTTCCCGCTGTTCAATGTGTTTTTCTAGTCAATTTTGTCCCCTTATTACTTCCGGTGTGATCCGTTTTTTTTTTTTGAACACACTTGACATTGTGAGTTTTTTCGCTTTTCTTCCCATGCTATTCCTATGGGGTTTTTAGCCTTTTTTCCCCTCTTTCTCTACATTCTAAAGTGGCGGTGGAGTTATACTAGGCGAGTCGTATTAATCCTGGACGATAGGACCCATGCCCCAGCCCGCCCGGTTCCCGCTGTTCAATGTATTTTCTGAGTCAACTTTGTCCCCTTATTACTTCCGGTGTGATTTTTTTTTTTTTAACACACTTGACATTGTGAGTTTTTTTGCTTTTCTTACCATGCTATTCCTATGGGATTTTTAGCCTTTTTTCCCCACTTTTCCTACATTCTAAAGTGGTGGTGGTCACCGCCACTTTAGAATGTAGAGAAAGAGGGGGGGAAAGGCTAAAACCCCCATAGGAATAGCATGGGAAGAAAAGCGAAAAAACTCACAATGTCTAGTGTGTTTAAAAAAAAAATAATGAGTGAGGGAAATATCAGTTAGGGTAATCCTTCCTCGTCAGGCTTAGATGGCTATGTCTGCGAGGGAAATCCTTCCTCGTGAAAAATTGATGGATTCATACTAGCAAGGAAATCCTTCCTTGTCGAACATTGAGGGAAATCCTTCTTCGATGTTGTTTGATGGATTCAATATCAGTGAGGGAAATCCTTCCTCGTGAAAAATTGATGGATTCATACTAGCAAGGGAAATCCTTCCTTGTCGAACATTGAGGGAAATCTTTCCTCGATGTTGTTTGATGGATTCAATATCAGTGAGGGAAATCCTTCCTCATCAATCTTAGATGGCTGTGTCTGCGAGGAAAATCCTTCCTCGTGAAAAAATTGATGGATTCATACTAGCAAGGGAAATCCTTCCTTGTCGAACATTGAGGGAAATCCTTCCTCGATGATCTTTGATGGATTCAGTATCAGTGAGGGAAATCCTTCCTCGTCAGTCTTAGATGGCTATGTCTGCGAGGGAAATCCTTGTTTGATGGATTCAATATCAGTGAGGGAAATCCTTCCTCGTCAATCTTAGATGGCTATGTCTGCGAGGGAAATCCTTTCTCGTGAAAAATTGATGGATTCATACTAGCAAGGGAAATCCTTCCTTGTCGAACATTGAGGGAAATCCTTCCTCGATGTTGTTTGATGGATTCAATATCAGTGAGGGAAATCCTTCCTCGTCAATCTTAGATGGCTATGTCTGCGAGGGAAATCCTTTCTCGTGAAAAATTGATGGATTCATTCTAGCAAAGGAAATTCTTCCTTGTCGAACATTGAGGGAAATCCTTCCTCGATGTTGTTTGATGGATTCAATATCAGTGAGGAAAATCCTTCCTCGTCAATCTTAGATTGCTATGTCTGCGAGGGAAATCCTTCCTCGTGAAAAATTGATGGATTCATACTAGCAAGGAAATCTTTCCTTGTCGAACATTGAGGGAAATCCTTCTTCGATGTTGTTTGATGGATTCAATATCAGTGAGGGAAATCCTTCTTCGTGAAAAATTGATGGATTCATACTAGCAAGGGAAATCCTTCCTTGTCGAACATTGAGGGAAATCCTTCCTCGATGTTGTTTGATGGATTCAATATCAGTGAGGGAAATCCTTCCTCGTCAATCTTAGATTGCTATGTCTGCGAGGGAAATCCTTCCTCGTGAAAAATTGATGGATTCATACTAGCAAGGGAAATCCTTCCTTGTCGAACATTGAGGGAAAACCTTCCTCGAAGTTGTTTGATAGATTCAATATCAGTGAGGGAAATCCTTCCTCATCGATCTTAGATGGCTGTGTCTGCGAGGAAAATCCTTCCTCGTGAAAAAATTGATGGATTCATACTAGCAAGTGAAATCCTTCCTCGATGTTCTTTGATGGATTCAGTATCAGTGAGGGAAATCCTTCCTTGTCAGTCTTAGATGGCTATGTCTGCGAGGGAAATCCTTGTTTGATGGATTCAATATCAGTGAGGGAAATCCTTCCTCGTCAATCTTAGATGGCTATGTCTGCGAGGGAAATCCTTCCTCGTGAAAAATTGATGGATTCATACTAGCAAGGAAAATCCTTCCTCGATGTTCTTTGATGTATTCAGTATCAGGGAAATCCTTCCTCGTCAGTCTTAGATGGCTATGTCTGCGAGGGAAATCCTTGTTTGATGGATTCAATATCAGTGAGGGAAATCCTTCCTCGTCAATCTTAGATGGCTATGTCTGCGAGGGAAATCCTTTCTCGTGAAAAATTGATGGATTCATTCTAGCAAGGGAAATTCTTCCTTGTCGAACATTGAGGGAAATCCTTCCTCGATGTTGTTTGATGGATTCAATATCTGTGAGGGAAATCCTTCCTCGTCAATCTTAGATGGCTATGTCTGCGAGGGAAATCCTTTCTCGAGAAAAATTGATGGATTCATACTAGCAAGGGAAATCCTTCCTTGTCGAAAATTGAGGGAAATTCTTCTTCGATGTTGTTTGATGGATTCAAAAACAGTGAGTGAAATCCTTCCTCGTCAATCTTAGATGGCTATGTCTGCGAGGGAAATCCTTTCTCGTGAAAAATTGATGGATTCGTACTAGCAAGTGAAATCCTTCCTTGTCGAACATTGAGGGAAATCCTTCCTGGATTTTGTTTGATGGATTCAATATCAGTGAGGGAAATCCTTCCTCGTCAATCTTAGAGTTATACTAGACGAGTCGTATTAATCCTGGACGATAGGACCCATGCCCCAGCCCGCCCGGTTCCCGCTGTTCAATGTATTTTCTGAGTCAACTTTGTCCCTTTATTACTTCCGGTGTGATTTTTTTTTTAACACACTTGACATTGTGAGTTTTTTTGCTTTTCTTACCATGCTATTCCTATGGGATTTTTAGCCTTTTTTCCCCTCTTTTCCTACATTCTAATAAAGTGGCGGTGGTCACCGCCACTTTAGAATGTAGAGAAAGAGGGGGGGAAAGGCTAAAAACCCCATAGGAATAGCATGGGAAGAAAAGCGAAAAAACTCACAATGTCTAGTGTGTTTAAAAAAAAAATAATGAGTGAGGGAAATATCAGTTAGGGTAATCCTTCCTCGTCAATCTTAGATAGCTATGTCTGCGATGGAAATCCTTCCTCGTGAAAAATTGATGGATTCATACTAGTAAGGAAATCCTTCTTTGTCGAACTTTGAGGGAAATCCTTCCTCGATGTTCTTTGATGGATTCAGTATCAGTGAGGGAAATCCTTCCTCGTCAGGCTTAGATGGCTATGTCTGCGAGGGAAATCCTTCCTCGTGAAAAATTGATGGATTCATACTAGCAAGGAAATCCTTCCTTGTCGAACATTGAGGGAAATCCTTCTTCGATGTTGTTTGATGGATTCAATATCAGTGAGGGAAATCCTTCCTCGTGAAAAATTGATGGATTCATACTAGCAAGGGAAATCCTTCCTTGTCGAACATTGAGGGAAATCCTTCCTCGATGTTGTTTGATGGATTCAATATCAGTGAGGGAAATCCTTCCTCATCAATCTTAGATGGCTGTGTCTGCGAGGGAAATCCTTCCTCGTGAAAAATTGATGGATTCATACTAGCAAGGGAAATCCTTCGTGTCGAACATTGAGGGAAATCCTTCCTCGATGTTCTTTGATGCATTCAGTATAAGTGAGGGTAATCCTTCCTCGTCAGTCTTATATGGCTAAGTCTGCGAGGGAAATCCTTGTTTGATGGATTCAATATCAGTGAGGGAAATCCTTCCTCGTCAATCTTAGATGGCTATGTCTGCGAGGGAAATCCTTTCTCGTAAAAAATTGATGGATTCATACTAGCAAGGGAAATCCTTCCTTGTCACACATTGAGGGAAATCCTTCCTCGATGTTGTTTGATGGATTGAATATCAGTGAGGGAAATCCTTCCTCGTCAATCTTAGATTGCTATGTCTGCGAGGGAAATCCTTCCTCGTGAAAAATTGATGGATTCATACTAGCAAGGGAAATCCTTCCTTGACGAACATTAAGGGAAATCCTTCCTCGATGTTGTTTGATGGATTCAGTATCAGTGAGGGAACTCCTTCCGCGTGTAAAATTAATGGATTCATTCTAGCAAGAGAAATCCTTCCTTGTCGAACATTGAGGGAAATCCTTCCTCGCAGTTGTTTGATGGATTCAATATCAGTGAGTGAAATCCTTCCTCGTCAATCTTAGATGGCTATGTCTGCGAGGGAAATCCTTTCTCGTGAAAAATTGATGGATTCGTACTAGCAAGTGAAATCCTTCCTTGTCGAACATTGAGGGAAATCCTTCCTGGATTTTGTTTGATGGATTCAATATCAGTGAGGGAAATCCTTCCTCGTCAATCTTAGAGTTATACTAGGCGAGTCGTATTAATCCTGGACGATAGGACCCATGCCCCAGCCCGCCTGGTTCCCGCTGTTCAATGTGTTTTTCTAGTCAATTTTGTCCCCTTATTACTTCCGGTGTGATCCGTTTTTTTTTTGAACACACATGACATTGTGAGTTTTTTCGCTTTTATTCCCATGCTATTCCTATGGGGTTTTTAGTCTTTTTTCCCCTCTTTCTCTACATTCTAAAGTGGCGGTGGAGTTATACTAGGCGAGTCGTATTAATCCTGGACGATAGGACCCATGCCTCAGCCCGCTCGGTTCCCGCTGTTCAATGTATTTTCTGAGTCAACTTTGTCCCCTTATTACTTCCGGTGTGATTTTTTTTTTAACACACTTGACATTGTGAGTTTTTTTGCTTTTCTTACCATGCTATTCCTATGGGATTTTTAGCCTTTTTTCCCCTCTTTTCCTACATGTAGAGAAAGAGGGGGTGAAAGGCTAAAAACCCCATAGGAATAGCATGGGAAGAAAAGCGAAAAAACTCACAATGTCTAGTGTGTTTTTAAAAAAAAATAATGAGTGAGGGAAATATTAGTGAGGCTAATCCTTCCTCGTCAATCTTAGATGGCTATGTCTGGGATGGAAATCCTTCCTCGTGAAAAATTGATGGATTCATACTAGCAAGGAAATCCTTCCTTGTCGAACATTGAGGGAAATCCTTCCTCGATGTTCTTTGATGGATTCAGTATCAGTGAGGGAAATCCTTCCTCGTCAGTCTGAGATGGCTATGTCTGCGAGGGAAATCCTTCCTCGTGAAAAATTGATGGATTCATACTAGCAAGGAAATCCTTCCTTGTCGAACATTGAGGGAAATCCTTCCTCGATGTTCTTTGATGGATTCAGTATCAGTGAGGGAAATCCTTCCTCGTCAGTCTTAGATGGCTATGTCTGCGAGGGAAATCCTTCCTCGTGAAAAATTGATGGATTCATACTAGCAAGGAAATCCTTCCTTGTCGAACATTGAGGGAAATCCTTCTTCGATGTTGTTTGATGGATTCAATATCAGTGAGGGAAATCCTTCCTCGTGAAAAATTGATGGATTCATACTAGCAAGGGAAATCCTTCCTTGTCGAACATTGAGGGAAATCCTTCCTCGATGTTGTTTGATGGATTCAATATCAGTAAGGGAAATCCTTCCTCATCAATCTTAGATGGCCGTGTCTGCGAGGGATATCCTTCCTCGTGAAAAATTGATGGATTCATACTAGCAAGGGAAATCCTTCCTTGTCGAACATTGAGGGAAATCCTTCCTCGATGTTCTTTGATGCATTCAGTATCAGTGAGGGAAATCCTTCCTCGTCAGTCTTATATGGCTATGTCTGCGAGGGAAATCCTTGTTTGATGGATTCAATATCAGTGAGGGAAATCCTTCCTCGTCAGTCTTAGATGGCTATGTCTGCGAGGGAAATCCTTGTTTGATGGATTCAATATCAGTGAGGGAAATCCTTCCTCGTCAATCTTAGATGGCTATGTCTGCGAGGGAAATCCTTTCTCGTGAAAAATTGATGGATTCATACTAGCAAGGGAAATTCTTCCTTGTCACACATTGAGGGAAATCCTTCCTCGATGTTGTTTGATGATTTCAATATCAGTGAGGGAAATCCTTCCTCGTCAATCTTAGATTGCTATGTCTGCGAGGGAAATCCTTCCTCGTGAAAAATTGATGGATTCATACTAGCAAGGGAAATCCTTCCTTGACGAACATTAAGGGAAATCCTTCCTCGATGTTGTTTGATGGATTCAATATCAGTGAGGGAACTCCTTCCGCGTGTAAAATTGATGGATTCATTCTAGCAAGGGAAATCCTTCCTTGTCGAACATTGAGGGAAATCCTTCCTCGATGTTGTTTGATGGATTCAATATCAGTGAGGGTAATCCTTCCTCGTCAATCTTAGATGGCTATGTCTGCGAGGGAAATCCTTCCTCGTGAAAAATTGATGGATTCATACTAGCAAGGGAAATCCTTCCTCGATGTTGTTTGATGGATTCAATGTGAGGGAAATCCTTCCTCTTCAGTCTTAGATGGCTATGTCTGCGAGGGAAATCCTTCCTCGTGAAAAATTGATGGATTCATACTAGCAAGGAAATCCTTCCATGTCGAACATTGAGGGAAATCCTTCCTCGATGTTCTTTGATGGATTCAGTATCAGTGAGGGAAATCCTTCCTCTTCAGTCTTAGATGGCTATGTCTGCGAGGGAAATCCTTCCTCGTGAAAAATTGATGGATTCATACTAGTAAGGAAATCCTTCCATGTCGAACATTGATGGAAATCCTTCTTCGATGTTGTTTGATGTATTCAATATCAGTGAGGGAAATCCTTTCCTCGTGAAAAATTGATGGATTCATACTATCAAGGGAAATCCTTCCTTGTCGAACATTGAGGGAAATCCTTCCTCGATGTTGTTTGATGGATTCAATATCAGTGAGGGAAATCCTTCCTCATCAATCTTAGATGGCTGTGTCTGCGAGGGAAATCCTTCCTCGTGAAAAATTGATGGATTCATACTAGCAAGGGAAATCCTTCCTTGTCGAACATTGAGGGAAATCCTTCCTCGATGTTCTTTGACAGGACCTCATCACACAGACAATTGCACATCAGATCGCAGTGCCTGTATAAACTGCAGAAGGCACAGCATTAACGAAGATAGACATTACGCATTCGCTGCTACCTGCCCCATCTACAAGAAAAAGAAAGACCAACTCTTAAGTTCCTATTACAACAACACAAGAGGATCATCATCACCACTTGCCCAGTCTATTCACCCGCCACCAACATCAAGCTACATCTCTCGCCCGCAAGCATCAGTCATGACATCTACACACTCTCATCAGCCCAAGACATCCGTCAGCAGGACAGCCAACACAGATTTCAGCAACATTATAACTCCACCACCTTCGCTACCACCATACTTTTATCAGCATTTCCCACTCCCATTCAACCAACAATTGCAGGACTATTTCATGAACTCGAACTATCATGGCAGGGACTTTACATATTGATTCACAACCAACTCAATCACAAGAGGTAAGTCAGCAGCTTTCAAATGATGCTAATGATTACAATAATACAAATTCCATTAACTTCCTGCAAATTAATTTAAATAAGAGTGAGGCTGCCATAGAAAATCTGATAAAATATGTAGACACAAATAAAATCGACATTATCTTAATGCAAGACCCTAATATAAAATATCAAAAAATTACCCATCTCCCACAAGGCTGAGCCTCCTTCCTCTCTAAAAATCTTAATGCTGCAATAGTTGTAGTAAATCCGCTATTTTACAGTATATTAATAGAGAAATTCCAAAACTCAGTGTTCATCAATTTAACAACAAATCAAGGAAATTTAACTTTAGGTTCACAATACTCCCCACCGAGATCTCACGAGGAGCTGGAAAATGATCTTCAAGAATGGACAGCTAAATTCAACACTCTGGATAAATTCTTAATTGGGGGGGACTTCAATGCTCACTTAAGATCTATGCATTACACTAGAAATGACGCCAGGGGCCTTGTTATTCAAAATCTCCTAGCAACATGCAATTTAACAATCATCAATGATCCATCAAACGAATACACATTTAACATACACAATTCTTACGGTAATCCTGACTTGACACTTTGTGGCCCAGGGATCCTCCCTTTCGTCGACACATGGTTTGCAGATCATAATAATGATTCACAAAGCGACCATGCTTACATTAGATTCAAATTAAACTTAATAACCAGAGAAAAAATATGACTTCAGATACAACACCAAATACACGAATTTCAAAAACTTTAATAACAACTTTAAAACACATCAAGTAACACTACTGGATTCCCTTAGGCGCGCACATGATTATGAGGAATTAAACGAATTGACTAATAAATTAATACACATAATAACCTCAACAATGAATGCCACATTGCGAAAAAGAAAATTAGAATACAAAGTTAATGTTACCTGGTTCACATCATCCCTCAAAATTCAGAGAAACAAAGTTAACGCCCTATACAAAAGATCAAAGAAAAACCCTGATAACGAGCAATACAAGTTAATTTACAAAAGAGAAAGAGCGAGGTACAGGAAGAACTTGTTAAAGGCGAAAAAGGATTCCTGGGTTACATTCTGTCAAAAACATAAAGAAACATTTGGGAAAATATTTAAAATTATCAGGGGAAAAAATCTCAAACATACTGATTTAGTATACACGCAACTCTCAACATCCAATATTACAGATACTTACATAGAAGTTATTAACACACTCATAGAATCTCACTACCCGTCATTACAAAGAACACTTCACAGCACACAAATTTTAACTAATGACTTTAATAACGATGAAAAAATTCACCTAAAAGAATTACACTACTGCACTAATTCACTACCACCAAACAAGACCCCTGGGGTTGATTTAATAGATTCAAAATTACTAAAAAATCTTGTCAAAAATTACCCGTCTCTCTTTATAACTTTCTTCAATAAATGCTTCTCCCTAGGGTCCTTTCCAACGATCCTGAAGAGAGGTCTAGTCATCTTCTTTTCAAAGAAAAACAAAGATCACACAAATCCCAACTCCTATAGTCCTATCACACTTCTGCCCACATTAGGCAAACTAATAGAAAAAATCATAAAAAATAGAATTATGACAGCTCTGGAGAACTCAAAATTTTTTGACGAATCACAACATAGTTTTCGTGAAGGAAGGGGCACCATCTCAACGATCAAAAAATTCAAACAACTAAAATCAGAAATTCAGGAGAAATTCAAGTATTGTTGTGCAGTCTCTTTCGACATTCAAGGGGCTTTCGACTCCCTGGATTGGGGGCTTCTCACTGAAATCACTGGGGCCTTACCCATTCAAAACTACTTAAAATTAATCCTGTTAGACTTCATCAGAGATAGGGTCTGTGGAGTGAAGATCGCGGGGTCGATCCAATGGCGGGATGTCGGGAGGATGTGCCCTCAAGGGTCTTGCCTTGGACCGATGATGTGGCTTTTTGTCGCAGACCGGATCCTCAAACAATTCAAACTTCATGATAATAACATAATAGCCTACGCAGATGATTTTATAATTTTGGTTGGAGAAGACACCAGGGTCAAACTAGAAAATAAAACGAACGATTTAATCAACATCTTTAATAACATTTGCAATAATTTAAAACTTAAACTCTCAACGAACAAAACGACCTCAATAGTTTTTGGCACTGGGGTTTTCGTTTCTAGAACACCAATTTTTAAATTGAACAATAAAAGCATTCCTGTTAAAAATACTCTTCAATACTTAGGCCTAACAATTGACAAATCATTCTCCTGGATCCCTCATCTACAAGCTATAAGAGAAAAAATTTTAAACAGCACTAGTGGCCTATCATATCTAAGAAATAGAGATAGGGGTCTTCAATCAGACATCTTAAAAATCTGGTATCTAACAGTTTTTCAAAAACAGATTGAGTATGGCTTCGAGATTTGGTGGGAGGACCTAAATTGCCACGGGGTACGAAACCTCAAATCTGCACAACGTCTCGCTCTCTTGAGCGTCATCAAACCCTTTAAAAGCATTTCAAGTGACGTCCTTTGTGTCCTGGCTGGTGTCAATCCGATCACGATCTACATAGCAAACAAATTCAGACAATATAACATTCTCCATGGAACCTTATCTATACAAATACAAAATACAAATATTTCAAAAGAAAATTTAATGCTTCCCATCCCTACCTTCACTTTTCCGAACTACTATAAACATAACAAAATTAAAATAATAGAGAACCCACCATCTTCAGAGCTACAAATTTATACAGACGGATCAAAAATGCCTGGCGGGACCTCATGCGCTTTTGTAGTCTACTACAAAAACAATATTATTCACACATATCAAATTAAACTTCATCACCTAAATTCAATTTTTCAGGCTGAACTCTTGGCAGTAATACAGGCAATTAAATGGCTCACAAATTCATCCTACAAAAATTTAAACCCAATAATATTCACAGATAATCAATCAACAATTAAAATCCTAAATCAACCATATCCAAAATACGAACTTATTAGAGAACTATATGACAGCATAGATCAATACAAAGAGCAAATAATCCTAACTTGGACAAAGGCGCATGTGGGAACGGCAGGCAACGAAATGGCAGATTCACTTGCAAAACAGGTTATTTCACAAAACATCTTCGATGAACAGATCTCTCTTCCTCTTCCAGCCTCACTAGTAAAATCATCCATTAATAATAAAATTATCACAGATTGGCAAAGAGAATGGGGGCACAGCGATAAGGGTAGGGATACGTTTTCAGTCCTTAATAACGTAAGCAAAAATTTTATCAGTCCAAATAAAATAGTTACATATTTTATCTCAGGCCATGGCAGCTTCCCTACATTTCTACACAAAATTAAAGTATTAACATCAGATAAATGCAAATGTAACAACAGTAAAATAGGATCCCCTTTTCATTATCTCTTTGAAAAATGTAATTTAATCCCAATTAATTTCAGATTCAACAGAAACCACACAATTCGTAAAAACATGCAAACAGTTCTTTTAAACACAAACAACTACAATAAATTAAAAGATATCTACAACATTCTAATTCAAAACTTTTCCACCATTAAATATAAGATTTAGCATCGTTCACTGGCAGCTGGCTTGCCTTTTTTTTTTTTTTTTTTTTTTTTTTTTTTTTAGTGTTTTGGTTTTAATATGTGTTTGATCCAAAATTTGTAAAAATTTGATTTCTAAATAAATTAGGGAACTCTTCCACTTTGATCCCCGGGCCTGTCGCCCGGGATGCGGAATCGCTAGATAGTGGCAGTCAGGTTCGCCTGCCTGCCTAAGATGCATTTTTCCCCTGCGGGTAGATGTGTCTTTGCCGTAGTCACTATTGAACTCAGTGGCGGCGGTAAAGACATGTCTATGGCACTAAATCGTGAGATGTGCCGCTCCATGGTGGAAGTTTTCCTTTCCTCGATGTTCTTTGATGGATTCAGTATCAGTGAGGGAAATCCTTCCTCGTCAGTCTTAGATGGCTATGTCTGCGAGGGAAATCCTTGTTTGATGGATTCAATATCAGTGAGGGAAATCCTTCCTCGTCAATCTTAGATGGCTATGTCTTCGAGGGAAATCCTTTCTCGTGAAAAATTAATGGATTCATACTAGCAAGGGAAATCCTTCCTTGTCGAACATTGAGGGAAATCCTTCCTCGATGTTGTTTGATGGATTCAATATCAGTGAGGGACATCCTTCCTCGTCAATCTTAGATTGCTATGTCTGCAAGGGAAATCCTTCCTCGTGAAAAATTGATGGATTCATACTAGCAAGGGAAATCCTTCCTTGACGAACATTAAGGGAAATCCTTTCTCGATGTTGTTTGATGTATTCAATATCAGTGAGGGAACTCCTTCCGCGTGTAAAATTGATGGATTCATTCTAGCAAGGGAAATCCTTCCTTGTCGAACATTGAGGGAAATCCTTCCTCGATGTTGTTTGATGGATTCAATATCAGTGAGGGTAATCCTTCCTCGTCAATCTTAGATGGCTATGTCTTCGAGGGAAATCCTTCCTCGTGAAAAATTGATGGATTCATACTAGCAAGGGAAATCCTTCCTTGTCGAACATTGAGGGAAATCCTTCCTCGATGTTGTTTGATGGATTCAATATCAGTGAGGGAAATCCTTCCTCCTCAATCTTAGATGGCTATGTCTGCGAGGGAAATCCTTCCTCGTGAAAAATTGATGGATTCATACTAGCAAGGGAAATCCTTCCTCGTGAAAAATTGGTAGATTCATAATAGCAAGGGAAATTCTTTCCTTGTCGAACATTGAGGGAAATCCTTCGATGTTGTATGATGGATTCAATATCTGCGAGGGAATTCCTTCCTCGTGAAAAATTGATGGATTAATACTAGCAAGGAAAATCCTTCCTTGTCGGACATTGAGGGAAATCTTGCCTCGATGTTGTTTGATGGATTCAATATCAGTGAGGGAAATCCTTCCTCGTCAATCTTAGATGGCTATGTCTGCGAGGGAAATCCTTTCTCGTGAAAAGTTGATGGATTCATACTAGCAAGGGAAATCCTTCCTTGTCGAACAGTGAGGGAAATCCATCCTCGATGTTGTTTGATGGATTGAATTTCAGTGAGGGAAATCCTTCCTCGTCAATCTTAGATGGCTGTGTCTGCGAGGGAAATCGTTCCTCGTAAAAAATTGATGGATTCATACTAGCAAGTGAAATCCTTCCTTGTCGAACATTGAGGGAAAGCCTTCCTCGATGTTCTTTGATGGATTCAATATCAATGAGGGAAATCCTTCCTCGTCAATCTTAGATGGCTATGTCTGCGAGGGAAATCCTTCCTCGTGAAAAATTGATGTATTCATACTAGCAAGGGAAATCCTTCCTTGTCGAACATTGAGGGGAAGCCTTCCTCGATGTTGTTTGATGGATTCAATATGAGTGAGGGAAATCCTTCCTCGTCAATCTTAGATGGCTATGTCTTCGAGGGAAATCCTTCCTCGTGAAAAATTGATGGATTCATACTAGCAAGGGAAATCCTTCCTTGTCGAACATTGAGGGAAATCCTTCCTCGATGTTCTTTGATGGATTCAATATCAGTGAGGGAAATCCTTCCTCGTCAATCTTAGATTGCTATGTCTGCGAGGGAAATCCTTCCTCGTGAAAAATTGATGGATTCATACTAGCAAGGGAAATCCTTCCTTGTCGAACATTGAGGGAAATACTTCCTCGCTGTTGTTTGATGGATTCAATATCAGTGAGGGAAATCCTTCCTCATCAATCTTGGATGGCTATGTCTGCGAGGGAAATCCTTCCTCGTGAAAAATTGATGGATTCATACTAGCAAGGGAAATCCTTCCTTGTCGAACATTGAGGGAAATCCTTCCTCGAAGTTGTTTGATGGATTCAGTATCAGTGAGGGAAATCCTTCCTCGTCAGTCTTAGATGGCTATGTCTGCGAGGGAAATCCTCCCTCGTGAAAAATTGATGGATTCATACTAGCAAGGGAAATCCTTCCTTGTCGAACATTGAGGGAAATCCTTCTTCGATGTTGTTTGATGGATTCAATATCAGTGAGGGAAATCCTTCCTCGTCAATCTTAGATGGCTATGTCTGCGAGGGAAATCCTTCCTCGTGAAAAATTGATGGATTCATACTAGCAAGGGAAATCCTTCCTTGTCGAACATTGAGGGAAATTACTCATTATATTTTAATAAATATATTTTTAAACATTATTTTCTTTCTTTTTTTGGTATAACATCTGAAAGTGATAGCTCTGCCGAAGTACTGTGGATAATAATTGATTGCATAAGTATAAATTTTAAAGTTTTAATTTCTCGGTGGTTTACAAAACATGTTTATTTTCTTTTTTTCCATGGATTTTTTTTAATTTTTTTAATATTTGAAAGTTATAAAACGTCTATTGTGGATGATGCAAAAACTCCCTAAGAAGCTGTCCTGTAACAACAAAGAAGTCTGGTAAAGAATTTTCTAATAGCCCTAAATTTCTTGGGCCTTTTTTTAGGCAATAGCAGAATGAATTTGTCCTCGTCAATTATCAATATGTGCTTTTCTTCAGGCAGTAGCAAAATAAATTCGTCATCATCAATTATTAACACACGCTTTTATTCACGACCAATATCATATAACTTCAAGGAAGATTCTTCTTTGATTCGTCAATTACTATAAGATACAACAAACATATTATAAACAAAAGTATTTATTTTACATTGAAAAAACTATAATCATCTTTCAATTTTAGTCCCTCTTAATATATGATACAAAATGTTAAATAAAACTCTATCCAAAATTTAATTCCGTAGTAATGGAATTATATAAGAGTGTAACCAAGAACGTGGGGGACGCTAGGGGGTCCGAGTCTCTCTATATACTTTGAAATTAAATAAAGTTTTCATTTTGATCATTGAAACAAATTAATAAGTTGGTCTTATCCCCCCACAAGTCATCTTATCCCCCTGCAAGTAATGTCTCTGGTTGTGCCCCTGTGATTAGACATACGTAACTAATTATAAAGATGCATAAAGAAACATGCTTGGTTTTATAAAATCGATTAAAAAAAATTTGGATGGGGGGAGGAGACGATTTACTTTTATGAATTACAAAATTTAGATTTTTATATGCGTGAAAAATCACTTCTCCCTTTCCTTCCATCAAGACAAAAGGCATTCCTTTCAAAGAAAAGATATATGTTATTCACAGTTTTAACTTTAACAGCATTTTATCAGACAACTTGTGACAATTTTTGTAACGCCAACGAGTGTTCCCTCTTGTGATTTAATCCATATTTCACCATCGTCCTAAAAATAGGACACCATGCGTAAGTGGTATTTGCATAAATTATTTTGAATAGTTTAATTCAAATTAAAGGCGATATATTATTTGAAAGTCCAATAAATACATATGTGTCTTTATCGTTAGTTTAAATTAACGTTTAATATATATATATATATTTATTTTTAAAATGACGATTTTTGAAGATTTATTCATTACATTTTCAACACATTATTACTTAAAAAGGTTTTCGTTCAAGAATAACGGACATATAAATTTATTGAGGTAATATTCTACACTTTTGTACTGGTAAACATTTATGTAACAAAAATATATCTAGATGGTCTGTTTTGCTTATATTTCCGACTGTCCTAAACCATTGTCCTATTTTTAGGACAGCCTGTACCCATTAAGCTAATGAAAGGTTGATAAGTTTTTCTGATTTTGTATGTATACGTAGACTTAAAGAAACATATATTTAAGATTTTATAAAGAAAAATAATTTTTTTTTTCAATGTTTGGTACGATATGGGTTAAAATGTCTGTGCCCTTACAGCACAGTGATACCTCCACGAAAGGGAAAATAGAGTGGAACCTTAGGGTTGTCATTTCAATTTTTATCTTCTGTGGAGTGCATAGCTCCTCCGCTTCGGTCCCAAAAATATGACCCACCCGGGATCAAAAACTGAACAATAAATGTTTAAAATAAAAAATGAACTTCGTATCGATTATTATTATTATTATTATTTTATTCTCAGTAAAAGTTTTTTTTAAGATTTGCAATTTTATATTAAGTTCTTACAGTGCTTAAAAATGCGTTAAAAAGTAAATAAATAAATAAATAAATAAATAAAAATAAAATTTTCTGACAATATCTGAGATATTTTACGTTACAATGAAAAAAAAAAAAAAAAAAAAAAAAAAAAAAAGAAAAATTACGTAACTATATTAATGCATCCCCCCCCCTCAATGATTATATATATATATATATATATATATATTTTTTTTTTTTTTCCATTATCCGACTATCGTTGATAATAAAAGTATTGCATTCGGTCAAAAATTTCGAATCTTTATCGATGGTAGAGGGGTAATAGCTTCGAAAAAGAGCAAGAGATTTCAAATAATTGGATTCTTTTGAAAAACTAGACGGATCAGAACAAAGGTGTAAGGCCCTAAAAACATAAGAATGTAAAAAGCGGAAATTTTTGGTTGAGGGGTGTATTTAGAGAGCATACGGCGGAAGTGAAACAGAGAAGAGTTTTCTAAAGACAGTTCTTGAGAACCGTTCCTTGTCTTTAGACCACGGATTAAGACCAGCTATAGGATGAAAAACAAGATAGGGCAGCCAGCGCGGAAACCGGAGCTTTCTATTCCACATTAATTCAACCGAGTGGAGGAAAACGATCCGATCGCCGCCTGGTGTACTACCTTTGAAACTTATCGGAAGAAAGGGAAAGCCCGCCCCTTCGGCTTCTGTCATCGTCCGATTTCCGAGAACGACCAATGAACCGCTACAAATTTAAACAAACGCGCTGATTGGTAGATTGTCAAGATCTGTTCGCCCTCTATCTGTAAGATGAAAATTACTACTTTTCCGTAGCATTCGTAATGCATCTTAAACTCTTAATCCGTGCTTTAAACACAAAAACGTCAATAAAAGGCAAAGGGCAATCCATTTCAATTTCCAAGGTGAATTGAATGCAGTGGTTAATCGAATTGACCATAGAAAATAAATTTGAAAAATTGACATCAGAAGGAACAAGAACGAAAGTGTGATTAACGTACATAAACCAGCGGAAATATTTATATACACCGAATAATTTTTCTTCAAAATAGTGCATATACCGTAATTTCTGGTAGATAACCCGCAGGTAAGATGTGTCATTTCTCCACCAGAAATTTTATTTCATTGAGAAATGTATACTTTTTCGAAGGAAGAGCTCGTACAAATATAAATTTATTTATCAATTGAAATTTTTGGTGCAAAACTGGATTATATAACCTGCGGGGTATCTACCAGAAATTACGGTAAATGTCACAAAGCAAAAGGAGAGAGGAGTACCCATTGCCATGCCTTCATTTTGGGAATAATGTGTACCATTAAAAATAAAGGCGGTTTTCCTGATATATAAATAAGCTAAATTCACATGTTCCTCAATTTCAATAGCAGAATAATGGAATTCTCGTAATTTCCTCTCTAAACAAGCCAGATTAAAGTGTAACCACGTTTCCTACGCCTAGCAGTGAGGACGAGTCGAAAATCTTGTAGGGTTTCCAAGTTGACCAACAGGTTTGAATTTAGTAAACATCCAGTCATTCGGTATTCCCTTATCACTTATTTTCTCTCAACGAAAAGCTTGTCTCCCCTATTTTACTAGTGGACTCGTTGAATCCGCACTTGCGCAGAGGCTTTCATAGTCGCAAGAAATGTAGTTAAAGAGTACCTTGAATAGGAACGTTAGTAAACAGAGATTTAATATCCAATGAAATCGTCGTATAGTTAGAGGGAGAAAGGAATCTCAGTTTGTCCACAAAATCACCGGAGATTTTTACTGTATGAAGGTTAGTACTAGTTAAATGAGGAAGAGATTTTAAAAGAATACGAGTAAGATTAAATGAGGCCGTACTAATTTTTGACACAATAGGCCTGAATAAGAGAGTGGACATGAGTTTTTGGAAGGGCATAGAAATGAGCACAGTTAGCAATGGAGTATCTGTCACCATGCGTTTAATATGAGCATTCAGAATAACTGAATTTTTAACGACATATTTAATTTGATCAAGATGATCCTTAGAAGGATACTTCTTAAGTTTCGAATAAGGACCAGAACTGAACATGGACTCAACATGGGAAATGTAATCCGATTTGTTGAGAAGGACTGTTTGTCCTCCTTCATCTGCTTTGGCAACAATAAAATTAAGGGCGGAGTTTAATTCAGAGAGGGCGAATTTTTTAGAAGAAGTAAGGTTCGACTTTTGGGAACAATTATTAGTGGAGATAATGATAGATAAAAGAAACCGAAAAGATTCAACTGCCCTGGAGAATTTTACTAGTTTTTAAGAAATTTTCAATGGGGCTAATCAAATTCAGAATAGAAGATCTGGAAACTCGAGGAAAATTAAGACCCAAATTGAGCACACAGCCTTGATAACCAGTCAGATTGTGGGAAGAGAGATTAATAACAGTGTCTTGAACATAGACCTTATATATATGACTAGGCCACCAATAGGACTTCCCATTATAGTGAAGGTCTTCAACATGAGGGTGTAATCTGAAACCTTCATCCTTTGCGGTCAGCGCCGTATGTCACGTAATAGCGAGTTGAGGGAGATTCTTCCATAAGAAAGCACTTATTTTTGTACGAATTCAAAACAAAAAATTCTCCCCTTCAGAATGGTTTCTAACAAAATAATTTATTTTTTGTAATTAATCTATGACATTTTAGCTTTCCAACGATGCGTAAATCTAAAGGCTTAAATAAAAAGTATGTGTACAATACAGAAATTAAAAAACTCAAAACTACTTTCTTTCCTATGGAAAAATCACATAATATTCATTATCGTCTCTCTCTCCATTCTCTCTGGATCACGTGATAATTTCGCTGAGAAAGTTACTTCGTGTCGCAGACAGATAATGAGGGGGGATGCGTGGTCTATCTATATAAGGTCTACGGTCCTGAACGAGAGGGGAAATCGATGAAGTAACGGAATTAGAGCCTAAAGGCCGGTTTCCACTAGAGTTGGAGCTACCAGGTCCAAAAAATCATTAATCACGCTCCGCACACAAAGAGCCAAATGTCTTGTAATCAGTTGTAGCCCTTTTTTATCAGATTGCGCAGTTACTTCAAAGGAAAGCATGCAAAATTGACAAAGATATCTGCCCCTGGCCCCTCAATTATCTCAGCTGGGGGTTAGAACCACGGTCTCTCCCTTTTTGAACCAACCCTACACCCAGGTCCAAACGCTTGACCACATCAATAGTGCCGTTCGAACCAACCTCAGTGGATACTGCACTTTAAGTAGAGAATTAAATTTCTTATTCACGTTAGTTTGATGACGAAAGGACTGGGAAAAAACATGCGAAATTTCTTTTTTTAAAGGAAGAGAAACCATGTATTTTATTGCTAAGAAATAAATGTAATGAATATAATTCAGCCTCAATAGAGCAGAGAGATTGCCAAATATCCTGAATAATATCCCTAAGAATAAGGCAAACTTACTGTTTCTTAAAGCATTTTTAACGTGAAAGGAAGCGAGAAGATAATATTTAATGTCAATAAATTTAGGAATTATGCGAGCTTGTTTGCATCTGAGAAGAAAATTTAAATGATTTAGAAAGTGAAGAAAACGTTCAAAGAAAGATGTTTGAAACGATTAATCTCAGAGGAACTCATGACTAAACATACACAAAAAATAAAAAAGAAATGTGAAAATCTAAGAGTAGCCGAAATTAAAAAAAAAAGAAAAAAAAAGGCGGAAGATACATTTTTTTTTCTTTTTTCATTTTATAATTTTGGTCACACCAGTATTAATATTTACTTTCGACATTATTTGTTTTTGCTCTTCACTGAACTTAGTTTTTGCTGCTTAGATCGCAGCACTCGTGCCTACTTTATTCGCCTGACTAAGGATTGTGTTTTCTTTCGAATCGAAACAATTGTTGTGATTTATTATATTTTATGGTGTTTCTTCAAAATTTTGTACCAATTAGTCAGAATGCATGTGTGGAATCTTCTGGCTATCATTCTCCAAAACTAATAAAGATAAATCGACAAAATTTCAGAATTAAGACAGATCTAGAGTACAGGAATTTTTATTTTATTTTTGTTGAAAATTGGAAAACCGGAAGTGGGACAGTAAGTTCATATCTAAAACAAAAGTTCTAACGATCTTCTTCAAAGCTGGACTATAAACACCTTTTTAAATGTCCTTTCGTATATAACTGTTAATTTTTGGTGAACAACTCAGTTGGCTAAGTTTTGTTAAAAAAGGGAAGTGGGATCGAAAAACACGTACAGTCAAACTCCGATATAACGCCCCCCGAAATACCGCCAAACCCGTTTAACCGCCAAATGTATGGGTGAACAAATCTTCTGAATAGGGACTACAACGTAAAGTATCCGTTATAACGCCAACTGGATGTAGCGCCAAGCAACATTTTCCAAAAATTATAATTTTTTGTTAAAGTTGCATTTTTTTTTTCCAGTCAAGCGCTATGCTTATTGTCGCTCTTTTGACGCATTCCAACGCATTGTAATGGGCTGATAAAACAGTAGAAATTTTTCTGCGGTAAAAGGTGTATTTTGTAATTGAAAGGTCGGAAAAAATAAAATGCCGTTATTTCAGAGTATGAACCTGCTCATGTATATAAATATGGATGAAAGCAGTTTATTTTATCGTTTGCAACCCGACAAAACAATATTTATTAGATCTGTTAAAGAATGTAAGAAAATTAAAGATCGTGTATCTCTTGTGTTTTGCACGAATGTTGATAGAGCTGACAAACGACCATTAACTGTTATTGGTAAATCTTCTGAATCAAGATGCTTTAAAAATTTCAATCCGCCTTTATATGTGGATTATGTGAATAACAATAAAGCATGGATGATTAATAACAATTTTATTTCAAAACTGATTAATGAATTTCAATGGTGAAATGAAGAAGAAAAAGCGTCAGGCATTCTTTATACTAGATAATGCACTCTGTCATAAAGTAACTTCAGTCAGCAATATCCGATTTCAATTTTTACTTCCTGATTGTACTGGTGTTTTGCAATCTTTAGATGCCAGAATCATATTTTTTTTCAAAGCGCATTACTGGGAATATCATATCAGACACATTGTTGACCGTATTAGTAAAAATGATTTTTCTGCTCTTTCCCTAAAAGATTCGATTCTGAAGATGCAAAAAATGTGCGAGAAAGTTTCTATAGAGACTATAGTTAACTGCTGGAGACATACAGGCTTAAAAAATAGTGAAAAATTTAGTGATGAACTAAACACTACAAAAGTTGAAGATTTACAACATGATATAAACAATTTAACTAGCATGCAGCATCCTCTCGTTTCAGCTGAATGCATTAATGCAGAAAAGGATGTTCCAGCATTTGAAAAAATGAGCCAAGAGGAAATTGTTGGATTAATAAAAAATAACGCTCCAAATTCGGATTCATCTGAAGAGGAAATTCAGATTGAAGAAGAAAACATTAAATCTGACGAAGCAAAAGACTGCATTAACAATCAAGGGGTATATTCAGAAAAAAATTCAACCGGTAAAAAGATGATTAATAATCTTTTAATTTTAGAAACATTAAGAACATTTCCGTACAACCACAACAAAAAAAAAAAAAAAAAAAAAAAAAAAACGCAAGCTAGTATTTTTAAATATTTTTCTCCTGCGCAAATATAATTACTACGTAGATGGAAATAAAATACTAGTTATCGCATATTCAGTGCTATGATCCTCAATTTTTCTAATGCTTGTAATATAATGAGGTAAGGGTATATTTAATTTTATTTCATTTACACAGTTAGGATTATAATTCGATATAGCGCCAAATCCGGTATAACGCCATATTATTATGCGTACCGATGTTGGCAATAAATCGGGGTTTGACTGTATCTCAAAAACGGCTCTAACGGTTTTCTTTAAATTTGCTACATAAAATCTTTTTAAATGTCCTTTCGTATCTATTACTTGGTTGCTACAGTTTTAAGTCTCGTAAATGAGTGTTTTTAAAAACGACTCTATCGATTTTTTAAAACTCGCTATATAAACTCTGTTTTATTTGTCTTTACAACGTACATATTAGCTTGCTCTTACAAGACATTTTTAAGCGTCTGATTTGTTAAATAAATTTTGTGTCTTCTGACCACACTACCTTCATAAACAGCACATAATACACTACCAATTATTATTATTATACACTACCTACCAGTAAGTATTTAGACACATTCGAATTTAGACGTTTTGTCAAATATCTAGAAAAGTTCTTTTGGAATCATTTTGAAACTTTGGTAGTGTAAAGAACATGTTATACCTCACACCTTTCAGCAAAAGTTGCGCCCTGAAGAGTAAAAAGGGATAAGTAAAAAATTAAACAATAAACAAAATATTTTGGATCACCTTGTAAACTAGTTGGCATAGGTGAACTCTGCTCAGTTCCCCATCATATTTATGTTCTCATAAATTTCTAGTGCGAGACATATTATAATCATGTTAAAAGAAATGAATTTGACCAAAGCTTGATACAGTGTCTGAATAAAATCCCCGCCTAATAGGCTATCCACCGTTCACTTCGATATATTTATCTTATTCTAATCTTTTAATTTATTTTATCAGGGTCAATTCCGTTGTTTAGTTTTCATGCTACTATTTCCACTGCAATAATCCTCAAAATTCATATTTATATGAAAAATTTACAATTTCGCTATGTTGATAAAACCGTAAATTACGAATAATTTACGAAATTTTTCTATTAGAATATTTGTATTCAATCACATGGTCAAACAAATATCATAAATGTAATTTTGAAGTTGTCTAATGTATTTATGATCCTCAAAATGGAAGTTTATGCTCAATTTTGCCTTATTCTGACATGTTAAGTAAATCGTAAAAATTATAGTCTATGGTATTCATGCCAGTATCCTAAATAATATTTTGAAAGTGGTTTGACATCTTTACGATGAAAATATCCCTCAAGATTGATCATAAATGTATCATAAATGTAAAAAGTAATGCTTTAAATGTGTTTTGGCTGTAGCATGTGATTCTAAGGATTTTTCTCGTTATCTATCTAAATTTTTATGAGGCTAACATATGTATTCATGGAAATATGTTTTTTTTTTTTTTTTTTTTTTTTTTTTTTCTCTCACAGCATATTGCAATCAGAATGCAAAATTGTTCAATATCTTACGAAATATGATCATTTTTACTAAATAATTTTTCACTATGCATGCGCTAGCTTTTAAAAAAATCATTGGTAAAATTTAATAGCTAAAAGTATTGAGAAACTTGTACGAAAACTTCAAACTAATATCAGACATATTCAAAAAGTTATTAGAGATAGAAGAAACAGCAGCTCAGTTCTCTCAAAATAAAAGCTAAAATATAAATGGTTTTATTGTACAACCGCGATAACTTGGCACGCGAATCACGTGTTTTCAGATGATTCTATTACTGGAATAAGGTGAGAGGTTGTGTTTCCATGGTAACACAGAGTAGAGTGGCTTCCAGATTTGGCGTTGTTAGCCCATTTCTTAGAGTGAAATTATAATTTGAAGTTGTTGATAAACTTAATGTTTGGAGGTATTTTTAATTACTATTTAAAAGAAGTGTTCGGAGGTACTATTGTTTACAAATTTTAAAGTTTCGGTGATCAAATAACATTCAAAAAGAAATTTTGATTTTTTAAAATAAAGTAATCTTAATGGCTTCCGAGAAGTAATTTTTAAGTTACAATCACTATCAGCAGAAAGGGATGAAAGAAGTAACTTAATTAGACTTTCAAAAAATTTATTTCTACTATGTACAGGGAAATAAAAGAAACCATGATTAATACCATTACAGTTTTGATAAAATAAACAATAAATTATTGTAATTGTCATTAAAAAACATGACATAATCATATAATGGTTGTAATAAAAGTAGAAAGGAAGAAATTTAATTAATCACGATAGTTAATATTTACAAAACATTCAATTATGATACATTGTTAGATTTAAATAATTGAACTAATCATGATAGTGAATATTTACCAAAAAAAAGGAACTGTTTTACGTATACTTTGAGAAGTTATAAGCTAAACGAGTAAATTTTAGGGATTCAATTAATTTATATACTAGAAATAAACATACACGTGAACACAAATTATAAGCAATGTTTAAAGCTATTTTATTTTATCGATTTTCTGCATATCTGATAAAAAAAATTATAAGAAATAAAACAATATTTAAATTGATAAAAATTTAGCAATTTTCTATTTAATTAGCATCAATAGACCCTTTGACTGCTCGTATAGGTGCCAAAGAAGCTGGTAAGTCAAAGAATTGTTTGGCGAAAAGAACTGCCGCCAAGCATCATTTGCATTTCATTCGGCCGCCCCTTCTTCAAAATGAACTATTCCAAGGTCGGATGCCATCTTTTCGCGGTTGCACAGTACTTACATTTTTATTTTGATTCACTCAATGCCTAATGGTAATAGAATGTTCGCTGATTGTAAATAAATATTGATAAAAACCCTTATTATTTTTTTTTTCCTTTGGGAGGAACTGAAATTAAGTTTATTCTATAACTTATAACTTTTTGAATTTACATGATATTTGTTTGGTGTTTTCATATAAGTACAGTCGGTAACAAAAGTATCCGAACACTAGCAAGAATTCCTATGTAAAAAAGTAGAGTTAATACTGTTTTGTTAAATAAATCCTTGTCGAATCATGTTCTTAGTCAGTTTATTCGACAAAGATTTATTTAACGAAACATTTATTAGCTCTACTTTTTTTACATAGGAATTTTTGCTAGTGTTCGGATACTTTTGTTACAGACTGTAGTTAAAAACCTTTGGCTATTAAATTATGCTAGTGGAATTGTTTTAAAGCATACGCATGCGTATTTAAAAATTATTTATTAAAAATTCTCATATTTCGTAAGATATTGAACATTTTTTTATTTGATTGCAGTACAGTCGGTAACAAAATTGTCCAAACACTAGCAAGAATTCCTATGTAAAAAAAGTAGACTTAATACTGTTTTGTTAAATAAATCCTTGTCGAATCCTCTTCTTAGTCAGTCTAAGAACATGATTCGACAAGGATTTATTTAACAAAGCAGTATTAGCTCTACTTTTTTCTTTTTTTTTTTTTTTTTAACTCCTTATTTCCATGAATATATGTTACTGATACAAATTTATATAGATAATGAAAAAAATCCTCATGATCACATGTTACAGCCAAAATGTATTTAAAGCATTAAATTTTACATAGCGATCCAAAACATTTTGACTTTTGTTTAATTTTTTACCGATCCCCTTTTCTTCTTCAGGACACAACTTTTGCTGAAATATATGAGGTGTAACATGTTCTTTACATTACCAAAGTTTCAAGATAGTTCCTAAAGAACTTTTCTAGATATTTGACAAAACGTCTAAATTCGAAAGTGTCCAAATACTTATTGCGTTGGTACACCCTGCGACAAAAAGATAGGTACAAAGGGTTTTTTCTTTGATTTTTCATAAAATAACATTATCTAAATTGGGCTTATCATTTATTATTATCATAAAATAACACTATTCCCGGACTAATTTTTGTTTTAAGACTCATTTAGAACAATTTTAAGACTAAAATTTTTCTAATTTAAGACTACACTCCGCGACAAAAAGATAGGAACAAAGAGTTTTTTTTTTTTTAATTTTTCATAAAATAACATTATATAAATTGTGCTGATCATTTATTATCATAACAAAATATTATCATATCAAAAACATATTAAACATTTGAATCGTATTCAAAATATCCATATTCAAAATAATCATATCCAAAATTAAAAAACAAAACAAAAAACCCTTTGTTCCTATTTTTTTGTCGCGGTGTGCAGTCTTAAATTAGAAAAATTTTAATCTTAAATTTTTCTAAATTAGTCTTAAAATAAAAATTAGTCCGGGAATAGTGCTATTTTATGATAATGATAAATGATAAGCACAATTTAGATAATGTTATTTTATGAAAAATCAAAGAAAAAAAACCTTTGTACCTATCTTTTTGTCGCGGAGTGTAAGTAGCTCAATTACTTTTGGTTATTAAATTATGCTAGTGAAATTGTTTAAAAGCATGCGCATGCGTATTTAGCTTCATTGTGCATGTCTAATTGTTACTTATAAGTTTATTATGTATTTTGGAATATAATTTAAATTATATGGTGAATTATTTAATAATTTATGCGTTAACAATAAATGTTTTTTTTTTTTTTTTCCCACCTTGCGCGCAGGATATCTCTGAAACTATTAAATATTTTTTCTTGAAATTTTCACAGATTATGTAAAATATCAGATCCTTCAATCTAAACCTAAATTTGTTCAAATTTAGGTTAAAAATATACTTAAAAAAACAGTTTAAAGATCATTTATTTTTTAATAAAATCTGAAGTATCACCTGTATGAAAAATAGGGGGAATACAAATTTAGGTTCAGTTTGAAGGATATGATCTGTTACATAATCTGTGAAAATTTCAAGAAAAAATATTAAAGAGTTTCGGCGATATCCTGCGCGCAAGGTGAAAAAAAAAAAACATTTATTATTAACACATAAATTATTAAATAATTCAACACAGAATTTAAATTATATTCCAAAATACATTATAAGCTTATAGGTAACAATTAGACATGCACAATGAAGCTTAGTTAACAATAATTTACTTTTAAAAAAAGACTATAATTAAATCAATGTTTTTCGAAGTTCTAAGGGTCGTATGTCCCCTTAAATCAGCACTCTAAAATAAATCAATAAATAATAAAAGTAAAATAAAATAAACCGAATTGAAACTGGACCATTCATTTACAAGTTACAGAGTAAAGTAATGCTTACCTATAACAACTCTCGACGTGATAGTTTTCGTCGAAAACGTTTTCCTGAAAAATAGATAACAAATAATTACAAGATAAAAAGAGCTTTTTATATACCATGTTTTTAAATTTTCTGTTTATTTAATACTATCCACAGACTTTATAAACTTAAATTTTTATAATTTTTTAATTTTTCGCACAATCCCAGGTAGCACATAACGTTGTTTAACGTCGTTATAGCGTTGTTATAACCAATTTCTCACTGTTCAGACTTATTTTCAACGCTATAACAACGTAATGTGCTACCTGGGATATTTTTGTAAACAAACTACATTCACATGTATTATGTTTTCAAAATCGTCAAACGTCGTTTCGCAAAAGTGCAACCATTAAATTTGATCGAAGAGCCACCTTGCGAATTTTTCAAAATTTACTGAAAATTATTTCAATTCTGCTTAAAGATGGCTAAAAGTATCAAAAGAAAGCATTGTCGTCGTGTTCTGAGCTATTCTAAAAGTTTCAAATGTCTAGATAGTCGGGAAGTTAGTTAAAAATCTATTGAAAGGTTTGTACTGGGCAAACAAACAAGCAAGAAAGCAAATTAATAAAAACATGGTAATAATAATAAACTTTTTTCAGTTTAGTAATTTTTATTTTTGTATGTTATGAGTAATAAGGTTAAACACATTTGTTTCAAACAAATTGTAGTACATTTAAAACAACACGGATTATATGTGTATTTTTTACTAACCAAAAAAAAAAATATATATACATTGCTACGATTATTCCTGATCAAGATTGGAAACTTCTATATGCAATATCTAATTTATTAAACGAATACAAAATGGAAGCATATTTCTTCGCCCATTGAATAAACACTGAGGCAAAACAGTGTATTCTCAACACTAAATTATGCTGGTTTCTGAAAGTTTAACAACAGGTTGTTTTTCTCGTTTTCTTCTTTTGCGCATAACTCTTAAATAAATGAGTATATGAGCATAAAATTTGGATGTAACGTTCGATATCAAATTCTTAATCGAGTTTTCGACCTGAATATCTTGCAAGTTGAAATTAACTTTTTATCTTTATCTTTTGTTCTCCATCATGCTATAGGTATAAAAAACTTAGGCATACGTGAAAATTTTCGACCTCGGTTTATATATATACATATATTTATATTTTACACGTTTTGAGGTTTAAGGTATCTAAAAAATCACAAAGTTGATGTGGTGTCAGATTAGTCAGTTTTCAAGATTCCAATTTGGAAACTTCGTAAGTTATTAGAAATTTACAATTTTCTTATCATGGGATAATAGGGCAAAATTTTGCATAAGCGTACTACGATTTCCTTATCATGAGGGAATAGGGCAAAATTTTGCATTGTTGATATTAAGAAGATTATTTTCCTTCTTAAGATAATCGACCAGTTTTAAAATATCATTTATGATACTGGCATGACTATCGCTGACTGGGAACATTCTACTTTAAAGCCTTCGCATGTTATTCGAAATTTACTCTTTTCTGAAAGTAGGAGAATAGGGCAGTATTTCGCATAAGCTTGCATTATGTGTGCATTGAAAATACAGTGAATTTGCATAGAAATTGAAATATGATTCTTGACCTTAATAAAAATTAAAGAACAATTTAGGATTAGGTAAATATTAGAGGTCTGCATGGGCCGGGCTTACGGCCCGAGCCCGAGCCGGCCGGGTTCGGGCCGAATTTTTCAATTTGCTCTCGGGCCGGGCTTAAAATTTTTTTCAGGCTCGGGCTCAGTTTTTTTGTGTATACTCGGGCCGGGCCGGGCCTGAATGAAATTTTCTCCGGGACGTGTCGGCCCGAATCTTTTTCCTGTTTCCTCGTTAATCAACGAAAAGGAATATAATAAAATATTTCTTTAGTCATTTATTTTACTTAATTTTACAGGCTAGTATGTCACAAAGTTTTATTTTGTTAAAAAATGTCTGTAACTTCAACTTAATTGTCTATCAGTCTGTATGTTCGAAATCTGATTTTTCACAAATATTTTTAGCATGCCTCGAAATTAGACGGTTTCCTATTCAAAATAGTATGCTTGTCACTACCAGTTTGTGTACATGTACATAACAAAATAAATTAGATACGTTACTGTGTATGAGGCTTTGTTTCCTATGATCTGTTGAGTTTAGGTAATATGAAGACTATAAAAATCCTTTCGCTGTAACTTTTTCTCAAAGGCTCCTTTTTCTTTCCTCCAGTGAATGAAAGTAGCATAATTTTTATCATGGGCAAAAGCAACTTTTCTATTGAATATGGTTGGATTAACATTAAAGTTTTGTTTGCCGGATCACATGAAAGATTCGGATACATTGCGATATATAAGAGGAAATGGTTGAAAGTGCATTTTTAGTAGTATTAACCATTTTAAATACCTTCCTATATTGTTTGATGAATGCTAATATTTTCGATTCGACTTTCTGTTTGTCTTTGTGCCCTGTATATAATAATGAATTTCTGTTTATATATAATTATCTTGTAAAAGTTCAGCAGTTTTGTTAAAGAACGTACTATTGGTTGGTTATATAAAACCTCTGCAAAACACATACTAAAAATCTTTTTCATAGAAAGGCATGCATTTTTTTTTTGTTGTTGTTATTTTACATATTTTTGAATCGGGCCGGGCCGGGAAGGGCCTGATTTTGTCGCTTTTTGTCCGGACTGGGCCGGGCCATACACTGTTAAAAAATAAACGGGACGGGTCGAATTTTTTGATTTCATACCAGGCCGGGTCGGATCAGCAAAGCCTTCGTATTGGCCGGGCCGGGCCCGGGCCTCAAAAATTCGACCCGTGCAGACCTCTATTAAATGTATCGAAGGAAAAGCTGGGCAGCCTAATGGATGGGACTTTTCATACTGCCAGAAGGTTGAGTGATCGGTAAACTTTCTTTATTTGAATATGAGTATAGCATGATCTATAATAGTAATTGATGAGAGCAAATGTATAATGGGGAACTGATTACAGTCCAACTATGCCCACTATTCTTTTCATGTAATCAATATACTGGATATTAATTTCATTTTTGCGTTCCTAACACGTGTACGTAAAATACGTCTTTGATATGATGTTAAGAATCCGTAAATGATGATTCGATTCGAATCAACTTCACTGTTTTTATAAAATTTACAGCTGAAACGTCAGTGAGAAATTTATCTAAGACTACAAAAGTTATTTATTTTATTTTATTTTTTTAATTACATGTGTGTGCATACTTGTACTGCGTATATATATCTAAACTATATGCACTGCAATGTCGTTCACAAAAATCAACGGAAAATTTGTTACAAACATTTATGTCTTACATGGAATTAGTTGCATAATTTTAATTTTCATAGTGTTCGTAACTAATGTACAGAGATACACAAAATAATTTCATTGTATTATGTTCTATTGATGGTATTTTTTTAACCGCTTTTTAGTTTTGTTACACTACATTCTACATAAGGAAAATTAAAAATTACATTAATAAGACGATTATAAGTATGATTTCTGTCGAAAAAGTTCTGTGTAGAACTTGCAATTAGCTTAGAGAGTTACGCAAAAGAATTCATACACGTTATGCATTATGGGTGAAAAATACACAGTATAATATTTTCAGTAATGTTTTATTGAAAACATTCAACGCGAGGTTAAAGGATCTATAGAAACCCTGTAATATGCAGAAATATGTACAGTTTATAGATTCTGCATAGACATTCAAATTCAAGATGCTGCCCCTATGCATTATTTTTTTATGTTTTATTAACCTTTTTTTTTTTTTTTTTAAATATTGAATTGTTATTTATGATTACATACTATATGTACTGGTGCTACATATATTTGATCGTTCATTTATACAATCATTGAATTAGCTAATAATAGCTCTTAAACCTTTTAATGTATATTTTATGCTATAAATTCAGAAGCTTTCTTATAGTGTATTATTTTTTAAAAATCTATCTTTTTAAACAGTCTTTTGGTACTACAAATGTATTTATACTGTCGTAACTGTGAAGTGAATGAGTATAGTTATTATTATTACTATTTTATATATTTATCACACAATATTACTTATAGATTTACATTTGATTAATTTTCATTCGATATGCTATTTCTGATTTTTATGTTTGATTTTTTGACCTTGTTATGCAGGGTTTTCAGTTGTTATGTTCTATATATACCTATATATATCTTTCTATCGCCACAATGCGAAGAAACTAGGAAACAGACCAGGATAAAAAATTTTAAAAATTCAAAATATAACCAATATGTATTATATACACCCCGCGACAAAATGATAGGTACAAAGGGTTTTTTCTTTGATTTTTCATAAAATAACATTATCTAAATTGTGCTCATCATTTATTATTATCATAAAATAACACTATTCCCGGACTCATTTTTGTTTTAAGACTAATTTAGAAAAAAATTAAGACTAAAATTTTTCTAATTTAAGACTACACACCGCGACAAAAAGATAGGAACAAAGTTTTTTCTTTTTTTTTTTGAATACGATTATTTTGAATATGAATATTTTGAATATGATTCAAATATTTAATATGTTTTTGATATGATAATATTTTGTTATGATAATAAATGATCAGCACAATTTAGATAATGTTACTTTATGAAAAAAAAAAAAAAAAAAAAAAAAAAACTTTGTTCCTATCTTTTTGTCGCGGAGTGTGGTTTTAAATTAGAAAACTTTTAGTCGTAAAATTGTTCTAAATTCGTCTTAAAACAAAAATTAGCCCGGGAATAGTGTTATTTTATGATAATAATAAATGATAAGCGGAATTTAGATAATGTTATTTTATGAAAAATCAAAGAAAAAACCCTTTGTACCTATCTTTTTGTCGCGGGGTGTATATATTATGTATATGCAACGGCTTTAGTACAGGATCCCTTCGCGAAATTTGAAATTTGGATCTGAAGTAGCTTGAACGTTTCTAGTTTAGTTCATTACTTAGGCATTTCTGATAGCCATTTGAATTCATCGCCAAAATGGCAACAAAAATTTAATAGTTTTCAAGGGAATCCTATATTATCTCTGTAACCCAGTAGTTTGATCGTTATATTAATTAATCGAGAATATACTAAATAATCTATGAAAGTGAGTATGACAATATCAAACTAAGATGAATCTCTAGACATCAAAGATATGAAACGATGGAAATATTTGCTTAAAATTGATATTAGTAAACTGTATTTGAATTACCTCAATAGGAAACATTTCAGAGGCAACAAAAAGTTTGCTTGGATACTTTTTAGCGAGAAATAGATAATCAAATTTTTGCAGCAAAAAATATTTCACATGCAAAGTCTGAAATCGATGAAAGATTCAAAGAATTTTTTCATGTAACAATAAATTTCGTGTCATAGACCATTGTTGGAAACAACAATTTAATCATTGTTAGAGAAAAACTAGAAATATTAGCTATAACACACAACAATGAAATTAGCCATCGCTCATTTTTGTCATTGTGGTCTGCAATTTATTCATTATTTAAAACATGTAATTTTCCAATATGTAATGTCAAAATGGAACAACTTTTGTATAAGGCACCTTTGGCAACTTTTGGAAATTGGCGTCGAAGTAGTTAAGTCATTTTTCGCCTATGACTTTACTTTTGCGATTGCGATAACCAGCTTAACTCAGCAGCATGTTAAAAATATTAAAAAATTATAAAGTACTGCAAAAAATAAAATAAAATAAATAAATAAATAATAATGATGACGAAATGTACAATTATCATTACGATAATTTACAATTATCATGTAAATTATTCATGACATAGCTAGTGAAACATGCTTCAATATGCTTCAATATGTACATGTAATATTGGGGAAGGATTTCATACATACTAATAGCCACTACAGCAAACAGGCAATATTGTTATTATTTTTTTTTTTTAATTAATTGAATGCAAAAACAAATCTACAATATACACACACACATAAGAAAGAAAAGAAAAAAATCTCTAGTTTTAATTTTTTAACTATCAATCTTGGACAAAGATTGTAAATTACAAAGATAGCCCAGATTTTTTTTTTATTAATTTTAATTTTAATTTTAATTTTAGCTTTTTTTTTATTTAAGCAATTCATAATTTTAAAGATTAGAATTCTTAGAATTACAGAAATTTAAATTATATAAGATTCTGGAAAAAAAAAAAAAAAAAGAAACAATGAGTGACACATGCACTTGCAAAGTGACATTCAAAATTTCTGCAGTGTATCGAAAAAAGTTAAGGGGATGGTGGACATTGAAAATCATTGAAATTCAGTCTTTGAATTTACTGTCTTAGAGTTATGAAAATTTGCATACAAGTGCATTGAAATGTATCAATAATTTTCTCGAAAATTATTAAAAAAAAAAAATAATAATAATAATAATAATAAATAAATAAACGAAATTTTAATTTTGCCATTTATTTATTTATTTTTTTAAATACTGCATGCCACTCAATTTTTAAATATTTCTCTCGATTTTACATTATTATAGTTTATCAATATAATCTAAACATTTTTGTACGTGAATTAATTTATTGATCGATAAGTTAATTTTTTAAAAACAATTTTACGTCTGAATGTCAAAAATTTGGAAATATAAAAACATTTCAAAAAATTAACTTATCAATCGGCTTTCAAATTAATGCACAAAAATATAGGATGGAGAATTAAGTAGAGTTCACATGTGCCAACTAGTTCTAATGTACGATCATTATGGGAAAAGATGTGTGGATCATTCACAGTTCTTTTCAAATATCAGATAATTGTCACCTATTGAGGTTAACTATATGAAGTGCATCCAGTTATTTAAAAGGAACTAAAACTGATACATGTGTCATTCACACGACTTTCTCTTACCCTGCGTTTCAGTACTATAAAGACAGATTGCCTTAAAATGTATAGCGTAAGATAATAAAGCTCAATGTAATTTTTAAATAATCTAAAATAGGTTTAAGGAACAGTTTTATTTGACATGTAATTCTGTGTGAGGGGGCCTACTGCCCCCCTCAACCCCCCGTTCAATTATAAAGCACATAATTATCTTAAAAAAAAAAAAAAAAAAAAAAAAAAAAAAATCAAGACTGTTACTAATTTGCCTTCAACCTTGACAATCTTGATCAAATTTTTAAGTACAAATCTAACACGAACCTCAAAATACCAAATTTAAATTTCCTGCAATTATTCGTTTTTACGTTATGCGAAAAAAAAAATTTTTTTTTTTCAGCGCAATGTTATTTTATTAGTAAATGTTCGGTAAGTGGGTGCCACTCCCCAGATTTTTACACAGATTTTTATTAAGTGTAGGAGTTTTTAAATGATTATATCGGTAGCGTCGTTTTAAACTAATACTGATACACTTAGCAACTTACTTCTTCATTTTCTGTTCGTTTAATTTTTTTTTTTTTTTTTTTTTTAATAGCTGAACTTGGTGACTATGATTCAAGACGTCACCCACCTCTCTATGCATCCGAGTTCCGATTTGTCCCAAACCAGACGCAGCGATTGGAGGAGAAAGCCGAAAAGTTGCACAAAGGAATGCGGTGAGTACGCAGCTTTAATTAAATTAATTAACTGACATATTAAGTATTTAGTTCTTATATAATTTATTTATATTCTGGTTAAATGAATCTAGAAAACTAAAATTATTTAAAAAAAAAAAAAAAAAACTTGAGTGAGTTCATTCTGCTTTACAAACATTAACTAATTAAGGGTTGTATAAATAAATAAGAGTAAGATAAGTCGTTAAAAAATAAAAGAGAAAATTATAGTAGGATATTTCAGTATTTTTCTCTCTATGGTACACTGGTGTTCAAAATTAAAGCAACGATCTGTTTTCTCGTTTTTCTCTTTTGCGCATAATTTTTAAACAAATAAACATATGAACATAAAATTTAGAGGGCATGTTAGTTATCATACCATTAATTGAGTTTTATACAATATTAGCATGAGTAATAATTTTTAAACTAATAATTATCCAACAATATCTCTAAAAAACAGTTAATTAAACACGTGTCATTTGTTATTTTTATTAAAAACACTTTAAAAACACATAAAATTAAATTTTATTTAAAAAATTTTAAAAATATTATCCTAAGCTTTTCGCTTTGAAATGCCAAAGCATCATCAGGGATTTTTATTACTGAATTAAATGAGCAGTTTTTTAAATAATTTTCCTTTCACAGTCAACAGTTAAGTCTTCTAATAACGTGAATAGAAGCAAAGTCAATTTGAAGTCCGGTGAAGGTTGGACCATGGAGCTGAAGAAAGTAAGAGAAGCTAGAACTATTGGAAAATCACAAGAGGCTATTGTAGAAGAAAAACCATTATGAACTAGCAGAAATAAACTATTAGCTATTTTATAATATCGTGCCAAATTATTGGCGAAATTGCAGCATCTTTAGAATTTCTTGTATTTTTACGTTTAATTATATTAATAGCTTCGGAGATGTAAAGTTCTATAGGTGGTGCTGGTAAAAAGGTAGGTGCTGATAGTAGGTGGTGCTGGTAATAATTTTGGCTTTATCCCATATAGGGTTAGCGTTTGGGTTAGTATAAATGAAGTCGACCAGAATAGAACTATTTCCTTCTTTGATATTACGTTTATATTCTTGTATTCTTTTGTTTAAAGTCCTCCTAATTTGTCCAATACAACAGAAAGGTTCTTTGTTTTTTTCGATGGGAATTTGATAGACACCTCCAGTGGGTCCATTTAAGTCGCGGTCATGAAGTGTTAATTGTTTAATAGTTAGAGGAGAACTGAATGGGATAAAAAATTAAATTTACATATAATATTTAAAGCTATAGAATTCTTTTATTTGTTTATTTATTTCATTTATTTTTTGACCGTAAAACTGGGCCACGTAAGTACTTTGTAAAATAACTGAAATAAAATGAAGTGTTGCCACCTATATTTAATACTGTAGTTAATTAAAAAAAATTTAATGGTCGCGTCGAAAAACTGTTTGTACCCCTGGAATCAGAAAAATCCTTTCATTTGGTACCGAATTTGTATCGATAGGACTGATAATTCTAATTTATTTTCGTGTTACACAGAACTGGTATACAAAAACTGGCGACGACGTTTTTACCCAGATTGAAACTAATAATCTTCCTAGTGCTAAAGAAAAAATTCGTCTGAACCGTTTTTTGAAAAACCAATATCCGAATATCCGAGGTCTAAAACTGATCTACCTAATTAGGAGTCCTGTCAGTTTTTCTGTCGTAACCAAATAAAACATACATATGGATATCTAAAAAGGGATTACGTAGCAAATTTGCAGAAAATCGTTAGAGCCGTTTTTAAGATACTGACGTTCGGTTTCATACCCGATTTTCATTAAAACTTGGCAAACTCGTCTGTTTACCGGAAACCTATAATTACATGCGAAAGAACGTCTAATAGCAGGTAATTAATAGGGCGAGGTTAAAGATAATCCATCGAGCAATATATATATATATATATATATATATATATATAGTACTTGAGAGAACTAAAATTGAAGTACATATAGGACACCTATCAATTTTCCAAAACTAATCACCTAATACATACAAAAGGACACCTAAATGGGTATTTATATACCAACTTTGAAGAAAGTCGTTAATACGATGGTTCCACTTCCGATTTTCCAATTTTCCAATTTTCCGGTTCACCAAAAGTATACAAAATCATCTGTACAATGGCCTATCTCAATATTGGAGTTTCATCGTTCTATCTTTATTCGTTTTGGAAACATGATAGTCAGAAGATTCCCTACACGTATATACCCTGACCAACTTCCAAAAACCACTTTTTTGGACTCAGAAGACCTTAAAACATGTAAATAAGGTAAAAACTCAGTATCAAAATTTGTGACCGAATGCAATACTTCTATTACCTAAGGCAATTTCAGATATTGGAAGTAAAAACTGATACCGATTACATCACTTTGCTAATGTATGATCATTTGGATAGATTATGTGCGAATTATTTTTAGTTATTTTACAGGGAAGCATGAAAGAAATTACATGTTTTATGTCCTATGTGAAGTACATTAAATTATTTAAAATAGAATCAAACTGATAAATGCTTTAGAATTTTTTTTTATAAAGAATTATCATTATTATGCATTGCTTGCCATTTATATTATTTTACAGAGACAGGAATAATAATAATAAAAAAAAAGTAAAACCTAATACATTAAGGTACACTGTACAAGAATACGAATTTGGGCCGAAATACTCAAACACTCTGTTATAATTTTCACTTTTCTTTATTTATTGAGTGAAATTTTCTCAAGGTTTCATGTTTGTTTAAAAGCGTAGTAACTATTAAAATGTTCAAAAAATTGAGTAGAGTCACTCTAAATTTTTTTTTCGTGATGTATAACTAATAATAATGTATAAATGTGACAGAATCTCAAAGTAATTTATTTTATTGATTTATTGATTTAATAATTTCGCGTTACTGCTTACATACTTGCCAACATTTTGTATTTTAAAACAGATTCGCCTCTACTATTCTTTAACAGAAAAATGTTCTATTAATTTCGACGATTGAATACAGTGAAAATTTTTGTAGAAAATTTTTGGTATTAAATCTCCTCCCGAAATCGGGAAACTTGACAACTATGTGCTCCTTATAAGAAGCCGCGACCCATAACTCGGCCCTGAAAAAAAAAAATCCTCGAGTTCTGATACCATTCTTGCTGATTCTTATGTAAAATGGTTTCCTGAATCCGAATAGGACTGCCATTTTGCCCAGTCACCCACCGTTTTCTAGAAACACCACCCCTCCTTCAAATTTCCCCCCCTGTTCGATAATTTTATGACTATGAATTTGATTTGAAGAATGAAAAAGAATTAATTTAACACCTAAAAGCAAAAAAATATGAAATTTAAAAAATAACATTAATAACAGATTAAAAAAATATAAGATATGTAATGCATAATTCTAGTGGTAAATCCTCCCAAAATTTTTCCCTTGTCGCAAATGTCCATGTTTTACAATTTTCCAAAACTCTGTAGCTCCTCAGAAGATATTTAACGGTTAAAATAATCCTCCCTCCTCCTAAAAATCAAATCTATAGCCCTAAAATCACCGAGAAATGATAAAAATATGGGGCCGTTCCTAAAAAACGGTGGGTGATAGGGCCAAATGGGCGTCCTATTCGGATTCAGGAGGTCATTTTACATAAGAATATGCTGAAATGGTGTCAGAGGCAATTTTCATGCCGAGCAGTGTAATTAATTTTAATTTTCGTATTTCATTATAATCATTTTTTCAAATTTTTTATGTATCTGCAGTGGTTTGGTGCCCTCTGTGGTGGAGATGAAGTTTCTGGAAAAAGTGAAGTGGCTGGACCTGTACGGAGTGGATCTTCACGAAGTAATGGTAAGTGATGGTATTTTAGTAATGGTAGTAATGGTATTTTAGTTGCATAAACGAAATATTTTGACGTTAAAAGGTTTATAGTTTTAAAAAATTAAAGAACACGCTTACATAGAAATGTGAACTAAAAAGCACAAAATATCTATCTTAGTATTAAAATGCAGGGTAAGAGAAAATCGTGTGAGTGACACACCATAATATTTACATACATTTAAATCTTTAATTAAAATAACTTAGAATTAAACAGAAACCGTTTTTAAAAAATCTCCCCTGACTGGGCTCGAACAACAGACCTTCAGGTTCGTAGCGCGGAGCTTTACCTCACAGCCACAGCGATCACATAGGTAAAGTCTTTTTTTTACAATATAGATTTTTTGTTTGCTCCCAGAGCGGTTACAAACATACATACAGGTGAAGCTAATAAAAGCGTGTTAAAAAGAAAATGTCATCCATGGTGTAAAAAAAAAAGGAAAAAATGTGAAAAAAAAAAAAATAATAATAAATTGAAACATGGGCATCTTTGAGAGAACTGAAAAAAAAAAAAAAAAAAAAAAAACCCTTGGTTAATTATTATTATTATTATTATTATTTAAATCTAATTTTTTAAAACTTTTGTTGGACTTAATTGTTAATTTATTAGTTAACAATCGATTTTCAAATACATATAAGATTTATAATTAGGACATATCATAATAAGATAAGTAAATAAATAAAATGGTAAAACTGGACGTTGGCGGATATCTTGATATATTTAATGAGAAACGCAGCATATGATGGCAATGTGAACTGTCTGATTGAAAGCAATAGTCCTGTCGTACTAAAAAATCGCCTGTAGCACAGCAATATTGTCCAAATACCGTCAAATCTCACTTGAAAGACACAATTAAGTAATTCGTAAATTTAGAGTTAATTTTTCATAATATAAATAAGTAAATAAATTTGTTATAAATTCATACATTAATATTTAAACTTATATAAAATTGTTTAATTTAAAAAATATTTTTATTATTATTTTTTTAAATGAATTATATACATGTACGTTTAATTTTCATACATTTGAAAAAGACAACTTCCTTTTTCGTTTTCAGGGTGACAACGAGGTGCATTATTTCCTGGGTTTAACCCCTAGCGGCGTCCTGGTAGTTAGAGATGCTCAAAGGGTAAACAATTTTTTCTGGTAAGTTATCATTGTTCTGTTACAAAAAAATAAACAAATAAATGAATGAAAATAAATAAATGAAAATAACCTCTACAGTTTCCGCCGCTCATTAAAATCACATTCCTCCTGAGTCAAAGTGATTTTATTAAGCGGCTCATTTTTATATCCGGCGAACGTTGCTGCACCCCCCCCCAAAAAAGGTGTTACTTTTCTTAATTTGGAAAGAAATTTCAAAATGTAACTAATAATGGAATTAATAACCAATAATTTTATTATTATTATTATTATTATTGAAAGACAACTGATTAATTCTTCCTTCAAAACAAGTAAATAAAAAATATCCCAAATTCTGATGCGTTTTTCTTTGAGGAAAATCATCATTACTTTGCCGAAAGTTCGCGTTTTTATTTTGAATTTAAAATCTATCCGTTTTAACCTCTCGCTTCTTAGTTATTTCAAAATAAGAATTAAAAATTGTTTTTTAGTAGTTAAAAATTTATAATATACACGTCACTTTCGAACCAAATTAAATTGGTAACGTATGATCGCGCCTTGAATTATACGTCTCTTGAAATTGTTAATGTGACAGGTGATGGAGTGATGGTGAATGTTTAATTTGTAACTATGCTGCAAATGTAAAATTTTCGACAAAGAGAGATAACGAAGAAATTGATGTATTTTCTTAAAAAAAAAAAAAAAAAAAAAAAAAAAAAAAAATTCTTAGCGTGCACAAATGACATTATTGCTGTTGAAGAGATTTTTAGAGTTTATTAACGTGGAATGAAAAAAATAACAAAACAAAAGAAATAAAATTTTTACTTCATTTGCTTCATGTTTTTCCACATAATTTTCCACCTCTGCTAATCTGTTAAAATGAATTACTATAAAAAGTTCACTGGTATCCAGGGTAATAAAGACAATGACGAACCTAAACGAGATACACGAGTGTAAGGTACAAAAGGAACGATGGCAGGGAAGAAGGCTTCTCTTATCCTGAAATTTAATACTACAAATACAGACTGGAGATTAAGAGGTAAGATAACGAAAACTGTTATGTATACTTATGTTAAAACAGTTCAAATTAAGCTTCGGAACAGCTATTTTTGACAAATAATTCTGTGTGAGGAGGGCTACCACCTCCCTCAACACCCGTTTCATTATTGTACAGTCGGGGAAAAAAAAAAAAAAAAAAAAAAAAAACGCAACACCCGCTGTAATTTCGTTATTAATTGACGCAGGAACATCTAATAGACATAATTCAACAGGAAATTAAATGCACTTTCTGAAAATGTTGTCGAATTTTGAATTAGGGGTCATCTACATATTGAAATGAGCGCCAACTTTCAATAGCAACACCCAATTTTGACTTCATATTCGAATTTCTGAGAGTCTGGCAGTGCGGAAAAGTATGTATACTTTATCTTTAGTATTTATAGAGTTATAATCAAAAATGTGTTAGGGGGTTATCAGTAAATGTAGAAAAACAAAATTAAGATCCTATAAGAAACAGATAAAATTTTAATGTTTCACCGGGAATTTTTCAGGTAAAAAAGAATTATAAAAATTAATGACTCTACTAACAAAGTTAATTTAACTGACTTAACAAAGTTAATAAATTAACTTTGTTATTATTTTTTAAGATTTGATTCGTTATCTCATGCAAAACTTTATAAGAGACAACCCCCTAAAACACTCCAAAAGAAAGATTTATTTATATCTCGAAAACTAATAACTGGAATGAGCTGCAAATTTGCATACCCATATTTTTCAGCATTAGGATTCATTTTATGTAAAAATTAATATAGGTCATAATTCATAATTTTTATGAATATGAATTTATTAATATTTTTCAGAATCAAAAGTAATGATGGATTATGTTTGGGTTTCTTCACTGTACCTTGTAAAAAAAAAAAAAAAAAAAAAATATATCGTTCGTATTATTTTTTGTGAAGATATTAATAAAAGTTTGAAATATGAATTTAACATTAGCACCTTCAAACATTGAACGCTTATAACTCTGTGAAAAAATAAGTAAAATATACAACCAATATACTTTTTCGCGTTGTCGCGATCCCAGGAATTCAAATATAAAATAAAAATGGGGCATTACCATTGAAAAAATCAAAGTTGGTTCCCGTTTTAATATGTAGACGACCCCCAATTCAAAATTTCGGTCCATTTTCTGAAACTACTCACAATTTCCCGTCGAATGATACCTATTACATTTTTCTACATCGATTAGCAACAAAGTTAAGTTGAGTGTTGCGTTTTTTTTTTTTTTTTCCTCCGACTGTACCTACATTTATATAGAATTCAAATCTGTTATTAAAGTCAGAAGTTCATTTAAAATTATCGAGACAATTTTCACTGGCAACATTCCGTGAAACAAATCAATTTTGATCAAACTTTCCTAGTAATATACGAATTAACTTCAAAACACAACATTTGGATCGCCTGTATTTGTTTTTAATTTACTCTAAGAGACACAGACAAAGAGCAAACGTTAAAAACTTGACGTCGGTATCCAAGAGGCCTCAAAACGTGTAAATATACAAAAAACCAGCGATGAATATTTAGCTTAAAAAAATCCATTATTTACCTACCATATAGCTATGAGAAATTAATTTCAATTCCTGTGCAGCTTTCTTGGGCATGTTAAAATATTTTAGTAAAGCACTTTCACTAACAATAAAAAAAAAGAATGTTATGGCTTAAATATTGGTATCCTTGTATATCTCCTGAAGGTTATCTAATGCCACAGGATGCACATAAATTATCCTATATTAATAACCCACGGCACAACCTGAAATGCACTTTCATCCATTTTCAAACATCGTCGCACTGTAATCTAGTTCTTTTGCGTAGCCCTGTAAATAAACAGGGATAAATTTTCATAGCATATTCTACATGAAACATGTTTTTATCCCGTACCTAGCTCGCGGGCCGGAGGCCTTTAATCTCCGTACACCAACCATTTGTTTGGTCTCAACGAAAAGTTTAGTGTAGCATCCCTATATCATACACATTTAGAATACCAAGTTTGGACTTTCTGATATTATTTGTTCTTGAGATATGCTGATAACAGACACACACACACACACAGACCAACCGCTAAAAACATGATTTTTGGATTCAAGAGACCTCAAAACGTGTAAATATAACAAAAACTCAATTTCGGAAATTTTTCCCAAAAGCATTACTTTCTCTACCATATGTATGGATAAGAGAAAGAAAGTGAAAAAATATATCGCCTTCAACTATAACGAATTGGTATTTTTCTTCATAACTAAACTAGAAGTGTAGATTTTTGGGTTATGTGTATAAGGTAAACAAGTTACCTGGATAGACGAAAAGGTCGAAAATTTCTAATCTATACTTTTCTAGATGGCGAAACAATATTGTGAATATTATGAACCTTTTGTTCTGCGAGAAATTCTAGCTTGATTTCCAATAAAATCTTTTTGTAAAAAAAATAGAACCGACTCCAAAAAGGAACTACTATTCAAACAACTAAAAATGAAAGAAAATTGGCAGAAAATGGAACTGTAAATTGCGCCTAAAAGTATAAAATAATTTCCTTCGCCAAACAACCTATAACACTACAATTAATCATAACTTTTGAAGTCGGCGCAAAATTAAATAAAATTTCATTAGTTTTTAAAGGTTTGCTTTTAGATCGGTAGCAACAAATGCTGTTTTCTCGAATGACCCATTTTCATGTTTCCTTTATTATTTTATCACTGTATACAATTGGTCCATTAGTAGCATCTACAAAGAACAGTGAACATTCTTCACAATGCGGTATTTATGTTTCTACGAAGTTAGAGATTTCTTTGCAAATTCGGTATATCTTTGATAACTATGATCCTTGGTGGCTTTTGGATTTGGCGATCAAAACGTAAGGTAAAAATATACACGCAAGATGTATATTTTCATAATATATATTGTACGATGTGTTGTTTCATGTTCTAGATTACTGTCTTGATATGCCTTATCAAAATAATCATGATATCCCAAAGAAATTAAATATGTTTGCCAGATAATTTTGCGATTTTTCTTTCACCAAGGACGTCAGATACCAGCATCTTCGCCAACTTTTGCTGCTTACGAAATCTTATTTGTTTTCTTGAATCAAAGTAGTTTTCGGCTGCGTTTTGCGGGTAACAATGCGAGATGTGTATTTTGAATAGGATTTGATTTTTGTATTGAATAAAGGTATAAATTTTTATTTAATTTTGCGCCGACTTCAAAAGTTATGATTAATTGTAGTGTTATAGGTTGTTTGGCGAAGGAAATTATTTTATACTTTTAGGCGCAATTTACAGTTCCATTTTCTGCCAATTTTCTTTCATTTTTAGTTGTTTGAATAGTAGTTCCTTTTTGGAGTCGGTTCTATTTTTTTTACAAAAAGATTTTATTTTTCTCTTTTCAGTGAAAACTTATTTATATAGCTGTGCATCAGAAGATGTTCGACGGAAGCTTCACAAATCACAACTTCCAAGAAAAGTGACATTACTCAAAAAATGGTTTATGTCACTGAAAAATACAGGAAATGCACCCAATGTTATTCTAGTCAAGTTATTTTTAAGTTGATTTTTCTCAAATGCTGCATTTTTAAGTTGTGTCACTAATTCTTGCCTTTATCGGATATGAGCAAAAAACTATCTATTGAACGAACATACGTTAAATTAAAATGTCTTTAGAAATGTAAAGAACGGATACGCTGTATTCGTAACCGAAAATTCTGTTAGGCATATAATGAGGAGCAAACATTCAAACCGTGTTTTCTCCTTCGGATGCAATTTTTCTGACAACAGAAAAACTAACAAATTAAAAAATAACTAAACTTAAAATCTAATTATCGTTTGTTTAAATGTATTACTAGATACTAGGAAAATATATAGACATATCTAGGAAGTTGTGTAGACATACTATTTTTATGTAAAGTTTAAAGAGAAATCACTAACTCATTATTTTTATGTTTGGAGAAAACGCGTTTTGAATGTTCGCTCCTGAATATTGAACTTTACAGTGAATACGCGCCACCCGCTGCGCTGGAAATTGCGCAGCGTAAAGTTCACATTGCAGCTGACGGACAGAAGTTTCAACATCGATACTTACATACTGCTTTTACCAGTGTAGCTGCATGCGTTCAGCAGTTAGAGTGAGAACAGACTTTTGTGAGTATCCTGTAATTTGTTTATATCTTAATGAAATCATAATGAAACCTATTTCAGGCCAAGATCATTACGACAACAACAACAAAAAAAAAAAAAAAAAAAAAAAAATATATATAATTAAATCATCTCTTACGAAGTTATAACCTAACAAATTTCAACAACAACAACGAGAAGCATGGTTTGTATTGAGAACCTCTTCCTTTATGAAGTCGGTTTAAAACGTCTATGCGTTAATCGATGTGACCGCTTACAATAACCATACTTTGAATTTTACATAGCATAAATGTCACCCTCTACGCTTCAACATATGCAATGTCGTTCAAGTGTGAACAAAATAGGAAATTGTGAACAAAAAATTCACGTTTTAAGCGTTCTGTTTTTAGCATTAGTGTCTAAACTATCTATGCGTACTACATCGATGATGCTCTGTAATTTTATAATTCAATTTTTTCTCCTGTCTTGAAACGTTTCCGTGATAGAATCGCTAACTCCACTCTTTCCCACCAGGTGGCGCTTTAGGCGGTTGAATCACGTAGCACTTGTCTACTTTACTGTACCTACATACCACTTTTATGACTATAGCTGCACCTGTTCAGCATTTAAAAGTGTCGGGACTGACTTTTTTGGGCACCCTGTATTTTCGTTTGATTTGTAAAGATCCTACAAATCAGACTATTTCAGACCAAGACCTTTACAGAAAAACAAAAAGTGTCAAAATCGGATCATCCGTTCAGAAGTTATGAGCTAAGAAACAAAAACAAACAAACATACTCTTTGAATTGAGAACCTCCACCTTTTTGAAGTCGGTTAATTAGAGCATCTCTTACGAAGTTATAAGCTTACAAACCCCAATAACAACACATAGCTCGAATTAAGAACACCCTCCTTTCTGAGGTTGGTTCAAAACGACTTTGCACTAATCGATGTGACCGCTTACAGTAAGAGTACTTTGAACCACAGACTATACGTGTCATCCGCTACGCTGCAAAGTGTGCAACGTAGTTCAAGTGTGCACAGTGTAGGAATTTGCGAACAAACAACTGCACATTTTAAGCGTTCGATAATGTCTAAAAACTGTCTTTTTGTAGTAAATCGATGATGCTCTACAACTTCGTAATTAACTTTTCTCCCATCTTGAACCTTTTTTGAGATAGGAGCGCTAATTCCGCTGTTTTTCACCAGATGACGCTTTATTTTTTTTTAGACTGTAAAGATGTTATAATGGGACCTACATCAGACGAAGATCTCTACAACAAAACAAAAAGTATCAAGTAACCCTATAAACTAAATGCAAAACTGGAGTACAATAGATATATAGACAAAAAGACTTCTTCACACACCATAAATTTTAATCCAGCACAACCGGTTTCGAAAGGACGTAGCCTTCCTTCATCAGGTGCAAAAAAACACGTGCTACTGCCTTGGAGGCAAAAGCAAGACTGTCTTGCTTTTGCCTCCAAGGCAGTAACACGTGTTTTTTTGCACCTGATGAAGGAAGGCTACGTCCTTTCGAAACCGGTTGTGCTGGATTAAAATTTATGGTGTGTGAAGAAGTCTTTTTGTCTATATAAGTAACCCGATGTTGGACTATATAGCGTATGTCTCACCAGCTACGCTACAACGTGAACAACGTAGCTCAAGTGTGTATAGTGTAAGAAATTGCGAACAAAAAAATGCACGTTTTTAGCCTTGTATTTTTAGCATCAATGTCAAAACTATCTTTTCGTACTAAATCGATGATGCTCTGCAATTTTATAATTCACATTCCCCCCCTGTCTTGAACCGTTTCCGAGATAGGAACGTTAGCATGAATGTCTAAACTATCTTTTTGTACTAAATCGGTGATACTCTTCAGCTTTGTAATTAACTTTTTCTTTACAACCGTTTTCGAGATAGGAACACTAACTTCGTTTTTTTCCACCAGGTGGCGCAGCAAGCGGTTTAACCTTGTACTGCATGGCCACTTTGCCATACTTACATACCATTTTTATCACTATAGCTGCAGCCGTTTAGCAGTTAAAAGAGTTGGGACTGATTTTTTTGGGCACCCTGTATTTTCTTTAGATCGTAAAAATATTACAATGGGACCTATTGCAGACCAAGACCTTTTCAACAAAACAAAAAGTATCAAAATCGGAGCATCCGATCAGAAGTTATGAGCTAACAAACATAAAAAAAACATACGGTTTGAATTGAGAACCTTCCTTCTTTTTTGAAGTCGGTTAAAAACTAGGTCACAAATCAAAATTATAGTTGCTGAAATTCACCTCGCACCTTGCGTTCGCATTTATTTTCAGAAATTTTTTAATATGATTAATCATGGTAATATTGGAAAAAACTATAGAATTCTAATAGGGGTTTTTAGAACTCATTAGCAAAGGGAACTAGAATTTATAAGGATAACATTGTACTATTTTTACTAGAGCCAGAATTTAGTTTCTAGATGCGTCAGTAATGGAATTTTTTTTTCAGTGTAGTGTTTTTAAATTTAGCGCACTATAAAAACATGTAAAACAACTTGAAATGCATTTACAGCAGTTTCCATGAATAGCCCTAATAGTATTAGGGGCGGCTCGTGGAACGAAAATTGGTGAAGAGGCGCTTCATCTAGTATTTTATACTGTATTCATTTATAGAGTATAACTTTACATTAAAATAAAATGACTATTTTTAGTTAATTTTTAGTTAAATTTATGCTTAATAAAAATTATGCATTAAAAATATTTAAATGCCATTTTTTAGCTCTTCACCTATTTTCGGTTCACGAGCCACTACTGCACATCTGAATTCTTTATGCGGCCCTGTAAACATATTTGTGCCTATTAAGCGGCAGATGGCGCTTTTATATAGAATGATACAGAAGAAAATATTGTAATGACCTGAACATACTAGTTTTATGTGAGACTTGAACGAATTTCTTAATAACACAGTCGGGAAAAATTATAGGCTTAAAACGAAACTAGATTCGCAAAGATAGAAGAAGAAAAAAAGTAACTCTTTGGGCGAATGGTTTGTTGAAGAAATACAACAATAAAAAGAGAAATAACTTTATCGCGTGATTCGTCTCGCGTTATAATTGACTCGTGAGGCTTTTTTCCGAGGTGTTAATAAAGGGTCATGACTGAGTTATCTGTAAAATAAGATATTAAAGGAGTGTGAAGAACCCAATTTAAAAAGAAACAATCGCGATAAGTTATTTTGTAATAGTTTTAACCTTTCAACGATTATGTTATGCACTTTTGATAAACACAGACGACCTAGTAATGAAAGAAAAAGTAATACGTATACGTTGTGGCCATCACAAAACTTTTTCTGTGTTATTCTCTGTTATTTTCTGTACAAATTTACATAAGTACAAATTCTTAATTAAAATTATTATAAACTAGCCGCGGTGGCTCCTTTTAAGACATCAAATAGAAGAGTGGGCTTCGTTGCCTTCGACAGTGGTTTTCAAAGAGACGGCAAAGAAATACGTTAAATTTTTTAAAGCTATGACAAACATTTGGATACTTCTGTAATTCCTTTCTCAAGAGAAACAAATAGAAATATCTGAAATGTTTAATGTATAACTGCTGAAAAAATTCGACCAAATTTGGGGGAAAATGGTACTTTAGGGTTCCTAAAGTTTCGAAGCTCTATGTTGAATGGAAGCCAAGTTCTGAAACTTTCCATTGGATTTTAGAGACGTACCATTTCCAAACTCCTTCGCCAAGAGTATAAATTTGGGAAGATCACCTTCCAAGGACTCAGTGTGTGTTCAGAGCGATTGTTTCATACAGACTACGTTCCAAGCGATTGATCTTTGTTCCTAAACCACCGAAATTTCTTCTTTGTGGAGTATTTAATACTGATTATGCTACTCTTGTGTACTGTTCTCTTGGAAATGTTTCGAGAATATACGTCGAACAGTGAACATTCGTGGTTGAGGTTGAGCTGGTTTTACGTCGCACTAGTGTTCTACTGTGGGCAAATGGCGACGGTCTGGGACTCACCCCTAAGGGTAGCCCGGAGACATGCCATGACAATTTTCATTGTCTACGGAAGGGATGGCTCCTCGCTTCAGGGACCTCCAGAGTACGAGCGACTGCTCGATTAGACTGCTTCAAGAATATTTGTTGAATTAACAGTCCTATAGGGGGCTGTTTTCGGAATATTCATTGAAATAAGATTTGTTGTACTGTTTCGAGAAGTTGTGCTGAATAAAGTGCATTTATCGACTAAAACCTGCCTGTTTCTTTATGAATTACTTTCTTCACACCATAATGCTAACATTTTCTTAATATATAAATGTACTTTAAAGAATTACCTCCCATATATATAACTTATGTTTTGTGAATGCACAAACCAATAGTCGATTTTATATAAGGAACATGTCATACTGAATATGAATAATTTATATTATTTTTTAGATATTCTAAAAATATTTATGGGGTTATTAGAGTGTTAACAGACAGACAGATAAACTGATGGGATGCCATAAATACTTTTCAACTTTATTAGAAAGGATTAATAAAAATTGATACACAGACATGCATTCATTACTGCTCTTATTAAAAATACTGGGGAAGCGATCAGAACCTCATTTATTAAAAACAAATAACATTCATAGTCTTGATTACAAACAAAACATAAACTTTCTGAAGTTATGATGGTTGATTTTGTGTATCACGTTTAGATTATAAAATCAGTTTAATTTTTTTGAATTTTTTTTTCTTTCTTTCAGGCCTCGCATCATTCGAGTATTCTTCAAGGGGAAACGATTATCAATACGAATCCGAGATAAAACAGTAAGTATTATAAAAATCGCGATAAATCTCTGTTCCTATCTTATTGTAAATCGGTTGGATTTTGAAGAGAATTTTATAAAAATCAAGCGTGAATAACTGTTTAAGCAGTGGCGGATCTAAGGGTGGCTAGGGGGCTGAATCCCCCTCCAAAAGCACTGACATTCACAACTGAATGTTACAATTGTAAATTTTTCATTGATCTGGAATAACAACTTGAAAACTCTTAGACCCCCACAAAAGTTAAGTTCTGGATTCGCCACTGTGTTTAAGTTTTATTTTATTTGTTTATTTAGTGGAGGGGTAATCAACCATTTTAACCGTCCACTTTTGTATGTTTAACCCTTTGCCGGCCCTAACGCCCTAAAGCATTCTGAACAGCTAACATTAATAATATTTAAACTTTAAAACTTTTTCACACACCATCAAATTAAAAACAGCACAACCGGTTTCGAAAGAACGAGGCCTTACTTTATCAGGCGCAAAAAAATACGTGCTACTTCCTAGGAGGTAAAAACAAGACTGACATCCTCAATATTTTTGACTAACATCAATAATATTGAGGAGTGATATTTGATATACATAATGGACGAATAACCTTCGAAATGATTAGGGAACCGTTGAAGTTAAAATTTAATGGTGAATACTGAATTTAAAAAGTCCCTAAATTTAACAACACTTACCACGCGAATGAAATTAAATTGTTCATAGGCAAAGGGTTAATTGTAGTAAGATTTTGTAACCGCCCACTGGTTCCACAAAAACGGTGATTTGTATAAAGCAGAGAAGTAAGTTTATAAAATTTATAAGACTGAGTTATAGCAAGTTATTAATAATAAAAATACTTCATTATATAATTTTATTGAATGTTTTTAAAAAGTCAAATTTAAAAGGAAAGTTCTTTATCAGACAAAATACTTACCGGTTAATGGTCATCATAAAAACTGAAGAGCCCACTAGTGGGCGACAAAGACCGAGTTGACTGCTACTGATTTAGTGTATGAGTGTGCGTGTGTAATATCATATATCGTATATATGTATAACTTTTATAGATCATATTAGTGTTACATGCTTAAATTTACACTGAGAAAAAATATATCGCCTTTATCTAACATGAATAAGTGGTCATTTTCTAAATCCGTTAACTAGAAATATAGATTTTCGAGCTATGCGTATAAGGCACACCAATAAACTGAATAGACGAAATGATCGAGAATTTATAGTGTATACATTTCTAGATGGTGAAACAATATCCTGAATATTCTGATTCTTTTGTATGGCGAGAAATTGTCGCTTGATTATCTAGAATTGGGTCATAAACCAAGGTTATATTTTTTGAAACCCGCCTCTTCTATTCGCATTTATTTGCAGAGATTTTTAAATAACTTTGCCCTCGAGAACACAGGCAAACGCTCTAGAATTCTAATAGGAGTTTCTAGACCTCACTTTCAAAGGGGACTAGAATTTATAAGGATGATATGGAACTATTTTTTCTAGAACCACAAGTTAATTTCTAGATGTCAGTTAAAGAATTTTTTCTCAGTGTATTTAAATAGGATGAAGCGTGATTCGATTAAAATAAAAACAGGAGAAAAGTTTACTTTTATCGCCTCAGAAAATAGCATTATACTTAAACAAAAGCAATCATTGTTAAAAGAAATATTTCAGTAATTTATAGAAATAATATATTAAACTTTTTCTCGAAATCGGAACGATTAAACAAACCTATTCCGCATTTAAAACAAAACGATAACATCTTAGTACATCAGTGGCAATTGCTTTTTGAAAAACTAATACCATTGAAATAAAAAATGAATTAAAATGAAATACGGTATTTTATTTAGTTTGTTAGTACGATTTGTCTAACGTTATTAAAACGGTTTTATATATTTTTTGTATTTGCCGTTTTCATGAGAAATTAATTTCACCGTTCGTTATTTACGAAATGAAAAGATCAAGAGGAATTTCTGAGAAGGAAAATTCTGTTAATGTATTACTTTGTTAAAAGATGGCAGCACTAAACTTATAGCAACATGAAATATGAGTACTTTTTTACGTGTAAATAAAAATATTTTCTTTTATGTCCGGAAAAAAATGAATGATTAATTATTTGCATCAATTCTTTTTCTTTTTAATAATTTAAAGTTAAAATGGGATTGTTATTTATAGAATTGAAATGAAAAAATACAGCTTTAGCTAGATATTATCCTGATACTTTAAACATGAACTCTCCTTTCATGTCTTTCGAAGGTTTACGAATATGTTTTCATCCGTCGATTGAATGAATTCCTTGACTGTTATGACATAATCATACCCGAACAGTTCGGTTTTAGAAATCGTCATCATTCCACGCAACAGCAGCTGGGGAGAGTGGCGGAATTCAATCACGATAGATACCAAACCAGCGGTGTGACAGGAATTAGATTTCTCGACATGTAAAAGGCTTTTGACAAGGTCTGGCACACTGGCCTTCTCTATAAACTTTCTCAGTTGGGTATTCCTGACCAGCTTAACAAAATTTTTGCAGATTGTCTCTCTAACATGTCCTTCGTGGTGAAAGTGGGTAATTCCCTTTCTAGCCCGAAACCTGTCCTCAGTTCAGTTCCTCAAGGCTCTCTTGCCGGGCCTCACCTTTTTAACACCTACATCAATGATATTCCTCGTAAGTCCAACATCCATTTAGCATTATTTGCGGATGACACAGCCTTCATGTTCAGACTTACACAACCATACACTGTGTTTGAAATACTCCAGGATTACCTTATTTCGTACGAGATTTGGCTCAAAAAATAGAAAATTAAAGTGAACAGTTCCAAAAGTTCTGCCATCTGCTTTGCCAATAAATCTTATAACCCCAGCAATAATTTTAGACTTAATAATGAACCTATTCCCTGGAAAACTTCCTATAAATACCTAGGACTTCACCTAGATTCCAAATTATTATGACACAAGCATGTTTCAGAAGTTCTGAATGAAGCTCAAGGTGCCATTTCTCCACTTTATTACTTATTTGCTTGGAATAGCAGCCTGTCCATCAAGAAGAAATTGTTACTTTACAAATTCATGATTCGTCCAATCTTGAGCTATGGGTCCATTGTGTACGAATCTGCCTCCAAGTCAGCGCTTGAGAGACTTCGAGTCATCCAAAATAAGCAATTGTATCCAGGGCCTGATTACCGAAAAGGCTCAGGAAGCACAAGCTTCCCCTCAAAAATTTAAAAGGGGCCCCAAAATGACTAAATTTAGAATCTTGAATTTTCGCACTGAGATTGTATTTTCTTTTGAGAAAGTTCCCTTAAAGTTAGATAAAATACACACTATTTTGGAAAAATTCTGTTATTTAATCACAAAAATCTGAATGTTCTTAATCAATAAGCTATATGATTTTAATGTTGTGGGTAGAAATCTTCCAGACAAATAAATGCAAAAAAACTATAAGCACACACCGAGTTTTGATCTATAGTATTTTTATAAGACAATATATAGCAAGAACGAAATTTCTCGAAATGAAAGGGGGCCCCAAAATGCTACTGAGCTTCCCTTTGCTTAAAAGCTTAATCGGGCCCTGATTGTATGTTAAGGCCTTTCGCTATATTCGTAATGACGTCATCCATAAAGACCTGAAAATTAGATCCATCTACGCTGAAATTAGGAAATTTTCGTTGAGGTTTCACAGGTCAGTCCCTAAAGTTCAGAATCCTGTGTTAAACGCCATCAGAAGATATTATCCTCGTGTGGGCAGGGGACGGAAACGTCCACTTGTCATCCTTTTGTTTAGAGAGGATGGGTTTGTTCCTATCTAGCGTAGGAGACGTAGACGTAACCCATCTGGGGTCACATAACACAGAACTCCAAATTTATGTTCCCGTAGAACGAATCTCTTTTCTTCTACTTCTGTCTCCCCCCACTCCACGTTTTTCCTAGACCATGCATCCCCCCTCATTATCTGTCTGCGACATGAACTAGCCTTTCCCAGCTAAATTATCACGTGATGCAGACCTAGAGAGAGAGACAAGAATGAATATTATGTGATTTTTCCATAGGAAAGAAAGTAGCTGTGAGTTTTTAAATTTCTGTATTGTACACATACGTTTTATTTAAGCCTTTAGATTTACGCATCGTTGGAGAGCTAAAATGTCATAGATTAATTATAAAAAAATTTCTTTTGTGAGAAACCATTCTGAAGGGGAGAATTTTTTGTTTGAATTCTTACAAAAATAAGTGCTTTCTTATGGAAGAATCTCCCTCAGCTCCCTGTCACGAGACATACGGCGCTGACCGCAAAGGATGAAGGTTTCAGATTACATCCTCATGTTAAAGACATTCACTATAATGGGAAGTCCTATTGGTGGCGTAGTCTATCTATATAAGGTCTATGGTTTTTCCACAGTCACGTACAGTTAATCTTCCTTCCTGTTATCTTACTCGTAGGGATTTTTCTAAATATTGTAAGTAATTTTAGTGTAATTTTGCATTTAAACCTTTTATTTTACTTAATTTTAACTGTATCTGGTACCTTTTTGTACCTTTTTGTACATAGTCATTATTTTCTAATTGTCAGGAAAATACAGGAAAGCAGGCAGCTCTTTACTCAGGTGGGTCCAAGGGTGTCTTTTTTAAGGCAGTATTGTCTCAGACAGACCGAGGGGTGCCTGAGGCGAGACTGTGTGCGATTCACTTATGTTAGGAAATTTAAGGGAAATTTAAGAATATATATATATATATATATATATATATCACTTCATTTCACTGCCTCTCCCCTCTCCTCAGGCTGGCATGTTTTTTTTTTTTTTTTTTTTTTAAAAAATCATCATATCGTCACGTCGAGTTCTTCTAGAGTTCACTCCAATCAAGAAGCCCGACCTTGCTTGATTACTTGATTATGTAACACCTCATTATGCTTCTACAACTTCAGGTTGAGGTAAGCGGTGGTCTCGATCACCGCAGGTACTCCCTAAAATCTCGTGGTGATGATGATGATGATTATGATGATTATGCAATGATGGCGGTATGCTAAATGCTACCGAAACAGCTGTCACCTAGTTTATTATTTCCTTTCGTGTTCAAGACGTTGTATGATTCCTTATTAATTAATACATTTCGTTATATCATCGTAAATAAGTGAAATCTGACACCTATGTATTCTTTTTTTTTTTTTTTTTTTTTTTTTTTTTCAGAATGATGAAACTACTTTTACATTCTTGCTGTCATCACGTGATCGTAGTGAATATTTATGGCGTTGCTGTGTGGAGCATCATGCATTCTTTAGGTAAAATTATTTTCAGTACTTGTGAAAATTTGTAGCCTCTGGTGCCTAAATTATCGCTTAAACTGAAAACTCATGAAACAATGATAATAAAGTATATTGTAAAATCAACATGTTTGTATAATATATTGAAATGCGTACGTGTACGTGTATGCGTATTATTATTAAAATGTGTGTAATGAATGTGTCAGTGCAGGGGTCGATCCAGGCGAAAAATGAGGTCCTTCTTCTGCCCCTTCACAAAATTCCACATTGTAATCAGGGTCCCTCCACAAAATTTAAATTCTTAAAAACAGCTGATTCACAAGATTTTGTGTTATACAAATTATCTTTTTATATAAAATTTTATACACATTTTCAGCATTATTTTTAATTAATGTTTATATTTGGTTCAACAAACCTCTTTTTACTTGTTTTTAAACATTATATACAATGACTGTTAAAACGCAAGGTTTTTACATGAACGATAAAAATTCCACAAAATAGATGAAATTTTCACAAAGATACTTTATTTTTCACAAAAATAGAAAAAAAAAAAAATTCACAAGCTTTTTTCGTTTTTCATAAAAATGGGACCAGAAAAATGAAAACCTGGATCAACAGTTGGTGTATGTATTTAAATGTTTGTACATGTTAGTAGTACTGATTCTAAGCTAATTTTGCTGAGCACAGCACCCGGCAGCCTCTTAAAAAAAATTTTAGCATCTTGTGGCCGTTTTCAGAAAACTTTTGATGCTAATTTTCTTCTTGACTTGCACCTTTCTAAAGGTAATTTTAGAGAATTTCTGCAGGAAAAATGCATATATAGCTTACATGTATGTAAAGGTAGAAATTTACTTTTACTGTGTAAAAAAATTGCAACAAAAAGTGTAACAAATTATGCATATAATGATTAAAAAAAAAAAAAAAAACAGGTTCCCCTTTCAATGTGCTATGGGTGTATATGTATATATTAAAAAGTTTTTTTTTTTTTTTTTAAATAAATAAACAAATTTGAGAATTTCTGCGGGAAAAATGCATGTATGGCTTGCATGTATGTAAATATAAGTAGTAATTTACGCTTACTGTGTAAAAAGAAAAAAAAAAAAAAACAAATTATGCATATAATGATTTTTTTTTTCAAACAGGTTCCCCTTTCAATGTGCTATGGGTGTACATAAAGATATTCAAAAGTTTTTTTTTTTTTTTTTTTTTTTTTTTTTAATGTTTTTTTTTTTTTTTTTTTTTTTTTTGAAAAAAAAAAAAAAAAAAGATTTGGGTTTAAAAAAAAAAAAAAAAAAAAAAAAAAGCTTATTTTCTAATACACTTATTTTTGTCTACACAGGTTAACTCAAGTTAAAGAAAATTCTGGAAATCCAATGCATCAATTATTCAGGCTTGGTTCGCATCACAGATATAGGTAACGTTTTCTGTTTTATTTATCCGGTTCTAGAAATAAAATCTCTCTCACAAAACGTCCCTCGGTGAAAACGCCCCCCCACCCCCTCCCCCTAGAAAAAATGTCCCTGGATACAAATTAAGCAATTTCATTTAAAGTTTGAAATGTCACTCTTATATTTTGTAAGTCAAATTACTAAGGAAGCTCATTTATTATTCTAAATTATAAACTAAATTATAAAAAAAATACATACAGTATGCTTTGACCATCAGAAAGCATTGATCTGTATCATTCTATATAAATGCGGATAACATGCACAACAATTGGCGCTATATTTTCAAAACTTCATCGGGAACATAATTGTTTTTTTTTTTTTTCTTTTCCCGAGCGGAAATGCTTTGTCCTCCCCCCTCATCGCTGCTCCTTTGCTTTGCAGTCAAGTTTTTCTCAATTCAAATTTAACGTTTTTTTTTTTTTTTTTTTTTTTTTTTTTTCCCTTAAATAAAAATTTAAGTAACATTATGTCAAGTGAAAGATTGTTACCACTTAAAAGAATATGGCTTGATTGCAAAATATTTCTGAACAGTAAATTTATTTTGTGTCCCAAAATCTAAGAAGGAAAATTAATAATACAATAAAGAATACAAGAAATATCCCACTATACTTTTAATTTTGGTTGGTTGGTTGGTTGGAGGATTAAGGCCGATTGACTCCTTATGTGTCCTAGGCCTATAGGGGGAATGCCCTCCGTGGGGGTCTTTCTAAGGGGTCCTAGCCCGTATTTACGCGAGTTTCGGAGGAAACCACTTAATTTTGGTTGAAACGTCAGGATAGTGATTGGCCATATTTTCCAATCAGCTCAAAACTAACAAGGCTCATACACTTCAGGAAAAACTAAGGAAATCTATAGAATATTTAGGGAATTTCGATTTCGTTTTCAAATCTTAGGAAAATCTCATGGAAAATAAAATTTTTCCTTGAAACTCCCGAAAAAATTATTGTAAAATCTGGAAAAAAAAAATTTCTCTTTCTTTCTTTTATATTTTTTTTGTTTAATTCAAATTATATAAAAATATTGCAAAAATTATGTACATGTTCAAAGGTTTCTAAGAAAACCGATAATAACATGACGTTATGTAGTATCTAACAGTTCTGCAAAAATTATAACCGTAAAGTCCTAACAATTAAAGGAATTTATTATGTCTTATTTAAAAGGGAGTAAAATACAGAGAAAAAAAAAAAAAAAAAAAAAAAAAAAACATGAATTTTTATGACGGTAGAAAGTTAACAAGTAATAATAAAAACAGTGTAGAATTGAGCTAAACTACGCTGTCAAGGACAGTAATTATTGCCCGTTTAATTACACAATGGGTTGCTGATATTTTTTTTTTTTTGAAGATGTTCAGGAAAACACGGGTAATTAAACAAAAAATATATATTTGAGTATACACCTTGTACTAAAAACATCTTTTCATCAGGTAAAATTTTTGACTTGCATTTAGGTAAAACACAGTTATCCTTTTTCACTCTCATGGTTGAAGGAAAGGTTTTCAGATTGTTTAATTATTAGTTTTATTCCTATAAGGAAACTGTAGGTAGTCTCCTCCTCTTGAATTTACAGAGCTAGCCTGGAGACTTTAAAATGACAGTCTCAGAAAAGACATACTGATATAAAACTAGTTGGCATAGGTGGACTCTGCTCAGTTCCCCATCATATTTATGTTCTCATAAATTTCTAGTGCGAGACATATTATAATCATGTTAAAAAAAATGAATTTGACCAAAGCTTGATATAGTGACAGAATGAAATCCCCGCCTAATAGGCTATCCACCGTTCACTTCGATATATTTATCTTATTCTAATCTATTAATTTATTTTATCAGGGTCAATTCCGTTGTTTAGCTTTCATGCTACTATTTCCAATGCAATAATCCTCAAAATTCATATTTATATGAAAAATTTACAATTTCGCTATGTTGATAAAATCGTAAATTACGAATAATTTACGAAATTTTCCTATTAGAATATTTGTATTCAATCATGTTCAAACAAACATCATAAATGTAATTTTGAAGTTGTCTAATGTATTTACGATCCTCAAAATGGAAGTTTATGCTCAATTTTGCCTTATTCTGACATGTTAAGTAGATCGTAAATTCCAAATAACTTACGAATTTTTTAAATTGGAAAAATCATAGTCTATGACATTCATGCCAGTATCCTAAATAATATTTTGAAAGTGGTTTGACATCTTTACGATGAAAATATCCCTCAAGATTGACGTTTAAGTGAAATTTTGCTCTATTCTGCCATGTTAAGAAATTCGTAAATTTCCAATAACTTACGAAATTGTTATATTGGAAAATTCATAGTCATTAATATTCATGCCATTGTCCTAAACAATATTTTAAAAGTAGTCTGACATCTTTACGATGAAAATATCTCTAAAAATTGACGTTTATGTGAAATTTTGCCCTATACTGCCATGTTAAGAAATTCGTAAATTTCCAATAACTTGTGAAATTTTCAAAGTAGCATATTTAAAGTTACTGATGTTCCTTCCGGTATCAAAACTGATATTTTAAAACTGGTCTGACATTTTTACAGTAAAAAGTTTCTATTTAATGCACGTTTAAGTGAATTTTTGTCCTATTCTCCCATGTTAAGAAAATCGTAAATTTATCATAACTTACGAAGTTTTTAAATTCGAATGTTGCAAATGAATAGGGTTCTTACCAGTGTCGAAAGTAATATTTTAAAACTGATCTGACCTCTCTACGATCATTTGTTCGTGAGATATCGTGTACATAGACTAACAAACTAACACACCATACAAATTTTGTCATTTTCGGATTCCTGACACCTGAAAACGTGTAAAAAAGTAAAAAAACCGAGGTCGAAAATTTTCACGATTACCTAAGTTCCCCATACCTATAGTATGATGGGGAACTTAAAAAAAAAAAAAAAAAAAAAAAAAAAAAAAACTTTTTACATACAATGTTTTTAAATTTTCGGTTGAATTATATAAGTTTCACAATTCTATGTATTAATAAATACTTTTTTTTTTTTTTTTTTTTTTTTTTGATGAATTATCCCACTAATTTGAAAGAAAATGATCAAATGCGTAATAAAGAGAGCAATTATAAGAAATTTACAAACATTTATTAATTGAATAAAAGTATTAAAATAATGCATTGGCATCATGTTATGAGCTATCCTAAAGGTTTCAAATGTCTAGCTTGTTGGGAAGTTATAGCTATAGAACTAACTATATTAGCATTTTATCAGTGTGTATAAAAATTTTAAAGTGATAATGACGTCCATTTTTTGTGAGATGCATAATTTATTTTTTTACATTTTTCTATTGTTCACGTTTAAGTAAATGTATTTATTTTCCTGTCAAAAAAATATGAACTCTTTTTTTTTTTTTTTCAACAATTAAATTATAAATAAAACTTAAATGGCTAATTTTAAAGCTATTATGAAGTTATTATTTTCAGATTTTATTAATTAATTAAAAGAAAACATTTATTAATTGAATAAAAGTATTAAAAGAATAAAAATGCATTGTCATCTTGTTCTGAGCTATTCTAAAAGTAGTTCTAAAACGGTTGAGAATCACTGGACAGTCGGGAAGTTAGTTAAAAATCAATTGCAAGATTTGTATGGGACAAATAAACAAGAAAGCGAGTTAATAAAAACATGGTAAAAATGCATCATTTGACCGTCACACGAGAAGACATTTCGATGCCAGCGAATCGTAACCTTTATGTGTCGAAAGTGTCCGAATAGACATCTTTGCTGATACATAAAATGATTATCAATGTAATGTCAGATACCCGACACAACTTCGAGCGTTAGCTGTAGTTCTGATACACATTCTACAAAAAAAAAAATGTATGCAGCATCACCAACACGGAACTGGTATAAAAATTATGCCTAACTGATATTCGTATAGTTATCATTTTAGATTTAATTCCGATACATGCAGTTCTGAATTGTGGGATTCCTTCAATTGAAAGGGTCCTGAAACTAAAGGGCCAACTTTCCTGATAATAATTGGCCGTATATAAATTAATATGATTTTTATACTCCTGCAAGTTAAATTTCCTAAAGCAAGTTTATTTATATATATTTGGCGATATCAATTAATAAATCTGATCCAGAATAACGATACAATTTCGGTAAGATTTCGATCTTTTAAATCTGATGTCAAAATATTATCATATCTCTGATATCAGGATAATATCTTGCATTCAATGCATTAGTGGTGCCCTGTAAAGCTGTCACGTATCGGATACCAGTCTAATAACAACTTTTGGTATTTTTATTGTACTACGTAAAAAATATATTTTTGGAATTATACTACCGTTGCATATGTGATAAAACTTTACTTGTTCTCAAAAAGATACATGGGTGTTACAAGAGAATTGACATATCTGACAAATATGTGGTGGTACATCTTATACCAGAACGTAACGTTTCTGATACTTATGTGTTTGCTTGATTAGTTCTTATTTCTTATCTTCAAGTAAGTTTCTACCATCTGTCTTCTCAGTGCTAAAATTTTTGGAGAAAGGTTAGAAATTAGCAGCCGTTATGTCATATTTTGCGGTCAGAAATTTTATTTTGACCAACTGCAATTTTATACCCAGTCTTCACTTATGAGATGCCCAACTTATGGGCTTTTTTCTTTTCTTTTCTGTTCAGTTTTTCTATTATTTTGGAAATGTTTTGGAACGCAACATCTGTTTAACGATCTAGATTGTTGCGGAAATTACTATCTCATTAAATTAAAAGAATATTTGAAAATATTTTTATTTTATAGGATTATTTTCCCTATCTTCCTTTCAGATACTCATTTCAAAATCACAAAACTCCCATTGTGTCAGCTGTCAGCATAGATTTCTGTTCTTGTACTATCGCTTTGCTTTCAATTTCATTGATTTATACCACTTCTTTCCCATTATTGCGAATTCCTTTATAGTTTACACATGATTTAGACAAAATCTATTACTTTCAACTGTTGATGATTTATTGTTTATTAAGTTATATAGATTAAGTGTCATGGAATGTAATTCCCATCTTTTAATATTTTGTCATAGAAAGTTGTTACATGTAAATGCATACATAAGACGCCCAGACACCAAAAATTAGTTTTACTTTTTAATAAAATTTCTTATAGGTAGAAATTTAATACTGTTAATTTTTAATATTGTAAGTCATTATATATTTGAGTACAATGCTTATTTTTATTTATTTATTTATTATGAATGTAAGAAACATGATGTTGGAATGACAGCTTAGTACAACATAATGGCAACAAAGAAAAAGGTCACTGTGTCTACGTTTGCAGACACGGTGACTTTGCAACCGGATATTATGTGAGAAGTGCCGAGTTGGTAATCAGCCAGGGTGGCTCAGTGGCAGTGCATCTGTATGGTAAGCGGAGTGCCCGGGTTCAATTCCCTGGTCTGGCATTTTTCACATAGTTGGTATAAAAATTCAACCTTACACTCCAATTTCTGTAAATACACATTCATGGTTGATCATAATGTTTTTAAAATTAAAAAGGAAAATGTGTTATCTGGCACCTGACTTGCTGATTCTAATTTCGATACCTAGTTCAAAAATAGCCTTTACACATTACTTCACATCACCCTTCTTTTTCTTTTGAGGCACTTTAAATTTATCGTTATTCTTTTTCTTCATTTTGTTTAGGGCCATTCCTGTCCTTGGCCACTTATTCTTTGTAAACTCTTTTGCCTGCTTTGTATGTTTTATTGAAAACCACACACATGCTACTCATTTAGTTTCTTGTAGAGGTTTCCATATAAATTAAATTGAAAAAAAAAAAAAACCTAAGAGCGTAAAATACAACGTACAAATATTATTTATCAACTTATTTTAATGTAAAGGAGGGGGGAGGGTGTAGAAATATGTCTTTTGAAAAAGGCTTAAAATTTAACAGCTGAATTAAAATTAATTATTATGAGGATTGTATAAAACTATCATCATCTATTTAGCACTTCAAAATACTTTTTTTCTTTAATGCTTTATTATTTTTTCTTATCTTGCATTTATAATTTCATTAATTTTCTAATCAAAAACTTGTATATTCTGTAAAATTTTACATTGCTGTATAACAAAGTTATTCGTATATTGAAACTTCATAAAAGTTTTCAAAATGCTTTTATAATAAAATCATAATGAGACGTTTTTTAAATATATGTAGAGTATTTTTATTAAAATAATAATAATAATAATAGTAATAATAATTTGTAATATTTATTTTACATGTATAACTACTATTAATAGTATATGTATTTATTATTATTATAGTGGGCGCACTGAGCACCAGGCGCTAGTTGAAGGAAGGCGTTCAGCCAGGTCCTCCCAAAAGTTTGATAGAGTTCCCAGTCGAAGAAGAAATAGACGGGCTCCTATAGGAGGTAAATAATATTTTCCATATTATGTACGTATTAAAACTAAAAGCACTAGGTAAAAATTGTTAATAGAAACTTCACATTAAAGTAAACACAACAATACTAATTTATTATTTATTTTTATTTATTTTTTATTTTTTACTTTACAAATACGTCAGTGATTGACTATTGCAGTAGTTTTCCTTTAATGTAAACTACAATTAATAATATATTTTGGGATTTTCAATTTTCTTTTAAAAAAGTTTGAATCATTGGTTAAAAAAATTATAAATCTAAAGGTTTATGTTCATAAAATGCTTAAATAATTTTCTCTAATTGAAAAAAAAAAATCATTTATCAAAAATTCATTATAATTTATGTGCTCTACCAGTGGCCGAGAGATTCTGGTCTGTAAGATGGTAGACGTTAACTGCCGAGTTCAATCCCAAGCCACACTGATCGACCAAGCCCTTCGAAGTTTTCTATGTTTTTCTCCGAAACTTCGCTTAAATACGGACTGGGTAGACCCCAGTCCCTTAGGTAGACCCCACCCCACCATCTCACACAGGCTTAGGACCCAAGCATCAGATTCGTTCTTAAAACACCATATATTCTAATTTATGCATGCAAAAAGAATATTTCATTCTAATACCAACATACTACATTAAAATAATCGGGTGTGGCACGCATACTACTTTCGCTTATTCCACATTTTAACTGAAGACATTTTTATCAACTTTCTTATATTCTTATTTAAACCATGTTGTGTAAGTGAAGCTTAATAGTTTTCCTGGACCTGGGCATGCATAATTTAGTAAAACAGTTCTATAAGATACATCCTATAGAAAATAATGTATTTGAATCATTTTGGGTGGCAATGTACATCGTTTATCAATTGTACATACAACATAGTATATTAATAGTTAGCGCACTTGAATACATAAAAAAAGCATATTATAACTAGAAATGCACTTTGAGCCATTTTCAACCATAGCCCTAATAATCTGAAATACTTTGTGAGGCCCGTAATTTTGAACCGCATTATATAGAAAGCGTGTTTCTACAGAATGCTTAATACAATCTATAAATTCTTAAAAAAAAAAAAAAAAAACATGACTTAAAAATTTTGTGAAGAATTGTCTTTTTCACACATTATCTTGTTACAGAAAATTCTAAAAAAAGAAAATAAAAGCGTAGGCTAGAAATTTCATTTTAAAAATGTTTAGTGTTTTCTAAAAATATAAAAATGTACCAACACGAAATTTCATCCATTGACATAATCAATGTATTTAAATTCTGTTGTTATATCCCTGTGCGCAAATCTATCTCAATACAAAATTTTAAGTAATATCTTCATATGATATAGATTTAGAATATCGGATTCAGATTTCCTACTAATATCTATTTTTGAGTTATGCCGATATCAGACTTAGACATGTAGGTATATTAACTGCTAAAAGCCTTATTCTTGGATTTAAGGGACTTAAAAATGTGTAATTCTAGGAAAATCTCAGTTTCAGAAGTTCAGAGAAAAAACAATACTTTCTTTATCACATGTGGGTTGAAAAAAATTAAAAAGAGATATTTTTGAAATTCCGTTCTTGATGAAAGTTGCTGAATTCCAGGGGTGCACCAAAATTTACTTTGTTGTACCTTAGAACTTTATGGAAATAACATGTAATGCACGAGGGTCATCCATAAAATAAAGACCGTTTAGTTTTATACAAGGAAGAACTCAATATTTATAGGGAAAAACAATTCTGTTACATATCCGAAGCTTCCTTTATTCTCTACATAATCACTTCTTTTGTCATGTCTGTTCATGAGCTTGCTCTTCTGCCACCAGTTCATTCACGACATTCGTGATCGGATTGGGACTGGTGATGAGACGTGGGCATCTTATCACCCCAGAGAGCAACCGCATGCCACTCAAGTGGCATCATAAAATCGAGTATATTTACTTTTATGATCCCAAAAGTCGGTTGACATGACCTTTTGCATTACAAAAATTTGTTTGAATTTTCCCGGTTTTTTAAATGATGTGGGCTGATGCCAGTCAGGTGATTGACGTTTGCCTCATTTTTGGAATGATATAAGAGGATCAGGGCATGATTAACGCAGATGCACGTAGAGCACGGGTTCCAAATCCTAAATAGCGGTCCCTACAACTTGTCCTAAAAATGTCATTTTGCCTTTTTGTCTTTAAAAATAGCAAAAGAGGGTGTCCTAAAATGCAAAATTCTGCCATTTTAGTCCCATGTAAGGTATATATTATATATGTACCTTTGCTAATTGATGCCCAGTGCAAAGCGGGGAGCGTATTTACAAAAAAATTGTGCCTCATGCCTCACATGAACTTAATCAGATCCTGAGAGGAATTGGCATATAACGTAGTATAGCATGCAGGGCAAAAGAAGCTATCTGCTGTCGACCCAGAGGAATTAGTTATAAGAGCTATATTGAGTCAATAGGTGCTATATTGAGTCTAACAAAACTCTAGCTACTGCTGAGTTATTTCATTTATTTGACAGCTTTGAGCCCTACAGTTACAATGATTTTCGTATCGAATGATTCTTATTACATAATTTCACAATAACAATGCAGCATTTCTTATGTAACTGTGTTACTTTATGGTTTTTGGGCTTACAATTTTGACTTCCTGTTTTTTCCCGGACATGTTATTTCCTCTTATACCATTCCTTCAAGCTTGTCCGAGACGTAATCTGTAAGGTCACAAAAATAGCATTCTTTCAGAGTTTAGTGTTATACTTCTCTGAAAGGAAAATCGTTCAACATTACTTTAATCAATAATTTGTACTGAGTGTGAGAGAATTTGTACAGGAAAATATAGAAAAATGTTTTGTGATGGCTACAACATACTGGATTTCCTTATTTTACTCTTTCATTCAATCCCTCTTCCCAAATATATGTATGTATATATATATATATATATGTTTAAGATATTTACTGAATAAAAGGCTTGTAAAGCATATTAGATTGTAAGTTATGAATTTTATGATTTATTTGTGTATCTGAAAGTTTTAAATTATTAGAAAGTACAAAATGTAAAGCCTATAAACGTAGCATGAGTATGTAAAGAAAGTATATTTTGCAGCTGAGAAGGACCCAACCGAGAATGAAAAAAATGGAAAAGTATCTAAATCGAATGGCTACCACAGGAGCATCGGAAATATGCAAGTAATGGATGATTTGGACATTCTCCATCAGAGACTAGCCTCTGATACGTAAGTGTAGATTTTAGGTGTATTTTTATTTGCAACTAGCAGCCTTGGTAGTCACTACATTTTAATTAATTAAAAAAAAACAAAAAAGTATAACACTACGCTGGAAAAAAAAAAATAAATAAAAAATAAATAAATAAAAATAAATAAAGGGGACTAGTGCAAGTTGTACCTGACGGGACTAAAGTGAAAGTTGTACCTCAAGGGACTAATGTGAAAGTTGTACCTCACGAGACTCATGTGCAAGTTGCACCGAACGAACAAACTATTTCTTTCAACGAAAATGCTTACTAACCCTGGACGATAGGTCTAATATATCGTATCCTATTATATATCGTATTTATCGTAATATAACTCAATACTTATTTCGCTTCCTTCTTCGACTCGTTTTTATACGCATTTTTTGTATGCATGAGCAGCCCCCGAAAAACAAAAACATTAAATCATTAAATTCATTTTCTTACTTATTTTTATTTCATATTATTTCACGCGCACTTTTTATTTCCTAATGTAAAATTATTTTTAAAAAAAACTTTTTCGATATCGCTTGTAACGATACTGATTATTATTAATTTTCTTTTCTTTTTCTTTCAATAATAATAACAATAATAATAATAATAAATTGATGAAATTCTGGCAAAAGCAGAACTTAGTTTAGGACGGAGGACTATTATTTTTTTCTTTTTTTTCCTTTTTTCAAATTATAACATCGCTTTCAAATTATTCAATTATATTTTCGATAAATTTTAGATTTCGACAAATGTCCAACTATCGAAATAGACAACGCAAAAATCCCAGATTGAGACTAATAGGCCCTCAGTCCTTAAAAAAAAAAAAAAAAAAAAAAAAAAAACCGTGTCCTGATACTATTATTGTTTATTCTTATGTAAAATGACCTCCTGAATCTGAATATGACCCCCGTTTTTCCCCCATCACCCACCTTTTTTTCTGAACGTCACTTCCTCCCTTAATTTTACCTCTCTTCAGTAATTTAATGGCCATGAATTTGGTTTGGAGAATGGAAAATAATTATTTTAAATCTTAAAAATAAAAAAAATATGTACATAAAAAGTGATAATAATAATTAATTAATAAAATATAATAAATGTAACTTATAATTTCAGTGGCAAATCCCCCCTAAATCTTTCTTTTGCTATAAATGTTCATGTTATAAAATTTTTCATCTCTTTAGTCCCCCAGAAGTTATTTAACAGTTAAAATATTTCTTTTTTCCACTATAAATCAAATTTTCTAGCCGTAAAATTACCAAAAAGTGGTAAAAATTGGAGAGGGGGGGGGCGTTTCCAGAAAACGGTGGGTGATAGTGCAAAATGGCCGTCCTATGCGGATTCAGGAGATCATTTTACATAAGAATTTGTAAAAATTGTGTTGCAGGAGGTAGGAGGGCAATTTTCATGCCGAGCAGTGCAATTGAAACTTGTAAATAAATATATTTTGATTGGCGACTATTTTCAGTAGATCAAAACCATGACCAAATACTCTGAAATTGAAAATAAATGAAAATAAAATATTTAAAAAGGGAAATGTATATTTATTATTTCTTTCTTTTTTATTACCACCAAAAAGTACATCTGATGATTTTAAAGCTAATAAGATGTCAGTTTTATGTAAATTATTTATGATACAGTTTTAATTTTTTTATTTCAATTATTAATCACATGTAAATAGATGTTTCTTTTTATGTTAAAAAAAATAGAATAAAATAAAATAAAAGTTCTAAGCATTTTATTTTTATTGACATCAGGATGAAATTACATCTCAAAAATAAATGGTGGCGGAAAAACGAAAAAAAAAAAAAAAAAATCGCATAAAACAAAATTCTTAAATATCGAATAGGAATGTCGAACATGCAAAGGTGTTAATAAAAACTACACGCATTTCTTTTTCTTGAAAAATATTTTCAGAACTGTACGTGTCATAGATTTTTTTTTTTTTTTTTTTCTGTACGTCGCACACGGACAGACAAACAAACTTTTTTATTAGTATAGACACACGGTGCTTTAGCTTTGCTATATTTAGAAAGATAATGTTTAATTATTTGTACATTTAAACTAAAAATTTTACTTCTTTTCTAACCTTTTAATATACTTACAGAGTTCTCATCAGCGAAAAAATTGGGTGGGAATTTCTCATTCTTTATCAGACATAGTAAGATTTCAGAAAATTAATGGAAAACACAAATTACGTATTTCTAATAGAATTTGTTTTTCACAGCTGATTGATACGATTTACATTTAATTGCATTCAATTTCTCAAACTTGTACCACTAATCACTAAAACAGGCAATTATTTCACTGCTAATTGACAAACGTCACATTTTTGCTTTGAAGTGGATTCCCATAATATGTGATTATTTATTTACAAGCCAGCAGAATTCTTTGTTTATTTTATTTTATTTCGTTTATTTTGTATCGAATTGCTGAAATGTTTTTGTTTTCTGATAACAGAACTATGCAATTTTACCATGTTTTTATTAACTTCGATTCTTGTTTGCTTGTTTGTATGTTTGTTTGTTTGTTTGTCCAGTACAAATCTTGCAATCGATTTTTAACTAACTTTCCTACTAGCTAGATATTTGAAACTTTCAGGACAGCTCACAACACGGTGACAATACATTTTTCTAATAATTTTAGTCAACTATTTCAGGTCCCGGTGCCTTCGGCAGCGCTTATATGATTCGACAGAAAATTTATTTAACGAACGTCCCGACTAGCTAGACATTTGAAACTTTCAGAATAGTTCAGGACGCGGTGAAAATGCATTTTTTTAGTACCTTTAGCCAACTGTTTCGGGTTCCTGCTGCCTTTGACAGCATTACCAGTACAAAGCTTGCAATCGATTTTTCACTATTTTCCCGACTAGCTAGACATGTGAAACTTTCAGGACAGCTCACAACACGGAGACAATACATTTTTTTAAATACTGTTATTCAACTGTTTCAGGTCCCTACTGTATTCAGAAGCGTTTATATGATTCAACAGAAAATTTATTTAACTAACTTCCCGAGTAGCTAGACATTTGAGACTTTCAGAATTGTTCAGAATACGGTGAAAATGCATTTAAAAAATATTTTTTTGCCAATTGCTTCGGGACCCTGCTGCCTTCGGCAGCGTTACCAGTACAAAGCTTGCAATAAACTTTTAACTAACTTCCCGGCTAGATAGCCATTTGAAACTTTTGTAATAGCTCAAAACACGATAGCAAGGAATTTTTTTAATACTTTTATCCAATTGCTCCGTGTTCCGGCTGCCTTCAGTAGCGTTTATATGATTCAACAGAAAATTTAAAAACATGGTATATAAAAGTTCTTTTTATCTTGTAATTTTTCTCCTTCAATTGTGTTCTTTAATTACACTGCTCGGCATGAAAATTGACCCCAACCCCATTTTTGCAAATTCTTATGTAAAATGACCTCCTGAAGCCGAATACGACGCCTATTTCACCCTATCACCCACAGTTTTTTGGGGACGCCCTTCTATTTTTATCAATTTTCGGTAATTCTATGGCTATAAATTAGATTTGTAGGGCTAGAAAGGATTATTTTAACTGTTAAATATCTTCTGAAGAGCTATACAGTTGGAAAATTCTAAAACATGAACATTTGCAGCAAGCGGTAAATTTAGGGGGGGGGGGATTTGCCACTGAAATTATGTATTACATTTCTTATATTTTTTAAATCTATTATTAATGCTATTTATTAAGCATTATCCATTTTTGTTTCTAAGTGTTAAATTAATTCTTTTTCATTCTCCAAATCAAATTCATGGCCATAAAATTACCGAACAATGATAAACATTGGGGGAGGGGGTGACGTTCCGAGAAAACGGTGGGTGATTGGACAAAATGGGGATCATAATCGGATTCAGGAGGTCATTTTACATAAGAATCAGCAAGAATGGTATTAGGGCTCTTTTTTTTTTTTTTTTTTTTTTTCAGCGCATTGTTATTGGCTTTTTATAGTTTGTTTTAACCCAACAAGGCACCCAGTTCCATATGTGGAACACCGACTTTAATCGTTCCTATAGCTATAAAACTATTAGTAGCGACCTCTCTTGACATCTTGATAGAAGCTACTAACATTTAGCAATGTAGTCATACGAATCTTTACCTAAAGATGTCGTTCGTGTTCTTGTTATAGTGCACACGGTTTGAAATTTGAATGAAAGTGATACGTTAGTCGTTTGTCTGAATTCAAAAATAAAAAAAAGAATAGTTATTGAACAGTTTTGACTCGAAAAAAAAAAAAATACTGTGTTATAACACACATTTTTTTTTTTTTTTTCCCGAGTCAAAACTGTGTGTCAAAACGAAGTGTATATTTTGCAGAGGTAAGTTTTTTTTAATTTTTAATTTTTTTATATTACAATAGTAAACGTATTAGTAAATCATATTTTTATGTATGTTCCACATACGGTACGTTGAGCTAAAAAGTTGATTTTTCCGTAAAATATGGTTTTATTTTCATTTTTATAAGTTTTCCCTATCTTCTGATCACTAATTACAACCTATATATTTTTGTCGCGCACTAAAAAAAAATTGAGCCTTGTAGGGTTAAACTTGCCATTTTTCATAAATGGTTAAGATCGATAATTTTTATGAAAAAAATGGGTTTTAACATATTTGAATCTTATGAAGGGTCCTTTTACAGTCCCAAAGTTCTCTTACAAATTTTCTTCAGAAAATTTTTCCAATTCTTTCTAAATTCTACCTCTGAAAAATTCGTGAATTTCTTGTAATTTTAAAATTTTCATGTGAAAAAAATGAAGAGGTATGTAAGATCCTGGCAGTCAGTGGGAATACTGGTTTACGATTATGTAATAAATAATTTAAAAATCAGTACTAGTTTTTAATTGAAGATAAAAGTAAACGGGATATTTTAGAAAAAATGTACCAAAATTTTGTTGAATAATAAGCAAATGCCATAGATTACGAAATAAAATGCAACAATTGCTTTGGGTTTAAATAATTAAGTTAAGCTTGATGAAGGGTAGTGCTTAATTATTTCGACAATAAACAATTGTGGTGTGTTCTTATAATTCAGGGTGTTTGATCATGCAGTTTTCATTCGTCACAAATAAACTTTTTCATGCCAAATTACTATCTATGCATGGATCACCAAACTTAGTTGTTGTGCTGAAGCATTATGATTTGTAATTTTTATATATATATATATATATATACTATAAGATTTTCTTATTTGATGATGCCCAACTTTTAAATCTCATTTAATTTTATTGTCTGATGTTTTAAATTTTAGTTATTTATTTATTTTGTCTCATATAGAAGTGGCACCACTTTATACAGATCTGCGTCTACACCCGCTGTCTTAGGTCCTGATGATGAACAGAAAAAATCAGATGTAGCACCTTGGGAAGATCCGGAGCATTGGTAGGACGAATTTACCTTTAAATATTTATGAGACGTTTCAGCTTTAAAGCTGAATTCAGCTATTTTTTTTTTTTCTTTTAATAGATTTTACTGCTGAGATATCATATTTCCTTTTAGATTTATTTATTTATTCATTTATTCATTATGATGTACAAATAAAAAATTGTCGGCTTGGTGACGCAGTTGTATGTAGCTGCCCTCTGGAGTCGTAGGTCACGGGCTCGAATCCTGGTAAAGCATGGATGTTTGTGGTGTCCTGTGTGAAATGTGTATATATAAATGTTCTTGTAATGAAACTTGTAAATCTTTGTGGTCTGGATTATTAAAGGTATAAGTGGTCCTGAAGAGACAAAGAAAAAATCTCAGTACTCATCAAAACAACAATAACAAGTAATAAAATTTGTTCTTTTTTAAATTAAAAGTTTTCGATTTCACATGTGTATTTCTGTACATCATCTAGTAATTCTATAGACTAAGTGTAAAATAATTGTCTTATTTCTGCAACGTAATGGTTTTGCCATCTAAAGTGTTTTTTTTTTTTGTTTTTTTTTTTATGTCTCTTCCGCATAACGTTTCAGTACATTAGCTAGTAATTCTATAGACTAAATGTAAAATAAATTTCCTATTTTTGTAGGCCGCGGTAGTCCAGTCGGTAGAGCACTGGGCTTGTAATTGAAAGTTTGCGGGTTCGGTACTCCAGCCGGCCAAAGACCATCGTGTACACTAATGGTGGCTGGTACACATAAAATCTGTCATGGCCGCATGTTCCCCTCAAAAATTATACCTCTGGGGATTACCGAAGTAGGATCAAAATTGTGACGGCATGTCTCCGGACCACCTCTAGGGGGGAGTCCCAGACCGTCGCCAGTTGCCCATTGCGCAGCATTAGTGCGACGTAAAACCCAACCAACCAAACAACTAAACTATTTCTGTAATATAATGCTTTTGCCATCTGAAATATGGAGTTTTGTTTTAATGTCTCTGCCACATATAACTTCTACTTTATTACTCCTTTGCCAATCTCATTCCTGATTCATACATTTTATTTTAGGATATAAATTATTCTGTTGTATTATACACAAAAGACAGTTTAATCCTTTATCTACCGCATTGTGAAACAGGTAAAAAATGTAATTAAAATATATTTTTAGCTATTTAAATTATTTTTCAAGCAGCCCAGACTGTGTAGTGGTTAGCGCCTCTGACTTCTACTCGGTTGCGCCTGGGTTCGAATCCCGGAGAAGGCATGGAGGGATTGTCCCAGTTAGGGGTAGCGATGACCGCTCATTGGGGTGCTCCTTCACAAATGGTCATCAATTTCGCGACCCTCCGGCCAATGCTTGTGACAAATGCCGCGCCATTTGAAAACAAAATAATAATTTTAAAAGTAATAGAAATTATGCTTATCATCTCATCATTGTAATTAATGAGGATTTAATGTGGTGGTATTTTAGTGTACCAGTGGTACATAGAAGCCCCAAAAAGATATGACTTTAAAAATGCGTAAAAAAAAGTGTTCATTTTTTTAACACATTTTTAAAAGTGTTTACTTTTTATGTTCCTTATATTTTTTCTAACATCGATGGGAGATCCTTGTGGTAATATAGGAATTAATTATAACGCATGTGAATAACGTAAAAAAGGCGAAGCAAAAATTGCGACAACACCCAATGAAATTTTTTCTGGAACAAATACGGCTACATGTAGCATCTAGTGCCGTAAAGTGAGATTAAAGTGTAGTACAGTCCAGTGTTGCTAGATTTGGGGACTTTTTTATCCAAACCCCGCCGCTAAATTTTAATTGTAACGGCTGCCTAAGCACTTCGAAAGATAAACGTCTATTATGTATAGCAAATATCACTTCTTAAAATTATTGGTGTGAGTTGAATAAAAAAGTCCCCAAATCTGGCAACACTGGTACAGTCGATAACAATAGTCTCCGAACACTAGCAAAAACTCCTAGGTAAAAAAAGTAGAGTTAATACTGTTTTGTTAAATAAATCCTTGTCGAATCCTGTTCTCAGTCAGTCTAAAAACAGGATTCGACGAAGATTTATTGAACAAAACTGTATTAACGGCCCTCTTCACTCACCGTCGCCGGATGCCCGAGCCGACGTCATTCTGTGGGAAAAGTTTTTTTATAAATAACTTATTAACTAATATATATTTTTAAATTCTGTTTTCACATTCAGAAAATTCTCAACTGTTAAATGGACGGACCTTTTTTAAAAATGTATTTATTTATTTATTTTTTTTTTTTTTTTAATATTTTATTTCGAAATTGCAAAATGAAAAAAATTCACATATTGAAAATTCGTATTTTGCAGCTTCAAAATAAAATATTAAAAATTAAAACAATAACTTTTTTAAAAAAGTCCGTCAATTTAACAGCTGGGAATATTCAGAATGTGAAAGCAGAATTTAAAAATCCGTATTAGTTAATAAGTTATTGGTAAAGAAAAATTTCCCATAGAATAACATTAGCTTTGGCTTCGGCTTCCGGCCACGGTTAGTGAAGAGCGCCCTTAAGTGTACATTTTTACATAGGAATTTTTGCAAGTGTTCGGAGACTTTTGTTACCGACTGTATATAAGTTCTGTTCTTATAAACACCTTTGGCATTTCTTCCATCAGTTCGATTTTATACATTTTTTTCATCTAATGGTGCATTAAAGTATCATCGGTAAATAAAAGGTTAAAGAACATTTTATTTTTTAAGGATAGCTTTTTACTTTTTAATTCCAAATAAACTGGTGTTTGTTATTATTGATTGTTATACAGAACATTGAAATATTTATTATAATGCAAAAAATGTAAATCTTGTCTTTACAATTTACAATTTTTTTTTTTTTTTTTGATATAAAGACATAGAAATAAATAAATATATAATAGAGTGGCTTTTTTTTTTTTTTTTTTTTTTTTTTTTTTGGTAGGTGTTCTATTTAATGTTCCTTCTGCACTTGGAAAGCTGTTGCTTTCTTTATTTTCTTTCTTTCTTTTTTTTTTTTAACACGCTTTTATTAGTTTCAAATGTATGTATATTTGTAACCGCTCTGGGAGCAAACAAAAAATCTATATTGTAAAAAGGGTCTTTCTTTACGTGAACGAAGTGGCTGTGAGGTAAAGCTCCTGGCTACGAACCTAAAGGTCTAACGTTCGAGCCCAGTCAGGGGAGATTTTTTAAAAATAGATTTTGTTTAATTCTAAATTATTTTATAATCACCCTGTAATAGGGTGCGTCACTCACGCAATTTTTTCTTACCCTGCATTTTAATACTATAAAGATAGATATTTTGTGCTTTTTAGTTCACATTTCAATAAAAGCGTGTTCTTTAATTTTTTAAAAGTATAATTTATTATTTTTAATACAAATCTGAAAAGTAACATAAAATAATAAAAAGAAAGTCTTCCATCATAGTTAAATTTACTTTTTTTTTTTTTTTTTTTTTTTTTTTTTTTGCCATAGTGAAAAAATTTGTATTTCCATGCAAGTTAAAAAAAAAAAAAAACTTGCTTACTGAAAAATTTTCTTTAGTATTATTTTGTCTAAAGATATATATATATTTTCTTTTCTATTCAATATTTTTTATGTATTGTAGGCAACTAGCGTAGCATCTTAAAGAAATCTAAAATACTCCTTTTTTAACTAATTCTTTTAATTTTTTAACTAAAAAAATTAAGAAGAAAATCTTACGGAATATAATAATTAGCAAATTAGGATAAAATAAATGTATTGAATTGACTGGTGGATAGCCTATTAGGAGGGACATTTTAGTCTGCGACCCTGTAGTAGACGTTTGCTACAACAAATATGTAATATGAAACGAGCAAAGTTCACTTAGGTCAACCTTTTTTTTACTTTCCGAACACTATAGTGAGGAAGTATTGTAATCATGTCAAAAATCCGAATTCGAGATTTTGGTGTTTCTATACGTTTCGAGGTCCCCTGAGTCCGTTTTCACTATTTTTACGATGATATATGTATGTGTGTGTGTATGTGTGCATGTGTGTGTATGTGTGTGTGTATGTCTGTGAATGAACACGCTAGCGTCTAAACGCTTTGTTCGAATAAGCTGAAAGTTGGTACGTATATTGTAAGTCACCATAGTACGAACCCTATAGATTTTGGGGGATCTAGCACTTATAGTTTTTTTACAGGGACACAAAGAAAAATTCTTTATCATTATGGTCTATGGTACCAAAATCTTAAAAGTGCGATAGCATCTAAACGCCTTCTTTCTCTTTGTTTGTTTAACAACTCCTCTTTCTTTACTTTATCTACAAAACTGTTAATTACTCAATGTTCGGAAAGTCGTGTGGAGTCACTCCAGATTTTTTCTCTTTCATTCTTAAATCATCTTAGAAACTTTCTGAATAAGCATAGCTTTTCATAATTCCTTTCAAGTGTAATTTTAGTAAGTATTTGAGGGTAAAATATTACTGTAATTTTATTAGAATTTTTTTTAATTTATTTATTGCTTTTTTTTTTTTTTATGTTATATAAATATATTTTACTATCAACCCCCTTTATTTTTAACCCCTCTTCCAGTGGTCTATTCTTAAGCCGAAATTCCTTGGCCTCTTCAAGAGGTTCTGAAAGAAGATCCAGTCACCGGCACAGAAGATCTGGTTCTTTGGACAGTAATGACTCCCGACGGAGGAGGTAAGATATTTATTTTTATTTATTTTTATTTTATTTTTAATCTTTTAATTTTATCCTTGAAACATTATTTTTTAGACTGATATGGATTTATTTAACATACTGGACTTGAATTTTCTTGCTTCACTTTTTAATATTTAATCCATATTTATTTATTTATTTATTTAAATTACTAAACAAATTTGAAAATTGTTATTAAATGTATAGATAATAAAAATATGTAAAAACAAGTAATATAAAAGAAAATTTTTTTAAGTCAATTCCTATTTACAAAAATGAGCCATCCCTTCCGTGGAGAATCAAAAGTGTGATGGCATGTCTCCGGACCACCGCTGGGGTGTGTCCCAGGCCGTCGCTAATTGCCCATCTGTGCAGCACTAGTGCGACGTAAAACCCAACCATCCTCCATCCATCCATCCTATTTACAAACACTATGGAAAACGTTTTTTTTTTTTTTTTTTTTTTTTTTCCAAATAATTTTGAATTAGGAAATAAGAAGCGCGCGTGCAAAATTAAATAAAAATAATTATAAGTTTTTTTAAAAAATTATATACTATGTTTTAAAATTTCTGATGAATCATAGAGCTCTTATTAATGTGCAAAAAATGTTTAAAATGATAAAGACGTCCATTTTTGTGAGATGCATCATTTAACTTTATATAATTTTTTAATGTTCACGTTTAATTAAATGTATTTATTTTTATGTCGAAAGAAAATGAACTCGTAATATTTTTTTTTTTTTTTTTTTGGAAACAATTAAATTATAGCTAATATTTTAATGGCTATTTTAATGCTATGAGGATGTTATTATTTTAATTTTAATTAATTATAAGAAAACTAATAAAAATTCGAAAATCGGACTTCGAAGTATTGCGTTGTCATCGGGTTCTGAGCCATCCTGAAAGTTTCAAATTTCTAGCTAGTCGGAAAGTTAGTTAAAAATCGATTACAAGATTTGTACAAGATATATGTAGGGAGAGTGTGAACTAATAGTAGGAATTGAAAAAGAAGAAGAAAAAAAAAACTCTGGATGACATTCTGTCTAGGACAGAATTTAATTTATTACGATAGGACTACTTATATTTGCATTTTAACTTCAACAACTAATTTAATAAATAAATAATTTTATTAGTAAACACTGTAAAATACAATAAATAAATAAATAATACTTGTTTCAGGTCAAATTAAAAGCATGGCTTCTTCATCCGGTAGAAAAACTAAGCACGAATACATCATGATAAATTATTCATTTTTTAATTCAGAAAGCTGTCTAAATTTAAATCGTCTCCACTATTAGAATGCTACTTTCACCAATGGTCCTGGTTTAATTAACCCTAGAGTGCAAAAATTACTATAGAATGACACACCAAACTAAACCCACATAAGAATGTGTTAGTAAAATCTTTTTATTTTATATCAATGTTATTCCAGTGTCTATATCTGTTAACTTTGTTTTCTTTGTATATCACAAAAATCCAAAGGTTGATTTCAATTCTATATGTGTATACCAAGATTTCAAATTTATAAGAAAATGACAAAATCTGAGCTATTTCCCTACCCTAAGTTCACATGGGGTTCCCTACTCTCATGTTCATCCAAAATAACCCTTTATCTTTATCAGTACAGATGTAAAGACATCACTAAAAAATCTGGTGTGAAACAACCACACGACTTCCATTACCCACTATTACACGCATTTTTTGGAGATAATGTGACCAGAAGACATAAAAGTTACCTAAAGAAGTAAAAACCTAAAATTTTTCCGGTAAGAGAAACTTATAAAGACATAAAACGAAGCTTACATATAGCGAGGTAAAAAATAAGAGAAAAAAATGGTAGAGTTATTCTTTGAAACACAAATTTCCGAGATTTGAAGATGGCCTACCTAAGCAGGAAGACTATTAATTTTCATCTAATAACCACGTGATACACAAGAAAGAAATGGATTTATATAACAATTTTCAAGAAAATCGTTAGAGCCGTTTTTCAGATACCAACTTTTACAAAAAATCAATTATTGACCGGAAATCAATAATTAAATACAAAAGGATATTTAAAAGTGAGTTAATAAGGCGAGTTTGAATAAAATCCGTACAGCCGTTTTTAAAGGAACGCGCTTGCGAGACCTAAAATTGAGCCACTTATACAGCACGCCTGTCAATTTTCCTGAACTAACCAACTATATCATTCGAAAGGACATCTAATAGAGTGTTTATATAGCAAATTTGAAGAAAATCGTTAGAGCCGTTTTTGAGGTACGGACTTCCGGTCCCACTTCCGGTCTCCGATGTCCCTTTTCCGGTTTTTTAATTTTCACCAAAATTTGTAAAATTCATCTGTACACCAGATCTGTCTTAATTCTGAAGTTTTGTTATTCTATCTTTATTAGTTTCGGAGATATAATAGCCAGAAGATTCCACACACACACACACACACACTGACCAATTGCCAAAAACCACTTTTTTGGACTCAGGGGACCTTAAAACGTGTAAATCAGATTAAATCTCGATATCGAATTTTTGGACCAAATACAGTACTTCCATTACCTACGGTAGTAGGGTAATAGAAGTAACTAGTAGGTTTAATATATTTTTTAATATAATTAAACATTACGTTTCATTGTTGCACAAAATTGAAACAACTTTCGAAATGAGATAATTAAATACATTAAAAATATAAAAAACACTTTTTATTAAAATATATATAAATAAATAAAACAAGAGACAAATGTTTCGGCTATTAATTAGCCTTTATCAGTGTTGTTGTTGTTGTTGTCGTGTGCCACTCGGAAATTCCGAGCCCCGGTAGTGGAACTATCCGGATATTTTTTAAGGCATGAGGGGTGCGTCTTCCGTTATTTAGGAGCGCCTCATAGAGAGGAAGTACGACTTTAGCTGCAGAAGCTGGTGAAGGGTGGCAGCACCAGTCAAACAACAGGAACTCGATTTTCATCCAGATCAGAGCGAGTTAAACCCATGTTCCGGTACCCCCAGAGGTATAATTTTTGATGGGAACTTGGAGGACTTTGCGACCACGACGGAATTTAACGTGCACCAGTCGCCATTAGCGTACACGGCGGTCTTCGGCCCGCTCGAGGACCGAACCCGCAATCTTTCGATCACGAACTCGCTGCTCTTACCGGCAAGGCTACCGCGGCCTTTATCAGTGTCAATACATCAAATGCATATTAGTTAAAATCTAGCAGTAAAACTCTTTGGAGGAATGATGTAACGGAAGTTGGCATACGGCGTATCAGTACGCAGGACGGTTGAAGCAAACTGTTGTCTACTAAAAATGGCTGCCGCAATAGCAGCCACGGCTATCACAGGAGCCATGTTGAGTCGACCAAAACACTGGCTAGTACTATGTTATTTCATTTATTTTGACAGCTTGGAGACATAGAGTTACGATGACTTTTGTCTCGAAGGATCTTTATTCCATAATTTTACAATAACAATGCAGAATTTCTTACATAAGTGGATTACTTGATGATTTGTGTGATTACGATTTTGGTTTCATGTTTTTCCGGGCGTGTCGTCTCCTCTTATACCATTGCTCTAAGGTAAAAATAATAGTTTACTTGTATATGTTTTTATGTCCATCACAAAATTTCCTTCTGTATTTTCTTATACAAATTCACGCAGTACAAATTATTTATTAAAATTATCTTCCATGATGAATGCCCACGATTTCTATTCTAGAAAAGTAGTATGACACTAAATATCCAAAGGAAGTCAATTTTATGTTCTTTAGATGACTTCTTTAAAAGTTTTTTTTGTTAGAAATGAAATAATAATAATAATAATAATAATTAATAAATTTGTTTTAAATTATCATAAATACAGGGTTTAACCATCCATTTTAATAATAATGACGAGTTCTTTTGTAAGATACCCATATTGAAAATGTACACCCCCAGAAACGAAGCGATGCCTCTACATATACGGAACTTTATTCTTGATGTATTCTTGATTTATTTTTAATTTCACATTCAAAAATAAATAAATAATTCTCATTACGTACATTTATAAGAAATTTTATCCTATATTGCCATATTAAAAAATTAGGGAAAAAAAGGATGGCAACACCTACCTGGGCGATTTTTACCAAAAGTTGGTAACGACTAATTTATGTGAAAATACAACTATATATAGATTTACAGGAAATTCTGCGCAGTATTTCTTAATATGCAGTTGCCAAAAAAATTTTGATACACACAATGATAGACAGACATTTTTTAAAAATTGTAAAATTGTAACATAGACCTCTCAAAACATGTAAATCCATTAAAAACTGAAAGTCGAAAATTTTTACGAAACCAATGCTCTCTTCTATTGAATATAAAAGAAACTAAAAAAGGAGGTTACTAATGTGCATTAATAACATTACGTGAACCTTTATCTGATACAAACCTTTTATATATATATATATATATATATATATTTAAATCTCATAAAAATGCTTTCTAGTTGGATTTCGTATTAAAGCTTTAAAAAATTGCATTACAATTCACCCTTTTATTAACTGCACATATACACACAAATGCATAAATTAATTTTTTGATTTTCTAAAAACTTGAGATTTAAGAACGTGAAATGTACCAACGAAAAACATCTACCATAGATGATTTTAGAACATGAAATCAAAAAGGAATCACCGATACTTGAAAACAATAATTTTCCCAACTTTGGTACTGTTTGTTATTTCATTTTCTTGATTTATTAAATTGATCGGCATAATTTCGATCTTGCAAGGTTTAGATATCATTTTATGCTCTCTTAAGTTATTATTTAAGCAAATCCTTTCTGTATAATTTCTATTAGAGAAAATATTTTAGACTAATTTTTGTATTTGTATATGTGATTTTCTTTTAGGCATCGTTCACGTCGAGGTTGTTCTGACAATGATAGTGATATATCTCGATCTTCTAAGGGTTCTAGGAGTGGCAGAAGCCATTCCCATAGAAGACACAGGTAATAAAATTTTATTTAATGCTTTCAGAAAATTAATTTCGCATCTCAACTTAACATGTGTGAAACTCTTTTAGTTTTAAAAGCTCTAATTACATTGTTTTAAATAACCTGTGTATACTATTAGAAAAGATTAATAATTTATCAATGAAAAATTTATTGCAGAAGTCATTCACGAGGTGACAGCGGTAGTGAATCAGAATCACAACATAAAAGCAGAAGAAGAAAACATAGGTAAGTTTGTATTATTATTATTATTATTATTATTATAAGTGAATCTTATAACATTAAAAGAAAAGTATGGAAATACTGTGCTTCTCTTTTTACATGTAATGTGTATCTATGCATATAAGTATATCACTGAGAAAAAGAGAACACTAAAATCCGAATAAACTACTACGTCAGAAACGCCAAAGAAAAATATTGGAAATGCATACAGCTGTTTCGGTGCCTATAGCGTACCGTCTTCAGTGCAAAAAGGATTCTGAATCAGGAGAGGTGCTCGTATATATAGGAAAGGGGCCGGATTTAGTTCAACCAATAGGATTACGGGAAAGGTGGGGAGAGTGGCCAATAAGAATTTAGGAAAGTTAGCATTGTACACAGTAGAAAAATTAAGAAAATGTGAACTGAATATAAAATTTCCAACAGTCAGACAAATAGGGAATAGCGAAATCACAATTTACAAGGTTTTTAAAATTTTTATAAATATGAAAAACTTCAAAGAAATCGAGTTCATGAATGGATTTAGGTTTGCAAATTATTTTAGCTGAATTAAATTTAAAATTATGATTTTCCTCCCAGCAATGTATATAATTTGCACTTTTTAATTTTTATTATTACGAGAATTTTTACTTTCGCTTACCCATATATAAGGTAGAGAAAGTTCTGTTTTAGGGTCAAATTTTCGAAATCGAGATTTTGTTATATTTACACGTTTTGAAGTCCCCTGAATCTGAAAAAACAGGTTTTTAGCGATTAGTCTGTGTGTGTGTGTGTTATCAGCATATCTCAAGAACAAATAATAGCAGCAAGTCAAAACGTGGTATTCTAAATGTGTATCATATATATATATATATATATATATAAGGATGATACACTAAACTTTTCGTTTAGTGTATGTACGTTTGGTGTTTGTTTAGTACACTAAACTTTTCGTTAAATTATATAGCATAATTTTTTAAATAAATATTAAGTCTTTGCGGAAAATAGACCTACACCACTTTCAAAATAATTATATTTGAAATTACATTATCTACATATTGATAAAATGATAAAACATTTTATTTATTTATTTATTTAAATTTTCCAGATAAAAAGCTCATAGCAGATTACATTCATCGTTATCATTAATTATAACATTTTGTCAAAAATGGACTTACTTCACTTTCAAAGAAAACGCCTCAAGTATTCAAATCTGTAGTATACAGTGTCAAATTTTCATACTTGTATTGTGCATATAATAGTATTAATTTTATGAATCAATAAACAGTTCTGTAGAACTCCAATGATAAAAAACTCGAATTTTATGTATTTGAGGGTTTCGCAATCACATATAATTATTTTATGTCTTATACTGTCCATACTTGGTTCCTTCTAAATTTCTCGTAGGTAATTTTAAAAAACTTCCATAAGATTATCTTTTAGTTATTTTCTTAATACAATTATTATCTTTTGAAGGGTGTATGCATAATTTTAATCCTCTTAGTTTAGTTGTTGCTATTGGGTTTATTAAATGTTGTCTAAATGTTTCTCTTCACAAATAGGCAAAATGGCAGCAATTACAATTTGGTGGATTCCGAAACCCAGTGGAAGATGGTCCAGAAACAGCAAAATGAACAGAATTGTTCTGTTCTAAGGTAATTATTTTATTTATTATTATTATTATTTTTTTTTTTTAAAGATTAATTTTATCTTCTTAATTTCTAGCAGATTGTATAAAAAATTTCACGAAATATTGTTTCATGACCTTATATAAGGCAATAGCAATATGTATAAAATATTTGCCCAATGATCTAATGTAGCTAACTATATCTATTACAAGTACAAAGATGATTGCTGTTGATATCAAACACTTTTTGCTAATACTTTCATCTGTTTTATATTCAAAAAAAGAAAAAAGACTTATGTTACATATTACTTTGCTAATGTATCATCATTATGGGAAATGGTGTGTATCTAACTTAATGGTCCTTTTACAGGAAAGTATCAAATAATTTACACATACTGTATTCTATTGGGGATAATTATATATATGTAGTTCATAAAATTATTTAAAAGAGACTGACATATATTCTACAGTTTTTTCTTGTAGAATGATCATCGCTGGGAATTATGTGCTTATCATTTATACTCTTTTAGAGGAAAACACAAAAGAATTCAGACACGTTATGGTCCATTGTACAAACACTCGAACTGTAACAGAAATATTCAAACACGTTATTATACTTTAAACCTTTGTTTATTTATTGAATTATGTCCTGATTGAAATTTGTTTAATTGTTAAATAGCTGCTAAATTTTCGAAAAGTCCTGGGGAGTCATTCCAGTTTTTTATTATTTTTATTGTTATACAATCTGTTTAGGTTCTATTTGTACACACATATTTAATTATGTGCGTGGTAGTGTGAGTAATATTGTAATAATTGCACTTTGTGGCCAGTCTTAGATTACTACTGTAGTTGGTCTGCACACGCCTAGCACTCGATTTTTACACACACTGAGAAAAAATTATACCACCTTCATCTAGAATGAATAAGTGGCCATTTTCTAAATCCCTTAACTAGAAAGAAATATAGATTTTCGAGCTATGCGCATAAGGCACGCCAATAAACTGGATACACGAAATGATCGAGGATTTCCAGTCTACACATTTCTAGATGGTGAAACAATATTCTGAATCTTTTGTATGGCGAGAAATTCTCGCTTGATTTTCGAGAATTGGGTCATAAACCAAGATTATAGTTGCTGAAACCCGCCTCTTGTATTTCCATTTATTTGCAGAGATTTTTAAATAACTTTGCCCTCGATAATATAGACAAACGCTCTAGAATTCTAATAGGGTTTCTAGAACTCACATTCAAAGGGGAACTAGAATTTATAAGGATGACATGGAACTATTTTTTTAGAGCCACTATTTAGATTCTAGATGTCAGTTACAGAATTTTTTCTCAGTGTGTGTATTTCCAAATGTACTTCTCCTTGCCAGTTCAAATTACTAAATATTAGTTTAAATGATATCTATAACAAATGGCTTCATCATTTAAATGATATTTACATAATTTAAAATCCAAATGTCTCCAAAAAATTAAAAATGACATCATAATCCTTTAGTTCAAATTTTTTAGCCATATGTCTATTTATTTATTTATATTATTAATTTTTCGTGGTGTAGTTCAATTCAATAAATTAAACTTATTATTTTTCCCTTGACGTATTAAAATTCTGAATAGCAATGAAAAAAAAAAAAAAAAATACTTTAAATAATTATAAGATAAAAAAAAAAAAAAAATACTTTAAATAATTATAAGATAAAAAAAAAAAAAAAAAAAAAAAAAAAAAATACTTTAAATAATTATAAGATAAAAAAAAAAAGATACTTTAAATAATTATAAGATAAAAAAAAAAAAAAAAAAAAAAAAAAACTTTTTATATACCATGTTTTAATTTTTCTGATGAATCATAGAGCTCTTATCAATGTGCATAAAATTTTTTAAGTGCGATAATGACGTCCATTTTTGTGAGATGCATCATTTAACTTTTTATAATTTTTTAACGTTCACGTTTAATTAAATGTATTTATTTTTATGTCGAAAGAAAATGAACTCGTAATTTTTTTTTGGTAACAATTAAATTATATAGCTAATATTTTAATGGCTATTGTAACGCTATTAGGATGTTATTATTTTCATATTTTAATCAATTATAAGAAAACTATTCGAAAATCGGACTTCGAAGTATTCTGTTGTCATCGGGTTCTGAGCTACTGTGAAAGTTTCAAATGTCTAGGTAGGGAAATTAGTTAAATTTCGATTGCAAGATTTGTACCGGGCATAGAAACAAACAAACAAACAAACAAACAAACAAGAATAGAAGTTAATAAAAACATGGTAGAAAAAAAAAAAAAAAAAGAGAGAGAGATTGTTTTGTGTTATTTAAGCTTTGTTTTATGGATGAATAAATTCTGGTTGATCAGGATTTGTTTTCTGTGATGATAACAACTATTATACACTATATTTTTTTTAATTAATTTCTGTAAATGGACCAATGAATTTTTTATACTTAATTTATTATTTAAATGAACGAACGAATCTTCCAAAACCATGCAGACCATCAATAAAATTTTCTTTTCTTTATCTCAATACATTGTTACAGTTGTTATGTAAGCTTTCTTATAAAGTATTATTATTTATTATTTATTATTTTTATTAAGTTGAAACAAACGAGTGATAACCATAAGTTTCACTTTGTTTATTCCAATACATTGTTGTAGCTATGATATCAGATTTCAACGTTGGTTTCAGGAAACTTGGACTTTTATTATTAAAAAAGATTCTTGTCATTTGGCAATTTTTAAATTAAAGTAATAGAAATTATGTTTATTGAATTTAAGAGGACTTTTTTTATAATTAATATAATTTATACATTGAGAAAAAAATATGCCGCCTCCATCTAATATGAATAAGTGGCCATTTTCTAAATATTTTAAATAGAAATATAGATTTCCGAGCTAAGCGCATAAGACAGGTCAATAAACTGAATAGACGAAATGATCAAAAATTTCTAGTCTACACATTTCTAGATGGTGAAACGATATTCTGCATATTCTGAATATTTTGTATGGTGAGAAATTCTCTCTTGATTTTCGAGAATTGGGTCATAAACCAAGATTATAGTTGCTGAAACCCGCCTCTTGCGTTCGCATTTATTTGCAGATATTTTCAAATAGGTTTGACCTCGATAATGTAGACAAATTCTCTAGAATTGTAATAGGGGTTTCTAGAACTCGCTTTCAAAGGGGATTAGAATTTATAAGGATGACATGAAACTATTTTTTCAAGAGCCACAATTTAGATTCTAGATGTCAGTTACAGAATTTTTTCACAGTATATTAATATTATTTTTATATTAATATAATTAGACAATTACTGAGCACTTTTTAATTATTTTTTTAAGATAAATAATTGTAAGATTTTTTAGTTTATTATTTTTTTTAAATATAATTTCAGGTACCAAAGTGCTGTTGTTCGAGATCTCTCCTCAAAAAAGAGTGGGTAAGTTTGTAGTTTGTAGTTTGTAGTTTTTTTTTTTTTTTTTTTTTTTTTAGGACTGAGGGCCTATTAGTCTCAATCTGGGATTTTTGCGTTGTCGATTTCGATAGTTGGACATTTGTCGAAATCTAAAATTTATCGAAAATATTATTGAATAATTTGAAAGAGATGTTATAATTTGAAAAAAAAAAAAAAAAAAAAAAAAACTAATAGTCCTCCGTCCTAAACTAAATTCTGCTTTTGCCAGAATTTCATCAAAATCTTTTTTTTATTTATTTATTTTTATTATTATTGAAAGAAAAAGAAAAGAAAAACAAGCGATATCGAAAAAGTCTTTTTTTAAAATAATTTTTAATTAGGAAATAAAAAGTGAACGTGAAGTAATATGAAATAAAAATACGTAAAAAAAGGAATTTAGTGTTTTTGTTTTACGGGGGCTGCTCATGCATATAAAAAATGCGTATTAAAACGAGTCGAAGAAGGAAGCGAAATAAGTATTGAGTTATATTACGATAAATACGATATATCATAGGATACGATATATTAGACCTATCGTCCAGGGTTGGTAGGCATTTTCGTTGAAAGAAATAGTTTGTTCGTTCGGTGCAACTTGCACATTAGTCCCTTGAGGTACAACTTTCACTTTAGTCCCGTCAGGTACAACTTACACATTAGTCCCCTTTAAATATAATGACCAGCGAATCTGGCAAAGCATTCGTTGATTCACTACCTCAATTGATTTTTTGTTGTTGTTGTTGTTGTTGTTTTTCCTGCTAAATCCTTCTAATTCATATTCATTTATATCTAGGTTTAATTGAGATATTTTATAAGCGAAGAAATGGTGTTGGGTTAAATTTATTTACTACTTTCTTCCATAGAATATGGAAGAAAGTAACGGTTTCGTAAAATTTTTTGATTTAGGGTTTTCGATGAATTTACATGTTTTGAGATACTATCTGGAAAACGATTTGACTATTTCTATAAAATACAGTCGGTAACAAAAGTGTCCGAACACTAGCGAAAATTCCTATATTAAAAAAGTACACTTAATACTGTTTTGTTAAATAAATCCTTGTCGAATCCTGTTCTGGACACTTTTGTTACCGACTGTATCTATCTCTGTGTGCGTGACGAAAATTTTGTGGCAACTTTATCTCAGAAACTACTGCACAAAATTTCATACAAATGGATATGTAGTTGCGCCTTGACATAAACTAGTGCCTATCAAATTCTGGTAAAAAAATTTTAGCATACACTGTTACAAATTTAATCAAAAAACTCTGTGTAAGGTATTACCTTAAGTCTTACATAAAATTATAGAGAAAAATAAACGGAGATGTTAAAAAACTTATTTTATAGATTCATTTTAATAACTAATATTAATTTAATTAATTATTGGTGAGAATATATTTTGGACATAGAACGCTTTTTCTAAAGTATAAATAGTCATTTTTAATTTTAATTAAGAAATTAAATAATTAAATTAGGTAAAAATACAGAATAAAGATCGATAATCTCGATTATTCATTTTTAATTAAGAGTTACTGTAAATTTACAGAGACTCTGGATAAATATTTACAGAAATGTACAGAAATTTTTAACAGTGAGGACAACTTTTTGTATAAATGTGCACAATGGTTTTTCTTTTTTTTTTTAGATAATCATTGTGAAATTAAGAAGAATTATTTTGATAATAGTCACAGTCGATTAGGTAAATAATAATAATAATAATAATAATAAATTAAGCACGTAGAAGTAATGCTCCCTCCTCCCTTTTATTTATTTATTTATTTATTTATTTTTAACACGTAACTGCCACGGTGCTTTTGAGTATTCTAGCTTAGTAAGCCAATTTAATTTAATCAAATTACATTATTAAAAATTCTAATTATAGTACATGGTAATTATCAAAAAGCACATAGAATTAGTTTATTTTTATTTATTTATTTATTTATTTAAGATGGTGCGAATTAGTTAGTAAATTGGCTTACGCAACAAATATTCTTTTGTTTGTTGATTTTAAATAAACTTTGTATGCTTATATCTTCTGTTCGTTAATTAATACATTTTCTGCATTATGTAAGCCAAGCTTGATTTTCTTTTCTCTCCTCTGAAGCCACTTATTCATATATTCACTGATACACTACGAGTTTCCTCGTAGCTGCACAAATATATATGGCAATCAAACAAGCTACCAGATAACTTGTAATTGGCATCCTAAGCAAGTAAAAAAAAAAAAAAAAAACTACGTATTATTTCGTAGTTGACAGTCGTCGTGTTAAGTTATATATTTACATACTACTTGTATAGTTGCTTACCAAAACCAGATCGACCATTTATACTTCAAATCATATTTACTTATTAAAACTATTATTCTTTGGCCATCACAAAACGTTCTTCTATATCTTTCTAATATATCAATTGGAGGAAAAACTGAGTAAAACCTCAAAGGGGCTGCAAAACTGCACTATTTATTGATCGATGTGCATCCAAACTTAAAAAACGCTTATGCATGTAAGAGTCATCTAGAACAGGGGTGGCCAACCCGCGAGGAGACTAACTATATTTAACGCTTGACAACTTTGGTTATCACATTAAAAATTAATAAATACGTTCTGACTTTTCGAAGTGAAAACAAATACCTTTTAACGATTATGGTAACTAAAGAATCACATTATTGTTATGAAACATTATTAGATCCATTAATTCTTCTTTTTAGTATAGTTATTAATGTATATGTCAGAAATTTTTTATGGTACTATTGTTATTTTATGACTGCATGTAAATAATTTAATGTATTCTGTTCCGAATCTTCATCCTGCCCTCCCCCGAAAACGCATATACATACTCGATTCATACTCTCACAAACATATTTACACATGCACATATATACATAAAGTGCGTCCCGCCTGAATAAAATAGGTTCCCAAATCGGCCCACCATGCATTTTTGCTTTGGCAGTTCTGATCTAGAATATGAAATTTGGTGCACATATATACAATAGAAACTGAAATATGGTTTTCCCATAAATAGAGAAATTTGTAACATAGAAGCACCCTTTTTTTGCTAATGGGCACCCAAATTAAATTAGCATTATTTTGCATAATAGCAATCTCACATAATAAATCTATGTACTTATATACTGCAGAAGATGAGACATATAGTTCTTTTCTAAACGTGGAAAATTTCAGCATAGCAGTGGAATATGCACCTAAATTAAATCAGCATACTTTTACATAAAAGCTATTTTGCATATCAAGTTCAATGCATGTAGAAGTTGAGAAATAGTCCTCTCCAAATTGAGAAGAATTTCAGCATACACTGAGAAAAAATTCTGTAACTGACATCTAGAATCTAAGTTGTGGCTCAAGAAAAAATAGTTCCATGTCATCCTTATAAATTCTAGTCCCCTTGGAAAATGAGTTCTAGAAGCCCCTATTAGAATCCTAGAGCGTTTGCCTATATTCTCGAGGGCAAACTTATTTAAAAATCTCTGCAAATATAAAAAATGAGACAACAAGAGGCGGGGTTTCATCAACTATAATCTTGGTTTATTACCCATTTCTAGAAAATCAAGCGAGAATTTCTCGCAATACAAATGATTCAAAATATTTAGAGTATTCAGAATATTGTTTCACCCTCTAGAAATGTGTACACTAGAAATTCTCGATCATTTCGTCTATTTAATTTATTGGCGTGCCTTACGCGCAAAGCTCTGAAATCTATATTTCTAGTTAAGGGATTTAGAAAATGGTCACTTATTCATTCTAGAGGAAGGCGGTATATATTTTTTTCTCAGTGTAGCTGCTCCACTTATTAACTAATATGAACCAAAAGTTAATGGGCACCAATATATATGAAGGTGCAACTAAATACTAAGTTTCGTAAAATTCTGTGCAATAATTTTTGATTTAGAGCAGTCAAAATTTTTTGTCACACACACAGACCGACAGACACATTTTCTAAAAATGGTCAAAACGTGTTCATACCATCTCAAAACGTGTAACTATGTCAAAAACCAAAATTTGAAAAATTTTACAAAACCAATTCTTTTTTTCTAGCAATTATAGCAGTAAGTAAAAACACACCCTATAGTTTGTACTAAATGTGTAAATGTCAAAGGACATAATTTTTTTTACAAATGTAATCTAAATTTCATGAATAAGAAAATTTAGTGCCATAAACGCAGTGAGCTGTTGCTGTGTTTTTTGAAAATTTTTATAAAAATATATTCTTTAATGTTAATTCAAGCAAAATTTATTTATTTTACTATTGTGAATAAAATATTTTTACTATTCAGAACTACTTAATTTTTTTTTTCAATATATATATTTACTTTTTGTAATATATATATATATATATATATAAATTAATATTAATATTTCTTTTAGGTACATGAATTCAGGAATTGATACCGAATCTGAAGCACCTGCTCAAGTAAAGAAAAAGCACAGGAGGTTAGAGATTGTTTTTTTTTTTTTTTTTTTTTTTTTTTGTAATATCTTTTTTAAATTGTAAATCTGTATTATAATTATATATATACTAACACTAAGTGACCTTTACCCACCTAGAAATCGATATCTAGAAATTATAAATATTCCAAATTTATTATTCCGTGCTCATTTAGCCCTCATACCAGTCTTTTAACTCAATACATTGTTACAGTTATGACGTTAAAGTTTCAAGCTCATACCTGCATTGTGATCACCGTGAAATTAATGATATTCTTATTATAAAAATAAACTGAATATAACAATGAGATGATGTAATTTAAAAAATTCTGTGGATACATAAGATAAATTATCATAAATATATATTTAAACTAAACAAGAAAATGTAATTTTTTTTTTTTTAGGGTTATCGTCCTTATATTTAAATAAGAATCTCAGTGTAATTAGAATAACTGTAGTTGTCATATAATAATTATAAGATTTAAAATATATATATATATATATTCCATATTTTTGATTTTTCTGTTCAATCGTAGCTATAGAACTACCTTAGCTCTTTACCAATCCGTATAAAATTTTTAGAGTGATAATGACGTCAATTTTTGTGAGATGCATAATTTAGCGTTCACGTTTAATTAAATGTGTTTATTTTTATGTTGAAAGAAAATGAACTCGTGATTTTTTTTTTTTTTTTTTTTTTTTTGGCAACAATTAAATTATAGCTAATATTTTAATGGCTATTTTAAAATCTATTAGGAGGTTATTATTTTCATATTTCAATTAATTAAAAGAAAGCTAATCAAAAATTTGAAAATCGGGCTTCGAAGTATTGTGTTGTCATCGGGTTCCGAGCTATTCAGGAAGTTTCAAATGTCTAACTAGTAGAGAAGTTAGTTAAAAATCGATTGCAAGATTTGTACCGGACAAACAAGAATAAAAGTTATTAAAAACATGGTAATAAGATATTACTATACTTTATTTAAATAAATACCAAATCAGTGGAAACTTCTGATAAAAATAAAATAAAATAAATACAAAATGAATATCGATTTACACTACTTTTATAGTACTGGCCTAATTTTTGGCTTTCATTAAGGGTGTTTGAACGACCCCTCAACAAAGTCCGAGTAAAGGCGAAAAAATGCCATACTTTGAAACTAAACATCTTAATCAATTTTGGGCGAGTGAAGTGAAACTTTGTGTTGTGTTATATTTGCTTGGTTAGGATGGGTTTCAACTCGAACGAAATAGGATTATAAGGCATTGGGGACTGTATAAAAAATTAGTTTTTGTAAATAAAAAAAAAAAAAAAAAAAAAAAAAAAAAAAAAATGATTTTTTTTTTTTTTTTTTTTTTTTTTTTTAATTTAAACATGCTATATCCTAAACGCTTACATTTTTAAAAACATTTTGTAATTGAAAATGGAAATATATGTTTGTGACCAGTGGTTGTGGAGATAAGGGTCTCCTCGAGACTTTGTTTTGTACCCTGTATACAATCTTTTCCAATTTTATGTTTTTTTTTTTTTTTTTTTTTTTAATGTAATTTCTGATATTCAGTAATCGCCGCTTAATAAATTCACTGGTTAATAAAATCAGCCGCTTAATGTGATCAAATTGCCAGGACCGGAATCAAATCAATACAAACTACTTTTAAATTCGCCGCTTATTAAATTCAGCATCGCCGGTTAATAAACTCAAAAATATCTCCTCAGCAGCCAAAAACATCACTTATGCACACTAAAAAAACTTTTTATTTACATTTATTTATTTATTTTACTATTATTTTTATTATTGAAATAGAAAAAGAAATTAAAGTACAGCAAACCCTCCGTTATTTCTCATTGTCGAAGATTTTACACTTGCAGCACAGTTACAAACAGTTACTATAACTTATCTCTTTAAAGATTTCAAGAAACTTATACTTCAAAACGCAGTAAAAAGTTACAAATTTGATTTGAAATGGTATATATGTATATTATTTCTAATTACTAAAAGGCAGTCTCTAGTTCTTATTTTGAGATTACTATAACTCATGAGGCTTACACGGAAAGATTTTTAATTTGTAAAAACAGCGCATGAATTTTGTTAAAGTAATGATGATTTTCCTCAAAGGAAAGCGAATAGGAACTTGGAATGCGTTTAATTTACTTATAAAAGTAAAGGAACAACTAATTCATTAACTATCAAAAATTATTTAATATTGTTTACGAATTGCATTATTCGTTACCTTTTGAAGTTTCTTTCCAAATTCAGGAAAGTAATACTTAAGTGCAGAAAAGTTCACCGGATATAAAAATCAGCCACTTAATAAAATCACTTTGGCTGAGAACGAACGTGATTTTAATAAGAGGCGGGAACTGTACATGTTTTGCTATTATTTGTTCGTTTTGTTATTATGTCTGCCATTTTTAGTTAAGTCTACTTGTCACATTTCGGTTCTCAAGATTTTTTTTGAAATAAATTCATGATCTTGTATGTTTTTGAGTATTTGTAAGATAATTTTTGAATGCAGCTAGTGGCTATTATTTTGTTTAGTTTTCATTTTTATAAATATATAAACACTATAATTACTCAATAAAAGTTTTTTTAAGTTTCTTTCTTTTTATTTTTCAGGTGCAGTCGTTCTAGATCTCGCTCTCCTGAGTCATGTCCAATTTTATCTCAAGATGTCAAAAAACATATTGAGTAAGTGCTTTGAATCTGTGTTGAGTTGTTTGCTTACTTTCTTTGATGATAATCATATAAATTAAATTAAAATTAACTCTTTTTAACGTTTTCGATAATAACTTTCCTTGGTGATAAATTAATTATATGAATTAAATTAAAATTAACTCTTTTTAACTTTTTTTTCTTTATAATCTTTTTAATTCTAAATCCCTTTTGTGTTAATATTTTTCTCGTATTTTTGTCAATTTAATCAATGGATAATATATTTTAAAATTACCTAAATTCAGCTTTTTACTGTCGTTAATTAGTTCTTTTGGCTTGGTATTTTCTAATCTGAATAAGAAATATTCTGATAGGATTTTTTCTCAGAAAAATGTAGGATATATATATATATATATTTAAATCTTGCTGTTAATACTTCTAAATTATATTAATCTTTCAGTCATTACATCTTAAATAAAAATCTTAAAAATTATCTTAATCTTGCTGTTAATACTTCTAAATTATCTTAATCTTTCAGTCAATACATCTTATATAACTGTTAATACTTCTAAATTATATTAATCTTTCAGTCATTACATCTTAAATAAAAATCTTAAAAATTATCTTAATCTTGCTGTTAATACTTCTAAATTATCTTAATCTTTCAGTCAATACATCTTATATAACTGACTTAATGTTATTATAGCTAACCGAAAGATGGCGCTTGTACTTAGTAGTCCTTAACCTTCATTCTTCAGTCCTTATCTTAAACGATTTAATTATTAATATTTTTGGTACGATTTAATTTAACTCTACTAGTATTAATTTTAACATTATCATTTAATATTTACTCTTTGTATTTTATCTTTAATGTAATTGTTATTGTGCTGAAGTTTTTTCGATTAATCGATATCTGTTGAGCTATTATTTTAACTTCAATTTAGGTTTTGGCATCACCCTTTTTTCCAGTTTGTGTTAATTGTTTTCCATGTGGTTACTCTGCTTATTTCATGTTATTAATGTGGTTTCCTTTAAGATTTTAATTAATATTTATTTATCCTTTGTTTTAATTGAATTTTTCACTTTTTTCTCATTCATTATGGTTTTTTTGCTGCATTGATCGGGGCGTGAGATGATATAAATTGCTATGATTAGCAATATCGTTTTACGAAATCATTGCAGCTTTCTCTGCTTTATGAAATATGCGCCCCTTGAAAAGTATATTTCTACTTTTAAGCATTTATATCCAATTGATTATGTGGTTTATTATCTTTTTTCTCTTTCACAAGTTTAATGGTCCCTTTTTTATTATCCTTCAGGTCGGCGTAAGTATTTTAAGTTAATATGGTAACTCATTGGTTCATCATCGCAACTTTTTATGTCATTCTTTCCTCTATGTTAAATTCAGTTCTATATTTTAGTGTTCTGTTATTGTTTTAGTTCTATTAATTGCTAAATTTTAAGATTAAATTTTATTACGTTATCTATTATTTATATATATATATATATACATTGAACTTTAGTTCCTATGGTTATGAGTTTCAATATATATATATATATATATAAAGAGAAGAATTTAATAACGTTATAAAATTTAGCAATCAATAGATGTATAATAATACCAACAACACACACATAATAGTGATTGAAATTCATTTTAAATGTTAGCACATATTTTTTCTATGATTCATATACAGTTTCAATTAATAGTTAAATTCATTTTAAATTACTTACGCTAATGTTAGCCTTTAGGACCATAACACTAAGACCAACAAGGTGGGATTTTTATGCAAAATTCAAGAAAGTTAACCACCGTAAACCAGTGATATATATATATATATATATATATATATATGTATAGGAAAAAATAAATATTTTTCCAAATATATATATATATATATATATATATATAAATTTATTTAGAGGGCAGTGGCCGTTAGATTCCATATTTTTAGTGGGCACTTTTTCAAGTTACTTCGACAAGAAAGTAATTTATTTATTTATTTATTTATTTATTTTTTACAAGAATGTAAAAAAAATAATATATTTTTTACTTCAACATATCTCAGTATCACTGTACACATTATATATAAAATAATAATAATAATAATAATAATTATAATTATTATTATTGTTCAAATCACTCATAATATTTAATCATTCAGTCTTTATGTTCTTTAAATTTTTTCCTTGTTGAAAATACACAACCAAATCTTCATGCAAAATTATATTGAATTCTGAAAAATACGATAAACTAAATACATTTACATTTAACTGAATGAATATGATGCCAGACTAAGACTCTATGAAAAGTAGGGTAGAAGAATAAAAAAGTTAATTTAAAAATCTATGCCAATCTTCTAATTTTGAATTCTTAATCTGATGAATAAATGACTTGAAGACGATACCAAAGTTTGTTGAATAAAATTACAAAAACCCTTCACCTGAAAATAACTATTCACCTAAAATTACAGGCTTCAACCCGAACTAATCAATCAATTAACACGTTGAGCGCCATGTCAGCCATTCTAGATTCCAGACATTTTGTCATATATCTCTAAAAGTACTGAAGGAATCATCTTGAAACTTTAGGAGTGTGCAGAACATGTTATACTTCAAACATTTCAGCGAAAGTTTTACCCCGAAAGTACAAGCAGTACCAATAAAAAATTAAAACGTTGAGCGCCCTGTCAGCCATCGGTGGCTGACAGTGTCAAATATGATATAAAGCCCCATCAACCATCGGTGGTTGACAGTGTACAATAGGATATAAAACTAAAAATATTACATTGTTTTAAGTAATTATTGAAAATTTGCTTAATTTTTATTTGTTATAGGAGGAATCATTATAGAATTTTAATGGATTTTAAGAATTCGCGTGGCGTGCAACGTGTTAATGGAAGAAATTAACAAATGCAAGTTTTTTAAACAATGCAGCATGCAGCCAAAAAAGTGCCCATTGTTGTGTTTATCCATGGCAAAAATTTTAACGGCCCCTTTATAGAATTAAGTGCCTATGTGTCGAGTGGCCAATACTAATTTTCCCTTTTACACACCCTTTAAAAGACCCCTACGGAAGGTGTTCCACCCCGGCTTAGGACCCACATGCAATCACATAAATATAAATAAATTGGTGATATTATTTCAATAAAATAATTTGAATTTTTTTTTTTTTTTTTTTTTTTTTTTTTTTTTTTTGATAAAAGTCTTGCTTAATTGATGAAATTGTTGTTACAGGTATAAACTAGTGGATCCAGCTCACCTTACAGAAGAGGAGAAAAAAGACATTAAATATACCCGAGTAGAGTAAGTATATACAGTTTTTCTTTTTTAAAAACATCGTAATTGTATAACATTTGTATATTTCCCACCCAACCATAATAATATACTAGTTTGTCCTAAATACTGAATTCCTATTCAGGATTTTATAATTCATTTGCTCTATTTTGGGTCCACTACCGAGAATTGGTGTCATGTATCAACTATGTTCGCAATAATGCTGTTTAAAATAAATGTGAATAGAATAATATTTTAAAATACTACTTTTGTATCACAATTCAATTGTAAGATTTTCTATTTGCTTAAAACTTCTTACTTTATATCTGCTTTACTTTTCATCATATCTTCTCATAATTTCAACTTGACAAGTTGAATCTAGCCAACTGCATTTTATCTTTATTCTTATAGTTTATTATTATTATTATTTATTTATTTGTGTGTCTGAACAGATATAATAGTTCTGCTCCAATCCAGGATCAGCGAGAAGATAACTCTTAAAACTTACATTTAATAGTCGGCAGTTTTACCTATTCTAATATTCTGTTCATCTGGTAGTTGGAAAAGTTAGCACTTTGACCTTCAGTTGGTAATTGTAGCATTGAAATCGGTGTACACTGAAGTAGAGGTACACCGAAAAGCAACGTACCAACCAAAACTAAACCATATTCTCTTATTCTGCCGTGTCTTCTACAACCCTTAGGTACATTGAATGTCAGAGTAGAGGTCTGCACGGGCCGGGTTCGGGCCGAATTTTTCAATTTGCTATCGGGCAGGGTCGGGCTCGGGCTTAAAACATTTTTGCAGGCTCGGGCTCAGTGTTTTTGTATATACTCGGGCCGGGCCTGGATGAAATTTTTTCCGGGCCGTGTCGAACCGAATCTTTTTCTAGTTTCCTTGTTAATCAACGAAAAAGGAAAATGATAAATAATTTCTTCTGTCATTTATTTTATATAATTTTATAGGCTAGTATGTGACATAAAATTTTATTCTGTTAAAAAATGTCTTAACTTCAATTTAATTGCCTATCAGTCTGTCTGTTCGTGATCTGATTTTCCGCAGATATTTTTAGCATATCTCGAAATTAATATATTTTATTCACAGTAATATTAGATGGTTTCCTATTCAAAATAGTATGCATGTCACTACTAGCTTGCACACATGTACAAACAAAAGAAATTAGATACGTTACTATGTATAAGGCTTTGTGACCTATGGTCTGTAGAGTTTAAATGGTAGGAAGGCTATAAAAGTCCTTCCGCTATAACTTTTTCTCTAAGGTTCCTTTTCTTTCTGCAGTGCACTGGATAAAAGTAACATCATTTTTAGCATGTGCAAAAGCATCTTTTCTACTGAATATAGTTGGATTTCCATTAAAGTTTTGTTTACCGGATCGCATGAAGGATTCGTATACATTACGGTATATAAGAAGAAATGGTTAAAAGTGCATTTTTAGTAGTAATAACCATTTTAAATACCTTCCTATATTGTTTGAGGAGTGCTAATATTTTCGATTTGACTTTCTGTCTGCCTTTGTGCCTTCTGTACGTCTGTAATAATGAACTTCTTGTAAAAGTTCAGTAGTTTTGTTAAAGAACATTCTATTGCTTCGCTACGTAAAACCTCTGCAAAACACATATTAAAAATCTTTTTCATAAAAAGGCATACAACTTTTTTTTTTTGGTTATTTTACATATTTTTAAATTGGGCCGGGTCGTACACTGATAAAAAATAAACGGGCCGGGTAAGCAAAGCTTTCCCGGGCCTCAAAATTTCGGCCCGTGCAGACCTCTATGTCAGAGTCTCACATTGAGGAAGTTTTATTATTAACATTATTATTAATAAATCAGAAATTTAGTCATCGTTAGTATAAGTATGGGGGGGGGGGGGACTTAGATAATCGTAAAAATTTTCTACCTCTTTCTTTTTTTTTTAGCTTTTGATACGTTTTGAGGCTCTGAGAATTCGTAAAAATATTACTTGCAGTAAAAATATTACAAAATATTACATGTAGCATTATATTCTGTAAAATTGTTATGCTGCCCGTCTGTAGGATGTCTGTTAGTGTGTTAGTTTGTGTACACGATACCTGAAAAACAAAGGATTGCGGTGAGGTCGGACCTGTTTTAAAATACTACTTGTGATACTGTAAAGAATCCTATTGATTTTCAACATTCTAATTTATGAATTTCGTAAGTTATTTGAAATTTACGATTTTCTTAACATGGGAGACTATAGCAAATTTCCGCTTAAACGTGCACTAAAAGGAATATTTTTACCTTAAAGATGTCAGACCATCTTTAAAATATCAGTTAGGATGCTGGAATGAACATAATTAAATATCGAATTTCAACTTTGAAACTTTTGTAAGTTATTTGAAATTTGCGAATTTTTTAACATGTCAGAATAGGGTAAAATTTCGAATTTTGAGGGATATTTTTATCGGAAAGATCTCAAACTCCTTTTAAAATATCATTTAAGATACTGATATGAACAACATTTATCAAGAATTTTCTTATTTGAAAATTTCGTAAATTATTCGAAATTTACGATTTTCTTAACGTAGCAAAATAGGGCAAAATTTCACATAAACGTCCCTTTTGAGGGATATTTTCATCGTTATGATGTCAGACCATTTTAAAAATGTCATTTGTGATACTGGCCTGAACATCACTGACTACAAATATTATAATTTGAAAATTTTATAAGTTATTCGAAATTTAAGATTTTCTTAACATAGCAGAGCAGAGCAATATTTCTTATGAATTTATATTACGGAAATTGCTGTACTGGAGATAGTATAGTATTGCATGAAAACTAAACTACGAAACTAGTCTCAATATAATAAGTTAATAAATTAAGATGAGGTTAATAAATCAAACTGAACGGTGGATAGCCTATTAGGTGGGATATTTCAGTCTGTCACCGTGTCATCTATCAAATTCATTTCTCATAACATGAATAAAGTATGTCCTGTACTAGAAATTAATAAGAATATAATGTATGATGGGGAACTGAGCAGAGTCCAGCTATGCCGATTAATTTTTATCATTTATTTAGTAACTGTTTTTCTTAACTATGTGGGGTTTCTTTTTATTATTATTATTATTATTTATTTATTTATTTATTTACAGCAATAATAATAATAATAATAATAATAATAATAAAATCACGTTGTGAAAAACTTGCATTTTAAATAAGTTACTGTAAATCAAATAATTTAGAATTTTTTTTTTAAATGAATATCTGAAAGTTTTTTTTTCTTCATGGTGGGAATCATTTTATAAAAGTGGCAGAGTAATTTTACTAACTTTTATCGTCTAGCATTAAACTTAATTTCTCTGTTAAATGTTTAATATAACAACCTTAGTTGTAATATATGTTTCCCGTACTATTTTATATTCTTACTAGGGATTGCAATCCAGCAGAATGATTGTACAGACTAAAGGTGCATGGGTCAATCATTTAGGTGCATGGGTCATTTACTCATTTATACAGCTGACTGGGGTATGGTGGGTCGCCTCCAAGATTAACATTTGTTTACATATAAACTGCATAGCTGTTATTAAATTTACCATTATCATTTGCAGTAATCATATTTTATAAAATTAAATTTATAGATAAATATTAAAGAAATTAATTGAATAATTACAATAGAAAAAAAAAGCAGTTATAAAACATTTTATAGGCCACAAGTTAAGCTCTTGGAAGACTTGTTTAGCCCACAGGTTACAAATTGTGCACTACAAATACAGTTTCCTATATTTAAAAAAAAAAAAAAAAAAGAAGAAAAAACTTGACAATACTCTTTTTAAATTATTAAACTAGAATATTGCCATCTGATTTCTTTTGCTTTTTCAATTCATAATTAGTATTCTTATTAGTTTTAATATCTACACAAAAAAATTTCAATGTGCATTCAGTGTTAGTAACATTGGAGTGTGATACAAGATCATTGAATTTTGTAGGTCTGAGGCAAGTGTGTATAAAATCAAGTGTTCGCCATCTGCTGGGAAGCCCAAGTACAAAATGTCCAAAGTATCATCTTCTAGGTAAGTTTCTAATATATCGTACTTTATTTAAAAAAATAAAAAAAATCAACAAAACAGAGACAAATTCAATGATACTTTATGCTTAATTTTGCATCTAAACTTATAAATGAAAGTGTTTGTCTGTCTGTGTGCGACGCACAGGAAAAAAAAAAAAAACTATGGCACGTACTGTTTTATACATAGTTAATATAAATGAATTTTTGTACATTAAAACTGTACACACAATCATTTATATAAAACTAACAATTGATAGTTTAATTATTGATTTTCGAATAAATAAATTACACGTAAAGCTTAAAGATAGTGTAATCTAGAGAAGGAGGGGGAGGGAAGCTATAACATAAAAACATAGTAGCTGAAAACCTGTTAATACCTTTAAAGTTTCTTTACCGTGCTGAGTACTTTCATTCCAATCCTGGAGTATCTTCTCCCTTCCGTGGAGGATCAAAATTGTGAGGGTATGCCTCCGGACCACCTCTAGGGGTGTATCCCAGACCGTCGCCAATTGCCCATCTGCGCAGCACTAGTGCGACGTTAAACCCAACCATTCATCCATATTGGAGCATCTTCAAAACTATTGTAGGACTTTGTTTTTTCTTATTATTTCTGTTTAGTAGAAAGCACCATCTGGCATCGATACTAGTCGGCCTTACGTCATTGAAAATTTGCTTACTGGATAACGCTTCCACTGCTTCACGTTTTAAGGGCATAATTTCGAAATATCAACTAGGCCTTTAAATTTGAAGCCGTGGAAACATTAACCAAACAACAAATTTTCAATGACGTGGAGCCAACCAGCATCGATGACAGATGATGACGCCACCTGTTAGCCCATCTTGAAACTATTTCTGCAAACCTATGTATACAATAAACTCCCGATCTGTTCATCCTACATACCCCTTATTTCACCTTTCTGACTCTCACCGTTTCGCAATTATGTCATTTCAAAGTTGGGGTGTCCTTTCTAAGGCACCCTGTTTGAATATTTTAAATTTTAAAGCAGTATGAATCAGTTTCTCAATTTCTTGTTCATTTTTATTTGCAGATCTTCTTTGGAGAAGAAGGCCGTTAAATCAAAGGATCAAGTAGATGCTAACAAAGCCTCTCAAAGATGACACTCTCAAGACCTAAATTCTTTTCAAGCTTTGTAAATAGGATTTAAAGAAATAATCACGGTTATTGTGTCATCCATCTACTTCATTGTATGCTGTAATTCTTAATGTATAATAAACTTCCCGAATTTGTATAAAATAAAGAGATTAATGTTTACAATTGTAAATATGAATTTTAAATACCATGTGCATTTTTTTTTTGTCTGCAGTAGTAAGATATACCTAATAACTGGTGCTGTGTAACACGTACCCCGACATGAAGCACGTACATGAAGCACGTACCCCGGGTCCTGAGTAACAAGGGATCTTAAAACTGGCCTTGAAAATGCCCCTTTCCCCTTAAAAATGGCAAAAATGGTATCATAAAATGCAAAATTCTGTTATTTTAGTCCTATAAGTGCACCTTTTCTTATTGGTGCACAGTGCGAGGGGTGGTGGATAGGGCCCACGAAAGTATGTGTGCTCGGGGTCTCATATGAAGTTATTCGGACCCTGAAGTGACAGAGAATAAAAACATTGTAACCTAAAACTATAAACTGGAAGAATATACCACAGTTTGTTTCAAATAAAAAACAATTAAACACATTTTTTTATCAGACGAAATTACACCATTAAAATCCAGTGATACAGGATATTTCGGAACCCCATGTACAAATTTGGAGGAAAGGTAGGAAATATCATTACATGTCAGAATCACATAGGAAAGCAGGGTTGCAAATACATCTGCCTTTAAATGATGGACAGACATAAAGACAAAGCAAGGGCATAATACAGACTACTGTATTAAGCGCTTTATTAACCAAATAATAATAATAGTAATAATAACACAATAGTTAGAAGCAATCACAGGAGGTGTTGGAAATTCTGCCCATCGGAATTCACACGCGACTAACATCTACGCTACATGTGTTGGCGAACATTTTCAAAAATATCGAACGTTTTGTGGATCGCAGCAATAGCGATGTCAATTCTTGAAATAAGATCCATTTCTAAATCTACTGGCGATTCGTAGACAATGGCTTTCATGACACCCTACAAATAAAAATCATGGCGATAAATCAAGTGATCTTGAGGGGCCAATCAACTGTCGCTGGCTACAATAAGCAACTTGAGCGTGCTGACTATGAGAGCTCGATTGTAGCGCTATCTATCTATTTGAGATCATGCTCTCCTAGGGGATTCTGATTCCCATTGATGTTTTGTACTTTCCCTCTAAGTTTACATGCGGAATTAGAAAGTACCCTGTTTGTCCAACTGTCTCCTCACGAACCACTGAATCTAGAATGATGGCGGAATTTACAAAAAGATGCGAAATAATCCAAGGATTTAGAGTTGATCATTTAAATTAAATTAGTGCAATTAGTTAAAAAAATATCGACTTAAAATGCACCGTGAATACAAAATAGAGGTACAACATACTTCTAATAAATGCCTTCATACAGCATGGCAGTATTAGGAGAGGTTAGACAAATCTCAATCCAAAAGTATATGTAATCGCCTGAAACGAAGTTTTAAGCAATTTCACTCGAATCTATTTTAGTTTTTATTTAAAGGGGTATAAAAAAAATAGTAATTCGAAAGTTCACTTAAATATAGTGACAGGCAAATGAGCAAAGTATCTTAATATATATATATATATATATATATACGCATTGTAACAAAAGAAGTGGAATGTAAAATTAATACGCATGATAAAATGCCATCATAATCCACAAGAACCCAAATAAATTAAGATATAACTGCAGTAAAAATAACTATTGATAATTTTAAGAAAGAATATAAAAAAATAGACCAATATGAATTTTAATAAAAATACAAAACCAATCATAACACTTACTATAATTCCAGTGAATGAACAAACTATACTGAATATTAAAAAGAAGGAACTGATAGAGAATATAGTAATTAATTTACAAATAGAAAAAATCATGAGCGTCCCTCGATTCAATTCTTAACCAAATGGAACCAAAAGAACTGAGGGAATTTTAATCAAATGGCATTGACACTCTCAGATTGCAGAAATAAAAACCACAGAGTAGACCATCTCTGTAATAAGCTAAAAAAAAAAAAGCAAGACATATTATCTAAGGACAAAAAAAAAAAAAAAAAAAAAATCGCTTGCGCAATTCGTAAATTAAAATTCTGTCCTAAACAAAATTTTAATTTTGGTTAATGGGCCTTTTTTTTTCTTTTTCAATACATAAATTACACTGTTTTCTACAATTTGAATTATTTTTTATCCTGGGTAATAAATTTTTATTATCAGATGCTTTTTAATAAAAGTGTTTTATTCACAGAATAGCTTCTACCTTTTTTATTTTTTATTTTATTTATTTATTGCCATGAAAAACAGTGTACAGGGTGAGAGGAAAGTTTTTGCACAATCAAAATATTTTATTACTTATAAAATATATATAAAGCAAATTAATAAATTGGAAGTTATAAAAGCTCTGTTGTCTAAAAAACATAAACAGATGAGTTACATTTCAAAATGACCTCCGTTTACCTTGATACATAAATTAATACGTTTGGGAAAATCATCAATGATGCTCGTTAGCATCTGAGGAGTAATTACATTCCACACTCTCTTCAAATCTCGTTTTAAGGACTTAATTGAAGCATGCCTCTTCTTACAAGCTTTATCTTCAAGAATGGACCAGATTGAGTAGTCTAAGGGGTTTAAATCAGGGGAATTACAGGGCCAAATATCTTTCCCCCAACTGTTAGGAAAATTCTTTTCAACAAACTCTAGGCTTGATTTTGCTCCATGAGCTGGTGCCCAGACTTATTGAAAGGTCCAGGAATTTCCTTTAAAATGCCGATTAACCCATGCTTTTACTGGCTCCAAGACATCTTTTTGATAATCCTTTGCTTTCATTTTTACGTTTTTATCCAAGAAAATCAGAGGAGTTTTACCAGAAGAATGAATTCCTGCCAAAACCATTAATAAGACTGGATAGTGAGATCTGGACACATTGAAATTGTTTTTTGTCCCTTTACGTAGTAGTACCCTATCATTTTGATGATTATGGGCACTTTCTATGGTGAATTTCCTTTCGTCACTGAAGAGAACTTGACGGTGTCGTCCGTTTGCGATCAAGCGTTTTATCACCTTGCATTGTTTGAGCCGAGTTGCTTTCATTTTGTCATTAAGAAAATGAGCTTTGCGTAATTTATAAGGGTGAAGATGTAGCTTGTTTTTAACAATGTTTCTAATAGATCAAGTGCTAATTTTAAGATCCTTAGCGAGTTTTCTAAGATAACGTTGGGGATTTCTTCGAATTCTATTTCTAATTTTATTCCTATTGGCTGGTGTGTCAGCCGACCTTGATCTACCACATTTAGATCTGTCACAGAATGTACCTAACTGTTTATATCGGTTAATAGCATAATAAACGCTTCTTCTTGGTACCGAAAGAAGTTTACTTATGCTTGCAACGCTTTCAAAAGGCTAATTATTGCTGCTGTTTTATCTTTCGTAGACATATTTTTGTAAAAAAGAAATATTTTTGCAAATTTATAAAAATGTAAGGACAAGTAATAAATATCAACAAAAAATTCCAAAAATACATTTTTATAATGGGCTAAAATAGCTCGACAAAGATTGTGCAAGAACTTTCCTCCCACCCTGTATTATTCCTTGTTGTGACTGAGATGTCATGCATATTGTCACCTTTGATTTCTCAATATTGACTTTTCTTTCTTTTTTTTTTTTTTTCTTTGTATCACTATTTCGTTTATTAAACAATAAATAATTAAGAGAAGAAAGGCAATTTACCCATCAAAAAAAAAAAAAAAAAAAAGATCATAATGCTATCTCAAAGAAAGCTTAATTTTGGATAGAAAATACAGAGGGTGTTCACACATTTTTGTAACCATTTTGCAAAGATTTATATATATAAACAAATATAAAAATTTTATTTTTTAATATGTTCAATCCGACAGCCCTTTTACTGAACTATCCTATCTTGATTTCCAAAATAATAGAGCATTTCTTAAAACATCAAAGTTCATTTTGTTTCACTCCTTCTCCACAATCATCCATAGTCCATCCAATATTTTGGGATGTCACTTATAAAGAGCTTGTTTCAAAAGTCCAAGTGCATAGTAATCCATAAGAGACACATCAATGGACTTGGACGGGATGCATTTAAAGGGAATAACTGCAATTCTAGTTCCATTTCCTTTTTTTTTTCCCCCAAAATAAATAAATAATAATAAATGATAATAATAATAATAGAGCAGTAGATTAACAGGTATGGCTTTTAGGCTTATTCTGATGGAACTCAACAAACACAGGGAAGATTGTTTGGGTTAAGGAATGGAATTTATTCTTTCAAAAATAGTGTTACAAAAATTTCTCATAGCATTCCGAGTTAATTTTGATATTTTTTCTACTTTAAGTTTTCCATTATAAGAGAATTCAGTAATAACTATGAAACTTTTAGTAAAACTATCCTTGTTTTCTCTGAACTAACATTTTACGTCTCTTTCTCTCTCTCTCTCTCTCTTTTTTTTTTTTCAATAGTAAATCGATCTTTTTATATTGAAATCAGATAATGATAATCAAGCTTCATCAATTTCACTTGTTAAATAATCTTTATACAATAATATGTATATAGTCTTACGCTGTGAAATATGTTTCGGCGTTAGGTGATGAACTTTTTTTTTTCTTTTACTTTTGATAACCTTTAAATCAGATTTTATAACATTGTTCATAGTTCCTAAAGAGATATTAAACGAATATGGGCGAGGATATTTGGGGAGGATGGGAGGAAGTTGGATTTTCATTTTAACATGAGATGCGACTTAGATTTAATAAGAGGTGTATGTATCTTTGTTAGGTATGCATTTTTTGTCTTCTCCCCAGTCAAATGCACACTTTGGCGTTTATTTACTTTTTTATTAATTATGCCCGTTATTTTACGTGTAGAAATATTAAAATTATGCTTTTAACATCCTTTTATTATTATTAGTATTATTATTATTATAACCGAATAAGAGTATTTCTCTTCGGAAAACGCAAATGTATAGTCTTCGATCCATTGTTTATTTTCCAGCGACATTTTATAACAAAAAGATATTTTTAATGCTGCAGAAAATAGTTAAACCCTATTCCAATTTGATGTCAATAACATTTTTATGTTAAAATTTAAATTTAAGTTCCAGGAAAAAGTCAAAATCTTTATAAAAATGTGTTAACATCCACTGTAATGCCATAAGGTTTTTCTTTCTTTAATCAGTTAAAGATTTCTCTATGTTAATATGATGCAAAGAAATAAACGAAAAACATTTTCATTTGGTCTGTTTTGCCTTAAAGATGGAAATAAAAAAGTCTCACGGCCTTAAAATATAGATAAAATAAAATAAATAATCTGGTGTGTCACTCACACTACTTTCTCTTACCCTGAAATTTAATATTATAAATACAGGTTGGAGATTAAGAGGTAAGATAACGAGTACTGTTATGTAAACCTATGTTAAACAATTGAAATTAGACTTAGGAAGAGTTTTATATGATAATCAGTTCTGTATGGAGGGGGCTACCGCCCCCTCAACCCCCCGTTTCATTAATGTACAAATAACAAGCGATAAATATTTAGCCTAAAACATACATTATTTACCATATCTCTATGAGGAATTTATTTCAATTCCCGAACAGCTTTCCTGGAAATGGTAAAATATTATTAGTAAAGCACATCCCCTAACAACAAATAACTAGTGTGTTCTGGCCACCACACGACTTTCTTCTATATTTTCCTATACAAATTCACTCAGTAAAAACAATTTATAAAAATTATTATTAAAAAAAAATCATCTTCCATAATAATGCACACGGTTTTCATATTAGAGAAGTAGTATAACACTAAATATTAAGTAGCATAACACTACTTAATATTTAGTGTTATACAATATAGTTTTATATATAAGTAGTATAACACTTAAAAAAAAGAAAGTTGAATTTATTCTCAATATTCCCTTAAAAAAATTTTATTTTGTTAAAAATGAAAAAAATCGATAACTTTATTTTAAATTATCGCAGATCGATGGTTCAACCATTCGTTTTAAAGGTATTGGCGAGCTCTTTTGAAAGATACCCATCAGGAAAATTTACTCCCCTCGAGAGGGGACTTCCCCTCCCCCCCCCCCTCTCCCAGGGCTCTTACATACACAATTTTTTTTTTCCAGTTTACTATCTCTATTACACAGTATATATATTCGTTTCATTTGGTTTAGTGCAGTCTATAGAAGTTAAACTCTACTTACCTGCAGTTTCTCCCATAGACGTAATGTATTTAAATTCTCTTGATTGTTCCTGTACACAAACCATTTGCTTGATCTTAACGAAAAGTTTAGTGTTGCATCCCTATATGATACACATTTAGAATACCAAGTTTGAACTTTCTGCCAGAATTTGTTTTTCAGATATGCTGATAACAGACAGACAGACACACACACAGACGTACACACAGACCATTTGCTACAAACATAATTTTCGTATTCAGGGGACCTCAGAACATGCAAATATAGCAAAAACGCGCGTTCGAAAATTTGACCCAAAAACAATACTTTCTTTATCTTATGGGTAAGAGAAAGTAAAAAGCGTAGGTGTTAGTACGAAAACAGAAACGCGATTAATTAAAAGCTGTTAAGAAGCAGATGGTGGAGTAAACTTTCCGTTCTCAGGCTCTTGGTTTAAGAATAAGAACGCCCCTGAAGTTAAAGAAAATTGGCCAAAATGAACTGAATTCAGAAGTACAAAATTTTAATTTGAACTCTTGCAGCTTTTTTCTATAAACAATCCAGTGTATCTTAAATTGTTGTTCAGAGAAAAGAGATTTCACTTCTAAAATAGTCTGGTGTGTCACTAATACGACTTTTTCTTACCCTGAATTTCAATATTATACAGATAGATTGCACATTAAGTCGTAATATCAATAAGGTAAGATAATAAACAATTTTATTTGTCATTCAATTCTGTGTACGAGAAGCTAACCCCACCCCCCAACCCTCCCGTTCAATGCATAGATATAGTAATATATATAGATCTATCATCCTCATGTTATCGAGCAAAAAATTTTGATGTCGAAAAAAAGTTCTAAAATCAGCCATTAGAGAGTATTGAAAAAAAAAAAAAAAAAAAAAAAAAAAGAATAAAAAGAAAAATGAATTTGAAACAGTATCTGGAGTTTTTCATTCACCTTTAGTAAATAAATTATTCATAAATTTTATTTACTAAATTATCCGTGTGTATTCCTGTGTGTAATTTACTCGGGGAAAGGCAGCCATTAGAGTGACTTTTCCCGAAAAAAAAAAAAAAAAAAGGTATCACTTTTTCTCTCTCCCTGATCAATCTATGTCTTATTACTATACCTATAGTTCAATGACAATGCATACTTTTTTTTTTTTTTTTTTTTTTTTTTTTTTTAAGGACTGAGGACTAATTAGTCTCAATCTGGGATTTTTGCGTTGTCGTTTTCGATAGTAGGACATTTGTCGAAATCATTTTTCGATAGTTGGACATTTATCGAAACCTAAAATTTAGCGAAAATATAATTGAATAATTTGAAAGCGATGTAATAATTTGAAGAAAAAAAAAAAAAAAAAAAAAAAAAAAACTACTAGTCCTCCGTCCTAAACTAAATTCTGCTTTTGCCAGAATTTCATCAAAATCTTTTTTTTTTTTTTTTTTTTTAAGAAAAAGAAAAGAAAATTAATAATAATCAGTATCGTTACAAACGATATAGAAAAAGTTTTTTAATTTTATAATTTTCAATTAAGAAATATAAAGTGCGCAATATGAAATAAAAATAAGTGCAACAATGAATTTAATGATTTAATTATCGTTGAAAGAAATAGTTTGTTCGTTCGGTGCAACTTGCACATTAGTATCGTGAAGTACAACTTTCACATTAGTCCCGTCAGGAACAACTTGCACATTAGCCCCGTCAGGTACAACTTGCACATTAGTCCCCTTTAAATATAGTGACCAGTGAAGCTGGCAAAGCATTCGTTGATTCACTACTTTAATTGATTTCACATTCCGTCATCTTTTTTATATTTTAATTAACCAATTTGATTTTTTTCCCCCGTTTAGTTTATTTTTATATTCTGAGTTCATTCTAATTGAACAAACTAAAGCTATAGCTTTAGCGCCATCTGTTAATCCTTTAATTCACTAAAAGATTTAACTTTTCTTTCTTTATTTTTTTTGAATAGTAGTTGCTTTTTGGAGTTTGGAGTCGGTTCTATTTTTTTACAAAAAGATTTTATGCTATTGAAAATTAATAATAGGTTTCAGACATAAACACTTCACATTTTAACAATAGAATAAAACGATAGTTGATATTTCCAACAATCAAAATATGCCTGTTTTAACAATATAAGTGATATACAAGACAACAATCTAAAAACAAAATTAACAACAATGGTTTGCGTAAGAAAGATCTCTTTGCAGTCATTGAGCAAATTACGAGTAGTGTGTAATTTGAGACTGTTCTCATTTTGAAAACGATTTCAAAGTGATTTGATTATTTAAGTGAGATAATTCTTGTTGAAAAATGGAGTATTTTCGTAAAAAATATAGACGTGGTGAAATCAGCGAAAATTTTTATAAGTTACGTGCTACAGAATATACACTCTTAAATCTGGAATGGGTAAACCTATTCTATGCAGGTGAAATACCAAATGGATTTCACACAGTTATCGCAGAACTTAAAAGCAATAATACACAAATTAACGTCGAACTGAAAGTATTTATGGACGATATAAATAAAGATGATAAAGTCAATTGGCAAAAAGTTCTTTTAGAAAGAGTTTATCCTCATCTGACATGGCAAAATGTGCTTGGTTTTCAAAAACAGTCTTACAATAAAGAAAAATATTCTCATAATTCTGAAGAATCTGTCGAAAATCTTAAAAAGACTTCCAAAGTAAATGTTGTTAATCTTAAAGTTGAAAATGAGCTTAATGAAAATTATTATTATAAACTTGCGAGTTATGATTTATCAATTGAAATTAAATCATCTGTTAACCTTGAAAATGCTTCTCAGTCTGAAAAACAACAGCAACGAAGAATAAATTTTAGAATTCTTTTCACCACTTGTTTTCCTTTCTGCAAGAAAAGAGCTCGAAAGAAAGGCTTTCCTTAAATTACAGTTCATCCTCTTCTTAATTTGTTAAAAGCACATTCAGCAATAGAATTGACATCATGATATTCATCTGAAAAAAAAAATTGTCTCAAATTCATAGTCTGGTTTAATAATAGACTGGAAACTGGATCCTCCAAACTGAAACACCCCCGAAGCAGTTGTTTCATCGAAGTTTGCATGTCATGAGCAGAAAATGTCATCTAAGTCGATCTTGTATTGAAAATGACTAAATTTTGCATTTAAAATCAAATAAAGCACTTGCTTCGGGTAAAATGTTTTGTGTGTTATTTTTATATTAATAATTTATTATTAAGGAAGTGTTTCCATTGTACTTTAAACTTTTCAAAGTAAAGTTTAACGTTCCACACACACAATATATATATATATAATAAAAGGTTGTCAATTTAGGAGAATTAAGTTTCAACTATTTTTTTTTCTTTCTTTTTTTTTTAGAAATTTGGTGATAAGTTTTACCATTTTGGTAGTGCTTAACACGTTCACGCCGGCGCATTTTGTTTACATAGTCTTCTCAAAAGTATCCGAGCGCTAGCCAATAATCCGATATCAAAAAAGTACACTTAAAACTGTTTTGTTCAATAAATCCTTGTCGAATCAGGTTCTTAGACTGACTAAGAACATGACTTGACAAGGATTTATTGAAAGAAGCAGTATTAAGTGTACTTTTTTAGGACATGGATCATTGCTAGATGCTAGTGCTCGGATACATTTGCTGCCGACTGTAGCTGTGACCCGGTGGTCATAGCTACAGTCTACAGCTACAGCCAGAGGCGGACTGGGCCGCCGGACCACCGGCCGATGCGCCCTCATGAGCAATAGTCGGGAAATTTTTTATTGATTTTTTTTTTTTTTTTTTTTTTTTTGATTTTTTTTTTTTTTTTTTTTTTTTTTTTTTTTAAGACTGTTATTAATATGCCTATCTTGAACAGATTTTTCAAGTGGCGACCTAATACGGAGTTCAAAATACCAAATTTGAAATTCCTGCAGTTATTTGTTTTTAAGTTAGGCTGATGACAAATGTACATACAGATCAACCACTAAACATTGAGCTTTCGTATTCAGGGCACCTCAAAACATTATTATACAAAACACAGAATTAAAAGTAGAACTTAAAAAGAATACTTTATTTAGAGTATGGGTATGAAAAATTAATTTTCCTTCTTGAGCAGTGTTTGTCGACATAGTAAACTGTCGCAAAGCACTTCAATCAGTTATATTCAATGGGATAGAACGTTTAGCTTAATTTTGAGTAGCCCTGTACATCTATACTAATATTATAAATGCGAAAGTTTGGATGGATGTTTGTTACTCAATCACGCCACAACGACAAAACGGATCTGGATGAAATTTGGTACAGAGATAGATAATAGTCTGGAATAAGACATAGGCTACTATTTATACCGGAAAAATGTAAATTTTTAATTTATCTTCTATATAATATAGACATTTCTTCTATAATAAAACTTTAAAATAATTTATTTTAATTTGTAATTGTTGCCAAAGAAGTTTACGACTAAATTTATTTTTCGACATATAATAAAATATATTTTCACGCGAATAATAATAAAAAATGTATTAAATATTAAATTTGCTTAGGCACACGACAACATGACGTCATTATCAAAATCAAATAATAAGAAAATGAAAGCTAATTTAGATTTGTATTAAAAAGCTTTATTTATTGATAATCCTGGGTATATTTTTAATTTCAATGCTGAATTAGATAGGACATTTTTCGCCAAAGACTCTATTTTTGTGACAGCCACCTTAATCCAAGTAATTCATGAAAAATATAAACAAATCTGTACATATAAAAGAGTAAACTCACTGATTCACTGACTCAACACTGCCATGACGATTCTATGGGAAATAGAGTCATAAATATTAGTGACCAGATTGTTTTTTGGAGCCTGATCCACCACTAAGACAGGATTTTGCAAAATGCCCCCCTATCCCCCTTGGGAGGGCAGAAGGCACAAACACCTTTATAAGCATACCTCGGCTCCAAATTACTTAACGGTGAAGAAATTGCAGATGGAAAGACCAGACTTGAGAACAAAAAAAAAATATTTTCTGCGATTTTGGATTTTTGGATTTTTAAGGGGAGAGAGGAGGGAAAAGATTTTCGAAGAATGGTACTCAACACACGAGAAAATTGAACTCAACACACACTAGAAAGGGATTTTGTGAAATTCCACCCTACCGCCATTTGGAGAATGGAGGGGCAAAAACATGTATTCATGCATAACGCTGCACTAAATTATCTTAGGTTGAAAATTTTTGATGTGAGGGACGATTATATGTATCTAACTCATAGTATGAAGATATTTTGCGAAATTCCCTCCTCCTTTAGGTTATTAATAATAAAAGTTCGGTTCGATCTAACAAGGAAACATTCAAAAGGTGTCATCTTCAAAAAGTATTGAAAAAACTATATGTGATTCTACTCTTCATAAAACACCAGAAAATGAAAAAAATATCGGCGGAAATTAATTACAGCGACCACAAAAAATTATCAAAATTAAGCATATTTGGCGATTTAGCGCTGTTAGGCGATACGTTTGCTAGCATCGAGATTGCCGTGTACGAACAGAACCGTGTTTTGCTTTTTCGCCAAGTACTCAAAATCAATCGCCTAGCAGTGTGAAATCGCCAAATATGCTTAATTTTGATAATTTTTTGTGGTCACTGTAATTAATTTCAGCCGATAATTTTTTCATTTTCTGGTGTTTATGAAGAGTAGAATCACATATATGTTTTTCAATACTTTTTGAAGATTTCCTTTTGAATGTTTCCTTGTAAGTTCTTTAGGTTATTAATAATGATATGGGATTTTGACAACTCATTTAAGTGTGATGTCCAGCGAAGCGGGCAACGCCTGCTAGTTGTATATAAACTATATACAGGGTGTCTCATAAACAGCGCCCAAACTCTGCACAACCAGATTCCTCGTTGGGAGTAATAAAAAATGCCCAAAGAACAGTACCTGTACGATCCATAGTTTACGAGAAAAATACGAAAAACAAAGTATGACGTCACAGCTGGTGCAAGAAAAGAAACGCCGTATTGGATATATCAACAGCAATATTTGCTATCTTTCCAGACGATAACATTCAAAGTGAACGTTTTGAACGGTTTGACAATATGTTTGTACATGTTTAAATTGTAAATACTTTTGTAGTTTTAAATTTTTCATGTGACATATTACAGATAAAAAAGAGAAAAGCCTTCATTATTGGACAATTGTATAAATTTTTAAAAAAGTAATCACTTAAAATTTTCGGCGTTGAATATTTTACTCTGCATTTTAAATTTTAAATGCTTATTAGCAAAATCTACTTTTATTAATAAAAGAATTAAATACATTTTATATATTATTATTATTATTTTATTATTATTGACTATCTCTTACCATGTATATGGTAGAGAAAGTACTGTTTTCGGTTCATATTTTAGAATTTTGCTTATGTTATATTTTCACGCTTTAAGGTCTCCTGAATTAGAAAAACATGTTTTTAGCGATTGGAAAATTGAAAATTTAAGTACATGTTATAGGTCACCGTTGTGCGAACGGTTTAAATTTTGGTAAATCTAGCGCTTACAGACTTTTACAGGGCATAGCGAAAAATTCTTTATCATTATGAGCTATCGGCTCAAATTATTTGAAGTGTAATAGCGGTAAACACCTTAATTGATTGAGTTGATTGATTCCAGGCTTATCTTACTTTAATTTATTTAAACAACTGTTAATTACTTAAGGGCCCTCTTCACTCACCGCCGCCGGAAGCCGAAGCTAATGTTTATTCTGTGGGAAATTTTTCTTTACAAATACCTTATTAACTAATACATATTTTTAAATTCTGTTTTCATATTCTGAAAATTCCCAGCTGTAAAATTGACGGACCTTTTTTTAAACAATATTTTTTTAATTTTTTATATTTTATTTGTAAGCTGCAAAATACGAATTTTCAATATGTGACATTTTTTCATTTTGTAATTTCAAAATAAAATATTAAAAATTAAAAAAATACATTTTTAAAAAAGGTCCGTCAATTTAGCAGTTGGGAATTTTCTGAAAGTGAAAACAGAATTTAAAAATATGTATTAGTTAATAAGTTATTTGTAAAGAAAATTTCCCCATAGAATAACATTGTCTCGGGCTTCCGGCGACGGTTTAGTAATAAGGGCCGTTAATGTTCGGAAAATCGAATACAATTACTCCTTTTTTAATTTCATTACCCTACTACCGTAGGTAATGGAAGTATTGTATTCGGTCCAAAAATTCGATATCGAGTTTTCACCTGATTTACATGTTATAAGGTCCCCTGAGTCCAAAAAAGTAGTTTTTGGCAATTGATGTGTATGTATGTGTGAAATCTTCTGGATATCATATCTGCGAAATTAATAAAGATAGAACTACGAAACTTTTGAATTGAAACAGGTCTGCTGTACAAAAAAATCAAATGGAAGCACTCCTTTTTTTTTTTTTTTTTTTTTTGAAGGGGGGGGGGGGGGGGGGGGGGACTGAATTAAGCTAGTATTTTAATTTTATTTGTAAAATGCGCCTCCTCTTTTTGGTACGACATGACTATTTCTTTCAATCTGTGATTTTACGTTGTTGTCATTTGTAGTGTTTCACCTTAAATATGTCGGGATACCTGCTAGTTAGACCGTGGGCCATGTCATTTAAAAACAAGTTCGATTAAACTTTTTGGGGGCAATCTGAAAATGTTGCTAATATATTCTTTTTTAAGATAGGTAATGAAAATATCAAATGTTCTGGCAGTAAACTTTGCACATAATTTTGGAAAATTGATTCCAATTTGAAGGAACTGAGTTTACATTTACGATGCTGGTTTATAGCTGTGCGCAATATATTTCTGGTAATATTGTGATTCGTTGAATAAATTTTAAATTAACTTGCACACAAGTGCTAAAATCATATTCCTGAAAAAAAAAAAGTGCTAAAAAAAAGTAAAATATCAATAACTAGTCAGAAGCCTCAACGTCCTATTTTCATCACTCATTATTCAATAGGTCATTGATAATATTTATTTATTCCATATTATATATATCATTATCATCAACAATTTCAACCTTTCTCAGTCCACTGCAGGATGAAGGCCTCTTCTGTGTGATTCCAATTTTCCCTGTTTTCTGCAATTCTTCTCCATTCTGCTCTTCCAAACTTCACAATTTTATCACTCCAACGACACATTGGTGTCCTTCTCGGTCTTTTGTTGTATCGCGATATCCAAAATAGGACTGGTGGTCCCTCTATCATCATTTCTTCTGGAAAAGTGCCTAGCCCAGCTCCATTTTAACTTACTTCTAGAAATGACATCAGTAACATTGGTTTTCTCCCTAATTTAATACAAGTGTTTCGCTTTCTTTCTCTTCGGCTAAGTCCTAATGTGCATCTCTCACTCTTTATATATATATATACTAGCAGGCTTTGCCCACTTCGCTGGTCACTATATTGAAACGAATCACCAAAACAGCATATCATTAATAATAATAAAATATCTTAGGAAAAAAAAAATCATTGAAATCCGTCAAAATCTAAGTTTAAGTTCCCGCTCATCACAGTCGAGTCTGGAGCCCCAATGCCTTCGGCAGTCTCTTACCTGCTTTTTGTTCCCCCTCCCTCGCGGTTAAAATTAAACGTTTTGCAAAATCTCATCACAGTGCATATTGCGCAAACTCAATCAACATTTACACACCAAAATTCGTCATTCTTAGGTAATTTGTACGGATTTAAGCTTCAAAATATGTTTTTTGCCCCGCCCGCCTCAAAGGGAGGGGGTGGAAGGTAAATTCAAAATTACTTTATATTGCCTGTTTCATACACATGCCTAACCGACACACAAAAAAATCGAGATCCTGAAATTATTTAAAGCACAGCTATGCTTTAAAACTTTTTTTTTTCTTTTTTTTTATCTCCCTCCGCTCTTAAATGAGGGAGGAGGGAGGGAATTTCACAAAATCTCTTCGTACTATGAGTTATATACATATAATCGTCCCTCACATCAAACATTTCCAACCTAAAATAATTTAGTGCAGCGTTACGCATGATTAGATGTTTTTGCCCCCATTCTCCAAAGGGTGGTAGCTTGTAATTTTGCACAATCCCTTTCTAGTGTGTGTTGAGTTCGATTTTCTCGTGTGTTGAGTACCATTCTTCGAAAATCGTTCCCCTCCTCTCTGCCCTTAAAGATCCAAAATTCCAAAGTCACACAAAATATTTTTTTTCTACTCAAGTCTGGTCTTTCCACCCGCAATTTCTTCACCGTGAAGTAATTTGGTGCCGAGTTATGCTTATAAAGGTGTTTGTGCCCTCTGCCCCCAGAGGGGGATAGGGGGGGCATTTTGCAAAATTCCGTCTTAGTGGGGGTTAGGCTCCGAAAACCAACCTGGTCACAAAAATTTGTGACTCTATTTCCCATAGAATCGTCATGGCAGTGATGAGTCAGTGAATCACTGAGTTTACTCTTTCGTATGTACAAATTTGCTTATGTTTTTTATGGACTACTTGGCTTAAGGTGGCTGTCACAAAAATAGAGTCCTTGGCGAAAAATGTCCTATCTGCTTCAGCATTAAATTTAAAAATATACCCAGGATTATCAATAAATAAATCTCTTTAATATAGCTGAATTAGCTTTCAATTTATTATTATTTAATTTTGATAATGACGTCATTTTGTCATGTGCCTAAACAAATTTAATATTTAATATTTTTTTTTTAATTATTCGCGTGAAAATATGTTTTATTATATGTCGAAAAATAAATTAGTAACTCGTAAACATTTTTGGCAACAATTAAAAATTAAAATAAATTATTTTAAAATTTTATTATCGAAGAAATATCTATATTATATAGAAGATTAATTAAAAATTTACATTTTTACGGTATAAATAGCAGCCTATGTCCTATTCCAGACTATTATCTATATCTGTACCAAATTTCATCCAGATCCGTTTAGCCGTTGTGGCGTAATTGAGTAACAAACATCCATCCATCCAAACTTTCGCATTAATATATATAATGATCCTCATCTGTCATAAACGAATCCGGTTAGTACCGCTTCAAAACAAAAACTTTTGGCAGCCATTTTTTTTTTTTTTTTTCCGTTTGTTCAACTCACTGAGGTGGTTCAACTTCAAGAAACATACATATAATATGTTTTGTATCGCACGTATTCTTATTTATTTTCCTTAAAACCTTAAAAAACTATTCAGTTGTAATGTTTAAAGGTCTGAATTAAATATAATGGATCACTGGCTATTATAAACATGAACCTATAATTAGAATAATGTAACTTCATGATTGTAAGCAACGGAATACCAAATAAAAACAAACCAAAACTGTTGCCATTCAGAAAATACAAATTCCAAATGGATTCCGAATGAACAACTCTTTGACTGTTTCTTAAAAAAAAAAAAAAAAAAACGCTTAAAGTATTTCTAAAACATATTAAAGTCTTAAAACTCTTAAAATATTTGTAAAAGCATATTAAAGTCTTTAAATATTTTTATCAGGCTTCATTGTTTGTTTACATTGTAAGGTATGACTGGCGTCGAGTTCAGTACGTAAATGACGCCAGTTGATTTTAGTTTTGAAATTAGTGTAAATTTATAGTTGGGATAGAATGTTTGGTTGGGCAAGTAAAGGTCACCAGTTGAAATGAGTATTGAAAGTAGAGTAGTCTAAGGTGATAATGTCGAGTCAAGATAAAATGTTCGGTTGAGAATGAGAAAGTCCCTAGCTGGATCCCGGATATTTTGGCGATGTTGTGGGTGAGATAGCTGGTTGGAAGTATCGAGTAGAGTTGAATTTGGGTTAGCATGGAGTGTCTGTAATTATTGGATAGTTAATTAGAAAATACGCAAGGAAAGTGATGACGTCACTGGTCGTCAGTGGATGCAAAAAAAAAAAGATTTCCTATGTTAATCGCCCATTGGATTTTTTGTAAAAAATTATTAAAAATTGAGGCAAATTATTTCCCGATTTTAATCCCCATATTTCGTTATAGATATGTATTAGTTATCGTCTGAATACGTTAGATTAAGTTGTTTTTGCTGTAAAATTGATAAAATTTGAATTTTAAATTTCAAAACTCTAGAAAAAAAAAATGGCAAATTTCCATAATCGATTCAAAACATAAACATTTCATTTCAAAGGATGATATTTACACAATAAATATCAAACTAATATACTAATTAAAAGGAAAATGATAAATATTCTATCATAATTTGAAGTCAAATTTGTTTTCAAATGTCTAAATAAAGTATCTGATATAAGATACTCATATGTTGCAGCGGAATAGATTTAATATATCTGTCATCCTTGGCGTAAAAAAAAAAATATCGCCAAATTATTTTGGCGAACATATTTAATTCCTTTCAAAAATCATGGTTATTTTAACAACTTATATTAAGAGAGCGATGAATTATATGAAACAATATTTCGTACAATACATATTACGAAAATAAACATCTGTCATGTATATTTTCGTATTATGTTTTTAATCGCCAAATACAAAAAACGCAAAAGATGACACAGTTTTGAAACTTAAAATTTTGTCAATTTGACAGCAAAATAACTCAATCTAACACATGGATACGATAGCATATCTATACCCAAATACAGGTATTAAAATCGGGAAATAATTTTTCCCGATTTTTAATAATTTTTTACAAAAAATCCAATGGACGATTAACATAGGGAATCTTTTTCTTGCATCCACGGAAGGTCAGTGACGTCACACTTCGCTTGCGTATTTGAAAACAGGATCTTCGATAGTCTTAAAAAAAAGTATTTTGGTAAAATGAACTGAATAGTTTTTTACTTTCTCTTACCCATAGGGTCGAGAAAGTATTGTTTTAGGGTCAAATTTTCAAACGTGGGTTTTTGTTATACTTACATGTTCTGAGGTCCCCTGAATACGAAAATCATGTTTTTAGCGAATGGTCTGTGTGTGTGTGGGTCTGTCTGTCTGTGTGTCTGGATGTCTGTGTGTCTGTTATCAGCATATCTCAAGAACAAATAGTAGCAGAAATTCCAAACTCGGTATTCTAAATGTGTATCATATAGGGATGCTACAGTAAGATTTCGTTGAGATGAAGCAAATGGTTCGTGTACAGGGACATTCAAAAGTATTTAAATACATTACGTCTTTGGGGGAAATTGCAGGTAAGTAGAATTTAACATCTATAGACTGCGCTAGACCAAATAAAACGAATATATATTTTTTGTAATAGAGATCTTTTGTAATATATAAGCATAGATATATCATTTGTATCTATATTTTTTGTAACTGGGAAATTTTTTTTTTTGTGTATGTAGGAGCCTCGCCGCCCCCCCCTCGAGGGGAGTAAAATTTCATGATGGGTATCTTTAAAAGAGCTCGACAATACGTTTAAAACGAATGGTTGAACCATCGATCTGCTGTAATTTAAAATAAAGTTATTGATTCTTTTCAATTTTAACCAAAAAAGAAAAAAAAGGAAGAATTTTTTTTTTTTTTTTTTTACATTAATATTGAAAATAAATTCGTTTTTTTTTTTTTTTTTTTTTTGTATATTTAGTGTTATACTACCTCTCTAATATGGAAATCGTCTGTATTATCATACAAGATAAGTTTTTTAAATAATTATTTTAATAAATATTTTTTTAAAAACAGAATTATTTTTTAATAACCGAATTAAATTCTGTATAAATGTAGGTGCATTAATGAAACGAGGGGTTGAGGAGGGCCAGAACTAATTACCATATAAAACTCTTCCGAAGCCTAATTTGAATTGTTCAACATAGGTTTACATAACAGTACTCGTTATCTTACCTTTTAATCTCCAACCTGTACTTATAGTATTAAATTTCAGGGTAAGAGAAAGTCGTGTGAGTGACACACCAGATTATTCTTATTATGAGGACTTAAAATAGAGCACTTAACGGAACACTGGGATGTGTTGTTGCTGTTGTGGTTGTCGGGCCTATATTTTTTGTCAGCGAGCAGTTTTTTTATTGTCATTCATATTTATTGATCGGGTAGAATTTTTTTTAATTTCTGAACGAAAATTACAAAATATCGAAACACATTTGATTTATAAACAAAAATTGAAACTAAATTTAAATGATCAGGTGGTAATCTTCATGTTCTAAACATTGTTTTCAAGATTTATTGTTCACGTTCCGTCATTTTTGACGGGGTTATATACTAGTTAATAATAATAATGACCCTCATCTGTCATTCACGATTCCGGTTTACACCGCTTCAAAACAGAGACTTTTGGCAGCTATTTTTTTTTCCCGTTTGTTCAATTTAACTTACGAAAACATACATATCATTTTCATACATGTTTTGTATCGCACATATTGTTATTTATTCCCTCTAAAACCTTGAAAAACTATTCAATTGTAATGTTTAAATGTTTATTTAAATATAACGGATCACTGGCTATTATAAACATGAACCTTTAAATAGAATTATGTAACTTCATGATTATAAACAACGCAATGCCAAATAAAAACAAACATAATTTGTTGCCATTCAGAAAATACAAATTCCAAATGGGTAACTCTTTAATTGCGAATGAACGACTCTTTGACTGTTTTATTAAAAAAAACGCTTAAAATATTTCTAAAACATATTAAAGCCTTAAAAATCTTAAAATATTTGTAAAAACATATTAAAGTCTTTAAATATTTTTATCAAGCTTCATTATTTGTTTACATTGTAAGGTATGATTGGCGTTGAGTTCAGTACGTAAATGTCGCCAGTTGATTTTAGTTTTGAAATTAGTGTAAAGTTATAGTTGGGATAGAATGTTTGGTTGGGCAAGTAAAGGTCACCAGTTGAAATGAGTATTGAAAGTAGGGTAGTCTAAGGTGATAAAATGTTCGGTTGAGAATGAGAAAGTCCCTAGCTGGATCCTGGATATTTTGGCGATGTTGTGGGTGAGGTAGCTGGTTGGGAGTATAGAGTAGAGGTGAATTTGGGTTAGCATGGAGTGTCTGTAATTATTGGATAGTTAGTTAGAAAATACGCAAGCAAAGTGATGACGTCACTGGGTGTCAGTGGACGCAAGAAAATGATTTCCTATGTTAATCGCCCATTGGATTTTTTGTAAAAAATTATTAAAAATTGAGGAAAATTATTTCCTGATTTTAATTCCCATATTTCGGTATAGATATGTATTTTATTTTATTGTGTGCATGCGTTAGATTAAGTTGTTTTTGCTGTAAAATTGATAAAATTTAAATTTTAAATTTCAAAACTTTAGAAAAATAAAATAGCAAACTTCCATATTCGATTGAAAACATAAACATTTCATTTCAAAGGATGATATTTACACAATAAATATCCAACTAATATACTAATTAAAAGGAAAATGATAAATATTCTATCATAATTTGAAGTCAAATTTGTTTTCAAATGTCTAAATAAAGTGTCTGATATAAGATACTCATATCTTGCAGCGGAATAGATTTAATATATCTGTCATCCTTGGCGGAAAAAATATATCGCCAAATTATTTGGCGAACATATTTCATTCCTTTCAAAAATCATGGTTTTTTTTTAACAATTTATATTAAGAGAGCGATGAATTATATGAAACAATACTTCGTGCAATACATATTACGAAAATAAACATCTGGCATGTATATTTTCGTAGTATGTTTTTAATCGCCAAATACAAAAAACGCCAAAGTTGACAAAGTTTTGAAATTTAAAATTTTGTCAATTTGACAGCAAAATAACTCAATCTAACACATGGATACGATAGCATATCTATACCCAAATACGGGTATTAAAATCGGGAAATAATTTTCCTCGAATTTTAATATTTTTTTACAAAAAATACAATGGACGATTAACATAGGGAATCTTTTTCTTGCATCCACGGACGGTCAGTGACGTCACACTTCGCTTACGTATTTGGAAACAGGATCTTCGATAGTCTTAAAAAAAAATATTTTGGTAAAATGAAGTGAATCGTTAATTACTTTCTCTTACCCATAGGGTCGAGAAAGTATTGTTTTAGGGTCAAATTTTCGAACGTGAGTTTTTGTTATACTTACATGTTCTGAGGTCCCCTGAATACGAAAATCACGTTTTTAGCGAATGGTCTCTGTGTCTGTCTGTCTGTCTGTGTGTCTGTTATCAGCATATCTCAAGAACAATTAGTAGCAGAAATTCCAAACTCGGTATTCTAAATGTGTATCATATAGGGATGCTACAGTAAGCTTTTCGTTAAGATGAAGCAAATGGTTCGTGTACAGGGACATTCAAAAGTATTCAAATACATTACGTCTATGGGGGAAATTGCAGTTAAGTAGAATTTAACATCTATAGACTGCACTAAACCAAATGAAACGGACACATATTTTTTGAAATAGAGATAGTCAACTGGGAAAAAAAAAATTGTGTATGTAGGAGCCTCGCCTCCCCCCCCCCTGGGGTAGATGTCTCCCTAGAGTGAAGTAAATTTTCATGATGGGTATCTTTCAAAAGAGCTCGCCAATACCTTTAAAACGAATGGTTGAACCATCGATCTACGATAATTTAAAATAAAGTTATTGATTTCTTTCATTTTTAACATTTTTTTTTTTTTTTACTTTAATATTGAGAATAAATTCAACTTTTTTTTGGATATTTAGTGTTATACTATTTCTCTAATATGGAAATCATCTGTATTATCATATAAGATAACTTTTTTAAATAATAATTTTAATAAATTATTTTTTTTTAAACTGAATTATTTTTTAATAACCGAATTAAATTCTATATAAATGTAGGTGCATTGATGAAACGAGGGGTTGAAGGGGCCAGAACTAATTATCATATAAAACTCTTCCGAAGCCTAATTTGAATTGTTTAACATAGGTTTACATAACAGTACTCTTTATCTTACCTCTTAATCTCCAACCTGTACTTATAGCATTAAATTTCAGGGTAAGAGAAAGTCGTGTGAGTGACACACTAGATTATTCTTATTATGAGGACTTTAAATAGAGCACTTAACGGAACACTGGGATGTGTTGTTGCTGTTGTGTTGTCGGGCCTATATTATTTGTCAACCAGCAGTTCTTTTATTGTCATTCATACTTATTGATCGAGTAGAATTTTTTTAATTTCAGAACGAAAATTATAAAATATCGAAACACATTTGATTTATAAACAAAAACTGAAAATACATTTAAATGATCACGGGGTAATCTTCATGATCTAAACATTGTTTTCAAGATTTATCGTTCACATTCCGTCATTTTTGACGGGCTTATATACTAGTTTATAATATTAGTATATCTGTATATATATAAAAATTACGTGTCACGATGTTTGTCCGCGATAAACTCCTAAACTAATGATCCGATTTTAATGAAATTTTGTACACTTTGTGCAGTTTGGTCCAACTTGAGAGATAGGATAGTTTTTATCTCAATTTATTCTCACAATATTTTTTTATTGCAATTATTTGTTAATTATAGCCCTTTGTTACAGTTGTTCCAAAATATTTGTGAGTTCCATAAGTTTAATTGTTGCCAAAAAAAGAAAAACTAGTATGTTGTGGCCACCACAAGACTTTCTTCTATATTTTCCTATACATATTCAATCAGTAACAATATTAAAAAAAAAAAAAAAAAAAAAAAAAAGATTTTTTTTCTAAGTTTTTTTTTTGTTAAAAGTAAAAAAAAATCGATAACTTTGTTTTAAATTATCACAGATTTATGGTTCAACCATTCGTTTTAAAGGTATTGACGAGATCTTTCGAATGATACCCATCTTCAAAATTTAACCCTCTGGGGGGGTACTTCCCCCCCAGGGGGGGAACCGATGCCCCCCCATGCACAATTTTTTTTTCCTAGTTAACTACTACTATTATCAATAATTCATATTAATTTGACAATCACAAGTTTAAAATAACTCTCATTATGCCCATTTATACGGAATTTTGTCCTATAAAATGCGATCACAGCGCCACCTGTTGAGCTATTGATCCCCAAATCTAATGGGCACCAGTTCATGTCAGGGTGCAACTAAATACCAAGTTTGTTTAAATTTCATTCATTGGTTCGTGAGATACAGCGTCCACAAAAAAATGATACAGACACACAGACAGACAGACAGACAGACAGACATTTTTTAAAAACTATCAATTCGTGTTCAGGACATCCCAAAACGTGTAGATCCGTCAAAAAACGGAGGTCGAAAATTTTCGCGAATCCAATACTTTCTCTATATTACATATAGAAGAAAGTAAAAAAATTACGAGTTCATTTTCTTTCGACATAAAAATAAATACATTTAATCAAACGTGAACGTTAAAAAATTACAAAAAGTTAAATTATGCATCTCACGAAAATTGACGCCGTAATCAATTTAAAGATTTTATACACATTAATAAAGTGCTAATGTAGTTATACACAAGCGAAGTGTGACGTCACTGACCGTTTTTGAAGTTAAGAAAAAGATTTCCTATGTTAATTGCCCATTGGATTTTTTGTCGAAAATTATTAAAAATCGAGGAAAATTATTTCCCGACTTTAATCCCCATATTTTTGTATAGATATGTATTAGTTATCATGTGCATACGTTAGATTGAGTTATTTTGCTGTCAAATTGACAAAACTTTATTTTTAAATTTCAAAACTCTGTCATCCTTGAAGTTTTTTTGTATTTGGCGATCAAAAATGTAACACGAAAATATACATGCCAAATGTATATTTTCGTAATATGTATTGTGCGAAATATTGTTTCATATTATTCTTTACTCTCTCAATATAAGTTGTTAAAATAACCATGATTTTTGAAAGGAATTAAATATGTTCGCCTATTAATTTGGCGATATTTTTTTTTTCCCGCCAAGGAGGACAGATATGAAATTTATTCCGCTGCAACATGTTACTAATATATTATATCAGATGCATTATGTATATGCTACAATTTATTTCACGTGACACGTGTGTTAAAAATTTACTTACGACATAACCTTGATTTTTCAATTTTTGTTGCATTATTGTAATCTGTATCACTTCATTTTCTTTAAGAAATTCGTGATCTATACATATAATGTTCTAAATAAAAAGTAACCATTTTTTAAAACTTATTTAAAAGTCTGTTTTATTTAACATTAAATTTTAAAACTTAATTTAAAACTTATTTAAAAGTCTGGAAGATTTTAAGTCTGTTTATTTGTTTTGTAACGCTATTCTATATGATCGATGTTCGAAACTTTAAATAATTATTTCTCTTATTTTTCTTTAATGACTTATCAATTTACCGTTCCTGATAAAATTTGTGATTTATACATGTATTTTAAATTAAATTTTGACTCATATTTATTGCTAAAAAAACTATCTTAAAATCTTGCAATTTTATTATTTTAATCCTGAATGCTTTCCCTCTTGATTAACTTGAATTTACTATTAAAATTTTAACATACTCAAAATTTTCTCATCGCTTCGTTAAAATATATTAATCTTTTCCAAAATCTTTTTCTATTTAAAATGATACCTGTAAATGTCCAATATTTCATGAGATATTCTATTTTAAAGTTTTAAAATATTTATCAAAGGAACAACTATAGTATTTCCCCACAACTGGATTTGGCGATTGGCTAAATCAAAAATCTAAAAATCATAACTGATAAAATCATAAGCTAATTCATAAATCATAAATCTAAAATAAAAGCATGCAGGTTGCCATATTTTACTGCAAAGAATCCAGAACGATATCGTCATCGTTCAAAACGGCGCCAAAATAAATCACCAAATCCAGTTTTGGGGAACTATAACTTATCAAATTATCAACGTATAACTTAGCCACAGCAACGCGTGGCCGGGTCTGCTAGTAATATATATATATATGACGACTCGCTACATAAACAGATACATTTCTAACGGGGGCTACCGGCCCCTCTTCAACTTTCCACTGTGTATTTCTGTCTATATCTATCTATCAATATATATATATATATTCCTAATAACAGCCTTCTATTAATTCCTTATAAATAGAAGGCTAATAGATTATTTGATACATAATCTTGTACCAAATCATAGTTTGGTACAAGTATTCAAATCATAAGTACATGCACCAAATTTCATGCAAAAAGACTGCCCTGTGTAACCCTGTAAACTAATTATCAATTTTATGGCCACAATTTTCCACAGAAAAACACGATTTTAAACATTCTAATAACATTTTATAATATTTAATGTAACCATGTTAAAACACATTTTTAATACATACTGTCTATAGACCATAATGGTACGATATTCTTTTGTGTGTCCCTGAAAAAGAGTCACCGTTATTATATACGTCAATAAAAATAGTACGCCTAATTAATTATAACTCACTTATATTTCAACCCAATTTGACATTATTTGAATGATCACAAAATGTCATCGGAATTCTTTTGTATGGTCCTGTAAATAAATTTAGCTTATGCATACCTTCTTTTTTTTTTTTTTTTTTTTTGAGAAAGAGAGAGAAAAAACGAGTTTTTAAGTATGTTTATAATATATGTTAATTCCACTGAATGCAGCATAAACGCGTTAAAATGCGCTTAGATAAAAATTTGCCCATAAGTTCTAATGCTATGAAATTCTTTTGCCTTTCTCTGTAAAAGAACACCAGTAAAAACATTTCAACTTATTCTATATTTTTCAAAAATAATTGTTCGAAATTTGACAAAATTTGGATGATTACATCTTATTGTCGGAATACTTTTGTAAGGTCCTGTACATTAATTATGAAACCTAAGCACACATATTTAATTTCTATGGAAAACATCAATTTAAAACATATCAATAATGTACGCTAATTTCATTTCGTTGAATGCAGAGTAACGAAGTTAAAATTCGCTTAAACGAAATTCACCCCATAGACCGTAATAATAAGAAAAAATGTGTTGTGTTCCTGTACACGATCCATAGATAATATAGACATAAAAAATTACACAGCTATTTCTATATAGAACCTGAACATGTTTACGAATTTGCAAGTCAATCGGGAGATTTTTGCGGCCGCTATCGCGGTACATACAAATTCTGTCCATAGGCCGTAATAATTAAAAAAAACTTTGGTGTGTCCCTGTATACGAACTACAAATAGAATACACACCTAAAACTATACAGCTAATTCTGTGTGGTTCATGAACATGTGGATCAAATTCCAAGTCAATAGCATGATTTTTGCGGTCGCTATCAGGAAACAAACAGAACAGAAAATCTTTTTTAATGTTTACATGGTATGGTAGAGAAGGTATTGTTTTTTGGGTCAAGTTTTCGTTACATTTACACGTTTTCAGGTCCACTGAATCCGAAAATCATGTTTTTCGTGGTTGGTCTGTATGTGTGTCTGTTATCAGCATATCTCAAGAACAAATAGTAGCAGGATGTTCAAACTGTATTCTCAATCTGTATCACTTAGTGATGCTTCACTAAACTTTTCGTTGAGATCAAGCAAATGATTCGTGTACAGGGCCATCCAAGAGAATTTAAATAGATTACATCTATGGGAGAAATTTCTCGTGAGTACAATGTGATATCTGAAGGTTGCCCTAAATAAAATGGAATAAACATATTTTTTATATGCATAAAAACATGTTTTTTGTAGATTGTGGTATGGAAATCATTCCTCATTCGTTTACAGGGCTGTCCAAAGTATTTGGATATATTGGGGCTATACAGTTGGAAATTGTTGGAAGTGTATTTCATTTTGGGTTATGCGTTTTTCCTATCGGACTAAATTTAAGTAAACAATGTGATGTGCATACAGTTTATAGACAATATGCAGAGGCCACCCAAAATTAAGTTAAACGTTCTTTTCTATTGAATGTAATTGATTTAAATACTTTGCTGCATTTGATTTTGTCCAGGAACACTGCTACCTTATTAATCTTATGATTTAATCTGTAATCTATCATTACAATATTGAAATGCAGTGTAAGAGAAAGTCATGTGAGTGACACACCAGATTATTTACTTTCACCTACCCATATACGAGTATATGTTAGTGAAAGTATTGCTTTTGGGTTAAATTTTCGAAATTGAGATTTTTTAATATTTACACGTTTTGAGGTCCACTGATTCCGAATGTACTTAGTGGTTGGTCTGCATGCGTATCTGTGTGTGTGTCTGTCTGTGTGTATGTCTGTTACCATCATATCTCAAGAATAAATTGTAGCAGGAAGTTCAAACACAGTATTCTAGATCTGTATCACAGTGATGTTTCACTAAACTTTTCTCCAAAAAGTGTTTATAGTATGCGTAATGGAGTCATGTGATTGCTACGAACCAGATTCTCTTTTCTTTGGTTATATAAGAAAGGTACACAAAACTAATGGAATTACTACGTCAAAGATGGAAAATTAAATATTATCGTAGTAAATTGCTTTGAGATCCCCTGAATCCGAAAATTGTGTTTTTAGCGGTTGGTCTGTGTGTGTGTGTGTGTGTGTGTGTGTTATCAACATATCTCAAGAACAAATACTAACAGAAATTTCAAACTCGGTATTCTATATCTGTATCCTATAATGATGCTACACTAAACTTTTCGTTGGGATCAAGAAAATGGTTCGTGTACAGGGTCATGCAAGAGATTTCAAATACATTACGTCTATGGACGAAATCTCTGTACAGTGTAACATCTACAGACTGCCTTAAACAAAATGAAATGAAGACTTTTTTTTTTTTACTTTCTCTTACCCATAAACATAGAGAAAGTATTGTTTTGGGGTCGAATTTTCGAACGCGAGATTTTGTTATATTTACACGTTTTGAGGTCCCCTGAATACGAAAATCATGTTTTTAGCAAATGGTCTGTGTATCTGTGTGTGTGTCTGTCTGTTATCAGCATATCTCAAAAACAAATTATGGCAGAAAGTTCAAACTTGATATTCTAAATGTGTATCCTATAGGGATGCTACAGTAAGCTTTTCGTTAAGATCAAGAAAATGGTTCGTGTACAGGGACAATCAAGAGAATTCTAATACATTACGTCTATGGGGGAAATTGCAGGTAAGTAGAGTTTAACGTCTATAGACTGCACTAAACCAAATGAAACGAATATATATTTTTTGTAATAGAGATAGTCAACTGGGAAAAAAAAATTGTGTATGTAGGAGCCTCGCCTCCCCCCTGGGGAGGAAGTCCCCCCTCGAGGGGAGTAAATTTTCATGATGGGTATCTTTCAAAAGAGCTCGCCAATACCTTTAAAACGAAGGGTTGAACCATCGATCTGCGATAATTTAAAACAAAGTTATCGATTTTTTTTTACTTTTAACGAAAAGAAAACAGAAAAAAAAATCGTATTATTATTATTATTTTTTTTAATATTGAGAATAAAATGGACTTTTTTTGGATATTTGGTGTTATACTACTTCTCTAATATGGAAATCGTCTGCATTATCTAAGAGATAATTTTTTTTAAATAATAATTTTAATAAATTATATTTTAAAAACAGAACTATTTTTTAATAATCGAATTAAATTTTATATAAATGTAGGTGCATTAATGAAACGGTGGGTTGAGGGGGGCGGCAGCCCCCCTCACACAGAACTAATTATCATATGAAACTCTTCAGAAGCCTAATATGAATTGTTTAACACAGGTTTACATAACAGTACTCGTTATCTTACCTTTTAATCTGCAACCTGTATTTATAGTGTTAAATTTCAGGGTAAGAGAAAGTCGTGTGAGTGACACACCAGATTTTTTTTAATGCATAAAAGCAAGTATTGTGCAGACAGTGATATGGAAATCATTTCTCATTTGTTTACAGGGCTACTCAAAGTATTTGGATGTATTGCTGCTATAGTTGGAAATTTCTAGAAATGCATTTCAGTTTGTGCTGGGTGTTTTTCATATAAGACAAAGCTTAAATACACAGTGTGATGTGCATATAGTTTATAGAGTACATACAGGGATACAGTAGGTAACAAAAGTTTCCAAACACTAGCAAAAATTCCTTTCTAAAAAAAGTAAACTTAATACAGTTTTGTTAAATAAATCCTTGTCGAATCCTCTAAGAACAGGATTTGACAAGGATTTATTTAATAAAACTGTATTAAGTGTACTTTTTTTACATAGAAATTTTTGCTAATGTTCGGAGACTTTTGTTACCGACTGTACTAAAAATTAAATTAAACGTCCTTTTCCATTGAATGTAACCGATGAAAGTGCTTTGCTATATTTTACTGTCTCGACGAACACTGCTTAGTATAAGGAAAATTTATTTTCTTTACCCGTTCTGTAAGCAAAGTTTTTTTTTTTTTTTTTTTTTTTTAAGTCTAGTTTTTTGAGTAATGTCACGGTTTGAGGTGACTTAAATACGAAAGTTCACTTTTTAGTAGCTTATCCGTATGTCTATCTGTTTTCAGCATAATTTAAAAACAAATAACCTCTTTTTTGTCCTATTTTGAGATGCCCTACCAAAGTCCAAATTTAGCGGTTGATCATGTATTTTACCATGGTTTTATTAACTTCTATTCTTGTTTGTTTGTTTGTCCGGTACAAATCTTGCAATCTATTTTTAACTAACTTCCCTACTAGCTAGACATTTGAAACTTTCACAGTAGTCAGAACCCGGTGACACTGACAACACACTATTTCGAAGTCATAATCATTAAAATATTAGCTATAATTTAATTGTTGCCAAAAAAAATTTACGAGTTCATTTTCTTTCGACAAAAAAATAAATACATTTAATTAAACGTGAGCGTTAAAAAATTGTAAAAAGTTAAATTATGCATCTGGCAAAAATTGACGTCATTATCATTTTTAAGATTTTCCACACATTGATAAAGCGCTAATGTAGTTCATGATGCAAATATATGTTGTTCTGAAAGGATTAATATTTCATTTTTAAAACCAACTTTTTATTTATTTTTATTTATTTATTTTTTATTTATTCAAATTTCCCGTAACTCCTTAATCAATCACATTAGAACGTCCATCTTTGGAATATCGATTATAAGGATTTTCTCGCCAAAAGTCGCCAAGGGCAAAAAGTCGCCAAATTTGGCGCCGAATCCATTACCTGCCTATTGGAGCTTTTTAATGGGTTTAAGCTATGGGAAATTAAGTTATTTTAACGCGAAAAAGAGAAAATTGACAGAAAATTGACATTTTATCAACTTACTAAGACTCTTTGAAAGAATTTATACAAAAATAAATACAATTATTTACAATTTCGAAACAATATGCATTGATAAAATGCTAATGTAGTTAGTTCTATAGCTATGATTCAACAGAAAATTTAAAAACATGGTTTATAAAAAGTTTTTTATCTTATAATTATTTATTATCAGCACAGCATAACTTAAAAACAAATAAGTTTAGGAAATCAAAATTTGGTGTTTTGAAGTTCGTATAATTTTGCCACTTAAAATCGTGATCAAAATTGGCAAGTTTGAAGGCAAATTAATAACAGCCTTCTATTTTTATTAATATAAATATAGACGCTATAATTAAATTACATATAAACCTTTTAAACTTGCCTCATTATTGAGCCGTAAATTTTTCACCTGGGCGCCCAGGCCTTTTCGGCGGCTTCATCTGTTGTGAAGTTTACTTGACAACACACAACAGATGAAGCCGCCGAAGAGGCCTGGACGCCCAGGTGAAAAATTTACGGCCCAATAATGAGGCAAGTTTAAAAGGTTTTTATGTAATTTAATGATAGTAATGTATCGTTTTATTTATATAATTTCTAATAGACACTATAATTGAACGAGGGCTTTCGAACAGAAATATATGTCAAATAAACCTATTTTAGATTATTTTAAAAATAGATTGAAATTTATTATCTTACCTTATTTATCTTACAATTTAATCTACAATGCACCTTTATAGTATTGAAATGCAGGGTAGGAAAAAGTCGTGTGAGGGACACACTAGATAATTTTTTTGCTTTTGTCCCAAAAGATAAATAAAATTACTTCAGTCAGTTTAATGATGAGTTTATGTGAAACACAGCTGAGTTAGAAGAAAAAAATATAAATATTTAAACCAGATATTTTTAACTACAGTCGAACCTCGTTAACAACGTGAACATTGTTAACGTGAATTACTTTTAACATGAACTGTGCCCGCAGTCCCCGTCAAAAGGAATATTAGTTCCTGAATTACTGATAGCATGAACTACTGATAACATGAATACATTTTTTATCCCCCTTTAGATTCCCGTTAACGAGGTTCGACTGTATTACTAAAATTTTGTACCCCTTAAAAATTCCGTGCGTAGGGCATGGGCCCCAAGTGCCCTTGCAAGTGTCAGGTCCTGAGGCCAGACTCTGATTGTTACAAACGAATAGAGCCTCTAATATGTTAATTATAATCATGAACCGGATTACGCAGATAAGGTGAAAGTCGAGTGCAGAATCAGAAATTGAAAGTAAGCGCTCTGTCCCAAGGTAATCCGGTTGCGTTTGATCAGAAAACCACCTTCCTTCCTATCACCGTGTTTTTCCCAGAAGGTAATTGGCTCTTTCGTCATTTCGACGGATGCATCACATTGATAAACATACTGTTTTTCCCTGTATCTCTGAACGGCTAATATACCTTCTACGGTAAGTTCATTTGTCTTATGATATAATTGCTGTTGTTGCCACCGATAAAGTTTTTTTTTCTTTGTATCGTATTTAATTTATTTGTCCTATTGACCCTATTGGTTCTGTAATGTCGTATGAAGACCTATCATTTCCCTATTTTTAGAATATGCTTGTCTCTTATGTGTGTATCTAATATTTTATGGTCTCTGGGGGGTCACCGAAGCGAGGGAGCCATTCCCTCCGTGGAGGATAGAAATCGTGATGGCAAGTCTCCGGATCATCCTTAGGGATGAGTCCCAGATTATCACCAATTGCTCATTGAGCAGCACTAGAGCTCCTCCAATACAGGCTGGCTCATCAGGCATTTTGTTTCCCACTCAGCGATTGTTGCCCACGCGGTCCGAATTTCAAGTGTTATCAAATCACATAAAATGGAGGTTTTGCAGCTGAAAATTGCTCAAATCCTACCAGAACTGCTTTTAGAACGTTTAGATTTTCAACAGATGAAGAAAGGCGAAAGAAATGGGCTATTAATTGTCGAAAAGAAAATTGTACGCTTAGCTTTGAATCACAAATATGAAGTGTAATTATGATATGTTTTCTTGCATTTTTTGTATCAATTATTTGTTTTTATTGTTGTTTCATTATCTAAATGTTGTATTTTACAACCTACACTACTTTTCAACGTGTATAAATATTTAAAATTAACTAATTTAACAGCAACAGTGATGACTCCTTTTTACAAGGGTTATGAGAAAATTTCGCCAAATATTACCGCCAAACTTTTCAAGTACAAACAATAATTCACTCTTCTGTTTAGGCAAACTCGCCATTTTAGGCGATAAAGACGCCGAGTAATACGTTTGCAACTAAACTTCGCCAAGCTATATTTCTGCTGGGCAACAATGATCAGCTGTGAGTCAGCTCGTATTATAGGAGTCTTAAGCAGCACTAGTGCGACGTCAAAACCAACCATACAATCAATATTTTGTGGACACTGTATCTCACGAACCAATGTATGAAATGCAATGTAAGTTTATATTTGGCTGGACCTTGATTTTCATTGGTGACGATTAGCTTTTGGTGCATATCACTCAACAGGCGGCATCATACCATTTTTGCAAAATTTGCAATAGGACAGCATAGGATGAAAGTACACAATGAGGATTATTATAAACCAAATATTGTAAAAATTAAGAAAATATATATTTATGATAGTAGTAGAGAAACAGGATAAAATTTTTGTATATTAGGAGTATCTTTCCCAATTTTTAAATAGAACTCGTCAATACCTTTAAAACAAACGGTGGAACCACAGACCACAGATCTATGATAATCTGAAATAAAGCTATCGATTTTTTTCATTGTTAACAACAACAACAAGAAAAATTGCTTTTATATATATATATATATATATATATATATGCCGACTTTAGGGCATAAAAATGACTTTCTTTCGATATCCAGTGGTATGCTTCTCTAAGATGAAAATCGTCTGCATTCATCGTGGAAAATAACTTTGATAAATAATAATTTTAGTAATTAATTTGCCCTGCAGTAATTTTTGAATAGGAAAATATAGAAGAAAGTTTTGTGATGGCCACAATATACTAATTAATTTAAAGTGAGTAATTTAATCAGAATTGCGATAATTTTATTTTTATAAGCTAGCATTTTTATTGTAAAACAGTCACTTTTTACGAAAAGTAAAAAAAAGTTGCAATGAAACCAATTGTCTTTTACTTTACAAAATTAGTGATGTTAGTAAAATTGTAGCATTCACTTAGCAACCCTGAACTCGATGTACACTGAAATGTGATGGGGAAAAAGGGGGGGGGGGAGAACTCCACTGGACATTTCGAACATTTAGTAATTAACACTGTATTTTAAATAAATTCAAATGAGAGAAGTCGTTAAATAACGAAAGGGGACAATCATAAGAGGTTATATAAGTATTTATTCCCAAGTTGTATGTTGTTTAGTGGATCCTAATCTATCCAAATTCTTTTAGATGCATTAGGAAAGAACTATAAATGGTAATCTCGCTTTGTCAAATATTTATCTGTTTTTCAATTCTTACTATTAGTTCAGACTCTCCCTATATCTTGTACAAATCTTGCAATCGATTTTTAACTAACTTCCCGACTAGCCAGAAATTTGAAACTTTCTGGATTGCTCAGAACACGGTGACAACACAATACTTCGAAGTCCGATTTTCGAATTATTTATTAGTTTTCTTATAATTAATTAAAATATGAAAATAATAACATCCTAATACCGTTAATAATATTAGCTATAATTTAATTGTTGCAAAAAAAAAAAAAAAAAAAAAAAAAAAAAAAATACGAGTTCATTTTCTTTTGACATAAAATAAATACATTTAATTAAACGTGAACATTAAAAAATTATAAAAAGTTAAATTATGCATCTCACAAAAATTGACGTCATTGTCACTTTAAAAATTTTATGCATATTGATAAGAGCTCTATGATTCGCCAGAAAATTTAAAACATGGCATATAAAAAGTTTTTTTTTTTTTCTTTCTTTTTTTTTTTTTTTTATCTTATAATTATTTTTATTTCCTTTTGCACGTGCGCTTTTTATTTCCTAATTCAAAATTATTAAAAAAAAAAGTTTTTCAATAGTGTTTGTAAGTAAGAATTGAATTGACTTTAAATTTTTTTCTCTTAGATTACTTGTTTCCTTTACGTTTTAAACAATTTAACATTGCTAAAGCGAACTTTAAATAATGTGAGCCCATAGACCGCGATGTATAAAAATTCTATTTTCTATACCAGTAAAAAATGTTATAAGTCCTACACTTATGTAAATCTGTATACAGTTCTTGCAATGATAACCTATAGCATGCCTACCAATTTATATCTTAATCGAGTGTAGAGTTTAGACGCAAGCGCATTTCAGGTATCGAGTTTATAGTCTGCAATGATAAAGAATTTTTGTGTCCTTGTAAGAAAAAAAAAAAAAAAAAAAAGAACTATAAGACCTGCACTCATCAGAACCTGTATAAATCGTGTGAAGATGTCAGATAACCTACAAATTTTTATTTCAAATGCATGTAAGAGGCGTTTTGACGTTGTCATGCTTCAAATAATTTGAGTCTATTGGTTATAATGATGATTTTTTACTTTCTTCTATATGTAATATAGAGAAAGTATTGCATTCGTGAAAATTTTCGACCTCCGTTTTTTGATGGATTTACACGTTTTGGGATGTCCAGAACACGCATTGATAGTTTTTAGAAAATGTCTGTCTGTCTGTCTGTATCACTTTTTTGTGGACGCTGTATCTCAGGAACCAATGAATGAAATTGAACCAAACTTGGTATTTAGTTGCACCCTGACATGAACTGGTGCTGATTAGATTTGGGGATCAATTTCTCAACAGATGGAGCTGTGATCGCATTTTATGCAATCTTTTAACATGGCAGTATAGGACAAAATTTCGTATAAATGTGCATAATGAGAGTTATTTTAAACTTGTGATTGTAAAATTAATATGAATTATTGATAATAGTAGTAGTTAACTAGGAAAAAAATTTTGTGCCTGTGGGGGCATCGCTTCCTCCCCTGGGGGGGGGGGGGTTAATTTTGAAGATGGGTATCTTTCGAAAGATCTCGTCAATACCTTTAAAACGAATGGTTGAACTATAAATCTGTGATAATTTAAAACAAAGTTATCGAGTTTTTTTACTTTTAACAAAAAAAAAAAAAAAAAAACTTAGAAAAATATCGTTTATATATATATATATATATATATTGTTACTGATTGGATATGTATAGGAAAATATAGAAGATAATCTTGTGGTGGCCACAACATACTAGATTTTTTTTTTTTTTTTTTGCTGTTGTTTGCTTGTTTTTGTGTGTCCCTGTAAAAGAACTATAATTCGTACGCTCATCAAAATCCATACATTTCGTGAGAGGGTAATCTACACCATATCTACCAACTTTCAGCTCATCCGAACAAAGTGTTTAAACATTATCTTGGTCACTCACAAATATACATCATCGTAAAAATTGTAAAAATAAACTGTGGAAACCTCAAAACCTCGTTGCTCAAAACATATAAAAACACGAAAATCTCATGATTGATTTTTTTTTTTTTTTTTTTTTCCATGAATACAATATTTTCTTTACATAGTGTATGTTCGAGAAGTAATAATTTTAGTTTAATTTAATTTCATAGGTGATAAATAATACTGATAAATCTATTTTTAAACTATTTATAATTTACACAGAGTATTTAAAATTAAATATTAGAAATAGATTAAATATCATATAAACAAAGCAAATAAATAAAATGGTAGGTGAGCATTTAACAAAGTAATAAGTTGGTGTTAAAAGGTTTTTACTATAAAATATAGATTCAATATCGTTACAAAAATTATTATTATTATTTTAAGGATTTTGATTGAGTAAAAGTTCTTTCATATAAACAAAAAGAAAGTATTGGATTCGAAAAATTTTCCAAATTTTGGTTTTCAATGAATTTACACGTTTTAAAATATCCTGGCCATTTCAGAAAATGTCCATCTGTGTGTTAGGCTAAATTTTGTGGTCTCTGTATCTCAGGAACCAATGAAGAAAATTAACTAGAAATGACTGATTACATTTGAAGATCAATCGCTGAACAGGTGGCGCTGCCATATCTTTTGCTTTAATTTTTATTAAAACGGTATAGGACAAGACAAAATTTTGCATAAATGCATATAATGAGAATTATTTTTAAAATGAAAAAAAAAAAAAAAAAGAAAGAAAGAAAATGTGATAGTAATAATCAACCACGAAATTTTTTAATGTATTAGGGGGACCGGAAAATAATGTCGTTTTGAATTAAAATACTGAGATCGGAAATTTATCCTGGATAAAATTTAAGATATTCTTAGGTAACTTATAAGATGGTTATTTGTAAAGTACCATGTAAACACTGTTAAACAAAAATTTACGGTTTCATTTTATTAATTCAAAACGACATTATTTTCCGGTCCCCCTAATAGATACATTGTCCCCTTCCCACACACACAGAGAGAGGTGAAAATTTTTCAGTATGGGTATCTATCAAAAGAACTCCTCAATACTTTTAAATAATTACAAGATAAAAAGAACTTTTTATGTACCACGTTTTTAAAGTTTCCGTTCAATCATATAAACTTGACACTTTACCCGAATAATTACAAATGCATTGTCATCGTGTTCTGAGCTATTCTAAAAGTTTTAAATGTCGGGAAGCTAGCTAAAAATCGATTGCAAGATTTGTACTGGACAAACAAGAAAGTGAGTTGAAAGCGATATATATATATATATATATATATATATAATAAATAAATAAAAAACGTTGGTTTTAAAAATAAAATATTAATCCTTTTAGAACAACGTATATTAGCATCATGAACTACATTAGCACTTTATCAATGTGTAGAAAATTGTTAAAGTTATAATGACGTAATTTTCGTGAGATGCCTAATTTAACTTTTTATAATTTTTTAACGTTCACGTTCAATTAAATGTATTTATCTTTTTGTCGAAAGAAAATGAACTCGTAATTTTTATTTTTTTGACAGCAATTAAATTATAGCTAATATTTAAATCAGTAATTTTAAAGCTATTAGGAGGTTATTATTTTTATATTCCAATTAATTAAAAGAAAAATAATAAAAAATTCGAAAATCAAAGCTTCGAGGTAGTGCATTGTCATCGTCTTCTGAGCTTTTCTAAAAGTTTTAAATTTTTAGCTAGTCGGGAAGTTAGTTAAAAATCGATTGCAAGATTTGTACTGGACAAACAAACAAGAAAGCAACTTAATAAAAACATGGGTTAAAAAAAAAAAAAAGAAAAAACCTTCCGAAATTTTCTATATATTAATCAACGATTTTCTTTAGACATTGCGCATTATACCTCTGCGTTCATCAATTTTGATGAATAATTTTAATAATTAACATGTACTGAGTGACTTTTTAGAAGATAATAAAAAAGAAAGATTTTTGGTGACTACAATATACTACATTATTAAATTTTATTTATTAAAACTAATTACTAAAAAAAAAAAAAAAAAAAAAAAGAAAATTAATAATAATCAGTTTCGAAATGGACAATATCGAAAAAGTTTATTTTAATAATTTTGAATTAGGAAATAAAAATCGCGTGTGCAAAAGGAAATAAAAAATGAAACAAGATAATTAAGTTTGAGTTTGAGTTGGTAATCTATATAATTTGCAACAGAGAGGTGACGATTCCGGTTTGTACTCATCTATATAGCAAGTTGCCACTTTAAGCCAAGTAGCGCATTAAAAATGTAAATAAAATATTGAAAAACAGGAAGAAAGAAAAGAAAAGAAAGAAACAGAAAAAATAATAGCATAAATTATGTATTTCTGTCTAAAATGGCAATAAAAATTCAAAAGTCGACAAGGGGAGCTATATTAAGGCTGTACTATGATCAGATTTACATATTTATTTTTTATATACCAGCTACTATTAACTAACTCAACTACTATTATAACCACAAAAAATTAATTGTATCACGCGATAGATGTAGCCGATCATAGCATATTGTAATATTATATTTGGCGTGAAATTGTTGTCATTTTATAGTTGATCAAATAAATCAAATAAATATAGAAAATAACGTGAAAGAAACTATTATGTACACCATGTATAGTGTTGTTATTCATATGCTACGCTGTAAAATCGTTCCTCATAAAAATGCTCATATATCATGAGATATTTAAGATATTTGTATTCCGATTGCAGTATATTGTTTCAAAAGTGTTTTTACAATTTACCTGAAAGTGGAAATAATTTTCGTTTAAAACTTTGTATATTATAAATAAAAAACATGTTGATTTTTTTTTTTTTTTTTTTTTTTTTTTTTTTAGTTTTAAAATAAATGCTTATATTTCCGTTATTTAACATGCTATCGTCACACAAATTCATCCACATATTGCACTGGGTCTATATTAACATATTCTAAAGTTACAGGATCGCAAACATTTTTCTTATGCTTCCCTGCAGGTATATGTGTCATTCTTACATACATGTGGTGTATCTAAAATCCCAAATAACATATGCATATAAATACATGTTGCATTACAATATCCTCTTACTATTATCTCTGTAATAAATAGAGAAAGGAATCAACATTTAAGGTGCCTGCCTGCCTAACTTTAAAAAGCAATTTTCGGTCAAAACTCCTATTTTCTATTTAGTATTAAAGCCTGACATTTTAGCTTTCTAAATAAGTTTGAATTTTGTTTCTATTTTGCTTAGAACTTGAGTTACAGGCATTTTAATATTAGTTACTCGCCAGTTTTTGAAACCGGAAATGTTTGTATTCATCAATGTTTTACTCAATATAAGCATCAAAATTTGTTACTGCATATAAAATGAATTAAAAAAAAAAAAAAAATAATAATAATAATAATAATAATAATAATAATAATAAACTTTGAAATAAATCAGGAACTTATTAAAATTATTTTTTATTTAATAGGTAAAACCTGGTTTTTAATTATGTTTTCTGCTTTTTCTCAAAATGAGATTTTTAACATTTTGCTTTATCGCAAAACATCATAACTCTAAAAATTATAATTGAAACGTTACGAAACTTTGACAAAATACTCTAGAGGAGTTGTTTTAGAAATTGAACTACAGCAATGAATCTAGTTAAATTATTTTTTGTCGATAGAAGTTATGAACTGTCATGTATATTCATGATTTTTTCAGCATGTAAAATGTTATCTTCTCTAAAATATTAAATAACATGTTTAATAAAAAAGCACCACAAAACTGGCGTTGTAAAAAATATATTACTTGCAAACTTTGAATAAACACCATAAAATGCAATAAACTCGCAACAATTGTTTCGGGTCGAAAAACCACACGACCCTTCATCAGGCGAATAAAGTAAGCACGAGTGCTGCAGTCAAAGCGGCAACGCACTTTGACTGCCGTTGCCGCGCTCACTCCTTTAAAGACCTTTCAATAATCGATATAAAATTTACAAAATAAAAATATCTTTATTTAAATTTGACTTATGATGTTTTGAAAAAGTGCTCTTTTTTTTGGCAAATTTTATGTATATTTTGAGTCTAAATATCAAAATATTTAAAAAATTGTATAATTTTTCATGCTATTCACTGTTTTTAACTATATTCTATTATGTAATGCACATAAATAGGCCATTTTTCAGTTATAAAAAAAAAATCACCTCCGACAGTAGGCAGGCACCTTATTAGTATTGTATAGATATGACATTTCAAAAATATATAAAACAATAAATAAATAAATAAATAAAATTTCTATATTTAATAGATGAAAGTATTAGATTAGTAAAAAAAAAAAAAAAATCGTTTTCGATGATATGTATTCGTTTTCAGAGTTCCAGAACACGATTTAACTATTTTTAGAAAAGGTTAAATTTATATGCAGTTACTCCTTGAGATATATTAGTGTCTATAAACTTTTAGCACAAATTGCTTTATAGGTGGTGCTGCTATACTGTGATTTCTCCCATTTAAGAGTAGGCAACATCTCAAGTTCAGTTGTGTATGGTGGAACAAAACTTGATCTGTGAAAGGGCCATCATGAAACAATAGGGTGATTCAATTTGGGTGCATATCGGCAAATAGGTGGCGCTGCTATGCTGCAATTTTTCGTGAAATGGAAGGCTATATCTCATATTCTATTGCACATAATTGTACAAAACTTTATCAAAGAGACAGCCATTAGGAAATACTAAGTCGATTCATTTTCGGTGCATGTCAAGCGACAGATGGTGCTGCTTTTCTACAATTTACCCCGCAAATAAGAAAGCTGTATCTCAGATTCTATTGTAAATGATTGTACAAAACTTAGTACATAAGATGGCCATTATGAAACACTATGCTGATTCTTTTTAAATCTATATTGGCCGACTGGTGGCGCTTTTATTTCTCACCTTCTGTGATTTTCTACATGACTGCATCTCAGCATCTGTTGATTAAAAATGCACTAAAAACTCCATATGTCAATTCTTTACAATGAAAAACGATCTTCTTTCTTCAAAGTTTTCGTACACTTTATTATTATTATTATCGTTTATAGTAAACAGAAGAGAATATTGGATTCATAAAAAATCCTACTTCTTTTGTTCGATGAATTTACACGTTTTGAAATATTTTAAACAAGATTTGACTATTTTTGCAAAATATCCATTTGTCTGTTTATAAAAATTTTGTAACTGCTCCATATCAAGAACTATTGCATAGAATTTCATGAAAAGTTAAATTTAGTTGAACCTTGACATGAATTGGTGTCTGTCATCTTTCAATACATACCTCTTAACAAGTGGCCCTGACGTATAGTTTTTTCCATAATTTTTAATAAGAAAATTTAGGACAAATTTTCATACAAATGTACATAGTTATGGTTATTTTTAACCTATCATCTTGAAACTGAAAAATTTTGTTTATAATAGTAATAGTCGTTCAGGTTAAAGTTTTTGTATATGTAAGAGCATCGCTTTCCTCTTGGGTGTGTGTGTGAAAATTTTTAATATGAATATTTTTTAAACACACGCAACGATACATTTAAAACGAATAATTGAATCATGTATTTGTGATATTTTAAAACAAAGTTATCGATTTATTTTCATTTTTAACAAAAATAAGAATTAAGTAAATAATAAATAAATAAAATAAAAATACTTTTTCGTTATTTTTGACTGCTTTTTTTTTTAGTTATATGAAAAGTTATAGTTAGTTGCACCTTGATATAAATTGGTGTTTATCCACTTTTGGCGCATATCGCTCAGTAGCTCGATATTTATCGATAGTATAGGGCAAATTTTCGTAAAAATATACACAATTACGACTATTTCCAACCAATCATTGTGAAATTGTAAAATTTTATTAATCATATGTAAAGTAAATCAAAATGCGATTTTTGTATATGTAGGAGCACGATTCCCCGCCACTCTTCGTACGTGTAAGTTTTCAAGATGGGTATCTTTTGAAAAAAAAAAAAAAAAAGAAGAAGAAGAAGAAGAAGAAAGAAAGAAAAAGAAAACTCGTTGATACTTTGAAAACGTATGGTTGCATCATGTATTTGTGATAACTTGAAACAAAGTTGGATAAATATTTTTTTTTCCATTAAAAAAAAAAAAAATAAATAAATGAAAAACTCGCATTATTCGCTTTTTTGGTCTTCCTCCCCATTTTTACATAATAAAATGCAGCAGTAATTGTTTTTATCTGACTTACGCGAGAATTTGTTAAGTAAAATAATAGAAGAAAGTTTTGTGACAGCCACAATAGACTACTTTTTGAAATGATATAATAATACATATTATCATTTAATATTTTTAAAAATGTGCCTAATCACACCATAATCAATTTCTTCTAGAGCAAATGTATACTGCAGTATTTTGTTTACAAAGTCACAAGATGAAATTTTGTGCTCTTGGAACATAAATCAACAAAGTGACTTCCAGTATACCGTTTAATAATAAATAAATATATATATTATTTTTTTCTATGTTACATAAAAGAAGGAAGAAAATACTGGATTTATAAAAATATTTGTCACCAGTTTTTGATAGATTTATACTCCCCCCCCCCACCATTTTTAGATATGAATATATGAATCATAGACAGATGCCAATTGCCCATTATGTAGCCCTAGTGTGACGCAAAACCCACTCAAACTCAATGTACACATTTTTAGATGTCCTGAATACGATTTCACCAGTTTTTTTTAAATGTCTGTTTGCCTATATGCATTGTAAAATTTTTGTATTTTAAAGGTATGAGTGCAGAAAACTTGATTTGTGAAAAGGCTATTATTTTATATTATTATTCAATTTCAGAGTATAACTGTCAATAGACGGCATTGTTATGATGCAATATTCGCCATTTATGGGAAGGCTATGCCTCAACTTCTACAGTTCATAAGTGCACCAAACTTGATACGTGAAATGACCATTAAGAAAAACTGTGTTGAATAATTTAGGCGATTACTATTTGACAAATGGTCTTGTTAGGTAGTAGTTTTCCCCATTTATGGGAAAGCATATCTCGGCTTCTACGATACATAAGACCATCAAACTTAGTATGTAAGACGGATTTTATATTTAAACTATGTTGATTCAATTTGGGTGCATATTGTTACGAATTTGTAAATAATTGTAGTTATTTTTATGTAATTTCATTCAAAGAGGCTTAGTCAGGTTATAAAATGTTAATTTTCACCATTTCTAGCTTGTTTCCACATTAAAATAGCTCATTTTCCATTAAAAACACATTAATAAGGTTCACCAGAAGGGTAATGGCTTTTGGCACCCAAATTATGTGACTTTTGGTGACCTTGGCGAGAAAATCCTTATTATCGATATACTAAATATGGAAACTTTGATTGCTTGGGAAGTTTCTCCATTTTCTATGTGAGTATTTAAGGAATCAATTTGCGCCAAATCGGAGAGTTTCGCCAAGACAATGATGAATACTTAACGGCCCTCTTCACATACCGTCGCCGGAAGTCCGAGCCAATGTTATTCTATGGGGAAATTTTCTTTACAAATAACTTATTAATTAATACATATTTTTAAATTCTGTTTTCACGTTCAGAAAATTCCCAGCTGTTAAATTGACGGACTTTTTTTTTTAAATGTATTTTTTATACTATTTTGAAATTGCAAAATGAAAAAAAATTCACATATTGAAAATTTGAATTTTGCAGCTTCAAAATGAAATATAAAAAATTTAAAAAGATTTTTTAAAAAAGGTCCGTCAATTTAACAGCTGGGAATTTTCAGAATGTGAAAACAGAATTTAAAAATATGTATTAGTTAATAAGTTATTTGTAAAGAACAATTTCCCATAGAATAACATTAGCTTCGGCTTCTGGCGGCGGTGAGTGAAGCGGGCCCTTAAAGAGCATTGAGTCTCTTTGGATTACAGCTTTTGCTGTACCGTTAATGTTATGCTACAGTTTGTGCTGTGAATTTGATGCTGTTAATTGTTATTTAAGCTGTGTTTTCTGGTGATACTGAAGTTAATAATTGGTTTTTACACCTGTAATCTTCTATAATTTTCTGTGGATAAACTTTTGAGCCTATGCAAGATTTGCCTTTCATTCAGAGACAATTCACGTACCACCTAATACGGAACAATATTGAGCAACAGGTGACGCTGTAGTGAACAGAAATTATTCACTTCCTGCAATATTTCTGATGGCTATATCTCAGCATCTACTGCCTGAAATTGTATGAAAATGCACAGGAAAAAAAAAAAGCTTTATTGCAATGGGGTTTTTAAATAATAATTTTTTATTTAAATATATTTATTCGTTAATTTGAATCATAAACTTATTTTTAAAAATTCACCCATTTTAACTAATTGTGATTATATTTCATTGCCGAATTTCGCCAAATAGTTCTATACTGAAACTATTCCATTTCTTTAGAACGATTTTTCTCAATTTTATTGTAATTATTTAAAAAAAAAAAAGTTTGCTTGTTCATTCTTTTTTGACGTAAAAAGAACTACTTATTTATTAATTTATTTTTGGTTCATAAATAATAGAATCTTTCGATATATAGTTTTTATAATTTTCATAAATTTTTAATAATCAAATTGTTGTCACAAAGTTTGTTTATTTTCAGAATTTCCCATTTATTTTATTAAATTTAAACTCTCTCCGGCCTTTTAAAATTTATTTTATTATAATAATAAAAAAAAAAAAAAATTGTTTGCATGTTTTTTTTTCTCCCCCCCCCCCCCCCCCGACATAAAAAGAAATATAAAATTCAAGGTGGAACACTAGAAATGGCGACAACGCAAAATTGCAGTTTGAATAAGAAATAGTCCTGTCATACTAATAAAATGAAATTAAAAAAGCAGTACCCCACTGAATTAAATCTAGAAAAACATATCCCCCCCCCCCACCCACCCAAATCAGGCCAATAATATTTCCAACCATCAGATCCATCTAATTTTCTTTTTTTTTTGTTGTTGTTAGAGAAAAATACCCGGAGCCATTAATCTTCCCAAATCATTATGTTTTGGATAAATGAATGGCAAACGTTGCATTTTGTGTTGAGGTAATAATGGTGGTTTAACAAGTTCTGCTGCATGCTGCAAAAATTGCCGGTCCTTTTAATAGTGTTTCAAATAGTTTTTTTTTTTTTTAAGAAACATTTACACCTATTTTCCTAATAATATCCGTACACGACAATTTCCTGTGGAAGCAAGTACACTCGAACCTCCCATAAGGGACAACTCCGAATAAGGGACACCTCTATTTAAGGGACAAATTCTCTGGTCCCAGTCCCTAGAAATTAGAAATTAATGTGCATAGCCAAGTTCAGTAAAATTGGTCCTAATATAATAATTAACTATATCATGTAAGTAATTTTCTTTTTAAAAAGACTTGACTTTATTAGTGTGTAATTTGCATTGCCAAAGTGCATTGATTAATTGATGTGTAACTGAGTGTAAAGTCTATTTAAAAAATTTTCATCGACCCTCTGAATAAGGGACACCTCTATTTAAGGGACAAAATGTCTGGTCCCATGGGTGTCCCTTAATGAGAGGTTTGAGTATCAAAACTAGTCTTTCATTTCTGAATGATAAAGTTTCTGACATACCTCCAGTGTTCCTTTTGCTATAATTATCATTTAAATTTAAAAATTTACAACAGATTTATACTCTTCAGTCTCCTTAGCTTCAGCCCACTTCTCAAATCCAGGTAACGAAAGATCAACAGTTTGTCTTCTTTTAAATTCTCTTAGTTGTTTTACTTTTGGTCTTTTTTATAAACATAATAAAGCAAGTATTGAAAATTATTTCCTTCTACAAATCTTTCTAACATTTATATTTCAAAGTAAAAAAATGATTTTAGAGCATAAAATGATATTAAAAAATATATTATTAAATTTTTACTGGTGGCCTAAATGTTTTTACATAGACAAATTAAATTATTATTCATTTTCTATTTCATTTTAATTATAGTGCTTATCGAATTAAAAATAATCTGGTGTGTCACTCACACGACTTTCTCTTACCCTGAAATTTAATACTATAAATACAGGTTGCAGATTAAGAAGTAAGATAACAAGAACTGTCATGTAAACCTATGCTAAACAATTCAAATTAGGCTTCAGAAGAGTTTTATACGATAATTAGTTCTGTGTGAGGGGGGGGGGGGGGCTACCGCCCCCTCAACCCCCCGTTTCATTAATGCACCTACATTTATATAGAATTTAATTCGGTTATTAAAAAATAATTCTGTTTTTTAAAAATAATTTATTAAAATTATTATTTAAAAAAATTATTTTTTATGATAATGCAGACGATTTCCATATTAGAGAGGTAGTGTAACACTAAATATCCAAAAAAAGTCCATTTTACTCACAATATTAAAAAAAAAAAAAAAAAAAAAACGATTTTTTTTTTAAAGTTTTTTTTTTTTTTTTTTTTTTTCATCAAAATTTTAAAAAATCTATAACTTTGTTTTAAATTATCACAGATTTATAGTTCAACCATTCGTTTTAAAGGTATTCGCAAGCTCTTTTGAATGACCCATTATTCAAATTTACTCCCCTCGAGGGAGGACTTCCCCCCAGGGGGGGAGGCGAGGCTCCTACATACACAAAAAATTTTTCCCAGTTAACTATCTCTATTACAAAAAATATATGTTCGTTTCATTTGGTTTAGTGCAGTCTATAGACGTTAAACTCTACTTACCTGCAATTTCCCCCATAGACGTAATGTATTAGAATTCTCTTGATTGTCCCTGTACACAAACCATTTGCTTGATCTTAACGAAAAGCTTACTGTAGCATCCCTATATGATACACATTTAGAATACCAAGTAAGAACTTTCTGCCATAATTTGTTTTTGAGATATGCTGATAACAGACAGACACACAGACCATTTGCTAAAAACATGATTTTCGTATTCAGGGGACCTCAAAACGTGTAAATATAACAAAATTTCGCGTTCGAAAATTTGACCCAAAAAACAATACTTTCTCTACGTCATGGGTAAGAGAAAGTAAAAATTGTCTATTGCATTAGTCTACTAAAGTTATCAATAAACATTCCAGCACTAGTTTTTCTTTGGCCTCAAAAATGCCAATGCTGTGTTATATCTGTATGAATTCCCAGTCTATTATTAAAAATGTTAGTTGATAAAATATACTATCCTTTTTTTTTTTTTTTTTTTTTTTTTAATCAGTAAAATTTACTATTTTTTAAAATTGAAAGGTTTTCAGGTACATATTTCCTAGCATTTTTAAATTAATCCATTTGGCACTTACTTTATAAGCTTTGCTTCTGACATGAAATATTGCCTTAACTGAAAAGTACTCAAAAGTAAAAGAATTATGTTAACAGAGATCATTTCTTCTAAATAATTATCTACAAAAATTAATTTGTAATTAAACTTTTACGTTTTTATTACAGAACATGAAACTTTTCTGGTTTCTTCAACTCCTTTTACCCATGATCCTGTTGTGTTTGGGAATGGTCACAGCTCAAAGACGACAACGACCGGGCAGCAATGGAGGTGGAATTCGATTTCCCAATGAAAGTGAAGAACGAGGGTATGGTGGTGCTGGAAGAGGAGGTAGACAACCAATCAGAAGTCAAATGGTTAATGGTGCTCACACGGGCAAATTCCCAGGGGGATTCTATGGTGGCACGAAATGGTAAAGAACTGGAAGATGCAACACCAACTTTATCTTAGCAATATGGATTTTAAAAATGCTCAAACTATTTTGCTGCAATAATTGTTAAAAATTAAGAATTAAAAATATTTTTAGATCCACTGGTTTCTTTCTGCTGTGTTAAACTATGTGTTTTTCTTGATTTGTTTGTTTATTTTAAATTTAAATTGCTTTAAGGCTGTAGATTAGTCAGATTTCCCCTTTCTCCCTTTTCATATTATTCTATGAGATTTTTGCATGTTGCTTTGTATTTTAAAGATATCTCATTGAGAAATGGATCTTTTTGAATTCTATTCTTTGAATATGTAACTTTTTATTTTAGAGAGCAATTACAAAAATAAACAAATAGGGTAAGTGCTCCAGTGATTGATACTTTTAGAGCAATCTCTGATGCTTTTAATGTTCTAGTCATCAGAAAATAGTTTTAGAAATCTTAAGTTAGACCACCGCATTTTAGAATGTAGAAAACAAGGAAAAAAAGCTAAAAACCCATAGAAACACGGGAAGAAAGAGTCAAAATTCCATAGTAAAAAGCATGGGATGAAAACAAAAAAACTAACAATGTCAAGTGTGAAAAAAAAAAAGGACTAACACCAGAAGAAATAAAAGGACAAAACTGACTACAAAAAGACATGGAGGAGCGGGAGGATAGGATTGGGGCATTCAATATATTGTCGAGGATTAATACGACTCACCTAGTACAAGACTCGGCGGTGGCGGGTGGGTGGGAGCCACCACATTTTAGAATGTAGAAAACGAGGGAAAAAAGCTACAAACCCACAGAAACATGGGAAAAAGAGTCAAAATTCCATAGTAAAAAGCATGGGACGAAAACGAAAAAACTCACAATGTCAAGTGTGGAAAATAAAAAAAGCTAACACCGGAAGAAATCAAAGAACAAAATTGACTAGAGAAAGACATGGAGGAGCAGGGGGGCAGGGTTGGGGCATTCAATATACTGTTGAAGGTTAATACAACTCGCCTAGTATAATTTTCCATTTCGATAAATGTTCAACTATCATAAAACTGGTATCGAAAAAATTCGTAGATTGAGACTAATAGTCCTCAGTCCTAAAAAAAAACAGAAATTAAAAAACTTTATTTTTGAATGAGCTATCTTTAGAAAACGAAGCAACGAAAGTCCCACAGGACAACCAATTTTTATTTAAACCAATCTCATTGAATTAGCAACATATAATAAAGGGGAAAAAGAGTGATTCTGAGTGTTGTGGAAATGCAGTCTTAGCTTTTATGGCAAAATTAAAGCCCAGTCAAATGCAAAAGAAATGGTTATAATAACATAATGGATGATTGCCAATGTCCTATTTTTGTTTTCTAAATAATAGATATGAAATTCTATACAAAACAGAACTTAATTTAGCATGGCAGGATTTTTTTTTTTTTTAGTCTATTCTTTTGTATAATGACAGACAGTAACTGTGTTGTGTTACTTAGAAACGGTTACTATATCCATTTCTTAAAATTTCTTTGTTTTAGCTTTAGTATAGGACAACCTTGCTGACTTTTAAATTTTTTTAGCCGTTTTCATGATGAATTAAAATAGCTATTGCAATTGCATAAGTAAAGACCTCAGCAAGAAACACTCAAGCTACTTCGATGCCAAATTTCAAGTTTCGACAAAGGAGTTCTATACTAATGCTGTTCATTTCTTTCGCACTATTTATCTCAATTTTATTTAAAATACATTTTAAACTTGATGCAAGAGTGATAAAAGGAAAAACATTTTTTAATGTACACAAAAAACGTTTAAAAAAGAATAAACGTATTGTCCCTCAATTTAAATAAAAAGGAATTGCTACATGTTCATTTTTTTGACATAAAAATAAATATATTTCCTTTTATGTTAGGAAAAAAAAAAAAAAAGACATAACTTTCTGTTTCCTCAACATATGTTTCTTTTTTAGTAATTCAGTTAAAAAAGGATTTTTACTTAATATCTTTTAATCTGGGCTGACACCCCCCCCCCCCCAAAAAAAAAAAAAAAAGAAAAAAAAAAAATTGTACATGTTTTCTAGTCATATCATACATATTAGTAAATAAAATTGCCACTTTAAAAATTATTAATACTCTAATATTAATTACTTCATCTAAAATAATTTAAATAATAAATAAAAGGGATGAGATTTTTCATCATCTTTTTCGTACATTGTGATTTTCTTCTTGTAATAATGTACAAAAAACAAAGTTTCTGCTTTGTAAATCAAAGCTTGTACTTTCTGATATGAAGTTTTGATAAATCATCTAATTAAATTCAGGTTTCCCATATCGATGTTACTTAAATCTTTTTCTTTTTTTAATACTTAATGATAAAGTAATCGAATCATTTATTTATGCAATATAGGTTTTTGCAACCTGAATTCTCATATTTTGTTTTGATGTTTATCTTCTGCATAAAGTTTTATTTATTTACACTTTAGTTAATCTCATCCTTGAATTAAAATGATGCAAATAATAATAATTAGATCACAATAAGTCGAAAAAGTTTATTTTATTTATTTATTTTTTAGAATGAATGTTAAATATAACTTGTTTTATATTTACCCTGCAATTTAATGATAGCAAATTAATTTAATAACAATAATATTCTTAATTTTATTTTAGGAACTGGAAATTTTTTTTTTTTTTTTTTCCAATAGAATAAAAAATATTTATAGGAAGAGATTTATGAAAACATTATGTGCTTTACTGAGTACTTGGCTATTTATTACTTGGCCATGTCCGGAGTAGTTGTAAGAAAAAGTAATTGAGGCTCATATAAAGAATGTCACTCTTTTAAACACAAAATTTGGTTAAATAGTAAACAAGGCTGTGGTAGCCTGGTTGATAAGAGCAGAGAGTTCATGATCAAAAGATTGCGGGTTTGGTCCTCGAGCTGGCCGAAGACCATTGTGTACGTTAATGGTGACTGGTGCACCTTAAATTCCGTTGTGATTGCAAAGTCCTCCAAGTTCCCATCAAAAATTATACCTCTGGGGTGGGGGTACCGGAACATGGGTTTAACTCGGCTCATCTGGATCAAAATTCGAGTTCCTGTTGTTTGGCTGGTGCGACCATCTTTCACCACCTTATGGAGCTAAAGTCAATCTTCCTCACTAAGTGGCGTTCCTAAAAATGGAAGACACACCCCTTGCCTTAAATCAGGATAGTTCCACTACCAGGGCTTGGAATTTCCAAGTAGCATACGACGACAACAACAAATAGTAAACAGCATGTTTCCATGAAGTATTTTAGAACTTCTGTAGTAAGTTGCAAAATGATATACATCAGAGTTTCATGCAATTTAAGGCGGGTACTGCATCCCTGCCTTTACTTTTGGTTAAAAAAATATTCTACTTGCCCCTCATCCAAAAAAAAAACAAAAAATTTAGTGCCTTTTTTTTTATTATTATTATTTTTTCATAATCTAAAATCAATCTTTCTTTTCTTGCAGTTTTAAAAGCGGCTTACTTTCATTTGTACAAATATTTAACTACAATTTTGTTTAGGTTAATTTTACATAAAGGTTCTTTTCTAGAACATTTTTGTCAATTTTATAGATATATTTTTATGTACAAAGCTTTTATAAATTATTGCATATATTATATAGGATGGTTATATAGTTAAATTTCTGCTATAAACAGTCTTTTATAGCTAAAACAGACAAAGGCATCTCATGAATTATCTCTATTCGAAATTTTGCAACAATCTACTCACCTGTTTTAACTGTAGAAAGCTGTTTATAGCAAAAGTTTAATTATAATAATTCTGTATATATATTTTCATAATATTTGTTTAATTAAACATCCGTTATTAATATAGGTTTCTTCAATAATGCATAAAAATAGCGAAATTTTTATAGCTATTCAGTACTGGCAGAATACTTAGTCAAAATTTGAACGAGTAGACTGAGTACTAAGTAAATACTGAGTACTCGGTACAGCTCTAATTACAAGTTTTATAGCTTTTTCCAAATTAAATTTGCTGCAAAATTTTAATCTAAAGAAGAAAACACTTTCTACAGTGGCTGTAGGATCTTTAGCTATTAGAATTACATCAACAATTTTCATAACACATATATATTAAAATTTTTAATGTCATCATCTTGATTTTGCCAGCATTCTAGTGCTGTTACATTTTAATAAAATATTTAATTTCCCAAGAGAGTCCTTGAATGGAGAACTTTTTTGCATGAAATTTTAAAATCAAAGGTAATAAAAACTATCTAGACATATTTCAATGCTTCTTTTTTATTTGATAACTCAAAATCAACATATCCCGTTTTGCATTTAGCTTATTAGATAAAATTGGCTGTTATTAATTACTACCATGTTATAACAAATATCGAATTTTTTAAAGACAATTTTGTTCTGTTTTGCATAAAACTAAAGAATGAGAGTAATTTTTTCAATTATACAATTTTCACCCTATATCTTGTCTAAAATAAATTGGCCTTTCATTATTACTATTTCTTTTCTTTCTTTCTTTTTTTTTTTATTGCATTTAGCCTTACATCACTTTTTTTTAAAAATCATTTTTAAACTCATTAACATAGCACATGTTTTCCTTCTGCAAGTTCCTGATATTATACTTATTTATTTTGTTCATATATAATAACTTTTAGCAGAGTCAGTCACACATAAATAAAACCTTCTCTAAGCAAAATTAAAATTGAAATAAATTGAATGAGAGGTAATTTATATAAAAATAATTTAGAAATTTCAATCAAAGAAGGAGCAATAGAATAAAAATTTTAACTTTTTTAAAAAAGAAAAACAAAACAAAACTTTTTTTTTTTTTTTTTTTTTTTTTTTTTAGGGAGAGGGAAGAGTTAGTTTAAACTGTTCCAACCATGTTTTGAATCAATTATCAGAATAAACTAAAAAATAGCTAGATTTTGTCCTGAATAAAAAGTGTGCCAATTTCCATAGTGATCAGTTGAATAATATAGTTTTGTATAAAAAATTATATTCCTACATATTTAAGGGTGAAACAGAGTAAATGTGACAACGCAAGATGTCTTACTAATAGCAATAGTCCTGCAAAAAAAAAAAAAAAAAAAAAAAAAAAAAAACAGTCATTTTTACTTAATTAAAACGTGAATCTTCTAAAAGTTTAGATTTCGTATAAAGCCCACATGTTATCATTGTAATTAAAAACACGTCATAAAAATTTTATTAAAATCATATTACACAAACATTTACTAAGATTTTGGCCATTCCTAAGATTAAGTTCTTCTACTACAAGTATTTGCAGAAAGTAGTCCTGGTGCTACGATGATAGAACTCAACTAAGTCCTATGAATTCAAGTAACAAGTTGACCTTTTTCTGTTCAGTTTAAGACGCCTTCCTGTCCCTGACCTAAGACAAAGTTTCTCCTACTGGAATTTGCAGAAAATAGCTATCTTGATTGAACTCAACCAAAACCTATGAATTCAAGTAACAAGTTGACCTTTTCTGTTCAGTTCAAGACGTCTTTGCCGTAACCATTCGAGATCCTCACAAGGAAACATTCAAAAGGTGTCGTCTTCAAAAAATATTGAAAAAAATATATGTGATTCTACTCTTAAAAAAAAAACCAGAAAGTCAAAAAATTATTGGCTGAAATGAATTACAACGTCCACAAAAAATTATCAAAACAAAGCATTTTTTGGAGATTTAGTGCTGTAAGGTGACAAGTTCGCTAGAACTGAGATTGCTGTGTACGAACAGAACCGTATTTTGCTTCAGAGCCAAGTACTCAAAATCAATCACCTAATAGTGTAAAATCACCAAATATGCTTAATTTTTATTATTTTTTGTGGTCGCTGTAATTCATTTCAGCCGATATTTTTTTCACTTTCTGGTGTTTTATGAAGAGTAGAGTCACATATATTTTTTTGAATATTTTTTGAAGATGACACCTTTTGAATGTTTCTTTGTCAGTTGCGGTCTCTTCTACTTTTTTTTTTTTTAATATTTAACTGACGATGCCATGACTTAATGGCAAAAAGCTTAGTAAATGTTTGTATAATATGACTTTAATAAAATTTTTATGATGTGTTTTTAAAAATGTTTTTAATAACAGTAAAAAAATAAAACAAGAAATAAGAACAAAACCAACAGCTCTGAATAATTTTGTTTTTTATATATTTGGTTTCAATGGATACAACAGTATTCTTTAACTTTCTGACAATGCTCAATATAAGCAAACGATCAGATATCACTACTACACATTAAAAAATAGATGCAGATTATATGCATTCGTATAAGTGAATGGACATCATTGAAATATCTTTGGAAATAAATCATCCCATAATTTAGGAAAAGAGAAAACAATAATAATAATAAACAATGCAATATTCTTCTTTTTAAAAAAAATGAGATAGCAAATATGTATAGAAAAAACAACTGTCAATTATTTACTGAAAAACATAATTATATAAATACAGGTATCCCTTGATTAGTGAGGTTAATCGGTTCAATACAGATTATATTGTTAATCAACCATGAACATTTTATTTACAGATGGAGTGTGTATGGTTGAATTGGTTTCTCTTGCCAATGGATGTTTTGTAAGAAATGCTGAGTAGGTAATCAACCAGATGGTAAGCAAAGTGCCCAGGTTCCATTCCCGGCTCTGGTATTTTTCAGATTGTTGGTATAAAAAAATTCAACCTTACACACTTCATATCGTTCTACATAAAATTGCATTAGTTGAAACATACATTCAATAGAAAAACCTGCTATAAATCTACAGTTCAATTTTCTTAAGAATTCAAAATACACAAATAAACAATTGTAATAATATATACTACAAGATTTGTTATGTGCTATTGTTAGAAATTATACATTACAGTTGATATGAAACTACATGTAGCAATTGTTTTTTTTTTTTTTTATCAACTGTACTGTTTTACATTTTTTAGGATTACACCTTGTATCAACACAAAATTTTGATTTTTTAAATCTTGATGTACACATATGACTTATGACTTAATAAGGAGGGTCCTTAGCAGATCACTAACAGCTAGTTAAATCAACTAGAAGCCTATCTGCACGTAAACAGAGAAGCATCCTTAAGAAAATTAAATAATTAAATGCATTTAGTTAAATATATTACTCAACAATGCATCAACCACGATTATTTATTTTCAGAAAATTGGAGTGTAAGGTTGATTTTTTATACCAACTACATGAAAAAATGCCAGGGCCAAGAATCGAACCTGGTCACTCTAAGCCGCTGTGGTGCCTTTGCCAACAGTTACGATGTGGGAAATGCAGCTTTGCCAACGGATATTATGAACAAAATGCCAAGCTAATCATAAGCCAAGGTGGCTCAATGATAGAGCATCCGCACGGTAAATGGAGTGCGTGGGTTCAATTCCAGCTCTGGTATTTTTCACATAGTTTGTATAACAAATCAACCTTACACTCTAATTTTCTCTAAATAAGCCCTCAGCTAATTTTTTGCATTTTTAAAAACAAAAAAATTTGGAGGGGAAAATGAAAACTTATATAATGGTTGTGAATTTTCCGAATAGGGGAAAACAGAATTTAAAAAAATACATATAATGAGTAATTCAATAAAAAAAAATTCCATAGTGTTATACGAGATTTGATAAGTGGAGATGGGACAATTGCAAGCAGAAAGAAGCGAGATGCATTAAACGTATAAACAGTAAAGCCTAAGACAGTTACACAAATTGTGCTGAGTAGCCTCCTCGTCCAGACCACAATCACAACAAATGGGATCAGAACTGATACTAATAACTTTGAGGTGCCTCTTTAGGGTACAGTGATCAATAAGACTAATTATTTATTAATTAGTCTTAACTCTTCTTAATTAACTCTTTTTTACAGATAATTTATACTAATTATTTAATTACCTTACTCAAGCCATTTCTATTTAGCTTTATTACTGTAACATTCACTCCATATCTTCTTTTGAAATTTTTTTAACTTACTTTGAAAAGTGGCTATTAGACATATAGCATATCATAAATAAGTAATATATATATATAACATCTTTAATTTTCAAGATTATTTATTATTTTTTTAACATCTATTTAATTGAAAATATAATGAATTTAATAAATACATAACTTTGCAAGTAAAAATTATAAATTAAAAATATACCCACAACACTTTTTTCTGGTCAAAATAACAGGCAGTTCCCTTCATCAGGTAAAAAAATTACATACTAGTGCATTATCAAAAAAAAAAAAAAAAAAAAAAAGTGCACTTCCACTTACTTAGAAGTATCAAATGACTTCTGCATTTGGCTTCCTCTGAAGTATCATAATGAAATTCACTAAAATAATAATAAATATTTTTGTTCTTATATTTAATTTCACTCTGAAATATGTTTTTAAACAATTTAAGATATTTTTAAAGTAGAAACCTAAATAAGGAGAGTTATTATAGTGTGAAATTTTAACTTGATGATTTGTTTTAAGATGAACGTAAGTATCCACACCTGCTATTTTTACAAACTTCAGAATGCACTTAAAAAGTCTATATTTTTTTTAATGCAAAGTCTATGAACCCTGATTAATGGATGAAGTGTCCGGAAAAAAATAAATAAATAAATAAATAAAATAAATAAATAAATAAGCTAAAGCAGTAATTAAAAATTGCATTAATAGAAAATATACTAATCGAGGGATACCTGTACATTTAATAAATCACAAAAAAATCAACAGGGGATAAATTTCACGACAACAAATGTGATTACAATTCAATGACACTACAGACAAAAAATCACTTTTGACTATAAAAGAGATCAAGGAAATTTAGTTTGTCACAATGTGTAGTTTACAGTGTTTTTAAAATGACACACATTAATTGTATATTAACTTAAATGGAATGATTCATATTTGGTAATGCATTGCACTAATAATAAACTAATAAATAAAGTTAGGGTTAATAACAGGAGACTTGGCATTGGAATATTAAAACCCGAATAAACTACTATATCAGAAACTCCAAAGAAAAATATTGGAAATGCATACAGCTGTTTCGGTAGCCTATAGCGTACCGTCTTCAGTGCAAAAAGGGTTCTGAATCAGGAGAGGTGCTCGTATATATAGGAAAGGGGCCGGATTTAGTTCAACCAATAGGATTACTCTCCCTACCTTTCCCATAATCCTATTGGTTGAACTAAATCCGGCCCCTCTCCTACATATACGAGCACCTCACCTGATTCAGAATCCTTTTTGCACTGAAGACGGTACGCTATAGGCTACCGAAACAGCTGTATGCATTTCCAATATTTTTCTTTGGCGTTTCTGACGTAGTAGTTTATTCGGGTTTTAATAAAGTTAGGGTTCCCAGTATAGGTTCTCACCTGTAAAATAATTTTGAGTACATTAACTGTAAAAATATATTTCAAGCAAGTTTTTATGAAGTTGGAAGGTATTAAAAGTTACTATGTTAAAAAGACTGCGATAAAATACTACATTCAGATCAGGTTGCTTGATTTAACTTATGTTAAATTGTCGGAATACATTATTTTAACATAATAGATTTAATCCTACAAGGCTCAAATTTTTTTTTAGTGTGCGACAAAAATATATAGGTTGTAATGAGTGATTAGAAGATAGGGTAAACTTATAAAAAAAAAAAAATTAAACCATATTTTACGGAAAAATCAACTTTTTAGCTCAACGTACCATATGTGGAACACACATAAAAATATGATTTACTAATACGTTTACTATTATAATATAAAAACAACAACTTACCTCTGCAAAATATACACTTCGTTACAACACACAGTACTTTTTTTCGAGTCAAAACTGTTCAATAACTATTCTTTTTTTATTTTTGAATTTAGACAAATGACTAATGTATCACTTTCATTCAAATTTCACACTGAGTGCACTATAACAAAAACACGAACGACATCTTTAGGTAAAGATTCGTATTACTACATTGCTGAATGTCAGTAGCTTCTATCAAGATGTCAAGAGATGTCGCTACTAATAGTTTCATAGCTATAGGAACAATTAAAGTCGGTGTTCCACATATGGAACTGGGTGCCTTGTAGGGTTAAAAGTGGCAAGCTCCTAAGTTTTATAAGTCGATATATATATTTTTCATTTATTTATTTAGTCGCTATGTGGTGAATAGATTTTTCAAGATCTGTTTACACAGTACATAGAAGTTACTAAATTAACCATTTACAGTAATCATCAACTGTTAATTCAATTTACAAATAATTATTAAGTAAGAGTAATTAAGAGAAAAAAGTAAAAATTAATATTTATAGAGATCCCTCAATACAAGGGCCACAGATTATTACACCTTTAAAGAAACATTTAAAATACACTAAAAACCAATATTTTATAGTAGGAAATGAATCTATTTTACCAAGAAAGAACACAGACAGACATATGGGTTGTTCATTGTAAAAGTGAATTAACTCCTTGGAAATTGATTTTGAAATAACAAACTTTTTTCAAATTTATGCATAGAAAAAAATCAAGATGCAGTAAGTGTTATCGATTTTTGTTTTTAATACGAATCACAGTTATAAGAATTCATAAATTATGTTAAAAATAATTTGAAGTAACTTAGAAACTTCCTTTTTATAATGAATATTTAGAAGTTTTAGTTTTCTGAGAAAAACATGTAATGCAATTATAGGAGTTTTTTCTTTTTATAATGATGATATGACAAAATGTGATACAATTAAGCAAATATATATATTTTTTTGAAAAATATGGAGTTACACCACTTTTACAATGTGTAATAGTATTTTACAGAGTGTAAAAAGAGCATGATGCTTTCATTATAATTACTGAGGGAAAATAATACTATTGCTGTTTATTTAATGCAACAGAAAAAGAATTAAAGTTACAATTCGTAATAGAACTTCTTAAAAAGTTAAAATAATCAAAAATTAAAGATGAACTTGCTTTAAAAGATCAGGGTTTGATTACTAAATAAGTATAAGAAACATGCACTTATCTTTGGAAATTTTCAAAAGGTCTTGAAATTGTATACTTTTAGTATCATAAAAATTCATCTTTTTTTTTTTTTTTACAGAAAAAAGTATGGGAATTTCATTGTATGATGGTAGATAGATAAGTGGAATTTCCAATCTGTAAATATAAAGTGAAAAAAAAAAGAAGAAGAAGATATTGGCTGCTGAAAATTTTAACAGAACCTCAAGAGCAGACCCCCAACAGCACATCTTCTCCCCAGGATATCTTCAAAATGTCTTCTGGATGAAAAGATATCCCAGAAACATCCCGAAGATGTACTGTGGATAAGTGTGCTGTTAGGGACAATACATAATCTCGCTGACAGTCAAGGCCCATGTTATTCTACGGAAATATTTGTTTCCACAACGACACTTTAACTAATGCATTTTTTAAAATTCTGTTTGCACACTTTGAAAATTCATAACTGTTAGATTATTAATTTTCATTTTCCAAAAATTTATTATTTAAATTTACTAATATTTCACATTACAGCCAAAAAAAAAGCACTATTTTAACCCCTTAACGATCTTGTAATTTTCAGTAAAATAAGTGCTTATTTTTTTTTCATTCATGAAAATTGTATAAAATAAAGTTTATGAACAATATGTGTATTCATTTCTAATTTTTGGAATTTTTTTTTTAGCTTGAAATCAAGATAATTTAATTTTGTGGAAAGATCAACAATCAGGGTTGTTGTGACTAAATGTTAGTTTTTCAGTAAGTAGAAAAAAATAAAAGATAAAAAAAAAATTAAAAAAGAAATTTACAAAAAAAAGTTTTTTCTTACAATTCAACACTAAATATATAATATACTATTTTCAGATTTGGTATCTGGACTTCCATAAATATCACTTATTTCTGAATCACAGATGCATTTATACTAAAATTGGAATAGGAGTCACTTTGTGATTCTTACTCGCTCTATAATGTATACAGTATTAAAAATATATTTTACCACAGAGCACAAAACCACATGCATTCAAAAGTCCAAATGAGCTAAGATTACAAAATAAGTATTAAAAATATTTAAAATTGGATACTGCTGACAGTTTCAGGGGTGATTGTGACTCACAGGTAAAACCACTGAAAATTAGAGCATCAAATTAGATAAAACCCAAAATATCAAATAATACAGGGTTTAAACTGCCATTAGTTTTTTTAGCATTTTGCTAAAAGGTATCATATTTTGCTAAAACAAGACGGTCAGAATTTCGCTAAAAAGCTAAAACTGGATAACTATATAAAATATCTCTATATAATAATTCAGATTTTTTTCCCTTTTTTTGTAATATTTGCAGGCAAAAACTATGAAAGGACTGACATTTTTGGGAATCCTTATTTATATAGTAATTTGGATTTATTTTTAATTTTCAATGATTGAATTTAAATGCAAAAATATTTAAAAGTATATTAGAATTCAGAATTTGCTTCGTAGAAGCATTTTTAGCACTAGTATTTCACGATTATCTACCACTACACTTTACTTGATTTTTAAATTGCTTTTTCATTTTACACATATGATATGAGTACCTCTTTTTCTATTGTTAAAATCAAAACATAGTTTCCCTGATTCATATTTTTAAAGTCACAAATATGGATGCTTGGTTAAAATCATCAATGAACAAAAGGAATAGAAAACAAAACTGAGGATAACAAAGCTAAGTAAAAGAAATCAATGGTATCCAAAGAATTAACTTTCGAAAAAGCTAAAATAGTGCTTGCCTATTTTCACTAAAATGCTAAAGTAATTTTTTTGCCAGGTTAAACCCTGAAATAATACTCAAACTATTTAGGCCAGAAGCCTTCAATCTTTTCACATATCACCTGGATGACAAATGAACAACCAATGAAAACAAAAAATAACTTTATAGGAAATATGAAAATACAGATGATTAAAGTAAAAACCCTGAAATCAGGGATAAACCCTGAACACAAACACAACTGCAGTTTAAAATAAACCAACTATCTCCAATTACATTTCAAATAGTCTGCGACTTCCGTCTAGAGTGTAAAATAAGAAATTTAAAAAAAATTCCGGGCATCAGAAATGGTTTGTTTTTATATATTTTTAGTGTGTTAGTTTTGAACACTCCACCCCAGAAATATCAGGGGCACGAGAAATAGCAAGCGAAACTTCACCCCATCAATTTCACGGGAGCAAAAATTAAGGGTTTAATTTTTCAAATTCAAAATAATAACAATATTAATAACAAAAAATAATTATCAAAAAATGAGTATACTAATTTAACGGTTGTGAATTTTCCAAATGTTAAAATAGAATTTGTAAAAATGCATTAGCTACCGAGTCATTCTACAAAGATATTTCGCCATAGAGTCACATGGGATTTCGTGACCGGAGACGGGGAAATTATAAGAAGGAAAAAGTGGTTTTAAACTACCCCAATCTGAATGTAGCAAAACATCTACAAAATATCTTGCATAAGTATGAGAACCCAATAAAGTTTTAAAAAATTAAATTACAAGTTTCATGTCATACACATGAAAAATCGTGACTATTTATAATAACTTACAATGTACATTTTAAATTAAAAACATAAAAACAGGCACAGTATATGAAAAATATACTAAATCTAAAATAAACTAATACGCAGTATAATACATATATTCTTTACAAAAGCAAATAACAAAAATATATACATAAAACAATTTTCTTAAAAGTAATAAAAAAATGTTAGTAAAGTAATACAGTGAAACCTCTCTAAGAGGGCCGCCCAACATATCATAGAAAATTGACCCTTTAAAGAGGTGGCTGTTTAATAGAGGTTTTTTAGAAACTCTTAATTCGTGCAAGAAATTCTGTAAATCAGATGGATTTAATTTTTCAAAATTATATTATTTGTCCATATCTTTTTAATAATCTTTAATATTTGTTTGATTTTGAAAAAAAAAAAAAAAAAAGGGAATATATCTATCTATATATATATATATATATATATTGGGACAAATTGTTTAGCTTAGCATTATGGATGGAAAAGATGTCTTCAGCAATCGATACATTTCAATTAAAATTTCAAGGCAGCAAATACTTATTTTAGTTTTTAACCTCAGCTAGATTTAATACTTTTATTTTTCCACTTAAAGTCAATATTATTCATTTAAAAGCCATAGCATTTTAACCCATTAAGCGACAAAGCTTCTGTTGCGGAAACATTTGATTAGAATTTTTTTTTTTTCTGCAGAAGTAATTGAGATAAGCATACATTTTATATTGAATATTGAAGTGTGTAGCTTCGTTAGTAATTCTTTTTACTAAGTTTGTAATGTAAATTCTATTTATTATTATTACAGTATAGGACCCATTATCCGGAACCCACGGGACCAGAAGTATTCTGGATTTCGGAATTTTCTGGATTTTGGGTCCTTTTCCCATTATTGTTTTCCCTTAATTACAAAACATAATTCGGTAATTGACAGGTACTAATTTACTTCTAGGAGCAACTGCTTCACACACAGACAGACATTTAAAAAAAATATTCGAATTATATTCTAGAGCTCTTAAAACATGCAAATAAATCGAAATCTAGCAGTTAAGATTTTTTGAAAATCTGATACTTTCTTCTATAAAATTTAGCAGGAAGTAAAAAAAAAAAAAAAAACTATAATGCGTATATATATACAAACATGTACATTGCTGCCACTTGCCATGAGTGGCATGGTTGCTTCTTTATTAATGCTGCTAAACATGAATATTGTTTCAATCATAAGAGCAGAATACTAAAAAAATTTATTTTTCTTTAAAAATTTCCTTTTTTTATTTTTAAGGTCTTAATGAGAAGTTAAAAAAACCACCAGAAATCTATCATCAAATAAATCAGAATTTTTTTTTTATGTGGCTTTCTGTGAATTCCAAGGATTTCCTGTACCACAAACATCCCTGACCATCTAAAAAAAAGAAATTCTGCTTTAATTTCTAAATTACCTGATAAAACACACAATAATTCATTTTAGGGCGGGGTTTTATTTTCTGATTTTAGATATAAAATGTATTTTTTAATCATTAAAAAAAAAAAAAATTCTGAAATGATTCTGGATTTCGGGTCTTCTGGATTTTGGAATTCCGGATAATGGGTCCTATACTGTATTAAAATTTTTAATGCATAACAAAAAAAAAAAAAAAAAAGTCACTAAAAATAACTCATTTCAGTGCAGGGGTTTAAAAGATTGAATATGAAAGAAAACCATTCTTTTGTTAAATTATAACAAACAGAGATCAAGAAAACATATTTAAAAGGGTTTTACCGTTTATCTACATCTACGCTACTCCCATTAGGGGCAAAATCTGCCATTTTGGAACTATATCCTGTCTTCAAACAAAATAAAAATTCTTTAATTATTTGAACTATATGTGATTAGAGATGCGCATTGAAACCCCAAACAAATGAAAATTCAAAAATTTTTGTAGGATTCAATATAGAAGCATTTAATGAGTTAATTTATGAGTTAAACAGGGTGGTTACAGATATTCAGAAAAAAAATTCCCTGATTTTCCCCCGATTCAAAAATTAAAATATCCATGATTTTTAGGAGTTTTTAAAAAATTCCCTGATTTTCCCCTGATATTTCCAGATTGATAAAGTACCCTGATTTTTCCATGATTTCCCTGATTGTTGCCACCCTGTTAAATAATGGTGTGATATAAATTATTGTTTCCAAGCTTGAACTCTATCTGTAACAATGGTACATACAGAAATATGGAGTTTTATCACTTACTTCTTTTATATAGAAACAAATTATTATTGTGCAAATGGGGATTAAGGCTCTCTATTATCTCACTCTATGAGTGAAGTTATTTAAATCCTATGCTAATCTAAGAGGAAAATAATCCTCATTACATACTTAGTTTTACTAGGCGAGTCGTATTAATCCTGGACGATAGGACCCATGCCCCAGCCCGCCCGGTTCCCGCTGTTCAATGTATTTTTCTAGTCAACTTTGTCCCCTTATTACTTCCGGTGTGAATTTTTTTTTTTTTTTTTTTTTTTTTTTTTTAACACACTTGACATTGTGAGTTTTTTTGCTTTCCTTCCCATGCTATTCCTATGGGATTTTTAGCCTTTTTTCTCCGTCTTTATACTTATAGTAATACATAATTTTAAATTTCATTTTCTCAATTAGAAAATTCATGGCCATTAGATTAAGTCTACTTTTTAAAAAATTATTATTATTATTATCTATATAATATTTCTCTAACGTGGACCAATAATGATTATATTTTGTAGAAACCAATATTATAGTGACAATAAAATACGCAAGGATAAAAAATAATATACAAGTAATATTTAAGCATGCAAACTCAGTTCAGTGATATAATAAAAAAAAAAAAAAAAAATACAACAATTGTCTGATTATTTTATAGAAAAATTTATTTATAAAAATTGCATCTTTACAACCCTTGCAAGCATCATTTAAAACCCAGCAATACTTTAAAGATATAAAAAAAATGTGAACTTTTTCATTAAATTGACAGAAAAATGCAATAATAAAAAATATAATCAAAATAGGGACTATGGATGAAAATCGCAGAATGCTAGGCATATGCAAAAAACTTAAGTAACTACATTTATTATTATTTTTTTTATAATTAGAATAATAACTTTGCCTGCTTCCACAATACATTTTTTATGTATTGACCAAATTAACTTTTACAAAAGTCAAAAAATGATTAGTTTAGGATTTGGAATTGAGATCATTATGATTATTCCAAAGTTCTTAGGTTTGAGTTCTGGTCTGGTCACTTTCAGCTCAAAATTAATGACTAGTCAACCAAACAGGTATGAGATTAGCAAAAAAGACAAGTAAGCTGAAACTATATGCAAAAGCAAGATAATGAAATGAGAATTTTATGACAAGATGCATTATATTAGACAACTGCATGTGGAGATGGAGATAGTTTAGACTTGATCGAGCATTTGCTAGAGGGAAAATTCAAGGATTTTCAAGGACTTTACACAAAATTCAAGTACTTTCAAGGGCCCTTGAAAAAGAAAATGAAATTCAAGTACTTCTTAAGGACTTTCAAGACCCGTGGGAACCCTGAAAAATATACATTATGTAATGAATAATCATGGGGATTATTTCCCATAGATTAACATGGGGATTGGATGACTTTGACAGTCACTGAGAGAGAGCCTTAAATTCAGTTATATGATGGAAAGTGGTCAGTTTAAGTTGACAATACATACATATGGATTATTCATTGTAAAAGTGAATTATCTCCTTGTAAATGGATTTTGAAATAACGAGCTTTTTGTAAATTTATGCGTATAGAAACAAGGCAAGTTTCAGTAAACGTTATCGATTTTTTGCTTTAAATACAACTCAGAGTTATAAGAATTTATAAATTATATTAAATATAATTTACAGTAACTCAGAAACTTCATTTTTATAATGAATATATAGAAGTAAGTTATAGTTTTCTGAAAATAACAAATAATGTCATTGGAATGCGATTTTAATGCAATTTTTGGAGTTTCTTCAATTTTATAATGAAAGATGTGACAAAATGTGATACAATTAAGCAAATATATACATATTTAAAAAATATGGAGTTACACCACTTTTATAATGAACCGTCCATATGCTCTTGCAAAATGGGACCCCTAAAAAAGGTTCACTATTATGCGTAGGTACTAAAATAGTTTTTTTCCCTTTAAGTTAAAAAAGTAATTATTATTACTATTATTTATTTATTTATTTAAATCAAGTAAATAATTAAAAAAAAAAAAAAAAAAAAAAAACCATACACTAATATATATATATATATATATATATATATCAATAATTTAATTTTAAGCCCATAGTATCTCTAAACTTATACCTTTATACATATACTTTTTACTTTCTTCTATATGTAATATAGAGAAAGTATTGGATTCGCGAAAATTTTCGACCTCCGTTTTTTGACGGATATACACGTTTTGGGATGTCCTGAACACGAATTGATAGTTTTTAGAAAATGTCTGTCTGTGTGTCTGTCTGTCTGTCTGTCTGTGTGTCTGTCTGTCTGTATCATTTTTTTGTGGACGCTGTATCTCACGAACATATGAATGAAATTTAACCAAACTTGGTATTTAGTTGCACCCTGACATGAACTGGTGCCCATTAGATTTGGGGATCAATAGCTCAACAGGTGGCGCTGTAATCGCATTTTATGCAAATTTTTAACATGGCAGCATAGGACAAAATTCCGTATAAATGGGCATAATGAGAGTTATTTTAAACTTGTGATTGTAAAATTAATTTGAATTATTGATGATAGTAGTAGTTAACTAGGAAAAAAAAATTGTGCATGGGGGGCATCGGTTCCCCCCTGGGGGGGAAGTACCCCCCCGGGGGGTTAAATTTTGAAGATGGGTATCATTCGAAAGATCTCGTCAATACCTTTAAAACGAATGGTTGAACCATAAATCTGTGATAATTTAAAACAAAGTTATCGATTTTTTTTACTTTTAACAAAAAAAAAAAAAAAAAAAAAAAAACAGAAAAAAAATTCGATTTTTTTTTTTTTTTTTTTTTAATTATTGTTAGTGATTGAATATGTATTAATTTTCACAAAAAAAAAAAAAAAAAAAAAAAAAGAAAAAAAAGAAAAAAAAAAATCTTTTTTTTTTTTTTTTTTTTTTTTTTTAATATTGTTACTGATTGAATATGTATAGGAAAATATAGAAGAAAGTCTTGTGGTGGCCACAACATACTAGTTTTTTATTATTATTATACATGAAATCAGTGTGTATAAGATGGCATATACATAACTACTAATTAGTAAAATAGAATTAAATAAATGAAATTTAATATGAAAATAAAATATTTAAAAAAAAAAAAATTAAAATTAAAGACTTTTTCTATTAGCTTGATTCGCACTAAAAAGTATGAAAAGTTTAAAATGAAGTGTTGCCACCTAAATTTCATACTTTAGTTAATTTCAAAAAATCTAATTGTCATGCCGAAAAACTGTTTGTACTGTTGATTTCAGAAAAAAATCAACCCTTTCATTTGGTACCAAATTTGTAACGATAGGACTGATATTTCTAATTTATTTTCCCCTTTTTCTGTTTTTAACCCGGATTCGGCAGAAGGTTTATGACAGAGAATGTAAGCTAAAAAAAAGTCTTTAATAACACGTAATGCATAATAACACATACATTAGTATTAAATCTAATGGGAAAAATATAGAAATAGGAGAAAATGGCCCAAAAGTGAAGTGACCCTTCAGAAGAGGTGGACTTTTAGAGAGGTTTCACCATACATGTTAGTCTGTTTCCAATATTAATATAGGGTCATACAAATCACAACTAGTATATAGACTATATAGCACTATTAAATGGAAATAAATGCTGTGCATATGTGCCGGCTAGATCTCAGCTATGGAAAATCCCTTGGAAAAGCTTCATAAAGAGCGTCTTGGAGATAAAAAAAAAAATAATAATAATAATATTTAGTAAGTGAAAAGTTATTTACATAAACAAATTTGGAGTTTAGCTGTTAATAATACTCTGTTTCTTTTCCCATAAATATCTCGATAAGAAAAACAGGGTATCAAAGCAAGAATAAAAATAGCGAAGAATAAATTTGTATAAATTTCCAAGTTAATTCATTCCCATAATTATAATGAGTGAATACATTTTCATAAAATAATAGAAACAAAATCAAAACATAAAGGTACTTGGTACATGAATAGTTTCTCCTAAATATCTTCCTGATATAAAAGCAGAATCCGAACACAAGAATAAATTCTTATAAAATTCCAAGTTAATTCAACCCCATAATTTATAATGAGCAAACATATTCTCATAAAGTAATAGAAACAAAAATAAAACAGGAAGGTACACAGACATTCATTAATGAAATAACAATTGGAAAAGGGCAGATTGTTAGTTATTATTATCAGCCAATTTTATATAGCTTTTTTTAATATAATGAAGTATCTCAAATTTTCATTTTAAAAAAGGAATCACAAACTTAGAAGTGAAGAAAAAAAAAAAAAAAAAATGAATGAATGAATTATTTACAGGGTTGCCAACTTTTCAAAAACAGTTTGAGGATTATTCAGAGAAATTTTGAGGAGCATTTTGGCTACTTTGAGGAGCAATTTTAAAAATACATTTAAAAAAAAAAGAAAGAAAGAAACCACTAACAAACATAAATTGACAACAATAATATGAAATTAAGAAATATTTATTGATAATCAAATATATTTAGCAAAACAGTGAAGAGAGATAAGAATGGGAAATGTGATTAAGTCTGAATATAAGCTTAAAACCCCAAAAGTAATTTGTTTTTTGCATAATGGCATATTTTCCATACATAAATAAAGACAATATATGAAAGTAGATTATTCAGTTACATAAAAAAAAAAAAAAAAAAAAAAAAAAAGCACGAAGGGGAAGAAAAAATTAAATTTCCAATAATTTTCATGAATGTCAAAATAATTATTATACTATCACATAAAAATCTAAAAACGAAATCTCTGATATTCATATAAATGTGTAAATGATCTCATCTCTGAGTCAACTCCCTCTAATCTGCATAGCTTGGGACCATATGTTTTGTAAACTTTAGAATTTTGCAGATTATTGGTCATAATTTGTTTACTTATTCCCCCTCCCCCCCAGATACAAATGAAGATATAATAATAAATCATTAATGCTTTAAGTGAATGATAAAATAAATGCATAATTATTTCAAATAAATCTTAAATAAAGCGTTGTCAATCGGCCTTAAAGTTCAGTAGCTTTGAATCCATTATTTTTATCGATAAATAATTAAAATAAACAATTTTTTTAAAGACCTATTAAGCATTAAGATAACTGAAACATTGATATAGTTTAAATGAAAACCAAAACACCGCATAACCATAGCATTCGGTTTCTTTCTTCCCCCCCTTTCAGCTTGTGGTTTTAATTAAACACTCTCTTAGCTAATGTAAACAAATACTTGTTCCCGTTCTGAGTCAGCAATATTTCGATTACGCAATGCCTAGCACTAGAATGTTTTCTTTCTTTCTTTCTTTTTCTTTACTATTTATTTATGAGTATTGTACGGTGAAGCATGTGGTTCTTCAAAAAAAAAAGAAAGAAAAAAGAAAAAAAGTTTTTTTTTTTTTTTTTTCGGTGTCTGCCACTATTCAGTTTTATGTATTTAATAAAAAATATTTAGTAAGGTGGTCAAGACTGAATTTGCGGAGCATAAACATTACTTTGCGGAATTGCGGAGTTTTTAAATTTTTTCAGAGAAACTCCGCAGAAATCGGAGCAGTTGGCAACCCTGTATTTAGGTGTGGAAAGAATCCAAATTGTTATTCTTAAACCAGTAACATTAGAAATTATCAATTATAAAATCATATCTGCACTTTTGCTCATTTTTAGTAATAATTTTTGTCCCCTATAATATACAAGTGCAGTTTAATATGAGGAAATGTATCAGATTTCAAAAATTTTGTTTAAAGATTTTTCTAAATGGATTACATAAATATATAAAAAGATATGTCCATAAAAGTGCACAATTTTTGTAATTTTTTAAACATTATGTGATTTTAGTCATATCAAATATATGAATAAAATACAGCGACATTTATTTGTCAAGATTTTTATTCTTTAAATACATCATCAGTTTCCTTTTACTTTACTTTTCTTAAGTATTTTTTTTTAAATAATTCAAAATTAAGCTGTGAAAAATTGATTTCCGGATTACTAATTTTCTGGATACAGTATAAAAAACTGTAGTATATACTTAGAGTATAAAAACAATTAGTTTTTTATTCTGTAATACAGTTCATACTCGTTAATGTGAAAGGGAAAAAAAAAATTGTTCATGTTATCAGTAGTTCATCCTATCAGCAACTAATCTTCATATATCTAAACTAATCTGTTTTTTGACGAGGATTGTGGAAACAGTTCATGTTAAAAGTAAATCACGTCAATCATGTTACGTTAACGAGGTTCGACTGTATATAAATAGTGAATAAGCAATAAAAAGGAGTCTTAAAGCAGGGATGCACAATCTATGGCCAGCGTAGAATTTAAAGTTGGCCCACGAATGTTGTTAATAAAATAAGATTAATAATATATATATATATATATATATATATATATATATATATACAGCATGAAAACGATTCTGCATCAGAAAAAATAATTTACAGTTGTTCATGAAGTTTATTTACTTTTTATTATGCGCCTTTTCAGTTTGTTCTTTTTCACCCCATGGTCTGGAAGCAGACAAGGACGAAGATGAAGAACAAATGCATAATCACGCATGCATGCTCGGACACAGTCTCGAGGAGCAGATGGTATGGGAGGTATGGATGCAGATTTCGAAATTATGATGAGCCAATCAAAAGTTCCCGATTAAACTCCCATTTTTCTCCATGGTGAACGCTACCAATAATAACTTCAACTTCTACTTAGCAGCGACGATCATTCTAATAAACAACACCGTGTGGTTTTGCTAGTAGATCGGTTATTCTCTTTCGATTTCATATTTTTAGTTCAGTATATATTCAGTCCCAGCCATCTCATTAATTTTTACTAATTTTGTTTTATTTATTTATGGCATAATCTGTGCATGAGTAAAATAAATAAAGTAATAAATGGTAATTCATGCGTATTACCACAAAAAAAAAAAAAAAAAAAAAGTGTTTTCACGTTTATAACATGTTTTAACATTCACACGCTACTTTGGCCCTCGATATGATCCTTTTTCATTTTTTGGCCTCTCATTCTGAAAGGGTTGTGCATCCCTGTTTTAAAGTATAGGGTTGAAAAATACAGGGGGTTAGACGATGATAAAAAACATTGTAGCAAGTTTTTTTTGAAACTTTCTTAAACTTCATTGCCATGTAATGAGTGGCAATTTTAAATCTTAACCTTTACTAAAAATGTGATGTCTTAAAAGTTAACTAAAAAGTTTTGTCAATTTTTTTTTTAATAAAAAAAAAATAAAAAAATAAATAAATAAATAAAATAAAGCCTGATATATAAAAAAATTTCAAATTATCTAATGTTTTCAGTTAATGGAAGATAAACCTTAATAAAATTAATATTTTATTCTCTGGTAAAATAAACAGATAAAAACTTAAAATTTTAATATGATATTATTTCAGAAGTTTATGGGAAAATTTCTGTTTTTTAACATAAAATACAAAGCTCTATACTATCATATAATGCAACTAAAAGTTTTGCTGTTTTAGCTATGAAATATCCCAAAGAATACATAATTAAAAAAATATATATATATTAAACTAAGAATGAATTACCAACTTTACAGATCATATGAGATGCATTTTTTTCACAAGTTATTAAAAATACTGTTTGCATTTTAACAAAAACTTAGTTTATCACGACATAACAAAAACTCGAATTTACTAACAACTAAATTGACAATAATTTGCATGGGGTGTATAATAATAATAATAATGGTTTTAAAAATTAAGTACATTAGTGTAACTTACATTATGAAATAAATTTAAATGTTATGAGAATCAAGAAACATAATTAATTTAAACACAACTTTACACAGACAATACAACTTTTTTATTTTTATTGACCAAACTGTAAAAAACTTTGGTAGTCTGGAAGAAGTATTTTTAGCAATTTTTCTACTATTGGAATCGAACTCTTTCCCATATATTTCGCAAAACTCGCAAGGAGGTTCATATTAAGTCAAAATATAACATAATAACAATAACAGAAAAATAACATAATGTAAAATATTTTGGCAATTACATTCACACTTCGAATTTTAACAAAATTCTGAAGATTTTAGCAATATCTGAATATGGCCTCAAAAGCAGAAAAGTACTGCATTTTTTAAAACATTAAAAAAAAAGAAATTAGCCAAAAAAATAATTTGTCTTGGAAACACAAATGGAATAAGATTTAGTTCCTTTAAGAGGCTTTTCAAGTGATTTTTTTTAGCACAGATAGTTTAGAAATAGATATCACTCCAGCAAAACACAGAGTAAGCTGTTCATAGATTCACTTTTAAGATTACAAATGAAAAAAAAAAAAAAAAAAAGGAAAAGTAAAAACTTGATTCACGAATCCAGTTGTAATTCCTCAAAGGATTCTGTGCTGGCCTCGGAACTATTGTTCCCACCAGTCTTTTCTTTTTGTTCCAAGCTGTCAAGTACAGCTTCGTTGGAAGGCAAATCCTCAACTTTAGAACCACTTTCCATGAGTGAATCGACAGAGCTGAGTGTGTCCGGGAAATCTTCCAAGTCCTTTGATGAAATTTCTTCTGGTTCATCAAGAGTTTTTTCGGAAGTGATTTCCTCCTCGCTTTCAGCTAGAGCCTCATACACAAAAAACTCGCTCTGATTGGATAAGGGTGCAATGTAAATGATTTGAAGACCGTCACACACTTCAAGCAGAGGATATGCTTCTAGTTTTTTCTCCTAAAAAAAAAAAGAATAAAAAGATAAAAAAGAAGCATTAAAATTGTACTAACATTTCATTACTATACATAAAATCATGATAGTATTTGAAAGTGAAATTAACATTTAATAAATCATATAATACTTTACCAGGGTTCACACAAATATATATATATATATATACTACATATATACAGTAACCGCCGCTTAATAAAATCACTGGTTAATAAAATCAGCCGCTTAATCTGATCAAATCACCAGGACTGGAATCAAATCAATACATGCTACTTTTAAAACCGCCGCTTAATAAAATGAGCATCGCCGGTTAATAAACTCAAAAATATCTTCTCAGCAAACAAAAATATCATTTATGCACACTAAAAAATTGTTTATTTACATTGTGATTTTTTTTTTTTTTAATAGAAAAATAAATTAAAGCACAACAAACCCTCCGTTATCGCTCCTTGTTCAAGATTTTATACTTGCAGCACAGTTACAAATTAAACACGCCCCACAACTTATCTCCGTAACAATTTCATGGAACGTATTTTTCAAAGCTCAGTAATAAAATACAAATTTGATTTGAAATAATTTTTTTTCCCTAATTATTAGAAGGCAGTTTCTAGTTCTTATTTTGAAATTACTATAATTCATGAGGTTTAAACGGAAAGATTTTAAATTTATAAGAACATCGTGAACTTTGGGTAAAGTAATGATGATTTTCCTCTACGGAAGTGCACGGGAACTTACAATGCGTTTAATTTACTTATATCGAAGAAACAATTAGTTAATTATCTACCAAAAATTAATTAATATTGTTTACTAATTATATTATTCGTTACCATTTGAAGTTTCTTTCGAAATTCAGGGAAGTAATACATTTTCCTTAAGGGCAGGAACGTTCGCCGGATATAAAAATCAGCCGCTTAATAAAATCACTCTGGCTCAGAATGAATGTGATTTTAATAAGCGGCAGGAACTGTATATATAAATGATAGTTATCGTAATAAAATTTAACCTTAATGTTTAGCAACTAATAGATATAAAACAATACCAACACAATAAAAATAGAACTGATTGTAACATATAGGTAAGACTGGCACAAAAATGTTGCGATACCGATTGAGAACCATTAAAAGACAAAAACAATTTAAATTACTTCCGCCGACATGAATAATAATAATAATAATAAAGGACCATTAAACTTAATGACGGAGAAAGTAAATAAAGGACCACAGAAATAATAATTGGATAAAAATGCTTAAAAATTGAAGTATAAACTCTTCAGAGGGCATGTACTTCATAAAGCTGAGAGAGCTGCACTGATATATTATATACAGTAGAAGACCTTTACAACCTAATTTTATATATAATGCACAATTTCTCAGATATAAACAATGAATTTTGCAGTTAAGAAATACTTTGTAAATTTGTTTTTCTTTATCTCCTTAATTCAGACCTTTTTAACGGAAAAACTTGCTTTCATTACATTTTTTTTATTTTTCTTTTTTATTGAGTCATAATAAATGATTTGATACAGGCATATATGGACTATTCTTATAAACTAAATTTAACTGTAAAACCTATTACACATCCAAATACTGTTCCAAAGAATGTAACTGAAAGATGCCCTACTCTGTTTTGATGTGTTTCAACATATTTGACCATGTTTACAAGGTAAATTTAATTATGTGTGAAACGTGATCTATATAATGGAAAACCTTGGGTTTTAGGTTTGCGTTATAAAGATCTTCTACTGTAGACATAAAACCAAAAGCAAGTATATAAATAAATAAAAATAAATAACTGTAATAACTGCCATTAGAACAGTAGGTTACCATTTTGCTGTTAAAGTTTTTAAAATTTTAATGTAATAAATAAATTGTTGTTTAATGTTGCTTTTGATGATTACTTTTAAGAAATAACTTTATTATTAAATTTGTATGATAAATTTGTCTGTACTAAGATGCTGAATGCAGAAACTTTTTCAAATTTTATACATTAACTATAAAGATTTTTTAGAATAATAATTAATCCAAAGAAAACTTAAAAAAACATTTTTTTTTTCTCTCTCTTTGTTACATTTAAATTTTCACAATTTTCACAGCCATAAATAGAATGGTAACTTACATTACAAAGAAAAGGAATAGTAAATTATCACATTATTTTTAGCAGTTAAAGTTTTGAAAATTTAAATGTAACCAAAAAAAATTGATTTTTAATTTTTTTCTTTCATGATTATTTTAAGAAATAGTAACTTTATTGTAAAAGTTGCTTAGTAAATTTTGTTTGCACCAAAATGCTAAATGGAAAAAAAAAAAAAAAAAAAATCCAAACTTTATTTATAAGATTTTTCAGAATAAGAATTAAAAACAAAATTATAAAACAATTTTTTCTGTTACTTATAAATTTTCAAAACTTTAACAACTAGAAATAGTGTAGTAACTTATGTTACAAAGAAAGGGAATGGTAAGGTACCATTATGTACCCACTATGTTTTGCTGTCCATTAAAAAAAAAAAAAATTGCTTTTGATGATTATTTTAAGAAATAACTTAAATATAAAATTTGTACACTTATTTATTAGTTCCCCATCATACTATAGGTATGAGGAACTTAGGTAATCGTGAAAATTTTCGACCTCGGTTTTTTGACTTTTCTACACATTTTCAGGTGTGAGGAATCCGAAAATGACAAAATTTCTATGGTGTCTGTTAGTCTGTTAGTGGGTCAGTCCGTTAGTTTGTTAGTCTGTGTACACGATATCTCAAGAACAAATGATCGCAGAGAGGTCAGATCAGTTTTAAAATATTACTTTCGACACTGGCAAGAACCCTATTCATTTGCAACATTCGAATTTAAAAACTTCGTAAGTTATTAGAAATTTACGATTTTCTTAACATGGGAGAATAGGACAAAAATTCACTTAAACATGCATTTAATGGAAACTTTTTACTGTAAAAATGTCAGACCAGTTTTAAAATATCAGTTTTGATGCCGGAATGAACATCAGTAACTATAAATATGCTACTTTGGAAATTTCGCAAGTTATTGGAAATTTACGAATTTTTTAACATGGCAGTATAGAGCAAAATTTCACATAAACGTCAATTTTGAGAGATATTTTCATCGTAAAGATGTCAGACTACTTTTGAAATATTATTTAGGACACTGGCATGATTATTAATGACTATGAATTTTCCAATATAAAAATTTCGTAAGTTATTGGAAATTTACGAATTTCTTAACATGGCTGAATAGAGCAAAATTTCACATAAACGTCAATCTTGAGGGATATTTTCATCGTAAAGATGTCAAACCACTTTCGAAATATTATTTAGGATACTGGCATGAATATCATAGACTACGATTTTTCCAATTTAAAAAATTCGTAAGTTATTTGGAATTTACGATTTACTTAACATGTCAGAATAAGGCAAAATTGAGCATAAATTTCCATTTTGAGGATTGTAAATACATTAGACAACTTAAAAATTACATTTATGGTATTTGTTTGAACATGATTGAATACAAATATTCTAATAGGAAAATTTCGTAAATCATTCGTAATTTACGATTTTATCAACATAGCGAAATTGTAAATTTTTCATATAAATATGAATTTTGTGTATTATTGCATTGGAAATAGTAGGATGAAAACTAAACAACGGAAATGACCCTGATAAAATAAATTAATAGATTAGAATAAGATATATATATATATAATATGTCTCGCACTAGAAATTTATGAGAACATAAATATGATGGGGAACTGAGCAGAGTCCACCTATGCCAACTAGTTTTATTTTATTTTCACTGAAGTGTTAATTGAAAAAAAAAAAAAGAAGTTTGTTTAAATATAAAGTAAATTACCATGGAACATCCCAGTGAAGATTTTAAAATTTTGGTAACTTCATTTTTTACATTTTGCTGAAATAAGAGTTATAAATATGCAAAAGTCAAAATAGTCAAGAATTTAAATTTTCGTTAAAAATAGTAATAAAATTTTCCAAGTTCTTACTACTTAGTCTGTTTAGAAATTAATTTTCAATTCAATTTTATGCATAGAAAAAGTCCTGCATGGGTCGATCAAACTTGACCTGCACCCCGACCCGCAGTAAAGTAATGTTAAATAAATTTATGTTATATAAGAAAGTGAATTAAAATTCTATTACACAAAATAGAATCATAATATTGAATGGATCTTTCAGAGAATTAAATATTTAATAAAAAAAAATTCCAAGTATATAATTACATTAAAATTAGTATATAATTATATTAAAAATTACTAGTTTAATTAGAAATAAAATTCAGCTTTTATTATAACAAAATCTCACATGTAATAAAACTTATCAAAAAATGTGCTATTCTAAATATTTTGACAGTGTATAGAAAAAAAATAAAACAAAGAAGCAAATCTACATTGGAAGACAAATAATTTTCGCACATAAATTTTAATACGTTAAGTACTAATGTTTCCGATATTATAAATAAATTCATATCATGAGTCATGTTGCTTTAAATTGCTATGGAGAAAAAGAATGTTATTCAATTTGTGCAATTAACAAGTTAAATTCTTTTTTTTTTTTTTTTATTATAAAAAATACTTCAAAGAAATAATTTTGTGGATAGAGCCATTGGGTAAAAAATTAATGAAAACTCAACCCGCACCTGACCCACAAAGCAGGTAACTAGCGCACTAGCGGGTAACCATGGGCACCCAACTCAATGCAGGACTCTAACAGAAAGAATGCTCAATAGAAGCAGAACTAACTGATATCAAAATTATTTCCTATACTCTTTGCAATATTTGAACATACATCAATACAAGACAAGGGTGCAGAAAATGTTCAGACCTCGAAAATTTCCCCCAAACACAGTATAAATTTCCCTCAATAATACAAAAATCTACTTTGCTATACAAAGTCATTTGTTCTATGTAATAAATCTTTAAGAGAGTAAGTATACAGTGTGACATAAAAATATCGCTGTTAGTGCATATTATAAGAACTTCAAAGCAGCAAATTTTTATTTTTTATTTACATTTTTATTTTCTCTTAAAAAAAAATATTCAGAATTTCCCCAGTTAGTTTAAATTTCCCCCGAACCTCGTTCGGGCATTCAGACTTATTCTGCACCCTTGCATCAATATAGAAAGAAAGGAATTCCAGAAAAATCATGCATGTTACTTCTTTCAGTAGGATTTTTTCAAAATATGAGCAGGAATCCTACAATCTTGCATTTTAATGCAAAACTGTTTTCATTTATATCTACTGACATTTTCTTAATGACTCTCGTGAGCCATAAAAAGAGACATGAAAGAAATTGTACTTTAGCGCTTTAGCCAGAGGAGGACAGAGAAAAAAAAAAAAAAAACTGTAGAAATTTGGGATGTACTGAATATTTGGTATGTATTTGATATTTGGCCAAACTACCAAATATCCAGTTTGGTCGTCAAGTCTGATTCAGTTTGGCCAAATATCAAATTATTCAACTAAACTATTCAGTTAGCTGAATGTGAATCTATAACAATTCAGTTAAAAAATTTCAATTATTTGAAAAATATATTATTTATTTGCTATTTATTTTCTCTTATTTATAAATATGGTAAAGGAAGTATTTTTCTGGTTCAAATTTCTGAAACCAAGTTTTTGTTATATTTACATGTTTTAAGGCACCCTGAATCTGAAAAACATGTTTTTAGCACTTGGTCTGTGTGTGTATCTGATCATCATATGTCAAAAACAAATAACAGCAGGAAATTCAAACTTGGCATCCAAAATCGGTATCATATAGGGATGCTATACTAACTTTTCGCTGAGATCAAGCAAATGGTTAGTGTACAGGGACGCCCAAGAAAATTTCAAAACATTAAGGCTATGGGGAAAATTGCATGTAAGTAGAGTTTAACACTTATAGGCTGCACTAAACCAAATGAAATGAATATATATACACCCCACGACAAAAAGATAGGTACAAAGGGTTTTTTCTTTGATTTTTCAAAAAATAACGTTATCTAAATTGTGCTTATCATTTATTATTATCATAAAATAACACTATTCCCGGACTAATTTTTGTTTTAAGACGACGCTCTGCGACAAAAAGATAGGAACAAAGGTTTTTTTTTAATTTTTCATAAAAAAACATCATCTAAATTGTGCTGATGAATTATTATCATAAGAAAATATTATATCGAAAACATATTAAATATCTGAATCATATTCAAAAAAAAAAAAAAAAAACCTTTGTTCCTATCTTTTTGTTGCGGTGTGTAGTCTTAAATTAGAAAAATTTTAGTCTTAAAATTTTTCTGAATTAGTCTTAAAACAAAAATTAGTTTGGGAATAGTGTTATTTTATGATAATAATAAATGATAAGCACAATTTAGATAATGTTATTAAAAATCAAAGGAAAAACCCTTTGTACCTATCTTTTTGTCGCGGGGTGTACATATATATATATTTCATATGCATAAAAGCAAGTTTCATATAGAATATGTGAATGAAAATCATTCACCATTCATTTACATGGCTACACAAAAGAACTGGAATATAGTGGGACAATACTTGAAAATTGATGGAAATGTATTTCAGGTTGTACTGTATATTAATATAGGATTATACTTTGTGCACCATGTAGGGTGTGTACATAACTTTTAGAAGTTATGCAAGGTTGTCAACAATTAAGCGAAAACATTTTTAATCAATGCATTTATTGAAAATGATTTATAATAATTAATAATATTTTACCATGCTCAGGAATTGAAAATAATTCCTCATACCTATATGGTAAATAAAGTATTTTTTAAGCTAAATATTGATTGCTTCTTTTTGCATATTTACACATTTTGCAGTTTCCTGAATACTGAAGTCAAGTATTTAACATTTGTTCTATGTCTCTGTCTCTTATCATAGTAACATAAATAATTTCAGGCAAAACTCAAATGTTGTATTTTGAAGTTTAATATATGTTTGTTACTTGAAAAGTTTGATGAAGACTGATAACTTTCAAGGAATGGTGTACGTGAAAGCTGTCTGAATAATTTTAAATGAACTTTTAAATTTAATAATCTATATAAATGTATGTAGGTACAATAATCAAACAAAGGGTTGAGAGGAGTGGTAGTCACCCCTCACACAGAATTATTTGTAAAATAAAACTGTTCTGAAGCCTAATTTGAATTGCTTTTAATATAAATTTACATAACAGTACTCATCATTTTACCCCTTACTTTCCAATCTGTATTTATAGTATTAAATTTAATGGGTAAGAGAAAGTTGTGTGAGTGTCACACCATATTATTTTAAATATCGTTAAATCAATATTACCATGGATAATTAAGAAATATTTAAATGAGAGCGATCAGAGACCTATCAAAATTTCTATTCCAGAGATCAATCAAAAGTGCTTAGAATGTGCATCATTTATTTTGTTGTCCAACATTACAATTTTAAACTTAAGGGAACTCTCTACTTATCATCTCCTAAAGCCGAAGCCAATGTTATTCTACGGGAAATTTTGCCCCATTACAATTCGTTATTTAATATGTATTTTTAAATTCCGTTTTCACTTTCCGAAAATTCGCAACTATTAAACAATTTATCGCTTTCTAAAAATTGATTTTTTTTATTTTTAAAATTTCATTTTTAAGCTCAAAAATGAAAAATTTCACATTGTGAAAATTCGCATTTTACAACCTCAAAATAAAATATTAAAAATTTAAAAAAAATAATTTTTAGAAAGCGATAAATTGTTTAATAGTTGCGAAGTTTCTGAATGTGAAAAGGGAATTTAAAAATATATATTAGTTAATAAGTTATAATGGGGCGAAATTCTCCATAGAATAACATTAGCTCTGGCTTCTGGGGACGATAAGTGGAGAGGCCTCTTAAGTTATGAATGAATTTTTATCAGCTCTATATTACCTTTATGTATTCTCTAAATCTAGGAACAAGTTTGTGGATTGCAATGAGCACAGAGAGGAAGCTGGTATGAGGGAAAGATGCATATACAACATGTTCCACTTCTGGAAATTTGGTGATTTGGAAGCCTTTTGCAGTTATTCTCTGCCTTTCTTCTTCAGTGACTGTTTTGTCTTCATCATTCAGAATAAGACCAACAAGAGATCGCATTGAGTCCTCGCTTACCTAGAAGGATACAAAGTGATAGACATTACAGTAGGTCAACATGTAAAATTTTGATTTGATAATTTTGGCTGATCTTAATGTTTTTGGGTATGCTGAAACCGAAAATAAAGCCAGTTTTTCTCTATCACGTTCACATATAGATTTTTGTCAATACAAGGTGCCTATCAATGCAATTTCTTCCAGTACTCTTCCACCAATATAATTATATGGTAAGTTTTACAGTATGTTTCCATGATTAATTAATCATGAATAACTACAGTTGTAATTGTGCAGCACTAGTGCGACATAAAACCAAACAAACCAACCTACCTATGGTTATGATGGTATATGTAAGAAATTTTGTCAGTAAACACCCTGTATTGACAAAAATCTATATGTGATAGAGAAAAATGGGCTGCATATTCGGTTTCAGCACATAAAAAAACATGAGGATCAGCTAAAATCATCAAATCAAATTTTGTCAACTTCATTTTTGTAGGCCTGTGTGTATTATAAGGGTTCCACAGCTAGAGTTGTGAGATCATGAGAATTTCGCACGTTTTTATTATTTTCTCACATACAAATTTTTAACATTGAGAGAAATTCATGCACACTTCTGGGGCCAATTCCTTAAAATTTTTGGTACGAAAACAGGTCATTCATAAAAATTAACAATCTTGAAATGAAAAACTTTTTGCCTTTTACAAAAATCAGCAGATTTAAACAGACCAGATTCAACATAAAAGTCGAATAATTTAAAAAAGATTTTAAAAAATTTGGATAAGAAAATTATCAGGGGTTGATCCAGGTTTTAATTTTTAGGGCCCATTTTTGTGAAAAAAAGAATTGTCGCTAGAAACCTTTCATTTTAGAAGTTACTCTATCTAATGTTTAATATCAAGTTAATAGCATTTTATTAAACACAAGTATAGACACTCATTAAAAATAATACTAAAAAGATGGACAATTTTTACAAAAGTATTAATTTTATGAAACAAAATTTTGTGAAAGGGCTGTTTTTATAAATCTGAATTTTGTGAAGGGGTCCATTTTAGAGATTTGAATTTTGTGAAGGGGCAGCAAAAAGGTTCCGATTTTTGCTTGAATCGACCCCTGATTATTTATTTTGCTGATCAGCTGCAAAAATACATTATACTTCTACAATAAAACAGTAGAAAAACTGGAATTAGGAAAGTAATTTTTCATTGAAGGTATGAAAAAAAGTTAACTATATCAATTTGCAGTGCAATAACAATAACTGCCTATTTCAGTGATTGACAGTGAAAAAAAATCAACACATTTAAGCATTTAAATGTGAATAAACCCAAATCATACCAAATTAGACACCATTAGCAATTTACATTCATCCAGATTTTTTTTTTTTTTTTTTTTTTTTTTTTTTTCTGTTCTCAAATTCTTTTTAGAAATCTCACTTTATTTCTGAGCAAAGGTGAGATATTCGCACCCAGGTTTTTCTGATCAAAACTCTGATTATAAAATTTAAAAGGAGTTTTGAATAATAATAATAATAAAATAGTCTGTCTATTTAGAAATGTAAGGTTGAATTTTTAAACCAGCTATGCGAAAGATGCCAGAGCCGGAAATCGAACCCGGGCACTCTGTTTACCATGCAGATGCTTCACAACTAAACTACCCTGGCTGGTTACCCATTTGGTTTTTTTCACATAATAGCTGTATGCAATGTCACCATAAAATGCAGATGTAACATGTGAGCATATTAATCATGGCAACTCCAATAGACTACATAAATTACTTAGAAAAGTTGTTCATCCACCATGAATATTTATTTAGAGATGTTGGAGTGTAAGGTTGAATTTTTACACCAACTATACGAAAAATGCCAGAGTCGGGAAACAAACCTGAGCACTTTGTTTATTCTGCAAATGCAAATGCTCTGCCAATGAGCAAGACCCAACTAAGCCAAACAGAGGCCAGTGGCAGATATTTCTTCGTGAGCCCCCTTACATCCATTCATTTAAACTTAAAAACACAAAAGGGCATTAAAATAAGTTTTACACTTTGTTTGGAGGCCCACGGTAATTGTCCCTCATACCCTTAACTTAATCAAGTCCTGCCACTGAGCCATTCTGGCTGATTACCCACTGTGCATTCTTCCCATAATACATGTTGGCAAGGTCATCACATTTGCAAATTCAGATGTAACAGGTGAATAATATATAAAATGTTGAATGCCAATCATAATTCTAAAATAATGCATAAATTCTCTAAATATAATACACATTTTTAATAGAATAACTTTAATTTATACTAAACAAACCTAAAGAGAAACATATATATATTTTACATTGTGGGGCACATTAATTACAAGAAAAATATAACAGAAAATTGGTACAAGTGAATAAATAAAAGCCCTGAAAAATGAAATACTATTACAAAGTATTACTATAATACTTTCTAATGCATAGTCTGTGATACAGATAATAATTTCATTTAATCTTTTTTAAAAACAAAACATAATCTTTGAAAAATGTCATTTTTATCAACTATGAATGTGTATTAAAGATGATGGAATGCAGGGTAAAATTTTTAGTTGCCATGAAAAAGTATACCTCTATTACATCTGTGATTGTAAATACAGTGGCCTTGTCAACAGATATTATGTGAGAGTGCATAATCAGCCAGGGGAAATCAGTATTAGAGTATCTGCAAGGTAAGCAGTGCATGGGTTCAATCCCCAGCTCTGGCATTTTTTGCATAATTAATATAAAACAGAAGTCTGTCCATACTTTTCAGACAGGGTCCTGTTTTGGGGAAATTGTGAAAAATTCTACACGTAATTTTGTGAATCTAAATTTAGTGTGAAAAATAAATTTCTTCTAAACTTTTTAGCTTGGGTCCTCTTTTTGCGAAATTGTGAAAAATGAAATTTTGCAAAATAAAATTACAATCAAGGTTTCATTTTAGACATTGACAGTTCCACTTTTATAGAGCTAAATTCACACATTATGCGTAGAAACATTTTATAAATAAGATTTTACAAACAAATATCAACAAGTCACTAAATGTAAGGTGATATAAAATTGTTATTGAAATCAAACTGATCTTTGATGCGCTGAGTATATAACTGCAATAAATAGACATGATTAGTTAAATTTCATAAACTAGTCGCTTACATAACAATCAAAATTACATTACAAATATAAATTAATACTCAGTCGCTACAAAGCAATTTGACTGTTCCTGTTTAGAGAAAATTGAATATATTTGAGATATGAGTTAACACTAAGAAAATAGGTAAAAACAAATGTATTATGTAACTGTAAGAACTAGTGTAATACTTTTCCTGTGATTACTTAAATTTCATAAACTATTAAGCTTCATAACATACCACGATTTCAAGGTACAAACCTTTAATTTATATAAGATAACACTCAATTAACAAACACCATATTGAAGCTAGCATACAATCTGATGAAGAAATTAAAATGTTAAAAATTTCCGAACAGATACAAACCTCCTTCGGATTATCATAATAAATGCCAATGCATCTTAAATGGGGAATTAAGGAATGAGCTTCAGCGTAAATAAGACTACTATCCTTATGAGATCCTTTCACAAACTTATAGGCAACTTCAAGTTCTTTCAACGGAGATTTGCATGTTTTGATGTCTATCTCAATAAAGAATCCCGAATACCACAATAAAAGGAGGGATGTTAAGAAAAGGGCTATGCATAATAATGGAATGAGAATCATTATAACAACAGATGTAAAAATTTCAGATTCCATTGCAGAAAAAATGAAACCGCAAACAATCAAGAATGATCCTTGGCATATGATCAACAAACAAGGAAATTGGCTGCTTGTTTACAAAAGAAAGCGTTGCGAAAGGGTGAGTCCAGCCTCTGGATCACTTCGACCGATCAAACTGAGCCCTGAGACATTTGATCCACGACCGGTCGAAAGCAGAGAAAAAGTGATGCCGGTTTTACTCGGGAAAAGACGGCCATTTTACTCTCTTATGGATGTCTTTCCCAGAGTGAATATACACGGGAATACACACAGATAATCTAGCAAATAAAATTTATGAATAATTTATGTACTAAAGATGAATGAAAAAACTCCAGGTACTCATTTTTCTTTCTCTCTTTTCTTCTCTTCTTCCCTTTTTTTTTTTTTTTATGGAATAACGACATTTAAAGAAATTTATCGTTTCCATCTACTATTTCTGTCTGTTTAGAAGTTTTTTTTGGTCGGAAAAACTATTGGAGTTATCCTCATCTCTTTTGAGATATCCGAGTTAACCCTTTAACTGCCAATCACAATACAATCGGTAACAAAAGTGTCCGAACACTAGCAAAAATTTCTATGTAAAAAAAGTACACTTCATACGGTTTTGTTTAATAAATCTTTATCGAATCGTGTTCTAAGATCTAAAACAATTGGAACATCCTTAGCTTCAAGAAAATTAGTGTTAACCCTTAACTGTCAATCGCAACTTGTAGTAGAAATTGAGTTTACTCAGAAATGGATATAACGATTTTGATTAAAGTTTGGAGTTAAGTGTCCTTTTTTTTTTTTTTTTTTTTTTTTACAGAACGAAAACGTTTGGACATATCCTCATCTTCAGGAAAATTTGCGTTAACCCTTTAACTGACAATCGCAACATGCAACATATAATAGAAATTGTTTTTACTCGAAAATGGATATAACGATTTTTATAAAAGTTTGGGGTTAAGTGTTCTTTAGAGAGCTAAAACAATTGGGCATATCCTCATCTTCAGGAAAATTCGCGTTAAGCCTTTAACGGCCAGTCGCAACATATATTAGAAATTAGGTTTACTTGGACAGGCGAGCAAGCAGACTGGCAGAAAAACTAATTAATGTCATAATATTTTCTTAAACCTTGTTCGAAACTGTGTTCACTGACCATCGACGAGATATTCGAGTAGACCCCGGACTAGTAACCTTTCTACTTCCTAACATCACATCCCCACCATTCAACCAATGCATTCGTCAAAGCGACTTTTCAATCGACATTCCACTCCCACCAAAGCAAATTTCCTCCACCTTTGTTATCGTTGTTTTTTATTTCGATTGGGTGTAAATTAAACAAGAATCACAACTTACATTAACTGAAATGGAAAGCAAGTAATCTAATCCTTGTTACTGAGTGAAAACTGTTCTGTTTGACTTTTCTTTGGACTTTTGGTGGTAAGAGGAACATTTAAAATATGCAAAATCCCAAATCCCAGTTGCCAAGAAAGCGATTATCGCCAAAATAAGATGCAAAAACCACAGTGATGTTCCGAGAATTTTTCTCCATAGCCAGTATAGGGAATCCGTATTCTTCTAGTATATCTGCTCGATGTCACTGACTATATATTAGAAGAGTTCCCGGACTAATAACCTATTTGTTCTCGAACATCAACATCACATCCCTATTAATCCACGAATTCATTCGCCAAATCAGTTTTCTGCCGCCAAACCGACATTCCATTTCCAAACAAAGTAGGTATCCTCCAAAGCAGTTCTCATTTCTACCAAAGCGATTATCGTCAAAAGAAGGCGCCCATTCATCCAAAAAACGTAGTCTCCGTAGTCATGTTTGCGGAATTTTCTTCCACAGCTACAGTCGGCATCGGCAGCAAAATTATTGAAGAGGACATCCACATTTTTCATATATATATATATATATTTAGTTTGATCGAACCTAATTTTTAGCATCAACTTACTTCTTTATAAACAGCATAAAACTAAGAACATGACTCGACAAATATTTTATTGCTGTTGTTAGAGCCCCTTAAATAAAATATATAGGCCGGCGCATCGCCGCCATTTTGTTGCCTCGGATGAGGGCTGCTTTCCCGCTTGGCGTCCTTGTCGCTTAACAAACGATTTTAAGAAATTTTGATCTGAAGCTACGATTGGTCAAGAATTCAAGAGCAATAAGCAACAAGTAATATCCCTAAAGACGCATTTATACACAGCACATTCTTGGTATGTTTTTCATCCTCAGGATATTTTGTGGATGTACTGGGGATAAAATGTGTTGTTAAGACTATTTCTGTCTGTTTCAAATACAAATCATAATTTTTTGAAACAAAAAAATGAGCTTACTGTTTAAAAACGGAAATTCTTTATTTATTTACTTACTCTTTCAGCTATTTCTAGCGTATACTATTCATTTAAACGAAACTTAAAATAAATTGTAATTACGACATGGAAATGAAACAACTCTGGCTTCCCCAGAAAATGTCGCCAAAACTTAAACGCACAGTAATAAAAGGTCTTCTTTAATTAATTTATGGTTATTAACATAAATATTATTATTAAAATAGTACATTCTTTGTATTTTTACGTTTAAACATGTGAAAAACACACAGAAAAATATAAGTAAATATAAGTTATATTATTTTATTCTTCCTAAATTATCTTACGGAAATCTCAAACTTTTATGTTCTTTTCTTGAGTGATTCTAGCAATTTATTACTAAACAATCTCCCATATGATAATTTACCGAGTTAAAATTATGAAAATGATTAAAAAAGTAACTCCAAAGTAATGCAAAACGATAGAAATAATGACTGCCATTTGTTTATCTACGGAAAACACTGGGTACATGTGGCAACCCTAAGGTAGGCTGACCATATGTCCTCGAATCTTGAGGACAGTCCTCGAAAACTATCTTCGTCCCCAAAAAATTACAACACATTTAGGAACGCCAGTTATAAAGCTATTAATGTTTTATTCTAATAATTTGTTACATGTATAATAAATAGGCTGAAATAAGTTCTTTTATGTGCATTCTAAAATTACTAAAATTTTACAATTGAATTGACGGTGATTTAATTAATTATTTATTTTTTGTCCTCGAAATCCGAGGACACCGCATCTTTGTCCCCAAATTCAATGAAAATATATTGTCACTCTACCCTAAGGCAACAAAATGGCTGATGCGTCAGCTCGTATATACAGTCGATAACAAAAGTATCCAAACACTAGCAAAAATTCCTATGTAAAAAAAGTACACTTCATACGGTTTTGTTAAATAAATCCTTATTGAATCATGTTCTTACACTGACTAAGAACAGGATTCGACAAGGATTTATTTAACAAAACCGTATGAAGTGTATTTTTTTAAATAGGAATTTTTGCTAGTGTTCGGACACTTTTGTTACCGACTGTGTATAGGAGCCTTAGCTGTTGTTGTTGTTGGGGTGTTCTTTGAAAACTATAGCTGCTGGGGCTGTTGTCTCAACTGTTCTGTAGATTGTTAAAGCTCTGGTTTTTAAGCACACAAGAAGCAACGTCAGCGTTTTCGACGCCGCGACGCTCCAATCAGAGTCTCCTTGATATCAGCGCTGGCGTTGAAACCGCAGAACAGAGCGTCGTGACGCATGCGCAAATTGAAAATCTCGACGCCGAATACGTTGACGTTCGCGTTTTGTGTTCTTAAAAACCAGGGCTTAAGGGGTATATACAAACGAAACACTTCCGGTTGCAAAACCGTTTGCAAGCGTTCCAAATGTATGACTACAGTCGGCAGCAAAATTATACGAGCACTAGCAAAAATTCCTATGTAAAAAAGATACATTTAAAACTGTTTTGTTGAATAAATCCTTGCCGAATCATGTTCTTAGACTGACTAAGAACAGGATTTGATAAGGATTTATTTAACAAAACTGCATTAAGTGTACTTTTTTTAGATAGGAATTTTTGCTAATGCTCGGATACCTTTGCTGCCGACTGTATTTGCAAAAAAATATTACAAAATTTACGTCATCGAAGTTGCAAGCGTTCCGTTTGTACGTTACCCTAAAACCAGTAAAAATAACAACGTCAGGAACGTCGAAGAGAAAAAATATGGGAAGCAGACCGCTGTTTCGGTAGCCTTTAGCGTACCGTCTTCAGTGCATACAGAAATCTGGAACTGGAGAAGTGCTCATATATGAACAGAATTCGGTCTCTCTTCAATATATATGAGCACTTTTCCAGTTCCAGATTTCTGTATGCACTGAAGACGGTACGCTAAAGGCTACCGAAACAGCTGTCTTCTTCCCATATTTTTTCTCTTCGGCGTTCCTGACGTTGTTATTTTTACTGGTTTTAATAATCCAGCGCCAAGTCTCCTTTTAATATATGTTCCATAGATTGCCGGAAATTGCAGAGTGGATAAACCACTACGATCTGTCACATATTCGCAGATTTTCAAAAACGATTGGTGGAATGTAGAAACCCGAGAGGGTGGAGTGACGAAAGTTACTTGATAAGCAAAATTTTTGAATGAAGACAGGGAAGGAACTAAAGTTATCACTATTTAGCCACGCACCGAAATAATGAATGCGATTCTGCTGAGAGCGACCACAAGATAAGAGAATGTGTTCTATGGAATCCATCACGTGACAGCGGTCACAAATGCCATTAAAAATGTCAGTAAAGTGAAGACGATGCAACAGAGCTGGGGTAACGATCATCTTGCAAAGAAGACAGGAGATCAGCACATTGTCCCTTCTATTCGTAGACTAGGAACTAGTAGTTTTGAAAGGAGAAATTTCTCCATGAGAGAGCACATATTTACTCTGACGAAAACTATACGGAATCGACTCTTTGAAACATTTAGTAGAGTAACTGATAAGGTCCTCAGGAGAAATCCAGTCCCGGAGAACGTCCGAGGGACCAGTATTTTTTTCAATTCTATCAGCTTTTTCATTAAGAGGGATGCCCCTGTGACCAGGGACCCACACCAGCCGAATACTAATAGCAAAGGATGAGACATGGCAAATTTTATTGTGAAGCCAAAGTATGATTCGAGGAAATTTGATGGAGACTGATTGAAGAGCAGGTACAACCGACAGGCTATCCGTAAGGATTATAAAGGAAGAACTTGAGAAAACAAGTCATCAATCGCTGTACCGATGACAAGGGCTTCAGCGGTGAAGATGGAATTTATATGAGAGATCCTATATTTAAATTGAGAGTCAGAGGAACAGCCTGCAATAGCCGTTAAGGTATGAGTTTTGGTCGCATCGGTAGCAAAGATATCGTGGCTAGACGAGAACTCTGAGATAAAGGCCGAGAAAAAGGACTCATTCAATGTCGTGTTCTGGAAGGGGAAGTCGGAAAGGTAAAAGTAAACTTTCCCATGAGCAATGGGTTGAGGAAACTGGAAAATTACCAAACTCTCTAAGAAGGAACTAATATCATCAAGCCCATCAATGCCATACGGTGAGAAGTCGAGCTGAAGTTCTTTGTGAGATCATCAGCTTCATTCAGAAAGCTCCAAAGAGGGGACCAGGTGCCAAGATAGAGATGGCGGATCCAGAATCTGAACGACTGCAAACGAATTCTATAGCCTATAGGCTATAGGCAGGACATTTGCATGTTTGTGAGGGAGAGCTATGGGAATCCAGGAGGGAAGACCTAGACCAGCTCGAAGACCACAATTATGGAAAACTTCAAGCCTCTTGATTATAGAAGCACTCGCCGAGGACAGAGTAGTAGCATCGTAATCGACAAACTCCCGATAGATGAAGTAAAAAGCGTACCTAGGTGATGTGACTTAGCACCATAACTCCTCTGAAAGAGGACCTTGAGGAAGTTAATTCTTTTAAAGGCTTCCACTCGCAGGTAGTCTACATGTTTCTTAAAGCCACCCCTGCGGGAGAAGAAAAATCCTAGAAATTTCACATCATCCGACCAGTTGATGAGGCCGTCGTTAATGTTAAAATGAAAGTCACAAACACCATTTCTGTGAGAAAAGTTAATCGCATGGCATTTGTCCGGTCGAATGGAAAGTTTCCAGTAAGAGCACCAACGGAAAACATTCTGAAGGGCGCTTGTACAGTATGTTATAAAAGTCTCCGAATAGTAGCGAAAATTCCTATATAAAAAAAGTACACTTAATACAGTTTTGTTAAATAAATCCTTGTCGAATCCTGTTTTTAGACTGACTAAGAACAGGATTCGACAAATATTTATTTAACTAAACTGTATTAAATGTACTTTTTTTACATAGAAATTTTTGCTAGTTTTCGGAGACTTTTGTTACCGACTGCAGCTTCCCGTGACAATAACTTAATGAGTCACCAACGCAATAAATAAAAATATCGTCTGCATAAACTAAACACCTGGTATTATAATTCAAGACTTCAAAGAAATCAGATAAAAAGATTGTGAACAAGATAGGGCTGAGGACCGCGTCTTGCGGAACCCCGCACCGAGAAGAATGAGGAGACGAAACCATGCCTCTCCAAACAACTTTAATATAACGGTCAGACAAAAAATTATGGATCCAACGGAGCAATTTGCCCGTGATACCAATTTGGGCGCACTTCTGAATAAGACCATCAGTATATATGGAATCATAAGCAGACTGCAGATGTAAGGAGATGCCAAGAATAAACTTTTTGTTTCTTTTTGCACTCATAATATCGTGATGGAGCATCATGACAGTCGTTTGGCTGTTTCGAAAGGGAGTAAAACCCAAGTGTCTTAGTGTCTATAATCAAGAGACTTGTTTTTGAGGAGAAAGGTATTTATTCGCTAGGCAATCATACGCTCACCAATCTTGCAAATAACAGGGGTGAGAGTAATGGGACGGTAGGAAGTAGACGAGCACTTAGGCTTGCCCGGCTTTGCAATGGGCAGAATCAGAGCAGAGGTCCAATCAGGTGGATATTCCCCGTAAGAAGAGAATCGTTATAAATTCCTAGTAGCAGCTCAAGAGAGTGGGAACCAAGATTCTTGAAGAAACGAGCAGGAATCCTGTCCTCACCAGGAGTAGATTTTGTACGCTGAATAGCAGCAGTCAGCAGTCAGTTCGGACATAGAGAAGGGATTGTTGAGAGACTCGTCATGATCAGTCCCATAAGTAAAGGAAGGGGAGGAAAGTCAAACCCACCGCTATAAAATTTTGTCTCAGCTTGAGCGCCAGCGTCTGAGACAAGGGAGCCGTCGTGAGATAGGCAAAAGTTAGAATCAGGAGAGGACGAAGGACGATTTTTTAATTTACGGAATACATTGAACAATAAACGGGAGTCACTAGCATACCTGCAAGCAGAGTGCCAGAAGCACCTTTGGCGTACTTGATGACATGACAAAGTAAAGCGGAGGACTATTTGTACTTGATCCAAAAGACAACAGAGGCCACCTGAGTAGCGTTTTTGAGAAAATACGTCTTCTGGGAGAGGAGGGTTTTACAACGAAGGGACCACCAAGCAGGAAAAGCTTTCTGACGAGGATGAACAACCCGGGAGTTTCTAGCCATCGCTCGCTGGACGGTATCCAAAAAAGTCTCGTAGCTTACAGAGGGGACGGACAGCAGTGAAGCATCATCTTCAGGGCAGATACGGGACCAATAATAGCTTAAACGGACGGGCTGAGAGACTGGAGCCGACTCAACAACAAGAGACACAGGAAAATGGTCACTGCCGATAGGGTCATCGATCACCTGAAAAGAGATCCGAGGAAGAATGTCCGCCGAACAAAGACAGAGATCCAGCAGGGAAAGAGAATCATTGGGAGAAAGATGAGTGTACGAGAAGAATTGATCAAGCAAAAAGAACTGTCGGCAAGCCACTCCACAAAAGCCTCACTGTATCGAGAAGCATGGGGAGCACCCCAGAAGAGGTGATGAAGGTTAAAGTCTCCCAAGCCGAGGGAGGGACCAAGGAGACCAAGACAGAAGGAGCGGAGGTCCTCAGTGACTGATCCGTGAATATCTGATCTCAGTGAATAGCCGTTGCTAATATACGGAGACGATTACAATGTCAGAATAAATTTATGAAAAATGAAACTAAGGGAGTCATACTATTGTAACAATCGCAGCTATCGTAGATCACAAGTCGGATCGTACACTTCGCAGCAAAAGTATCCGAGCACTAGCAATAATCCCTGTCTGAAAAAAGTACACTTAATACTGCTTTGCTAAATAAATCCTTGTCGAATCATGTTCTTAGTCTGTCTAAGAACATGACTCAACGAGGATTTACTTAAAAAAACAGTATTAAGTGTACTTTTTTAAGACGGGGATTATTGTTAGTGCTCGGATACTTTTTCTGCGGAGTGTATGTTCCGACTTGTGATCTACGATAGCTGCGATTGTTACAATAGTATGACTCCCATAGAATCCAATATTTAAAAAAAATAAATAAATAAATAAAATAAAAATAAATAAATAAAAAAATTCAAATTCGAAATTCGAAAAAAATCTCGATGAGGTGCACACCTACAGGGTCCCAGGTACCCATATGCCAATCTGTGATCGGTAGTGTGAGCACCAGAGCGCAGACACACACACACACAGACACTTCTCGTTATTTATATAGAATATTATTATTATTATTATATTGCGGTATTTTATAATTAATTCATATTTTTAACACGCTATTAGAGTTAAGCTGGTTATCACGGTCACAGAAATAAAGTTATTGGCGAAAAAAGCCCGCACTATTTCGGCGACAAATTTCAAAAGTTGTCAAGGGTGTCCTATATTACAGCTGACCCTTCTTCATATTGGAAAATAACATGTTTTAAATACTGGATAAATATCAAATAATAATACGAAAAAGTAAACAAATGGCTAATTTCACTGTTGTTTTAATTAATATTTTCCGTTTTTCTCAACAATGATTAATTTTTAAACAATGTCTCCAACAATGGTCTGTGACATGAAATTTATTGTTACACAAAGAAATTCTTTGAATCTTTCATCGATTTGAATCTTTGCAAGCGAGCTATTTTTCGCGTTAATGATTTGATTATCTATTTATTGCTAAAAATGTGTCAAAGCGAACTTTTTGGTGCATGTGCAATGTTTCCCAACGAGGTAATTCAAATATAGTTTACTAATATCAATTTTAAGCTAATATTTCCACCAATTTATAATTTGATGTCTATGAGATTCAGTTTTGTTTGATATTATCATAATCTCTTACATAGTACGTTCTCGATTAATTAATATAAATATTAATCTAGTGGTTACAGCTTTAGTATAGGGATTTTTTGGAAATTTTAAATTTTTTTTAGCCATTTTGGAGTTCAATTAAAATGGCTATCGTGATTGCGTAACTGAAGATTTTGGCGAGAAACGTCCGAGCTACGGTGCCAAATTTTAAATTTCGCCAATGTGATAATATATCTTAGCTATTCAATATACATAATATATCTATCTATCTATCTATATATATATATATATATATATATATGTAACGTATCCCTTTCTTGTAGGCTGATGTATTCCAGTCACTCCATATTAAGAAAGTTCACTCAAAGAAATACTCCACAATTGATGATGCAGTCGTTTATTTGAAGACAGTCATATTACACTTTATTAAGTCACTTCATTTTGAGCACGCTGTACAGATCCGTAGCCGAGTCGGGCCGAAATTGTTCCATTAACGGCGGAACCGCGAATCAATTCCCCTCCTGGGACCATTAACTTAAACTTATTATTGTCGTCGACTATTTAATCAAAAGCTTTCATGGAAAAAGACCCTGATTTTCGTGTGCTCCCGTTTTTATATGGATCTTTCGGCGGGAACCGAAACTATTCTTATTGGATAACTAGGTCAGCCAAAATCCAACCCACATCCTTTCATTGGCTGACCCGGATATCCAGGACTTCGTATTTCGCAATGCATTGCCGCTAATTTCAACTATTGCATAATTTTGATTATGAAACGTCTTCTAATCGCGATTCCCGCGCTACGATGTGTTTTGCTGAAAAACTAACTTTACTGGGGCGCTAAAATAGAATTCTCACAAAGTTGTTCTTAAAATTAAGATTTATTCTGAGCTAATTCTATTAAGATATCATTTAATATTAATTTAAATATTAATTTAGAATCGTGCTTATTTTATCCTTTCATATCCCCCCCTCCAAGCCGACGCTCCCCCATATTTGCCTGCAAATTTGTGGGAAGTCCTTCAGAAGTAGAAGATACTCCAGGAGAAAGTTAAACTTAAAATGGAAAATTTGACAAATTATAAACAAATTATAAAACTTAAGTTTTTGAAAAATATATTTAAAATGGAAAATTTTATTTAAAAATGGAAAATTTTATTTTAAAAATGAAAATTTTATTTTTTAGAAAATTTCGTCTGAAATATTTTGTTATGGAATTCTTTTTAAGTAGGAGTTATGGCCTTTCCCTTTATTTATAAAAAATTTACTTTTTCTTTTTTAATTTATTTACTTGTATGTTGGACTGGTCAACGTGCTCGCCTGATACATATAATGGTATTTACAGCACTTGTTTACAAACATAAGAAAAATTTAATAAAATAATGTATGAAAATGTATGACATACTGAAAAAAAATTATAACATAACATGTTTACCGGCATAACATTTTTGACAAGATATCTTTTCTATGTACAAACTAGTTTGTTGAGGAAAGTCTTTAAAATATAAAGTTCCTTTTGGCCAATAAAGTTTTTAAATGTCTTGAATAATAACGTTGATCGTTGACAATAAATAATTGTTGTAAAAAGTCTGATCTTGGTTATTGAGTCCATATTATATAGAATATGTATAACAATAATTATAACACTGTAATTTTAACAGTACATTGTAAAAAATGTTTTGTAAATTGTAAACAAACTTGTGTTTTTTTTGTGTATCTTTTTAATAATGCAAAGATATTTTAATAAAACAAAAACATAAAGTATATAAAAACAATTATATCATAGTACATTTTTAACAATTTCTAGAAATTTTATTTACATATTAACACAAATAATTTTTTCATAAATATAATATTTAACAGACACATAAAATTATTTAATAAATACAATAGTGTTTAATACACTCTAATAATACTACTACTAATATTAAGAATACCAGTACTACTAGGTTTTTTCTTTTTACAACTTATTTACATAAAACCAACTTAATCACTTTATTTAGTAATTAATTGTTTTAAAATACCACATTGGTACCAGAGCTTGGTCAGCCATTGGCAAGCCAAAAAAAAAAAAAATTTGTTTTGTGGGTAACTTGACCCACAAAGTATTATTCTCAGTTAATACTGTTAATATTTGACTCAGTTCAGGGGTCAAGTCTTTCCAAAAAGGTAAGTTGGGATAAAGGTGGTAATTGGTGAATTTTTACAGAGGGCAAAAAAAAAAAAAAAAAAAAAAAAAAAAAAAAAAATCATTTTTCCCGCACTCTCTGATCACTTTATAGTGGTGAAGATCAGAAGATCACGAGAATGATAAATAAATAAAAAAAAAAAAATACTTGGGGCATGGAGTTGATCCCTAACTAAAATTATTCATAACTTAATTTGAATTTTTGAGGGTTATTATAGTATCTTAACTTAGATGAATGAACAATTTCTGACTTTCTTTTAAAATGGGGACTGGGTTTGTCTATTTCAAAATTAACTTCGGATATTTGTTTTAAGATTGTGTAAGGGCCTGAATAAGGTGGACTTAACTTACGTGTGTTGGGATATTGGAATTCTTCATAAATAATTTCATCACCAACTTTAAATTTAACAGGGAGAAATCGAGCATCAAATCGGATTTTGTTTTTTTTATGACATTGTATTGTTTTTTCTTTTGCTATTTTTCTAGCTTCATCAACTGAAGGATAGTAACTATTGTTTACTAATAATGGATCATATGGTAATTCTCCTAATAATAAATAACTAGGTGGGAATTGAGTTACAGAGTGAGGTGTTAAGTTATATTGATGTAAAACTTCATCAATTAATTTAGTCCAGGGAATTTTATTTGAAGAAGAGTTAACCTTACATTTTAGACGCGTAACAATAGTCTGATTGAGGCGCTCGACTTTCCCGTTGCATTCGGGATGATGGCTACTTGTTAACAAATGTTTTGTATTATAATTTCGAAGGAATTTTTTGAAACGGGATGCCGTGAATGCTGCATTCCTATCTGTTAACAATTTTTTAGGTACTTGAATTTGAAAAAGTTGTTTTAAAAAGTTTGTATAAGTTTCAGTGGTAACGCTTTTTGATGGAAATCCCCACACATAACGGGTTGCATGGTCCACGACCAAATGCAAATATTTTTTTGTAGAATTATAGTAGTTAAACCCACCAACAGTGTCCAAAGACAAACATTCAAAAGGTTTATCTGTTGGCGGTACTTCCTGTAATGAACCAAACCGTTTTTGTCTGCATTTTTTATTTATTTGACAGGTATGACAATGTTTTACAAAATTTTCAATATATTTATTAATATTAAGCCAATAATACTGTGGTGTAATTAAATTTATCATTTTATACATTCCTGGGTGTCCAAATTGAGTGTGGGTTTTCTGTAGGAGGCGTAATCTTAATGACATCGGGACTATTACCTTATACAAACCTTTCTTTTTAATTACAATTACATCTTCTATTTCAAGAGTTTTCTTAATGTTAATACCTGTGTTTTCTTTTTTCTGGTTTTCTTTGATTTCATTTAAGTCTAGGAGGTGTACATGGTGTGACACATTTTCCAAAACAGGCAATCTAGATAGCATATCAGCTTCAATATTTGTTGATCCTTTTTGATATTTAATTTCATAGTCAAACATACTAAGTTTAAGGGACCAGCGGAATAATCTTCCTCTTAAATTTTTAACATTTTTTAACCAAGTGAGAGACGCATGATCCGTATGGATGACAAACTTTTGACCGTGCAAATAATGATAAAAATTATCTAAGGCATCAATAATTGCTAAACATTCTAATTCTGTAATTGCATAATTTTTTTCATAATCTCGTAAATTTCTTGAACGATATGCCACTGGGTGTAAAGTACCATTCACATCTGCCTGTTTAACAACACATCCCACACCATGACTCGAGGCGTCAACAAATAACTGACAGGGGGTTCTGGGATCGTAAAGTCTTAAAATAGGTTTACTTATAAGAGCATTTTTTAATTTTTGGAAGGATTTTTCACATTTCTGGTCCCAAACATAGGGGACATTTTTCTTTAATAAATTATTTAAAGGAGCTCTTGTTTCGGCATATTTTGGAATAAATCTAGCATAAACGTTAACTGATCCCAAAACTCTCTGCAATTCCTTGACATTTTTTGGCGGTTTCAAATTTTTTATTACTTCAATGTTTGGATTATCAGGGGTAATTAAGCCATTAGTTATTTCGTATCCTAAAAAGTTAATTTTTGTTTTGGCAAAATTGCATTTTGATAGTTTTAATTTTAAGTTTTCTTTAACACATATATCAAAAAGTTGTTGTAGGTGTTGGAAGTGTTCATCTTCTGACTGTGAAAAAACAATTATATCATCAAAATAATTACAGGCAAAGTCTATTTTGTATTTATTTAGAATCCTTCTAATGGTTCGATTGAAGATAGCAGGGGCATTTTTAAGCCCAAAGGGAAGGTATTTCCACTCATATAATCCGAAAGTTGTAGCAAAAGCCAATTTTTCAGTATCTTTTGGGTGGATAGGAATGTGCCAATATCCACTTGCCAAGTCAAGAATGGAAAAATTTTTTGCTTTAGCTAGTTTATCTAACGAAGTATCTATTCTGGGAAGTGGTTCAGCATCTGTTTTAGTGATCGAATTGAGTTTACGGAAGTCAATACATAATCGCGTCTTTTTGCCTTCTTCCCGTTTATACACCAAAGTTACAGGTGCGGAATAAGGCGAACAACTTTCCTTTATAATACCGGCCTGTAATAAATTTTGAACTTGGGTTTTAATTTCTTCTTCTTCCTTAGGGGAAGTTCTATATGCTCTGAGAGAAATAGGTAAATCTGAAGTTAAACGAATCCTTTGTGGTTCCATATGAATTCTTCCAACATCATATTTAGATTTTGCAAAAATTTGGACATATTTTGATAATAAAGTAGGAAGTTTTCCTTTTCTAGCAGACTGAGGATTTGCGTGGTTCTCAGTGGCTTGAGTGTACTTGAACTCCCTTACTCTATTGTTTGTTGGAATATTAAAATTTTTCTTTTGACTATTGGTATTTTCACTTTCAGAAGTTATATGTAAAGTTTGTGTACATTTAGATATATTTTTTAACAATGGGAGAATGGTATTATTTTGTTTTACCAGCTTTTTAGCACAATCAATAGTCAATTGAAACAGACAACAATGTGATAAGCTAAGGAGAGCATAAGGTAAGTTATTATCTAATATAAACATTTCTATATTTTTTGTAATATTACCAATTTGTAATTTAAAGTAACATTTTTCTCGAATTGTCAACCTCCCCTGTGTTTGAATGACGTGTAATGGTGAGACCTTTTTTGTTTGAAGTTTAAATTTATGAACAAAATGTTGAGGAATAATGCTTAAGCTGCTGCCCGTATCGAAGATTAAAGGAATGGTAGAGTACGATTCTGGATTTTTAACACCTTGATTATTTTGCTTGTTTTTTCTTTGGATATCCTTGTATATAATGCGACCGGTCGCTGCAAACTGTCAATAGGTGTTATTTGTTCCTTCTGTTGTATTATCTACCACTGTTGACTCTTCTGTGGCATGAGTTGGATTTTCTTGTTTGAAAGGGCATTCACTATGCCAATGAAAAGCATTAGGAATGTTGCGTTTTGAACAATGTTTACATGGGAGAGGAGGCAAAGTGCCTTGAAAGTGAATGTGTGTATTTGGGTTTGAAAACTGGGGTCTAGGCCCTCTTAGATTGGTTCGAGTATTGTTTGTGAAATTTGGTCTGTTTGGATTAGGGTATCCCACATGTGGTCTCTGCACATGAGGAAACCGGTAACTCCAGGGTTGTGGTCGGGGAGCATATTGAACTGGGTTTCTATTTTCCCTGTCTTGTGGATAGGTGAACCTTTGAAATTGACCTGGCAACTTGTTTGGACGGGGATCAGCAGATTTTTCAGATATCTGCAGTTTGTTTAATTTGTGGACAAGATCCCTCCATTCGTTTAATGTTTTTGGCGCATTAGCCACAACAAGTTGTCTTAAAGTCAGTGGCAATCCGTCGGTTAATCCTTCCATGAGGAACTTGGGCTCTAAGCCTAGTGCTCGCCCTACTTGGAGTTTTTTCTGATAATACTCCATGACATTTTCACCTGCCTTAAAGCGAATGCTCGAGAAATCTGTTAACGATGTTTCACCTGGTGTCGTGAATTCCTCTGTAAAAATTTCAACCAATTCCTCCCAATGAAGCATGTTTAAACTGTTGTTTATATACGCTGTGAGGGCTTTACCCTTCAAAAATCTTTGTATATTACGGACTCGCCAAACCTCATCTTTTCCATTCTCCTCACACCAGGTTTGAAAATACATTAGCCAGGACGTCCACATCATGCCGTTTTCAGGGCAAAAAGCAATGAGGACATCGTCCTCTCTTACAGTGGGAGATTTATTTATATTTAAAGATTTCTTTACATCATTGGTACTACTCATTGCCTTTACTAGTGTGTTTGGGGAGGGCAGTTTACTCACATTAAGTAGGTTATTTTCTAAATTGGTATCCACAAGTAAATTTTCCTCTGTACCCTTAGAGGGTGTCAATAAACATGTTGAGGTGTCACTTTCGGACATATTTAACTTTATTTTTTGAAACAGGTAATTTATTTAATTTTGCTAAATAAGTTCGGCATTTATTAATTATCACAGCTTTACCAAAGTATTCAATAAATTAAATATCACAATCAATATAAATAGTCTATTTTTTTTTATCACAGTTATTATATCACCTAAATAAATCCAAATAATAAATAAACATAAAATAAACAAATAAATCACATTTATTGACGTGCAAAAATAAATACTTCTGAAAGTGCTTTGTCTAAATTCATCTAATAAATCCTACTAATAAATAAATATAAAGAACATATAACGAATAAATAAATCAAATTTATTATCAACATAAATACTTCTAGCTACTCTTTGTCTATAGTAATAAATAGCACACCACAAAATTCTTATTTCTGAAAACACGGAATCCAATTTTTCAAAAAAAAAAAAAATTTAATTTTCTATATAAATATTTATGAAAATTTTATTTTTAAATCTCTTAACATAAAATATAATAACCAATTAAGAATTTATTTTATTTCTTTATTTATTTTATTTTATTATTATAATTAATTAATTAATTTATTTTTATTTTATTTATTTATTTTTTTTTTTAAATTTATTTATTTATTTATTTTTTTTTTAATCAAATTTCAAAAATTTTAATTTCCTATATAAGTATTTATGAAAAGCTCTAAATTTAACATATGAAATATAATACTTTTGCAAACTTAATAAAAATCTGGTATATTATTATTATTTTAAATCTGACAACAAGTAATTCAGCTTAAAACATTTTCAATTCAAATCATAAAATATATCGCGAAAATAAACGATGTCAAACCTTATCATAATTCATTTTTATTAACAACTTAAGATAAATATAAAGTCACTAAAAAATCATCCTAAATATAAATAAAATGAAACTCACTCACCCCTTTTGTTGATTAACACTGAGATGAAAACACAATAATAAATTATAAAAAAAAAATAAAAAACCTATTTTTACTTCCTGTGGAGCAAGAAAATTTTATTCACAACTTCTGGACTAACACATAAAAAAGCAGGTGTTTCTGTTGGGACTCATCCGGAAGAGGCCATCTGGTTGTTATCTCACAGCACTTGAGACATGGCCCTTAAGAGAGCAATAAAAAAAATCTTGGATCAAAACTGGCGTAAGTCACACATCTTTCAGAACGTAATCGGACACACTTGAAGCAAAGTGACGCAAGTCAATTCTTTCTTTTTCCTAAAGGCGCTGTCTGGCATCTTTCACACAAAACTGGTGTAAGTCAGTATTTTTTTTCTTTCTACTATCCTTTGAGTACAGATGATGTTACTAATGTTGCTTGCTCTTTAAGGGCACTATTTCTTTCTGACAGTCCGGCTTGATTTAGCAAAGACCGGTCCGTTTTTGGAAAGTTCCGGTCCCAGGAGGTCATAAATATTGCAGTTCCATTCCAATAATTAAAACTAATATAAGGTGCTGACCACAGCTTATTTCATGCTGACTTGTTGGTTTTCCCTTACAGGACTATCCTGATCGGCTTCGTTGTAACGTATCCCTTTCTTGTAGGCTGATGTATTCCAGTCACTCCATATTAAGAAAGTTCACTCAAAGAAATACTCCACAATTGATGATGCAGTCGTTTATTTGAAGACAGTCATATTACACTTTATTAAGTCACTTCATTTTGAGCACGCTGTACAGATCCGTAGCCGAGTCGGGCCGAAATTGTTCCATTAACGGCGGAACCGCGAATCAATTCCCCTCCTGGGACCATTAACTTAAACTTATTATTGTCGTCGACTATTTAATCAAAAGCTTTCATGGAAAAAGACCCTGATTTTCGTGTGCTCCCGTTTTTATATGGATCTTTCGGCGGGAACCGAAACTATTCCTATTGGATAACTAGGTCAGCCAAAATCCAACCCACATCCTTTCATTGGCTGACCCGGATATCCAGGACTTCGTATTTCGCAATGCATTGCCGCTAATTTCAACTATTGCATAATTTTGATTATGAAACGTCTTCTAATCGCGATTCCCGCGCTACGATGTGTTTTGCTGAAAAACTAACTTTACTGGGGCGCTAAAATAGAATTCTCACAAAGTTGTTCTTAAAATTAAGATTTATTCTGAGCTAATTCTATTAAGATATCATTTAATATTAATTTAAATATTAATTTAGAATCTTGCTTATTTTATCCTTTCATATATATATATGGGAATGTCTCCTATTATGGGCATTCTCCGGTTATGGACACCCACCCATACCTTTTAACAAAAAGCAAATATGGTGGATTTGAGTACTGCCAAACATGTATTGTGATGGTACACAGTTTTTGTGCTAATACCGAAGTGAATAAATGCATTTTCTTAGTAAGTACTGGCATGGAAAAGAAAAATCTGAGAAAAAGCGACACAAAAGTGATTTGTGAATATTTTCAGAATGCGATAAATCAAAGTGAATTACTTCAAAAATGTAAATGCAAGGTACATTTATGCAGTATATTCCTTATATTTTGTGATGCAATATCGAATTCAGCCAAAATGTGGACCGAAAATTGCTTTTTCTGCCATTGTAAAAATGGCTACTATTCCCTGTTGTGAGCACCTTTATATAACCGGTTGTGGACATCCTTGTTTTTTTTTTTTTTCATTTAAATTATGTGTTTGACTTACAAACTGTCAAATATGGTCGTTTACATCAAAATAACACATTTTATTAGTGTTTATATGTATATTTAGGTATTTTTAGCAATGCCAACCCCGAAAAAATCAACCAATGCAAAAGAAATGGATTTAAATGCGCTGGTTAAAGCTATTTAGGATTACTTAGTGGATAAGAAATCCATAAAATCAACTGCCCGAGAATATGGACTTCCTTGCAGCTTCTTGAGTCCCTCCAGAAGAAGACTAGAGAAAGTAAGGCAAGTCCACCTTTCAAAGTGCCGGCCAAACGCGCTAAAAATTGGAGTCTCAACAATCTGATGGTGTCGATTTCTGTGTCATCTGTTTGAAGCACTTGATGCCTAACAAGAGTCATCTCAATCAAATGCAACGCATATGATCGTCTGATGCATCTGAAGTGTGCTAATATACATGCAATTTATTTTACTTGCAAGGATTGCACTTCTGATTTGGAGAACGAAGAAGATGACGAATAAAATTGGAAAAATGCCATTTTCTGTTAATATTTCGGCTACTGAATCTTTACAAAAGGAATAAATTTTGTTGTTTTCTGTATTTATGGTGGTTTTTCTTATTATTTTCCCATTTTTAGCAGATTCTTCAAGTGTGGCCACAACCGGGTACAAAATTTTTTTTGGCTAAAAATGGCCACTTAACAAAATTGGTAATAATTTGTCTCTGGTTGTCGAAATCGATACAGTTACTTCATCAAACGTTTGCTAAGGGTTCTAGCTTTCCATTAGTATTCATATGTTTCCATAATATCTACTCCATCAAAAGTTTTAAGCCAAAATCAAAACTGTGCCCACAACCGGAGACATTCCCCTATATATGTATATATATATATATATACATTACATATTATATACAAACATTGATATATACATTATATACATTGTATATATATATATATATATATTATATTTTAATTTCTTAATAATTTTTAGCCTGATCTGTTTCCCAGATCCTTTGCATTATCGTGATAAAATTATATATAATCGTTATGATCAAACTATTATGATCACCCAACACTGTTTGCATTGACTTTTAGCTTTCATAGCCTTTACTTATCATGGCACGGCGCACAACGTGCTCAGGGATAATTTCAAATAGTTCTTGGTTAAGATCTGACTCAGTTTGGTGCATTGTTATTGATCTGTTTTCTATTACAATGCAGGATATACTCCTTTTCCGTGTGGCCATTCATAACTCTCTGACGATCACAATTTACTCATTCAGACCCCATCTTTTGCCTACGTCCTGATTCACTTTCATTTCAACTACTCGTAAATATTTAACAAATGCGGCAGTTTCCAAAATACTTGCAAGAAGTATCCTTACTATCACCCTCACACGCAAAGTTCGTCCAACCGCATTTCTATAAACGACATTTTAATGCCTTTATTTTGCACAAGTCATTAAAAAAAAAAATCTAGTGTGACTTCCCTCGACTTTCCGAACATTGAGTAATTTACAGTTTTCTACATGAAGTAAAGTAAGAGGAGTTGTTAAATAAACAAAACAGAAAATTATGATAGGACGTTTGGGTATTTTTCTCCACATAGTACGATATTTAATTTAACGCTATTGTGCTTTGAGCCCAGATCATAATGACAAATAATTTTTCGTTGTATACCTGTAAAAACCTGTAAATGCTAGAGTCACAAAAATGCATATAGTTAGTGCAACTTTTAATATTTATATAAATTTTCAACTCCATCCGATAAGGCATTTAGACGCTATCGTACTTTAAAATTTGAGCCCGTATGTCACAGCGATAAAGAAATTTGCTTTATGTCCCAGTAAAAAGAATCATAATTGCTAGATCCTCTAAAGTTCATAAAGTTCGTGTGATGATGACCTATAACATGTATATAAATTTTCAGTTCATTTGAATGAGGCGTTTGGTCGCAATCGCACTTTAAATAATTTGAGCCTGTAGGCCAAAATGATAAAGAATTTTTCTTTGTGTCCCTATAAAACTTTGTAAATTCTAGAGTCACCAAAATCTATGCAGTTCGTTTGATGATGACCTATAGCATGTATATAAATTCTTAGCTCAAACGGATAAGGCATTTAGATGCTATCGCACTTTAAATAATTTCACCTCATAGGCCATAATGATACAGAATTTTTTATTGCGTCCCTGTAAAAAAAAAAAAAAAAAAAAAAGTGCTAGATTGACCAAAACCTATACAGCCTGTGCAACTGTGATCTATAATATGTGTATACATTTTTTGATTGATTTCATAAGGCGTATAGACACTATCGCACTTTTAAAAAATTGGTCCCATAGTTCATAACGATAAAAAAAATTTCTTTGTGTTCCTGTAAAAAAAAAAAAAAAAGGTATATATATATATATATATATATATATCTGTACTGATAAGTATAAAGGATTTAAGTCCAAAAATGTCGATTTTGAGTTAAGTACATAGTCAGACTCAGAAAAAAATTCTCAACCGATTGGTATAACGGATTAAAGTCTATGTCATTTAGTTTTTGAGAAAATTGATTGGTAATAAAAGGTTCAAATCAGAAATTTACCATTCATGTATGGTATAAAATATTTAATTCAGTTTTTTCCTGTTTTTAAATGAAGGTTGACAATCACTGAATGGTATAAAGGGTATAAATCAACATAATCCCTTTTCCCTAATCGATTCTTCTGATTTGTTTTTAGTTAGTTTAACTTTATTTTTCGTCTCCTGAAAAATCAAGAAAATGGACTTAAATCCTTTATACTTATCAGTACAGATATATAAAGGCTAGATCCCCCAAAATAAATAATGTTCGTGCTATGCTGACTTATAACATACGTACCTAATTTCAGCTCAATCGAACAAAGCGTTCAGATGCTACCGCGTTCACTCACACACATACAAACACACACATACATACATCACGAAAAATTGTGTGTCGTAGATATTTCTGAAAGAGGGGCTCGTGTTAAAATCAGACTTGGAGGTTTGGTTGTACTACACATCATGAGCGTCACAAACATAAATTTGGAACATTCTACGAATATTCTTTTTTGAGTTATGCGAGATACAAAATCCACTTGTATTTCCATGACTTTCCTTACATGTAATATTCGGAAAGTAAAAATTTATATTTATCATTCAGATGAGAAAAAAAGTGTTATACAGAATACAGAATGATCTGCATTATTATTTACACACATCATTATGCATGGTTACGCATTAATATTTAGGGCCACAAAAAATATTCACATAGATTAAGGGCTACAGTTGGAGACTGCATTTCCATTTGTGTTAAGTGTAATACTTTTCACACAAGTATAGCTTTTTCCAAAAATGTTTTAGAGTGATTATGAATTCAATTTTACCTATTTCTTCAATGAGAGAAGTTAACAATATATTTAAGTTTTCATTTTAAATGAAACATGTTTGCATTTTGTATACATTTAAGAAATTAGAAGTAGCATAGAGTAATTTATAATGTTGGTCAGAAACCCTCATAGCAACCACATTTCCTTTATTTGATTATTTAAAAAATATACCTATATATATAATCAGTGTAATTATAAACATACTATATTAAAACCAAGTAAAAACTACAGCGTCTAGAATGCCAAAGTGAAAACATTGGGAAGCAGACAATTGTTTCGGTAGCATTTAACGTACCGTATTCAATGTAATGTTTAACGAATAAATTTTGATGCATTGAAGACGGTAGGCTAAATGCTACCGTAAGCTTTCCGAGTTTGTCCTCTTTGGCGTTCTAGACGTTGTAGTTTTTACTTGGTTTTAATAATCTAGCGCCAACCTTTTAATATACCATAATTTATTTGAAACAAAAATCTTTAATTATCACTCATAATAAACAAGAGTGAAAATTACTGAAATTAAAAATTATTATTATTATTATTATTTATCTATTTTTCAGGAAATGGTTTTTGACGAATTCTATCTAGTCGAGGGTGGTTATAGGTAAGCAATATTTTATACTGCAAATTTTTCAAATGAACGGTGCAATTTCAATGCGGTTTATTTTATTTTATATTTTACTAGCAGGCTTTGCCCGCTTCGCTGGTCATTATATTGAAATGAAGTCTCAAAATACCAAAACCTTAATAATAATAATAATGATAAAATCATTGAAATCAGTCAAAATCTAAGTTGAAGTTCTCGATACCTTCGATAGCAGTTTTTCCACTCGCCACACTTCACAAAATCCCTTTATAATGCATGAAAATCAATTTGTAGTGTGTGTTGAATACGCATAAGCAGGCCACGCATCAAAAATTGCCATTCTAAGATAGTTTGGAACAGAGTTACGCATGAAAACATGTTTTAAATAACCCCCAACACTCAAGGGGGTGATAGCACGGAATTCCAAATAATCCCTTTGTAGTTTGTGTTGAGTACGCATGATCAATCAACCTATCAAAAAATCGCTTTCCTGAGATAATTTGGAGCAGAGCTACTCTTTAAAACGTGTTTTTGCCCCCACCCCCCACCCCTCTTTTAAAGGTAGGAAAAAGAAAAGTTCACAAAAATCCCCTTATACTGCGTGTTGGGAACGCATAATGAGCCCGCACATAAAAAATCATCTAAGATAGTTTGGAGCAGAGTTACGCATGAAAACATGATTTTGCCCCCCCCCCCAAGGAGGATAAGGTGGAATTTTACAAAATCCCTTATTAGTGTGTGTCTTGAGTACGCATAACCAATCGACATATCAAAAACTCGTTATTATGAGATAATTTGGAGCAGAGTTACTCTTAAAAGCGTTTTTTGCCTCTCTCCCGCCTTTGAGAAGGAGGGTAGGGGGAGTTTTCGTAAGATCCGTTTATAATGCGTGTTGGAAATGCATAAACAACTCACATGTAAAAAGTTATCTTACTGAGATAATTTGAAGCAAAGTTATGCTTGGAAACCTGCTTTTTATCCCACCCCTACCCCGAAGGGGGGGGGGGAATAGGACGGAATTTTACAAAATCTCTTTGTAGTATGTGTCTTGAGTACGCATAACCAATTGACATATCAAAAAATCGTTATCCTGAGACAATTTGAAGCACAGTTACTCTTATAAGCGTGTTTTCGCCTCCCCCCCCCGCCTTTAAAGGGGGGAAGGGTGAAAATTTGTAAAATCCCATTACTGTGCGTGTTGGAAAAGCATAAACAACCCACATATACAAATTAATCTTACTGAGATAATTTGAAGCAAAGTTATACTTGGAAACGTTTTTAAGATACTGGTTTTTTGGTCCCATTTTCAATTTCCACCAAAACTTGACAAACTGTTCTATTCACGGAAAACTAACAGTTATATACGAAAGTACACGTAAAAAAAAAAAAAAAAAAAAAAAAATCATAGAGCTTTTTCTTTTTTTGTTTCATGTGGGATACTGATTTATGCTTCCGGTTTTCCAATTTTCACTAAAAATTGTCATTATTACATGTATACTAGACTTGTCTTAATTCTGAAATTTCGTTCTTCTATCTTTATTTGTTTTAGAGATATGGCAGTCAGAAAATTTCCCACACATATACATTCTATTTGCCAAAAATCCGTTTTTTGGTCTCAGGAGAACTTATAACATATAAAGGAGATGAAAACTCAATGTCTAAATTTTTGACCGAATATATTACTTCCATTACCTATTGCAGTCGGGTAATTAAAAAAAAAAAATCATTGAGAGAGGAAAAATACGCATTAATAAAGTGATATAATTTTTTTTTTCATTGTATCATAAAATGTCTTGGATATAGAAGTCAAACATTTTTTGATTTGATCACATTCCAGTGTCTTTACTTTAGTGTTCCGATGGAAAGAGCATACAGGTACTTTGCGTTTTAGAAGTTATACATAGTTCAAATGAAAGCAACAAAATAACGCAAATAAATACACTCATTCACATTTACATTTAGGAAGAATCCACCATGAACATATTTCTAGGATTTTGCTTTATAACACTACACAATACTGAAATTTTGTACATTAATTTGTTAGATTATGAAACATTTTTAAGAAATAGGAATATTTTAATTACATGAAAACCATAAAAATTTAAAATTTATAATTCTTGAAATTTTTGATCAACTTTAATATATATAATATAATATAATACATACATATACGTAATTTAACACATCGTTAAACATTTAGTGTACAGGAAGAACTTAAAATTATTTACCTTAAAAGAACGTTTACTAGATGGCGTCCTGCATGGAAAAATGGAAAATTTAGCAAAAATTTGGCAATGATTTTATAAAATTCAGCATGCTTCTTTATGCATTATTCTTACTAATTATATGTGTAATAGCAGGTGCGTGACTAGAGACAACGCCTGCTGGGGAATAAGATGGATTGCAGTGGGACGAGACCAACTTATTATTTTGTTTCAATAGTAAAAATTAAAAAAATTTTCAATTTCAAATTATACGGGGAGGCTCGAGCACAGATTATTATACAGATAGGACACTCCAGTATATTCTTCGGTAACCAAAATTTGACTGCAGCGACCCTATTGTCAACGGCTGTAAGTTTCTCGAGTGCTCCAGCTTACGCAATCGCTCGTGTTATTTTTATTGTATCTATGTTCATATCGTAATATTAGTGCAACGTTAAACCCAACATCCAACGAACTAACCATTGTATTGATGTTTATGTTTGGCAACTTTGTTATTGTTTACGAACTTGATTGTCGAAAGCAATTTATTTTAAGAAACAAGTACTAAATATTAAGCAAATAAATTTCGAAAATATACATAAATCTATAATATTTTTTTCATTTTAAAGCATTTTGTATTATTTAAACCAAGCAATGTTAAATATTTAAGATTTCACACTGGTGTTTCAGAGTTACAGTTTGTTATTTTAATCTGTACTTGAATAAGAATATGTTTGGCAAAATATATTTTAAAACATAATAAAAATTAATTTTATTTCTTAGAAGAATATCTGTGAATGTTTTTATTATGATTTTGGGAATTCAAAAATAATAAAAAATGAAGAAAAAGAAAACTTCACATACTAACCTGCTACTAACTAATCGCGAAAGAGAAAAACAATGTTCGATCAAAGATGCTAATCATGTAGACTTCACACATGCAGTTTCCCTCTGTTGACACTAGTGGTGCCACTGTATTTCCGGTTCGCGTTTTAGCTTCACTGTCCTATCTGTATAGTAATCTGTGGGCCTGAGACCCCTTGTCCCCTCCCTTCTTGGTTACTTTCTTATGTAATAACATGACTAAAAAACTAAAATTGTTATTGAGCTATATAAAGCACTTTTTATGATTAATAAGAAGGACTAAAATGATGATTATAGTGCTATCAATGTAAAATAAATATGTTCACTTATAATATGTTTGTTTTATCTTTTAGGTTTGTAGAAATTTTTGGTGAGAAAAAGTATTTATTGATAGCTAACGACGATGAGTTCTTCCTGATTTTTCCAGAGAAAAAATCCGAAAAGAGATTTAGTTCAGTGAAAAAATTCTTCTCGAGAATGTTCCGTTGCTTCAGAAGAGCTCCTTAGGGAATTTCTACGACATCTACAATAGATTTGCATCTACAATAGACATAACCTCTAACAATAGACATAACCTCTATAACAGACATAACCTCCTCGACATCTACAATAGACATAACCTCCATATGTTTTAAATATATATATATATTCATATTTTTAAACCTCTGCAAGTTTAAAGACTGAAAGTTGTGTTTAAAAAATGAGTCATAATCTACAGTAGTTTAGCATAACTATATTTAGCAGATGATGTATACAAGAAATCTTTTTTTTTTTTTTTAATTAAATACCAGACGAAGAAACTATTGGTAAAAATATTAAAATATCAAAGATGATCGAGGATGGATTTCCCTCGTTACTGGAATCTTCTTAAAATGATATACAAAAATAAAAAATATATATTAACCTATCAAAAATTAACGAGGATGGATTTCCCTCGTTACTGATATTCTCTTCAAATAATATCTAATACGAAGAAATCATTGCTGAAAATATGAACCTGTCAAAAATTAACGAGGATGGATTTCACTCGTTACTGATACTCTCTTCAAATAGTACACAAAAAGAAAAAGTTATTCCTGAAACATAAATATATATATATTGCTAAAAACATCATCCTATCAAAAATTTACGAGGATGGATTTCCCTCGTTACTGTTATTTTCTTCAAATAATATCAAAATGAATAAACCATAGTTGAAAATACTAACCTATTGAAAGTAAACGAGGATGGATTTCCCTCGTTATTGTATTCTCTTCAAATAATACCCAAAAAGAAAAAGTTATTCCTGAAAGTTTTAACCAATCAAAGATCCACGAGGAAGGATTTCCCTCGGTCTTGCTGTATTCTGATAATTTGTAAACACAAACTACTGTTATAGATATAGATCTATCAAGAACTGATGAGGAAAGACTTCCCTTCATATTGTTTTATCCAGATAATATACAGGAAAAAGATATTACTGTTTATAATATCATCAAAGAATTATATTTATTATAAATTGACAAGGAAGGATTTCTCTCGATACTGCTTACTTCATGTTATGTACAAAAAGAAGAAACTGTTGATTAAGAGGCAAACATACCAAAGATTCACAAGAAAGGATTTCTCTGGTTTTTTTTTGTTTTTTTTTTCTTTCTTTTTTAAATGACTTACAAAATGAAAAGAACTAATGCAAAAAAAAAAAAAAAAAAGATAAAACATTTTTGATTTAGTAATTCGCTTTATTAAACTCTACGAAGTACTTAATAAAAATCTACAAAACAAATATCTTTCTTTTAAGCGTAATGTAATAAACATATAGTACTTGTAATATATGGAATAAACACATTATAATTTAATGTATGGAACGAAACTAACTATTTATTTGTCAGATCTAAACAATTACTTAATAAAAATACACTGGTTCTCATAATTATAAGGACACCCGTTTTTTTTATATTAGCTAAACACTGAACACTATTATTTAAACAAATATATTTTTTATTAATTTAAATTTCATTAATAGACGATATTTAAAAAAGTTTTATCGTTTTTCTGTCTTAAAAAACTTTAAATACGGTCAAAAAAATGATTTTTCAGGTGTTCAATATTATAAGGACAGCTCGAATCTTAGTAAAAAAAAATTTTTTTCAGTTATTCTTTAAATTAATATTTTATGGTGTCTCTTTTTAGGGTGAAACAGTCAGACATTCTCTCTGATATATATATATATATATATATATATATATTCAGTTTCAATACCATTTCATACAGCATAGATGATATTCTGAATACATTTAAACTATTTAAAATTGCTTTCCACTTGCATGCACTTTTCTAATATGATAAGTTAAGGTTTTTTCAACTTTTAGACCACAGAAAAGACAATAATACAGAAGTGTTTCTTTCTTCAAACTATTTTCTATTGCTCTAGAAGTAGAGCAAAAATGAAAGTCTTGTTGAAAAAAAAAAAAAAAAAAAAAAAAATTACTCCTCTCAAAAATCTAACAAAAATCTGAGAATTCCAGGTTTAAAATTTGCGGATATTCTCTTGATGTTCATAATAATAGAAAAAAAATACTAAATTCATTCTGCCTTCAGTAGAAACAGCTCTCCAGAGCACCATCGATCCACCTTTAAAATGCCCGATTCATATCTGCCTTTAAAAAAATCTGCTCTGTCTTTCGCTATCTTCAGATCGTGCCAGTAACTGTTAAAACCATTTTTTTAATCAAGAATAAAATGTTTTTCATCCGAAAATGCAACATTTCACCATTTCATATTGTATTTATTCAACTTTAACATAGACGTCCTTTCCTCCATTAAATGCTTATTGATTATTACAGGTTTTTTATTCATTTTAACATATTAGTGATTATTTTAAACATGCATAAATGTGGACCCCAACCTTTCGTTAAAAATTACGAGCAAATTCAGCAGCAGTCAATTTGAGTAGAACAGTAAGAGGAATTATGAGTCTTCGATCTTTGTAAAAAACTTTGTTTTTGCACCAGATTTCTCTCTTATCGAACCAGCAGTTCAACGTTTGATGACATTTCCTTCAGCATTTTAGATCTTCGAATTTCATTAGAAATTCAGCGGATTCAAATTATCCTTCCACTTAAAAAACACATTTATCATGACCTGCATGAAAGTTCTTTTTTTTTTTTTTTTTTTTTTTTCGAGGAATTATCAGTAATGTAAAAGAAAAATTGAAAAAAAAATTGAGAAAATTTGAAAGCTTATATATGAATTAATCTTGCCCAGTAGTTAACAAATTCGCATGTCAACTGTAATTTATCCGCTAGTAAGTTAAATAAAACGAAAAAATCTTGATTGTCCCTATAATTATGAACATCTAAGAACGTGGAGAAAAAAATATTTTGCATTATTTTTTGTTAATTTTGTTTCATATTAAAAAAATTATAACAGTTTTGATTTTTAGAATGCTAGATATATTAAGTGCACTTGGTATAATCTTGTTCACAATTATTTTTACATTAGTTATTTCAAAACATGTCCTTATAAATATGAGAAGAAGTGTATGTATGTATTCTACAGTGGGTAATCCCGCCTTTATACAGAATTACTGATTTAATGCTCAGTGGCATAGTATTATACAGTTTTTTAATATAAACCTCAGAAATTTTACTGTGCCAAATATCAAAAATATTTCATTCTACTTCTTGCAGAGTTGTAGGCTACAAATTTTGAATCTGCTCTCATCTTTTATAGACAAAACATTTTCGAACGGAAGAAGATTAGGGCTATTTCCAGGTCTGGTAAAAAAGAAATTCTACCCTAAGGGACAAAAAAAAAAAAAAAAAAAAAAAAAAAAAAAACTACACTTTGACATTTTTCTTTTCTCCTTCTTCAATCGCCAATTTTATCATTCATAAAGCAAATTTTCTAGTAGATTTTTTTACGTCGTCTCCATGTACATTTTAGGATTCAGCCCAGTGTTAAAACAAAATGCATTTGTTAGGAAAATCGTAATTTTAGAAAGTATTTTAAAAATGACAAGGTTAAGACAGTTAACGATATTATAAAATGCATTAATTTTAAGTACAGAAATACTGAATGCTCATGGGAATGGATAGTTAGTTTTAACAACTTGAATATACTATCATTTTCGTCAAATTTAGTCGTCAGATCACTAAATCTGGCGCCAAGATAAGCCCTACTCATAGTGAACAGTCGGCCCCTTTATTTTCACTTTCACTGTAAAACTGCCTTCACTGCAACAGCATGATTGAAGCAGAAAAGAGATACAATTCGTTGCAACAATATTATTACAGTTTAAGGAGTGATATAAGGTAATTAAGGAGTGATATGAGGTAATGTATATGAACACTTTTAGTGCATCGCAAACAACAGTTCAAAACAGTTTTAGAAACAGTTTTATTTGGTAAAATATTTTGTGTGAGGCGAGAATCAACAGAATATTATAACCATATCCACAGACACTGTTAAAAATTTCAACAGAAAACTCTGTGTAATCTATTATCTTAAGTGTTACGTAAAATTACAGAGAAAAATAAACGGAGATGTTAAAAAACTTATTTTATACCTTCATTTTAATAACTAATATTAATTTCATTAATTATTGTTGAGAATATATTTCGGAATTAGAATGCTTTTTCTAAAGTAGAAACAGTCATTTTTAATTTTAATTAAAAAATTAAATAATAAAATTAGGTAAAAATACAGAATAAAGATTGAGAATCTCGATTATTCACTTTTAACTGAGAATTACTGTAAATTTACAGAGACTCTGGATAAATATTTACATTAAATTTACAGAAATTTTTAACAGTGCACCATTATCCTAACAACACATTTGTCCAGAATACATCCTGAAGATATCTATAGGTTGTCCATAGACGTTCTTTTCATTCATAGGACATCCTGAGGATGTCATTTGGAGAAGTTGTGCTGTTAGGGACAACGGCTGTTACTAAATTTATTTCAGAATTTCAGATAATTTTCACTCAAATTACTTCCTGAAACTCGCTTTAACTTAGCACAGCCACAGCTCAAACAAATAAAATAGTATGATACAACTTGAAATGTACTTAGAACCATTTACAAACATAGCACTCCTGTATCGGAATTATTTTGTATGGCCCTGTAAAAGAGAGATAAATATTTTATGCGAAACATGCTTTTGTGTTTATGAAGAATGAATGTCAATTTTATTTTGTTTAGCGCAGTCTAAATACGTTAAAATGTATCTAGAAGAAATCTCATCCTTTAGACGTAATATACTTGAATATTTTTGTTTGCGTCCTTGTACACGAACTATTTATCCGATTTCGATACAAAGTTTCAAGTTGCTTCCCCATACGATACAGATTTAGACTATCACGTTTAGCTTTCCTGGTGATGCTCTTTAGTTGTGTTGATATGCTGGGATCCGCATGGATGGATGGATGGTTGGGTTTAACGTCGCACTAGTGCTGCGCAGATGGGCAATTGGCGACGGTCTGGGACACACCCCCAGAGGTGTTCCGGAGACATGCCATCCCAATTTTGATCCTCCACGGAAGGGATGGCTCTCCCGCTTCGGTGACCCCCAGAGGTATAATTTTTGATTGGAACATGGAGGACATTGCGGCCACGACAGATTTTACGTGCACCAGCCACTATTAGTGTACACGACGGTCTTTGGCCGGCTCGAGTACCGAACCCGCAATCTTCCAATTACGAGGCCGGCGCTCTACCGACTGGGCTACCGCGGCCCTGCTGGGATCCAACCATAATATCGCGGGACAAAATCTCGCCGGACAAAATATCGCGTCAAAAAATAGTATGATCTATTTGAAAATTTGACTTTGTGTCACGTGTGATCTCTGGAGGGGGCCACAGGGCCTTATAAATATTAATTAATTAAAATAAATAAATAATTAATTAAATAAATCATAGAGTTGAATTTCATTTATCTATGTTTATTTTTAAGTTATTTTATGTTCTGCTTTTCACTATTCAAAATACATTTTAAGAATCGTGTACATCCCTGCTGACATTAAAGCTGAACACTGTTCACAAACTTAAATTAAAAAATTTTAAATTAATAAGCACAATTGAATTCATTATGACTAATCTTGACAAAAGCTAATAAACATAGTCTTTTAAAATATTTTAAGTAAAATTCATAACAATTTTTGTTGTAGGTTTGTCAGAATGTCAGTGCTCTGACTAAGGTATGTGTTGTCATGACATTTTATGCAACATTACTAATAATTACCAACTCATTTTTGCTTTGTACTCATTTGCGTCGGCGATATTTTGTCCCCAACCCTGATATGGGAATGATAACAGACTTAGACAACCGTTAAAAGTCTGATTTTCAGATTCAGTTATCAAACTGTGGAACAGTAGAAAAATCTCCATTTTAAAAATTATACTCAAAAACAATACTTTCTATATATATATACAGGGTGATTATAATTAAAGTTATGATTTCAAAACGCTATAATGTTAAAACTACAGGTCAGAATCAACGAGATATATAAAGTAGAGTGATAAATGGTAACCCTTGAGAAGGTCCAAGATGAGTCATGTGACATGCTCTCCCCTCACCTGCGTATTCGGCGGTTCCCTTGGTAACAGCTTATTTTCAGTAAATTTCTATGGCAACGGTTTGGAGATTGTTCATTGTTTTTGTTTACTTATGTAGTTTAATATTCTTTTGTTCTAAATCATTTTGATTTTGATTTTACTTCTTTTTTATTTCGTGTAGTTGAACTTTAACCGACAAAATGCTTAAAAAGAGTTGAAAAATTATTATTTGTTGTTAAATTTAGCTCTTTAAAAGTTTAAATTTTCTTTTATCAACACTTTTAAACTTTGTTGGGAAACGATGAAAAAAAAGGTATTTATTATTTATTAAAATGTGAAATATGTGTAAAATTATTTTAAAAACAATTTATTTCGGTCATAGGACTGTCATGTTACCTAATAATAATGATAATTTGTCGAACTGATATTTTAAATGCCAAAATAGCGATAAAGGGCCAAACACAGCAACCTATTGGAGCATGTCACGTGATTCATCTTGAACCACGGAAAGCTAATCCTTCATCCATTGAATCAGCACTCTAATATATATATCTCGTTGGTCAGAATGGTTTGATATTTTACCAGAACAATAGTTAGGCGATGAAATTTTGTTTGGCAAAGGTTGGTTGGTTGGATTTTGCATCGCACTAGTGCTGCGCAATGGGTTAGATCTATCATCTGGTTATCTATCTGGTTAGATCTATCATCTTACCATGGGTTAGATCTATTCTTTGCCAAACAAAATTTCATCGCCTAACTATTGTTCTGGTAAAATATCAAACTATTCTGACCTGTAGTTTTAAAATTATAGCGTTTTGTAATCATAGCTTTAATTATAATCACCCTGTATATATACACCCCTCGACAAAAAGATAGGTACAAAGGGTTTTTTCTTTGATTTTTCATAAAATAACATTATCTAAATTGTACTTATCATTTATTATTGTCATAAAATAACACTATTCCCGGACTAATTTTTCGTTTTAAGACTCATTTACAGTCGGCTGCAAAATTATTCGAGCACTAGCAATAATCCTTGCCAAAAAAAAAAGTACACTTAATACAGCTTTGTTAAATAAATCCTTGTCGAGTCATGTTCTTAATCAGTCTAAGAACATGATTCGACAATGATTTACTTAGCAAAACAGTCTTAAGTGTACTTTTTAAATATAGGAATTATTGGCTAGTGCTCGAATAATTTTGCAGCCGACTGTAGAAAAATTTTAAGACTAAAATTTTTCTAATTTAAGACTACACTCCGCGACAAAAAGATAGGAACAAAGGTTTTTTTTTTTTTTTTTTTTTAATATGATTATTTTGAATATGAATAGTTTGAATATGATTCAAATATTTAATAATGTTTTTGATATGATAATATTTTGTTATGATAATAAATGATCAGCACAATTTAGATAATGTTATTCTATGAAAAATTAAAAAAAAACCCTTTTGTTTCTATCTTTTTTGTCTCGGAGTGTAGTCTCAAATTAGAAAAATTTTAGTCTTAAAACTTTTCTAAATTAATCTTAAAGAAATTCTTAGAAAAATGAGTCCGGGAATAGTGTTATTTTATGATAATAATAAATGATAAGCACAATTTAGATAATGTTATTTTATGAAAAATCAAAGAAAAAACCCTTTCTACCTATCTTTTTGTCGAGGGGTGTATATATATATATATATATATATATATATCACTTTTAGGTTTATTATTAAAATCAAACATTTCACTCAACTTTATCGTTCAGTTGATTAATACAAATTCAAAAATAAATTAATCGTTCAGTTATTTAATCGATTCCTCAATTAACTGTGAATCTTAACTGTATACAGACACATGTATATCTCGTGTTCTGATTTATGTGCAAGACTGCAAGCTACTCATACAAGTTTTAAATGTGTAATGTATGTTATACTTTAGTTTTATTAATTATTAATAGTATTTCATTTAACTATTTTTATTATTATTTCCATTAATAATATTGAATATGCTGCATGAATTAAAATATGATTTTTATCTGGTTTTCACATATATTTTCAGTTTTAATTTTCTCTTTTTTGGTGGTGTTATTGGGTGTAGCTTGTTGTAAATATTTAGCAATTTGCATACAACAAGACAGAAATAACACCCACTTTACATGCAACATTCATTCTATACCCTTGAAAATGTAATGAATTTGTATGTTTCAATTTCTGGATGGTTGATTGTCGCAATCTCTTTTTGAATTTTTCTGTTTTATCTTTTTCAAAGTTTACTGTTTTCGTCTATTCAATGTTTGAAAAGGTTTTCAATATATATATATATATATATATATATGGGTAAAAAAAGTTGTTATCCATAAGGTTATCCATCTGGTTAGATCTATCATCTTATCATAGGTTAGATCTATCCTTTGCCAAACAAAATTTCATCGCGTAACAATTGTTCTGGTAATATGTATTCTGGTAATAATATTGTTCTGGTAATGGTTTGACTCTGATTCAAACCATTCTGACTTGTAGTTTTAAAATTATAGCGCTTTGGAATCATAACTTTAATTATAATCACCCTGTATATATATATATGTATGGGTAAAGCAAGTTATTAAAAAAATTGTTGTAATTGCTAACTGCTTAGAAATCACAACATGTGAAACTTTATCTTTAAATGATGCTTTAATCTGATGTTTTTCATAAGAATCATTAGTTTGTATAAGGCTATTTATTGATTTTAGTAACCATACCAAGAATGATTAAAACACTTTAGCTACAACCTAAAATTATCATTTAGGGTTTCATGTAAAAGCTCATATTTTCAATTAATGTTTATAAATTGAACTATATATTAGGTTTGCTCAATAAAATATACATCCAGGAAACAATTTTTATGGTCTTTGATGATATGTTTTTTTAAAGATTTGAATTCCATTTTCTCAATTTGCATTTTTTTTTTTTTTTTTTTTTTTTTTTATAAATTTATGATTTTCAAAATGCTAAAATTTCTGGTATTTAAGAAAATACTTCATATTTTCGTTTTTAGATGTTTAATAGAACTTGCTTAAAAGAATGAGGTATGGATTTTGCAACATCTTTAAAAGAAAAAATATCAAAAATAAAAATATAATAAAAATCATGTTCTTTTTTTTCTTTGTAATTTTTCACATACACATGCAGTTTTTAATTTTTTTTTTCTTCTAAATTAATTAATAGATTTTAAAATCCATCCTTAATTCTTTTAAGTAGGTTTTATTAACCGCCACCCCTCGAAAAAAATCAAAACAATAATTAAGTTTTTTCTTAAATATTTCTTGAACTTTCAGCATTTTCAAAGTCACAAATTCATGAAAAAATGCAAACTGGGGAAACGCAATTTAAAGATTTCAAATTTGTACATATTTACATATTTACAACCTGAGACTTATAGTCACAAAGACTTTTTATCTCTAATGATTCATGTGACAAAGTCACACTAAATTTCCGTCGGCCTCCATCTTCGTAAAAATGGCGAGCCCTTCAAGTCTGTAAAAAATATATTAAAAATCATTAGAATTGTTGCCTGAATATACATTTTACTGAACAAACTGAATACAATACACACAAACATCAAACCGTCTCAATTATATATATTAAAACAAAAAAACTTTTATTTTTATTTCCAAGACAAAATATTTCGTTAAACTATACATTTAAAAACAATTAAAAATTAGACTTTAAATATAATAACTAAGAATGAAGTACAAACTAATTAATTAAAATAAATACAAAAAGCCTTTTACTGACATACGCGATCTGGAGCTACTGAGTCTTAGCCAAAACGTTTAGTAAACATGATATTAAAATCGATTTTGACAAAACTACTAAAATAGTTAGCAATGAAAATTATCACTACGCGATGTTCCGCGAATTCATTGAAATCACGACCAATAGGGAGGCCTGCAACGACAGCAGCGCAGTAGCTCCATATCGCGTATGGCGCCACCTTATGGTGACAGAAGATACAGCTCTTTAGTCAAGCTCAAGTCCCACACAGATGATGTCATCTGAGGAGAGCCGGGTACCCGGCAGAAAAATTTAATGACAACAACACGAAGTCAGTAAAAGGTTTTTTGTATTTATTTTAATAAAAAATTAGACGTTCCGAAACCCGTCAGAGTTTTCTCATCAGTAACAATACAACATAATTTGCAAGCATTTCATAAATACCCAAGGGATTTACAGAAGTACAGAATACTGAAGAGCTAGTGCGCATGCTTCATTGATAGTGTGAAGATGACTGATAGTGTACCAACCAACGAGATAAATAAAGTAGAGTGATAAATACCCCTGAGAAGGTCCAACATGAGTTATGTGACATGAACCATCTATACGTTGGTTCCCGTGGTAACAGCTTATTTTCAATAAATTTCTATGGCAACGGTTTGGAGATTGTTCTTGGCGAAAATCATAACCGCCAATGTTTTTGTTTACTTATGTAGTTTGATTTTTAGCTTTTGTTTTACTTCTTTTTTATTTCGTGCAGTCGAAATTTAACCGACAAAACATTTAAAAATAGTTGATAAATTATTATTTGTTGTTAAATTTAGCTGTTTTAAAAGTATGATTTTTCTTTATAAACACTTTTAAACTTTGTTGGGAAATGATGAATTTTTTTTTTTTTTTTTTTTTTTTATTATAATACGAAATATATGAAAAATTAATTTCAAAACAATCTCTTTCGGTTCTAGGACTGTCGAGTTACCTAATAATAATGATTATTTGCCGAACTGAAATTATAAATGCCAAAATAGGGATAAAGGGCCAAATATAGCAATCTATTGGTACATATCACGTGATTCATGTCGAACCACGGAAAGCTAATACTTTATCTATTGAATCATCACTCTATTTCATTTATCTCTTTGGTACCAACTCTCAAGGAAAATCCATGACTTATAATTATCATAACTAGAATTTGGACCTTTTATATTATCGAAATCAGGAATAAGATCGGTTTCTATTGAATCGAACTGCCTAATTTTTAATTGTTTTTAAATGTAACTAAAAATTTTGTCTCGTAAATAAAAATAAAAGTTTTTGTTTTAAACTTAATATAGTTCAATTTAAAGTATAAAATGAAAATATAAACTTCTATATGAAAGTCAAAAGTACCAAGTCCCCTTTGTCAAAGTAAAACGATTGTGTAAGTCTTTAGAAAATGTGCAATGCAAAGGATAATTCGAATTATTTTATCTCCGAAAGTCCTACAAATTTAAAATAATTCCTCAAGAACATGAGTTAGAACATACTGATGTCATTTTAAATGATTTTATCCCTATCTTTAATAAAATTCACAGAAAATTAATAAAGGAAAATATAACCTTTGGCGTAAAGAATCCGGTGTGACACTCACACGATTTTCTCTAACTCTGCATTTGAATATTATAAAAACAAATTATAGATATAGATTTAAGATAATCTTATACAAATTATCCTCTATGTGGATGAAACCTCTATATGAATGAACTTTGCAAACAGTTGCAAACAACTTTAAAAACCATTTTTTATTTTATTTCAACATATTTCTGTTTGAGGGGTGCTACTGGCCCCCTCACCCTGGTTTAGTATCTACATTCTTGAAAAAAAAAAAAAAAAAAAAAAAATCTGGTATATCACTAACACGACTTTTTCTTACCTTAAATTTAATACTATAAATACAGATTGGAGATTAAGGGGTAACATAACGATTACTGTTATGCAAACCTATGTTAAAACAATTCAAATTAGGCTTCGGAGCAGCTTTATTTGACAAGTAATTCTGTGTGAGGAGGCTACCACCCCCTCAGCCCTCCATTTCATTACTGCACCTACATTTATATAGAATTCAAATCTGTTATTAAATTCAAAAGTTCATTGAAAGTTATTCAGGCAACTTCCGCGAGAACATTCCTTGAAACTTATCAATCTTGATCAAACTTTTCTGCTAACAGACATATTAACTTCAAAATACAACATTTGGATCGCCTGAAATTATTTGTTTTTAATTTACTCTAACAGACACAGACAAAGAGCAAACGTTAAAAACTTGACTTTTGTATTCATGAAGCCTCAAAACGTGTAAATATACAAAAAACCAAGCGATGAATATTTAACTTTAAAAAATATATTATTTACCATGTGGCTATGAGGAATTCATTTCAATTCCTGAGCAGCTTTCTTGGGCATGTTAAAATATTACAGTAAAGCACTTCCACTAACAATAAATAAGAATACTATGGCTTAAATATTGGCAGCCCTGTATATCTTCTGAAAGTTATGTACACATCACATGGTGGACATAAATATAATCCTATATTAATGACACACGGCACAACCTGAAGTATACTTCCATCAATTTTTAGGTGTTGTCGCACTATAATCTAGTTCTTTTATGTATGCCTGTAAACGGACAGTGAATTATTTCTTTACCATATTCTACATGAAACATGTAGACGTTTTTACGTATATATGTTTTTACGTATATAAAATATCTATATTCGTTTCATTTGGTTTAGTACAGTTTATAGATGTCAAACTCTATTTACATGCAATTTGTCCTATAGAGGTAATGTATTTGAATTCTCTTGGGTATCCCTGTACACGAATCATTTGCTTAATCTTAACGAAAAGTTTAGTGTAGCATCCCTATATCATACACATTTTACGAATCACACATCATACACGAAGTTTCGACTTTCTGCTATAATTTGTTTTTGAAATATGCTGATAACATACACAGACACACAGACCAACCGCTAAAAACATTATTTTTGGATTCAGGGGCCTCAAAGCATGTAAATATGACTAAAACTCAATATCGAAAATTTGACCCCAAAGCAATACTTTCTCTACCTTATGGGTAAGAAAAAGTAAAAAGCCTGCTATTAAATTTAAAAATTTGTTCCAAATCATTCAAATATTTTCAAACATACCACTCCTTAAAACTTAAAAGTCTTGGTAAAAAAAAAAAAAAAAAAAAAAAAATTAAGTGGCAACATTATAAGGTATAAAACATACCAAATTTCAATTTCCTGCAATTATTTGTTTTTAAGTTTTTCTGATAACACATAAACACAGATCAATTGTTAAAAAAAATTTATTAATATTATTATTTAAATTCAGGTCACCTCAAAACGCGTTATTTTATGTAAAAAAAAAAATATAAAAAATAAACGTTAAATTGGAATTCAAATTAATATTTTGCTTATTATATGAGTATAAGAAATTAATTACATTTTCTAAGCACTTTTCAGGGACTTGGTAAAATTTGCAGTCAAGATGCCTGCAATTATTTCTTTCAATTACAATCAATAGAGATAAATGTATTCGCCTTATTTGTTGGTTAATTTTTTATATTGTCGATAAACTGTGTGCGTACCACATAGTGCCCTTAAATTTAGTACGATGTGAAAAACACATGACACAAAATTATATCGCAGTAGTAGAGCGACGTTAAAACCCAATTAACCAACCATAACAAATCTTGAAACACTTCCATAAATTTCAATGTATATCCGCAATATATCGGAACTCTTTTGTGTAACCCTGTAAACGAAAGGTGGATGATTTTCATACTCTATATTATACAAATCATGCTGTTATGCATATGAAAAAGATACACTCATTTAATTTTGCTTAGTGCAGCGTAAAGGCGTTAAACTTTATTTGCCCGAAATTTTGCTCATGGACGTAATGTGTTTGAATTATCTTGGATGTCCCTTTAAATGAATCATTTGTCCAATTTTGATAAAAATTTTCAAGTATCATCCCCATATAATACAGATTTAGGATCGGGAGTTTGAATTTTAAATTAATATCATTCTATTCAGGGAACCTCAAAAAGTGTAAACATATCCAAAATTCAGTTTCGAAAGTTCTATACAAAAATAATATTTTTTCTGCTATACACGGGTAAAAGATAGTAAAGAAAAAAAAGAAAGACGAGTGTTTGAATTTTACGCTAAAATATATAAAAAACAATTTGGTTAAATTAATATACATACACACACATATATATATATTATAAAGTCAGTTACGAAGAACGCAGTTTTATTGGTAGCAAAGGTAAGAGTGAGTTTTATGATTACGGTAAAAACTCGAGTCATAAAATTTCTTCTCGCTTCTTTTTTGCTTTTGCCTCGGAAATCTGAAATCCAAAACAAATATGTCTCCTTCCCGTGTGAAATACAGGGACGGTTTCGACAGAAAAAAGGTACACCACCCTCTAACTTCCTTGTTCGCTTGCACAAACTTTTTTCGGCGGGTACTTTCGCTAAGTCCCTTATCTGTCACCATGGGGACGTACACACACGTACGGGATCAGAGTCCACCCGTTCTCTCGATAAGCATTGTTCCACATGAGTATGACACCACGTGATCCCGATTTCTTCTAGGTGGTCTACTTGTGAACACCCATGTCACCAAATTGTTGTTCCTTTGCACAAATTAAGCTCTCCTGAAAAAACGACTTTTTTTGACGAGTTCCTGGCCATAACCCCCAAACCAGGTAAGAAAGTTTCCTTTTTTCTTCCTTGGCATCTCTCTCTTTTATATACTGATAGGGATAATCAGAGACCAAGATTAGGGACAGTAATCTCTGGGGCCCGGCCTCCATTTCGACATTATAATCAGCAAGCCTGACTGATACGGAAAAAGTTATCCACCATCTTATCTTCACGTCTAATATTTACAAGAAACGACATGGTATGCACCCTATCTATGTCTACCTACATACTAGCCCGACGGACAATCGCTTAAAAGGATATTCCATGACGGACAATTGCCGAATTTTCTTCCCCCAATGTATTTTCTAACAATCGATACGCACCGATCGACATTAAAACCTACCAGAAAGAAAATTGTTAACTACATCTAACCATTTCTGCAACAACTAAACGTGAATATTGCGAATGGTTTTCAAACTTTTGGTTTACTTTTGAATGAAAACGTCACTGTTCATGTTAATTCACTGTGATAAAAGTTTTGCTAGTTCGGAATCACTTGTTACATGAGTTGTACTCGTTACTGACAATCAAATGGACATCTAGCTACAAAATTTTGAAAAGTGAACGTCTACAAACATTCCTGCTGACATGATTCAAGATGTTATTATTATTATTATTATTATTATTATTATTATTATTTTCCCTTTCAACTTTCCTGCCGTTTCAATCTTCTAGAACGATTATTTTGGAATATATATATATATATATATATGTATGTATATATACTAGAGTCTTTTTTACTATTTTAACGATCGCATCGTCCAAATTTAATAGTAAGTTAAAATAGCTTACTTTTGTGCTTATTAATAGGAAGTTTTTGTTAGATCGTAACGATCGTAACAGATTCTTAAGTTCATAAATTGAGAACAGTTTCACAAGAAAACTAAAGAAATAAACAAAAATAAAGGAAAAAGTATTTTGTTCAAAATATTTTGTTACAGTTTTTGATTGATAATTTTATCAAACTAATAACTTTTTAATATTCAATAGAAAAAAAATACTGAACTCGTGAAAATTTTCGACTTATGATTTTTGATATATTTACACTTTTTGAGAGTTCACGATTTGACCAATTTTAGAAACTGCCTGTCTGTGTGTGACAAAACTTTTGCTGTTAATAATTAATTCATAGAATTTTATGAAAGTTTATATTAAGTTACACCTTGACATATATTGACATCTGGGATCTTTTAGTGCATACTGCTCAGCAGATGACGCTGTTGTCCAGTTTTTATTAATTTCGTATTTAAATAGTAATAATCAACCATTAGAAATTTTTTTATGTGTATATAAGGGTATTTTTCTCCTGGAATGGAAATTTTCAATTTTTTTCATAAGAACTATCTCGTTTAAAACTAGTATATTATGGCCATCACAAGATTTTCTTCTATATAATCTTATACAAATTCAAAAAAGCAGTACAAATTTTATATTAAATTCTAAATTATTTTCCATGATGAAGGCAGACGAGTTTTATCCCAGGTAGAAAAACACTAAATGCCGCATGAAAGTCAATTTTATACCAACATCAAGAAATGTTTTTTTTTTTTTCGTTAAAAATGAAAAAAATCGATATCTTTGTTTTAAATTATCACAGATCTATGGTTCAACCATTCGTTTTAAAGGTATTCACGAGTTCTTTCGAAAGATACCCATATTAAAAATTTACACCCTCCAGGGAGGGGGAGGGGTGATGCACACGCATGCACACACATTTTTTTCTTTTTTACTATTACCATTATCAATAACTCATATAAATTTTACAATTATGCGTTAAAATAACTTTCTTTGTGTTCGTTTATATGAAAGTTTGTCCTATACCGCCATGTTAAAAATTTACAAAAAGTGGTATCACAATGCCCTCTGTTTATTAATTGATCCTCAAATATGATTTACACAAGTTTAGGTCAGAATACAACTAAATACCAAGTTTAGTTAAATATCGTTCCTTGGTTCGTGAGATACAGCGTCCAGAAAATTTGTGATACACACACAGACAAATAGACATTTTCTAAAAACAATGGAGTTGTGTTCAGGACAGCTCAAAACGTGTAAATCCTTCGACAACTGGAGTTCACGATTCCAAGGCTTTCTTCATATGTATATATATATATATAGGAGAAAGTAAGAAAACCATATATATTTATTTATATATCTTTGATGATTTGCAACAAATTTATAGATTTTATTATTATTATTAGTATTAAAAAAAATAATGATAACAAAAAAATCTGAAAAAATTTCACATGACATCATCCATAGGGCACAAAATTGACATTCTTTTGATATTTAAAGAGATTTTATTTTTTTTGAGATGAAAACTGTCTGCATTCACCATGGAAATGATTTTAACAGGTAATCATTTTTAATTAATAATTTACACTGTGTGAATTTTTATGGAAAAATGCAGAATGAAGTGTTTTTTTTTTTTTTTTTTTTTAACGAATTCGGTATAATAATTTATTTGATACATTTTAATGGACGTTTTATGATGTCGAAAACATTCCATTCTTTTTTATCTTGTTATTACTCCGTATTAAACGTTTATTTTACGTTCATAAATTTATTATATAAAATTCAACAATGGCTAAAAATGAACATTCTTGGCCGTTTTTATTTTCAAAGTTTGCTTTCAAAGCCACTTTTTTTTTTAGGTTATAAAATTTTCCTGTTACTGACGCTGAAATGGATGTCATAGCTAAAATAATGTATTGAAATAAAGAAAGTGAAATTTTATTCATGATTTCTATGCGGGCATTTCAGCTGAATAAAATAATGGAAAGGGATCATTTAACGGAAAAACTTACATCATAATCTCAAGAATGTATTGAGATAAAATAAATAAATAAATAAATAAAGTTTTATTTGTTATTCTCATGATTTTGTAAGATTCGTTCGGTTTACGGAACTTTCGCCCCCGGCATTTCGCTCCCAGCATTTCGTCCCCGGGAAATATTGCCCCCTGGAAATTTCACCCCCGAGAAGTGGTTTACGAAACTTTCGCCCCCAGCGTCTCACCCCCAAGAGGTATAAAATATAAACGTAATAGTGAACAAAAATATAAATATACATACAATATTTTCTGATACTTTTTTTGTTCATTTATACTATATTCTGTAGATGCCAACATTTTAATTTATTCCGGAGTATTTTTAGCCCCGCCTTTATTTCATATCATATATTTTTTAAGATTTTTTTTTTTTTTTTTCTTATTTTATCGAAGTTATATAGTAGAGAAAATATTTCTATAAATAAAGTGGTGCGAATTAAAGGCGGGGCTAAAAATACTCCGGAATAAATTAAAATGTTGGCACCTATGTATTTTCTCTTTTAATTTCAATATAAAACACATGAATTAAAAAAAGGTTTTCAAATGAAAAAAATGTTCGATGAAATTTTTATCGCTGCTAATTAAAATAAAGTTTAAGTGTACAGTAATATTATTTATTTATTTATTAAATTTTAAGTGCACTCACAGTTAATTTTTTAATTTATCAAATTTAATTTAATTTAATTATTTTATTTATTAATCAATTCTATTTTTTATTGATAAATAAGTAAATAGGATAACAGCACTATGAAATTTTTTTTTCAAGTATCTATCGATATGTTTTAATCCAAATAAATAAAAAAATAAATGGATTTAATAAATAATAATAATAATAATAAAATGTAGGCAGGTTATTAATTTCATATCGCTGTTTGAACACCTATACAAAGTAATTGATTATATACATGATGATCAGTTTAAAAGAGTACCTGTTACTTTTTCTTATTACCCTTAAATCTGACGGATGTGGCAACTATTCTAACACTGAAGTATAATTGTTTGAACCTTGTTTAAGTGTGAGAGACAATATCTAACACTGTTGGACTGTTACAACTTTATTTGTGAGGTAAAACAGAAATAGAGACGCACAGTGTTACTTGTGATAATTTTATTTTTGAAAAACATAATTTAATTCAATTTATTTACATTATCATTCCTCACAGAAAATGTTAAAAATGTTCGCCACCATTTTGAATGAAAACATGAACACGTCGAACCAAGTTTTTTGATACACTTCGCAGCATTGTTGGTGTTACTGACGAGATTTCTTCAGTTATCTGTTTTAATTCATCGATGTTTGCAGGGCTTCTAAGGAAAACCCTATGAAATGATAATGTAAAAATGATAATGATAATGTAAATGTAATGTAGGAATGATAATGTAAAAAATTTGAATTAAATTTTGTTTTTCATAAATAAAATTATCACAGGATTAAATAACATTGTGCGTCGCCATTTCATTTTTACCTCACAAATATAGTAGTAACAGTCCAACAGTGTTGAAAATTGTCTCCCACACTTAAGCAAAGTTCAAACAATTATACTTCAGTGTTAGAATAGTTGCCACATCCATCGTATTTAAGGGTAATAAGAAAAATCAACGGGTGCTCTTTTAAATTGATCACCTTGTATGTGTGATTTAAAAACTATTTAATTTTCTTGCGAGGTCTTTTAATAAAATCAGTGTTTCGATGTGAAAATGTAAGTCCTTTGATAATAAAATGGAGTAAATTTATTGGTTGAAAAATCGCACGCGTAGCTAATACAAAATTCAAGTGTATTAAGCATTGAATCAATAACTTATGCAGATATTTATTTATATATTTATTTATTAATAAATAAAAAAAACAAATCAAGAGAATTAAATATTTTTTTAATTACACAGGCCTACAAAACTGAAGTTAATAAAATTTGATTTGATGATTTTTGCTGAACTTTATGTTTTTTCATGTGCTGAAACCGAAAATACAGCCCATTTTTCTCTGTCACGTACAGTTTTTTGCCAATACAGGGCGCTTACCGACAGAATTTCTTACATATGCCATCATAAGAATAGGTTGGTTGGTTGGCTAGTATGGTTTTACGTCACACTAGTGCGGTGCTATTACAACAATAGGTATCCATGATTAATTAATAATGAAAACATACTATAAAATTTACCATATAATTATATTGGTAGAAGAGCAAATGGAAGAAATTATATTAGTAGGCACCCTGTATCGACCAAAATCTATACGTGATAGAGAAAAACTGACTTCATTTTCGGTTTCAGCACACCAAAAAACATAAAGATCACTCAAAATTATAAAATCAAAATTTTACACGTCGACTTGTGTTATCTATGGATTCTTTCTGATCCAAAACTGTTTATTTTTGTAAAGGAAATCAATTGATTTAAAGAAAAATATAGGAAATTTATTGATACTTCTTGTCAGTTACCGAGAGAAGAATGCTTGTATCATTTTTTAATATTTAATAACATTTAATAAAATAAATTTTGAAAATTGACCCAAATATTCTGTTCTTGGTAGCAGCTAAGAAGTATTAATAATCTCTCTATATTTTTCTGTGAACCAAGTTATTTTCTTTCAGTAAAATAAATACAGAGTTTGAATTATAAAGAATTCACAGATACTTACAAGGTAGGTCTCCATAGGCACACACGCAAAAATTTTTGAAAAAATTACAGGATACTCTCCTCATGAGGTTATGTAATGTTTATAAAAAAAAATCTGGAGTGACTCCACTCGACTTTCCGAACATTGAGTAATTAACAGTTTTGTAGATAAAGTAAAGAAAGAGGAGTTGTTAAATAAACAAAAGAGAGAAAACCATAATAGAGTGTTTGGGTATTTTTCTCCATATATTACACGATGTTTTTTTTTTTTTTTTTTTTTTTAACGCTACTGAACTTTGAGCCCATAACATCATAATGATAAAGAATTTTTCGTTGCGTCCCTGTAAAAAACTATAAATGCTAGATTCACCAAAATGCTTAGAGTTAGTGCAACAATGATTTATAATATTCATATAAGTTTTCAGCTCAATTGAATAAGGCGTTTAGATGCTATCGTACTTTTAATGATAAAGAATTTTTCTTTGTGTCCCTGTAAAAAACTGTAAGTGCTAAATTCACCAAAATCTATACAGTTGGCGCAACTGTGACCTATAACATGTGTACAAATTTTTTGCTCAGATTAATAAGGCGTTTAGACGCTATGACACTTTTAAAAATTTGGCCCCATAGGCCATAATGATAAAGAATTTTTCTTTGTGCCCCTGTAAAAAAAACTGTAAGTGCTAAATTCACCAAAATCTATACAGTTCATGAAACTGTGACCTATAGCATGTGTACACATTTTTTGCTCAGATTAATAAAGCGTTTAGACGCTATCGCACTTTTAAAAATTTGCCACCCATAGGTCATAATGATAAAGAATTTTTCCTGGAGTCCCTGTAAATAACTATAAGTGCTAGATACACAAAATCTATAGGGTTCGTACTATGGTGACTTACAATATACGTACCAACTTTCAGCTTATTCGAACAAAGCGTTTAGACGCTAGCGTGTTCACTCACAGACATACACATATACACATACATACACACATACATACATACATCATCGTAAAAATAGTGGAAACGGACTCGGGGGATCTCGAAACGTATAGAAACATCAAAATCTCAAATTCGGATTTTTGATATTATTACAATACTTTCCTCATTATAGTGTTCGGAAAGTAAAAATTCTGGTAGAATCATTACATATCATCTGCAAGAAAATATTGAAAATGTCAGATTCTTGGCTATTTATTGCTCGTTGGCGACACAGTGAAAACTGATGTAAAACAGTTTTTTGATAAATATTCATTACACAAAAATGTTCTCCCTACTCTTCATGCTAAACTAGTTTAAGAAAGTTTATTTCAAATAAATACACTTTTATAAATACAACGTTGCCATATATATTTATAAATAAACCTAATGATCAAATTATACAACCTTTAGTTTAACGTGAAATACGTAAGTTTTACTAGAGCTTTAAATATTATGGTTTTAAGTGAAACAATACGCACATCTATTTATATTGCATAATAAATTAAAATGAATGTACATATAACAATTTGAAAATGAAACAATGGTAAACGGCAATCACTTATCAGTGCGTTGTTTTGTGTTTTCGAAGAATACCGAATTCGCAACCAGTAATTTAGATCAAAATTTAAATTGATAAAAATTATTTCAAACTTAAATTTAAGTCTTAAATTTCAGTATTGATTACACATTAATATTGAAAATTTACATCTTCTTCATTATAATTTCCTTTTTATTACATTGGTTAGATACATTTTACAGTCCGTAACAAAAGTGTCCAAACACTAGCAAAAATTCCTATGTAGAAAAGGTACACTTCATACAGTTTTATTAAATAAATCCTTGTCGAATCCTGTTCTTAGTCAGTGTAAGACCATGATTCGATAAGGATTTATTTAACAAAACCGTATGAAGTGTGCTTTTTTTTGCATAGGCATTTTTGCTAGTGTTCGGACACTTTTGTTACCGACTGTACAAAAAATAACTTTTTTTAAATCTACATATTAAATTAATTTAAATAAGTTTAAAGTTAAAAAAAAAAAAAAAAAAAAAAAAAAAAAAAAATGCATACCTGCAATTTTTGAAGCAAGCATCTTTTGTTAATTTATTCAAACTTTAAACTAAATTTTAATGGAAAATTATAAGGAATTAAACTTTTGAATCTCTAAATAAGTTTAAATAACAATGATAGAATAGGAAGGAGAGTAAAACAAGTCTTTAGATTTCCAAGAAAGCACAAAAAATAAATAATAATTTGTATGAGCATACGTTTTGTTATTGAAAGATGCTTCAGTAGAAAATGTAATTCTACCCCCCCCCCCCTCAACTCCCTCCAAAGAAAAAACTTAATTTTTCTTTTTTTTTCTTCTATGATCAGATATATTTTCTATTTGTTTCTCTCAATAATACAATTGTTTGTTTGTCTGGTACAAATCTTGCAATCGATTTTTAACAAACTTCCCGACAAGCTAGATATTTGAAACTTACAGGACAGCTCAGAACACGGTGACAATCCATTTTTTTAATACTTTTAGTCACTGTTTCCGGTTCCGCTGCCTTCGGCAGCGTTTATATGATTCGACAGAAAATGTATTTAACTAACTTCCTGACTAGCTAGACATTTGAAACTTTCAGAATAGTTCAGAACACGGTGAAAAAGCATTTTTTAAATACCTTTAGCCAACTGTTTCGGGTTCCTGCTGCCCTTGGCAGCGTTACCAGTACAAAGCTTGCAATCGATTTTTCACTAACTTCCCGACCAGCTAGACATTTGAAACTTTCAGGATAGCTCAGAACACGATGGCAATACTTGTTTTTTAATACTTTTAGTCAACTGTTTCAGGTCCCTACTGTATTCGGTAGCGTTTATATGATTCAACAGAACTTCCCGAGTAGCTAGACATTTGAAACTTTCAGAATAGTTCAGAATACGGTGAAAATGCATTTTTAAAATATTTTTAACCAATTGCTTCGGGACCCTGCTACCTTTGGTAGCGTTACAAGTACAAAGTTTGCAATCAGTTTTTAACTAACTTCCCGGCTAGATAGCTATTTGAAACTTTTATAATAGCTCAAAACACGACAGCGATGAATTTTTTTAATACTTTTATCCAGTTGCTCTGGGTTCCCGCTGCCTTCGGCAGCGTTTATATGATTCAACAGAAAATTTAAAAACGTGGTATATAAAAAGTTCTTTTTATCTTGTAATTATTTATACTCATCTTCATCGGAATTTTGCGATATTTCGTTAGATAAAGGATATGCATCATCAGGAATGCCTTCAAATTTTTCATAATTTACGCTCTCATATTCTTTTAATATTTCAACAATGTGGTTTTTTTTAAATTTAATTTCTTCTTCTGTAACATTTGTGAGTACGATATTCACCCCCCTCCCCATGTATTATTTATACAGCATCCTAACAACATTGTACGGTCGGTAACAAAAGATTCCGAACACTAGCAAAAATTCCTATATAAAAAAATGCACACTTAATACAGTTTTGTTAAATAAATCCTTGTCGAATCGTGTTCTCAGACTGACTAAGAACATGATTCGACGAGGATTTATTTAACAAAACAGTATTAGCTCTACTTTTTTTACATAGGAATTTTTGCTAGTGTTCGGATACTTTTGTTACCGACTGTACATGTTAATTTCCAAAGAGAATGTCTTCAATAAAAAAATTTAATTTAATTTTCAAACTGTAAAATTCGTTTTAAACGTTAATAAAAGTAAAAATAAACATTTACAACTTGCAAAATACAAAAGAACTTTCCAATTGCCAATTAAAAAACTTAAGATAGGTATAACTTAAACGTGTATTTAACTGCAATTGAAATCTTTGCAAGTCTCAAGATTTAAGGGAAAAAAAAAAAAAAAAAAATTCACAGGTAAAACGAAATACTTTTAATAAAAAACCACATCCACATGTTAAGCTTGTATGACAAACAGACAACTCTTTCATCGATTAATTTCAAACTATATTTACTATAACTGTATTCAGAAAGATATGTTTCGCAAGAAATTCTTAAACGCTTTAAAATTACTTGCATTTGGAGGGAAAGGATATTGCTCGCCAAATCGCGTGCACTTTTTGTCTTTTTGCGCCAAATACTCGAAAGTGTTTTATTTTGTTGTAGATTTTTTAGGGGGATTCAGCCGATAAGTATGAATAACCTTGTATTACCTATATAAGTAGTATCTCTGTGATTTTTTTCACAAAATTCTGAAGTATGCGCTTTAAGGAGATTTTCCTTGTTAGAAAAGTATTTATAATTCATTAAATTATTGCTTTATAACTTATTGATTTTGTTTAAAATATTAAAAAAAAAAAAAATAATATCAGTAGTATTAAAAAATATTATATGTAATATTCTTTTAAATATATACAAATAAAATATATTTCAAATTCTCAATTTGTATTATTTTCTCTAAAAAAAAAAAAAAAAAAAAAAAAAAAAAATGAAACAAATAAATGAATCAACCTGTTTCATTCTCAATCATTTTTTTTTTTAAACCAGCGTTTATAAATTTTCGCGTTATAAATTTATAGATATATTTAATAGAAAATACTAATATGGAATAGTACAACACTAAGTGTTGAATAGTAGAAACTTAAAGAAACCTAATCTTAAATTTTTTATTTCAACATAGAATATTACATCATGTTTTAGTTCTAAAATATTTTTTAAAAGTAATATATAGGGGAGACCCGTGTACCTAGGGCCGCTTTTTTTCAATGTCCCAAAAACAGATCCCTTGACCTATTTAAAATTATCAAACTGATATGTACATATCTTTAGGACTAATTACTTCCAATTGAGATTAATATAAATACCTAAAATAATAAATTCCGACAAATAGAAGGTTTTTAAAAAAACTTCACTCGTGGCCCTAGGTACAACACCCTCATTGTACCTGGGGCCAGACCTCATTGTACCTGGGGCCATTTTCTCAAATTTAGATTTCACTTTGTAATGAATATTAAATAAGCATATAAACATGCATTTTATAAAAGAAACAATATCAAGTATTATATTTATTTATCATATGATAATTATCATGTTGTTGCTTTAATTTGAAACACGAAATTTTTCACTTTTTTTTTTCTTCTTTGGAATATTCTAACGGAATGTTTTTTTTTTTCCCTTCAATTATATAACATATTATATTATAACATTTCATTATATAACATGTTACATTATATAAATAAATAACTTAATATATTTTGTTATTAAAAAAAAAAAAAAGAAAAGAAAGAAAGAAAGAAAAGAAAAGAAAAAAGAATAACTTGTAAATATTTCTTTCTTTTCTTTTTCTTTCTTTCTTTTTTTTTTTTTAATATTTAAATAAAATTGAGAAAATTCGTGCTAAAGAAATGACACAGCTTCAGAATAGAACCCTGTGGCGAAACTTGAAATTTGGCACCTAAGTAGCAATTATTTTTTGAACATAAAAACAGACATTTATTTAGACGTACGTCAATTATAATATAATAATAATGATAATAATAATAAATAAAAAGTTAAATCCGCATATCAAAAAGAATTTCTGATGAAATTGACGTCATAAGAGCTTTAAAATTATTAAATATACTTGTTGGTGGTAATAATATATATATATATATATATATATATATATATATATATAAAATTTGAATTGTTTAGTACCGTTGTAACACTCAGCAGACAAAAGATAGATGAAGATACCAACATAAATTTTTATGTATACATTTCTCTTTTTTAAATTTTTATATTTTGATTTATTTAGAATTTCAAATTATCAAATACTCTAAAACTTTTTTTTTTTTTTCTTGGCTTTATCGCCTTTAAATTAATGTGAACGCTTATTTAATTTATTTAAAATTAACTGTGTTTGGAACCAACATAATGAAACTCAAATTAATAAATGTCTAATGGCTGTAATGTATCGCGATATTTGGCCAAGGTTTTAATTTGGCGAAAATAATCGCCAATAGAAATATATATATATATATATATATATATATATACACTTCAGTTATTTTTATTTATTTATTGAAAATTCATTAAAATATAGTAACCAGCGAATCGGGCAAAGCCTGCTAGTAAATAAATATACAGTAAATAAAATATTAAAAATGATTTTTGTTAAACGAAATTTATTTAAAACCTTTTTTCAGATTTTATTCTCGAATATTTTCTTTCAAATTTCAGATATAAGTGAGTTATGCTTTTTACATCTAATTCTAAAACAATGTTTTATCCCCTTGCACACATAAGACTTACATACACACACCTTATCGTTGTATAAACTAACTGCTGCATCTGACTCAGATTTTTCGAAAATATCCCCCAATGTTTATTGACATACTGAGGCTGTACCTCATTTACTGAATCCATGCAGGAAAATGACTTTTCCGTGGCTGAGTCTATAGAAATATGTTTAAGTACACAGATAAGTATTGGTGGGGTTGTGTGGTGGTGGTGTTGGTTCCCTGTGGGAGTAGTGGGAAAATGGGCAAACATGTATTTCACGATAATAATCTATATAATATTTCTCTAACGTGGTCCAGTTACGATCAATTTTTTTTAGAAACGATACGATAGTGATTTAATAAAATACGCGAGGATAAAAAATAATACATAAGCAATATTTAAGCACGCGGACTCAGTTCAGGGATCTAATAATAATAATAAAAAAAATATGACGACATATGCCTGATAAGATCATTTTATAGAAAAATGTATTTTTAAAGTTCCATTTTTATAATCTTTGCAAGCGTCATTTTAAATCTAGCAATATTTTAATGCCTCATATGAACCTTTGTCATAAATTGACTAGAAAACGTAATAATCAAAAGCATAGTCAAAATAGGTACTAAGTTTTTTTAAACACAAAATTATGCCTAAATAAATAAATTAATGAATAAAAATGTATTGCCAACATGGTGACAAAAATTTAAAAATCGCCATGAGGGTCTTATACTAAATCTGTTCTGCCTCGCGAAGTATGAAAATTAGGCCGTCAAACATGAATTTTATTTTTAAGCCTTTCGCAAATAATATTGGTTTGATTATCATTAGCATTTCATCCCAGAATATTGTTTTGTTTCTAATAATAATTTGGCTTCTGATGAATTAAAATTAAAACTGGGTGGGAAATATGGCTTAAGGGCCCTCTTCACTCACCGCCGCCGGAAGCCCGAACCAATGTTTTTCTATGGGGAAATTTTCTTTACAAATAACTTATTAACTAATACATATTTTTAAATTCTGTTTTCACTTTCTGAAAGTTCCCGGCTGTTAAATGGACGCACCTTTTCTAAAAAATTATTTTTTTATTTTTTTTTATATTTTATTTTGAAGCTGCAAAATACGAATTTTCAATATGTGACATTTTTTCATTTTGCAATTTCGAAATAAAATATTAAAAATTAAAAAAATACATTTTTAAAAAAGGTGCGTCCATTTAACAGTTGGGAATTTTCTGAATGTGAAAACAGAATTTAAAAATATGTATTAGTTAATAAGTTATTTGTAAAGAAAATTTCCCCATAGACAAACATTGGCTCGGGCTTCCGGCGACGGTGAGTGAAGAGGGCCGTTAAGGTTTATGAGTTTTAAAGGTAAATGAGAAAAGAAGTAAAGTGCTGGTTTGCTAGTTTAAAATAAAAAGCTCATTTTAAACTGAATAAGATAATTGTGAATTTTCAATTATTATTATTATTACTTTAACGTTTTCAATAATTTAAGCAATAATTCAATCAAATAAGTCAAGCGCGCCTCCAGCGTCCATAAAAGCTTTCAGAATTTCTTAAAAATGATATACGTTATTCAAGTTCACTATGAAATGTTCCCTATTTAAAATGGCATTAATAAACCCTGTATAAATGGTTTGTGTACAAGTACATCTAAAAAATGCCATTGCAATGCGTTTTAGAGAAACATTTTATAAATCACATTTACATAAATTTCTACTGTAAAATTCATAATGAGATTGACATTTATTGTTAATATGCTAAATAATGCTTGGTATAGAATATGTTATGCTTAGCCTTCAGATTTACAGGGCTACACTAAAATATTCATACACATTAAACGCTGAAATTGGAAATTGGAAATTACAAGAATTGCATTTGTGTTTATGTTAAGCTTTTTTAACACTTTTCAACAATGTCTAAGAGTGATTACGAATTCAAGTAGTCTATCTGTCTGCCTTTCTATGTCCTTCTTACTGCCAGTTGTGTGATAATGTAGGCAAATGATATTGAAGGTTAAATGATTCAATGAATAAGTACAGTTAAAAAGTGTTAATAATCAGTGCGTACTGCATGGTTTTTATTCTTGATTTCCTTTAATTAGAGTTTGTAAGATATTTTTAACATTTTGCAACGAAGTTTAATATCGTTTATGATTTCCGTTCGTCTGTCTGTCTGCGTTTTTATTCCCATAAATATTTTTAGAGTTCCATAAAAACTGATATACATTATTCAGGTTTTTTCTTGCAGATTTACTGTAGCAAGATTTCTATTAAAAGTGATACTTATGGAACCATTAGTTTGTGCATAAAGGGTCACAAAATAATTCTAGTACATTACCGTCTAAGAGACATTTCATATAAACACTCTAAAACAATTTTATACTTCACAAAACAAACGAAATCAACATGCATTTCATACGCGTAATAAAAGACGTATCCTAGAAAACACTACTTGTTTAAGATTAAAAATTTATTTACAGGGCCGCACAAAAATGCTTGGATATTCATTACGGGAAAATTGATGGAGGTGCAATTTTAGCTTTGTTTTGGACTTTTATGCACTTCCCAATGATGTTAACAATAACTTAGTGTTTATGTTGTGAACAAGAGAATATAATTCGACAATGATTATGAGTGTGTATTAATAACTTAAAATACAAAGTATATTTGAAATAGGGATTTTTATTTAAAGGGAGAAATACCTTGAAAATTCTAAATGAGTTGATTTCTAAAGAATGCAACTTAAAATGCACCTAAAGTTTTACTTTGGGACGTTATATATGTGGTCATTTTAATTACCCTGACACATTTTAAATTTAAATATAAAATTAAGCAATTGACTTACGATAGTTTGATTTTTACAACAATGTTTCATGTGATGAAACGTTTTGATTAAGAAAACAAAAAAGTTAGTTCCAAATTTTGCTTACCTTAAAAACATCAAGAAAAACACTAAAAGCAATAAAAAATTTTAGTTTTGTGAAATTCACAACGATTTTAATTTGTGAGGAATTTATATAGCTCGAATAACGTCCAAATAGTAATCCAGTTCAAACATTTTGTAGAAGAGACTGGACTACGTGCGTTAGTCGCATTTTCAATCGGGTCTTGATTATTAAAAAGGCTCGAGTTCCACTCTGAAATTGAGGAGGGCCGCTAAAATGACTGAAAAATAATAACTTAAATTCCTAGTACCAGTTTTTCATATTATCACTTAAGGAGGAAACAACAACAACAACAAAAAAACAAAAAAGGAAAAAGAGGGGGGGGGGTGATTTGTCTAAAGCAAAAGGATACGCTGGTTGGGAAAGCTCAATCCGTAGCTTAACAACTAGTATAATTTCGATGGCGATAAACATATGCAATAAATAATGTTGCACCCTTACGTGGAAATGAAGATGATGAATAGGCACTCTGAAATTAATATTATGAAAGGTAATAAATCTCAACAGTTGTTTCGGCTTGAAGTCATATACTCAACACTTCTTCTGGTAAATGAAAAAAGTAAGCATGAGTGCAGTGTGAGAGCAAAAAATGTTGCTGAACTAATGCTTATCTTTTTTTAACCAATAAAAACATTTGCCAAATAATTTCATCCGCAAACGATTGTTGCAAAATAGTTTGTGCTTTCATGATTTTAATTTACTCGTAAATATAGCCTGCAATACTTTTATCTATATATATAAAAGAACACTTCCTGAGTGAGTTAGTGAGTGAGGGGGTGATCTATCAACGCCCAGACCAAACCCCTGGACCTAGAAGCATGAAAAAAAAAAAAGAAAATAGAGTTAGATCATTCAAAATTGGTATATAGAGGTTTCCAATACCTACAAATCGATTGCGGATATTTTCGAATTTTTAAAATTATTGGGAGGGCGGGAAGGGGGGGGGGAGTAGAGCGGTAAAAAAATAAAAATAGAGATATATCGTTCAAAACTGGTGCATAGAGGTTTTTGATACTTACAAATCGATTGCGGATATTTTCAAATTTGTAAAATTATTAGGATAGACAGGAGGGGGGGGGCGAAGTGGGAAAATAATAGAAATATGAGTTAGAGCATTTTGGGAATTTTTTCCGAAGGCAGTGAGAACCCGGTGCGACATTTTTCCTACTCAGATTTTGTTTCTCTTTTTTTTCATGTGATAAAAATTAATGCAATTTTGAGAATTCATTGTAGTGATTCATTTAAAAATAGGGACCAGCGAAGCGGGCGTTGCCTGCTAGTACAGCAATATATGAGAGGGAAAGGAACATAAATCTGAATTCTACTAACTACTGGGAATAAGATTCATAGCAAAAATAAGTGTCTTGATTTATGATTATATAACTTCGAAAGTTTATCGCAAATAAAATAAGGGCCCAAAATGGTACTGAGCTTCCCTAGCTTCAGTTCAGCGATCAATAGGAATTTGTCTTCATTACTTTAATTTCAGCCACAGAGAAAGCCACTTTGTCCTTAGCATAGTCCCAGAAGAATAAATTAATTAGGGTTAAGGGTCTAAGAGATTTTAACCTAAAAAGAAAGAAAGAAACGACTTTTTGAAAAAATTATGTGTTAAAATATATAAAATCTATATAATATTTCACTAACGTGCACCAGTTACGATTAAATTTTGTAGAAAAAATGCGATAGAGACTTAATAAAATACGCGAGGGAAAAAAAATACATAAGCAATATTTAAGAATGCGGATTCAATTCAGTGATCTGATTAAAAAAAAAACACGACATTTCTCTAATGAGATCATTTTATAAAAAAATCTACTTAAAAAATTGCATCTTTACAATATTTGCCATTTTAAACCTAGCAATACTTTAAATATATAAACAAAATATGAACTTTTGTCATAAACTGACCAAAATAAATAAATAAATAAATAAAATAAATAAAACGTATAATCAAAATGAGCAAAAAATTAAAATGAATAAATTAAAAAATAAATTAAAAGGCTTCGCCAACATGGCGGAAAAAATTTAAAAGTCGCTATGAGTGTTCTATACTAAAGTTGTCCTGCCTGGGAAGGAAGTGTGAAAACTGGGTCGTCAAGCATGAATTTTATTTTGAAGCCTTTCTCTGATTGATTCTGATTTAACTATCATTAGCGTTTCCTCCCATATAAGCTAATAATAATTTGGTTTCTGATGAATTGAAGTTTAAATTGGGTGGGGAAATCAGTATAAGACTTATAAGTTTCAAATTTGAAAGGTAAATAAAAAACAAAATAAAATGAGAAAAATTCCGACGGGATTGCTAGTTTTGAATATTTTGATATCTAATTAACGATTCTACGTACTTTTGTTCAAAAATTAAGAGCGAAATTTTTTATCTGATGTCAAGATTAAACTGCATTGATAATTATTGCATTTTAAAATTTTAATGCTTATTTTCCCGAAACTGCTTTTTGTCACTTCGATTTTGAAAAAACACACATTTACATAAACGCATGCGTGTATGTAAATATGATATCTGCAAAAATGAATTAGCATTTAGTAAAAACAGCTTTATTTAGTTTTCATTTAACGGCTGTGAATTTTCTGAATGTGAAAATGGAATTTAAAAACATACATTAGGTAATGAGTAGTTGAGGAAATTTTCCCATAGAAAAAATTGGTACTGAGTAATTGTGGAAATTTTCCCATGGAATAACATGGACCTTGGATATCTCACAGTCTCAGAATCACCATTAAATTCCAAGCAATGATGATGATGGTCACCTCGACGAATTTTTCAACAAATCGACGTATAATATGCAGTTAGTTTCAATCTATTAATAATGACGTCTAGTTTGTAATGACATACATAATTTTGCTAGAGGATTGTCTACTTATTTAAACTTACATCAACTTCATTTTTTTCATTAGCAATACCCATTTTTGACAAACTTGTTGCATTATTTGGATTAAATCAGCCCGAAAAAGGGTATAGTTTATATATTTTTCTCAAATTTTTCACACAGTTTATAAGATGTCAAAGTATGAGGATGCTAATGTTAAATGAATGTGACAAACATTAATTCATATCTTACCGAAAAATTATTATAGTCAAAATTCATTTCTTTTATGCGTTAGAATGGCGTGGCGCTCATATTTCATGTATATTTTTGATTAAAAATCATTTTTTGAATTATGAAAATTATTAATAAGTTCATATTTCCAAAAATTATGCATTATGACCAATATTATTTTTACACGAATAGAACAGTTATCAAAAATATGGGTTTTCAGATTTACAGCTCATTCCTGTTATTATTTTTGAGTTACAGAGATGTTTCCTTTCTTATTGCTGTTAAGTATACTGACCAAACGTCCCCATTTTTTGGGGACAAATGGGGACTCCCTTTTTTTTTAAGGCATTTCTCTCTAAGTTTAAAAAAATTGTAAAAGCTAAATTATTAATCAGTAATACTTTATTTTTAGTCCTTATTTATTAGGAATGAAAAAATACATCCATAATTTGATAATTGTTGCAATTTTTAATGCTTCTCTGTTATAAAGGTACTTTGATTTGGTCAGCCTATGTTAAAGGTCCTTCACTTGTTATCATTTGTGTCATCTAATTCTTTGCAAACACAGAAATAAAAAATAGTTATTCAAGTAAGTTTAGATGTACACATCATTTCTTGATTAGCATTACTTAGTTTATTTTACATTTATAATTGTCGTGTTTCTTTCCCGGTTATATTATCTGAATGGACATAATAATTTTCTGTTGAATGTCTTAAATTTTTTTTTTAAACTTTAGGGATGACCACCTAATACGTTTTCGCGTGTTACTCGATTAAGAATTAATTAACAGTATATAAATAATATATCTTTTTCCGAACAACCTTAATCTAAGAAATTCGAATATGAAGTCAAAAATGGGTGTTACTTTTCGAAAAAATAAAGTTGATACTAATTTTAATATGTAGACGACCCCTTGAAGAAAATTTCACTATTGCATTAATAACTAGACGCTATCTTCAATCTATCGGCACCAGCCGCAATCTTTCTAGGATAATTTATGGTAAAATTAGTCGGAATAAAGTGGCGCTTATTTATTTATTTATTTTCTGCCTGTACAATTGCAAAGCGATATAAAATTATGTGCTACATGATTTCTGTTTTAATTAAGTTATCCTAAAATTCCTATGCTCTTTAGCAAGTTAACAGCTTACATTTCCAACATCTCCTGCAGTGTCCTCATGGAACGTTGTCCGGTACCTTGGGCCGACACGACACCACCTCCTCCTTCGGTCAGTTCACCCTCACCGAGATCACCAGACGCCCTCCAAGTGGCCTACAATGCTGCCCTAGGTAACGAAGGTGTCATCAGGGGTCCACATAGCCCACAGCCAACTCAGGAAGACCAGGGACTAGTCTATCAGACCCTCGGCGGAGAAAACCAAGGAACGACCACCTACTTTACGCCACATCAGTACAGTTACCTGAAAGTACATTCTTATCCAGAAGAAGCCATTCCAAGTAAGGAAGCAATCTGTATATATTTTAATCAGAATATAAAATAAACAAATTTTTAATGAGATTAATTTTCAATATGAATATCCATTTATACAATCGGCAGCAAAATTCTTGAAGTACTAGCAATAAATTCATACTTAAAAGATGCGCAACTAATAATATTTTATTGCGTAAATATTTGTCAAGTCATGATCTTAAGCAGGCTTTGTAGTGGCCGTTCCGTTCCGCAATCCACAAGTACTGATAGAATGCAAGGAGTGACATCTTCTTATTCAATCAGAAATTGCATTGAATTGAATTGAATAGGAAGCTATCACTCCTTACATTATAGCTCAAAACTTGCGGACAGCGGAACGGAACGGCCACTATAAAGGTGCCTTTAGTTTTATACTGTTTATAAAAAAGTAAGTTGATGATAAAAATTAGCGATAAAGCTAAAATATATATGTATGAAAATGTGGATGTGTACTTCAATAATTTTGTTGCCGACTGTACGTCTCTCAAGCATCGCTCTTAACGGCTAAAATGACCCCCGCAGCCTAAAACAGGTCATGAATTGGGGTCCTGAAAAATATGGCGGTGTCTCCAAATTTCGAGGATAAAATAAAATAAATAACCTCAAATTATAAAATTTTAGTATGAAGTAGTTCAATAAACTTCTTTCAGCTTATTTATTATACATATAATAAATTATTATAATAAAGCATTAATAACTTTATAACTGGCGTGCTCAAATGTGTTCTAATGTTCTGGGAACAAAGGTAGTTTTCAAGGACGTCTGGTCACCTTAGTTCTGAAAACAGTCAAAATTTATCATAAAATTTTCAACCAAAGTTTAGTTCTTAATGTATATTGCACCATATTTAAATAAGATTTGTAGCCACGCCAGGTTTCAGGGGCATCGCAACGTTTCATTTTCATTACATCTTAGTGCGTCATAAATAGACTATCTCTAAGATAATTCGGTTGATTGTCGAAGAGATATACCTCTTGAGACATTTTGAATATGCAGGGTATAACTTCACATATGCATAGAGATTTGTATGATGTACCACAGTTATCACACTGCGAGATTCTGGGCCGAGGCATTTTCACGTCCCAAGAACATTTCTAAAGGCGGCATTCACCATTAACTTCAACTCCCGGTTGTGAAAAGCGTCTACACCTACAGGAAAGGTGCAACTTTCTAAAAAAATTGACCGGCTCCTTCTGCCATCTAGGGACGAAGGTTTCATATAATCTTTCGTTGGTTATTTTCCTCTAGAAAATCGGAAAATAACTATGCCACTAGATGGTATAAACAACGCATCGAACTTTGCTGAAAAGTTGTACCCTGTCTATATGCGCTTTTGAAATTTTCGTGTTTAATCGGGAGAAGTTATTGGGGAATACAGCCGTAAAACTGACCACAAATGAACAGAACATATTTAGGACATCGCGATGTCGCGATGTTGATATTCTTGCTGCACTTTAGCGATTAAGTGTGTTGCATATGTTGATTGGTCTGTTTTAATCATAAGCTACATTGTAAAAAATTGAAACATCATTACCAACCTTTAGCCGTAATTTTTACGATGAGCTGGGAAATTTTTTGCAAATAAACGATAAATTACGGCAAATAAATCATAAAAAGTATGATTCAGCCGTAAATTTTACGGAAAAGTTATAAAATGAGGTTTCAATTTTTTACAGTGTAGTAAATAGTACTACCTTAAACACTATCTATCATAAAGTTTTGCATAATTTTTCACAACCAGCGAATTAGTTAGATTCTGAAGTGTTCCATTACTGGCAGATAAACTGCTACTGAAATCTAATAAATTTTGTTTTAGATGACCGAAATGCTCTTAAAATATTTCTTTTTTTTTTTTTTTTTTTTTTTTTTTTTGCCGGTGACGAGGCACTTAAGACTAAACATTGGCCGAGGAGTTGCCGAATTGATGACCATTTGTGTTGAAGCGGCGCCAAATGGGCGGTCATCGCTACCCCTGACAGAGACAACACATCCATACCTTGTCCGGGATTCAAACCCAGGTCCAACTGTGTAGGAGTCAGGAACACTAACTAGTACATCGTCTGGGCAATATCTTAAATTATCTCATAAGGAAACATTCAAAAGGTGTCATCTTCAAAAAGTATTGAAAAAAATATATGTGATTCTACTTTTCATAAAACACCAGAAAATGAAAAAATTATCGGCTGAAATGAATTACAGCGACCACAAAAAATTATCAAAATTAAGCATATTTGGAGATTTCACACTGCTAGGCGATTGATTTTGAGTACTTGGCGGAAAAGAAAAATACGGTTTTGTTCGTACACGACAATCTCGGTACTAGCAAACGTATCGCCTAGCAGTGTGAAATCGCCAAATATGCTTAATTTTGATAATTTTTTGTGGTCACTGTAATTAATTTCAGCCGATATTTTTTTCATTTTCTGGTGTTTTATGAAGAGTAGAATCACATATATTTTTTTCAATACTTTTTGAAGATGACACCTTTTGAATGTTTCCTTGTCAGATACCCAAGATTGAAGTTATCACCAGAAATAAGATGTCTAGAAATAGAAAGCTGGCCAGCCAGTTATTGATACCGTGCACCTCTGCACTATTTTATGTCTCCGTTATAACCAGTTCCTGAAAATTTGCCACCAAAAAATTACGTCAAAAATTTGATTCTTTTTTTAACTGTTGCTCGTCATTTTTTTCCCTTTTCCTTTTCTTTTTTTTTTTTTTTTTTTTTTTTTTTTTTTTTGTAAAGGAAAAAAATATAAAGTTAAAATTTTCATCAATAGAGGATGCTGCACAGATGCGTAACGAGAAAAATGTAAATCCGAGTCATATAAATCGAACGGTTTTATGATTATCACAGATTATTTCTTATTTTGCCTTTTACTTGCACATACATAAAATTCTAATTGCGATGCTGACTTGGTAGATAAAGTGTTATTGCTGAGGATGTTTTCCATCAGGTGAGAACCGAAGACTGAAGCTACAGTTAGCGGTGTTGTAACTCATTTCCAAACTGTAATCTGTGGTGAGGGCGGACACGTAGAATAGGATTTACAGATATCTAAACATTTGCATGCAAATATAGTTTTTCATAGAAATGAGAGATTTGGTTACGTTCAGCACCCTCTATCGACAAAAATTTTAACTATTATTTTTTTCTTAAAAAAAAAAGAGAAAAAAAAAGAAATTGAAAACTGCATTGAAATTTACAATTCCTTCAGCTTTTATGAATTTTTGAAATGTCTACAGACTTATGGGACACCTAGTATATTAATATGCAAATTCTAAATTAGGTTACAGAACGTGAAATATTGCTGAAACAGTTTGTCACATTAATAATTTGGCTCATAATTTTCTAAAAACTGTAACAATTGTTTTACATCATACGAATGTAATTTTAATTTAATTAATGTAATTGTTATGTAATTTTAATAAAAACAAAAAATTGTGATAGGTTCAACCACACTCATTGTCCTTTTTCATTTCAGCTAAAACATCTTACGGTACATAAAATATCTCACACATTTGCAGTTCTATGTCGTTGCTTCCTCTCTCTCTTTTTTTTTCCCCTCTGCCTCTAAAATTGTAACTACTGAGTAAAGTACTCTATGTATAAATCTAATAAGAATATTTATGTACTCAAAAAATGTAATATTAGGAGTTAACTACTTTTTTATAGAATTCACAGAGTAAATCTTTACATGTATTTTTTTATTTTTTTTTTCATTTAAAGCTTATGACCATGAGAGAGGTCAGTCTCCTATTCAGTACTTGGCTTATCCACCCTTGGAACCAGCTTCTCAGAGCACCATGTGGAGTCCCCCGGGTCCACCGCCCGCTTATGCGCCCCTGGACGGAGGCGGAGCCTATCTCCTGACTCCGGAATGGTCATCGCCTCTCATTTCGAGCGTTTCACCTTATTTATCACAAGACGCAAGACGATCACAATACGGTATTTTGTTACTATTATTATTATTACTGTTATTATTATTATTATTATGTGCTTTCTATAGACTCTCTATAGCTTTTGTACAAGTTTTATTGTAAGTTTTACAATAGATTTTCATTTCTCACTTTCTATAAGTCTTTCTAATGACTTACTTTAAACCTTTCTTATATAAACTTTGTTCTAAAAACTTTCTATAGTTTTTTCCATAGACATTCTTGGTTTTCTCCGAAACTTGTGTAAATAGGACTATTTAGAAAGAATCCCACTGTGGGCCCTCCCTCTCAGGCCTAGGACCCTAGAGTAGTTAGTCGGCCTTACTCCCAAAACACCAAACACTATAGACATTCTATATAATAAAGGTTACTAAATTTCAGTGCACTATATTGCAGAGCCTTTGTACTAAGCTGAGATATATTATGAAAAACCTAGTACTGCAAAATGAAATAAAGAGGAGCTAAAGGACTTTTCGTTATGGGCAAACATATTATACAGTGCTTATTTTAACGTTTTGAAATATAACTATACCCTATGTCTCAAGCATAATTCAAAGTGCGCATCTATTCATACATACGTTAAATGGGTGAAATGAAAGAGAAAATAGCGGCGTACGGATCAGGGATGATTAGGTTGTAAAAAATTTATAAAGGGATTATTTCTAAATAAAAATATTTCAGTGAAAGCGTCATTTTTATGAATTTTTTTTAGGGGCAATTTTTTTTTTTTTTTTTTTTTTTTTTTTTATGAGGTGGGATTTTGAAATGAAGTCTTTTTTTATGAAAGAGCAGTTGAAAAATTTCTATTTTTGCCTGGATTGGTTCCTGGTATACCACAAGAGTAAACATTTAGTTAAATTACAGCTCTGCAAAACAAGATTGGAGCATTCAGTGTATATTTTCTTTTATATTATAGTTTTTTTTTTTTTTTTTTTTTTTCAACCACACGCTTTGTACTTTCTTTTTAAGGGGTACATGGGTTTCGCACGCCAAAAAAGAAAAAAAAAATTCCTCTCTTTGTAATATAATTAATAAAATTTTTTATCCAAACATTCAGACATATGAAAGAGCAAACAATATTTTGAAATATTTTCATTTAAAAAATTGAAAAATTCAATCTTATTCAGAAAAACGGTGGACAAGATTTTACAGAACTAAATCACCGATCTTACTGATATTTTACGCAATTCTAGAAAAGAGAATTAACTAGTGCCAGAACAAAGGATTTAGAAAAAAAAAAAAAAAAAGAAGAAGAAGAAGAAGAAGAAGATAGAAATTTGAATTTTTGATAGCATTGTATGCAAAAATAGCACGTTTTTCAGTAAATTTTACCCTACAGTAAATTTTACCCTAAAAGAAAAAAATTTTCGTTCAAGCATTAGTCAATTCTGTTTTGAAGAAGTGTTCAAAATTTCAATAAAATCAATACATTACTTTTTGAGAAATCCCGTACGTCGCTTTTCTGAAGGGTTTGCGGAAGCCAGGACATATACTAGCAGTATTTTCTAAAAAAATTGATGATTATTTTATAAAGTATTGTTTAAATGTTGTTCTTTTATATACTCAACATTTTGAATAAAAATTTTTATTTAATTTATTAAATGAATAAATAAATAAATAAAAAGACATAAAAGAAATATACAGAGAGAAAATAAGCTTTTCTTTTAGCCTTCGAAACCCATGTGACAATTTAAGTACCGGGATACAATAAGCAATAATATGTCTTGATTTTGGTGCTCTTGTAAGTTTCTCTCTGGAGACTATCCCAAAAATTTCTTCGATTTTTTCCAGTCCATCAGGAGCGTCCAAATTAAATTTTGTCTCGTCTAAAAATTTACAGGTGTCCATTTTGTAGTCCAAGACATGTAGATCTCAGCCCACAGATTATCCAGATAGGACAGTGAAGCTAAAACGCGAACCGGAAATATAGTAGCACCACTAGTGCCAACAGAGGGGGAACTACATGTGTTAAGTCTACATGAATAGCATCTTTGATCGAAAATTGTTTTTATATTTCGCGAGTAGTTAGTAGCAGGTTAGTATGGGAAGTTTTCTTTTTCTTCACTTTCTATTGTTTTTGAATTCATAAAATTATCATCAAAACATTCACAGCTATTCTTCTAAGAAATAAAAATTAATTTTTATAATGTTTAAAAGTATGCTTTGTGAAACATATTCATATTCAAGTACAAATTAAAATTAAAAACTGTAATTCTGAAATAGCAGTATGAAATCATTAAATATTGAACGTTGCTTGGTTTAAATAATACAAAATGCCTTAAAATGAAAAAAAAAAAATGTTTTTATTTTATGTATATTTTCAAAGTTTATTTTCTTAATATTTAGCACTTGCTTCTTAAAATAAATTGCTTTTGACAATCAAGTTTGTAAATAATAATAAAGTTGCCAACGAAAACGTATGTGCAGTTTTCTTTCCTTCACTTTTTCTACTACTTTTAAATTTCAAAATCATAACATTCACAGCTATTTTCTAAGAAATAAAACTAATTTTTATTATGTGTGAAAATAAATTTTTCCAAACACATTCGTGTTCAAGAGTACAAATTAATATAACAAAATGTAATGCTGAAATAGCAGTATGGTATGAAATCTTAAATATTTAACATTGCTTGGTGTAAATAATAGAAAATGCTTTAAAATGAAAAAAAAAAATATTTTTGGTTTATGTATATTTTCGAAATTTATTTGCGTAATATTTAGTACTTGCTTCTTAAAATAAATTGCTTTCGACAATCAAATTCGTAAACAATAACAAAGTCCAAATGTAAATATCAATAAATGGTTAGTCGGTTGGATGTTGGGTTTAACGTTGCACTAATATTCCGATATGAACATAGATACAATAAAAATAAGACGAGCGATTGCGTAAACTGGAGAGCTCGAGAAACTTACAGCCGTTGACAATAGGATCATTGCAGTCAAATTTCGGTTACCGAAGAATATACGGGAGTGTCCTATCTGTATAATAATCTGTGATCTCAGCCCACTACAGGTGTTCGTCAAACTGATGATCCTTCCAAAATGGATGATGTTTTCTCTTCTAGTAATGGAAGAGTTCTGAGTACTTAATGCAGTTAAAACTTGTCTGAAAAGTTTCATTAGTAAGCCTAGTGCTTATTGGAATTTAGTGAATTGATAGTCTTTTACGGCTCATTGCAAATTATTCTGTGATCTCTACCGATTGTGGTTGTAGTTGTGTGGCTTAAAGTCGATTGACTGCACTAGATCCTAGGTTTATCGGTGGAATGCTCTCCCAGGTCTTTCTAAGGGATCCTAGTACATATTTATGCGAGTTTCGAAAAAAAAATCATGGAAATCCCCGTACGACTAGGTCGATGAGCGCAACCTGTGATCAAACCCGGCATGTGATCTCTAAGAGAAAGATTTTTCAGCTGCTCATTCATTTTATGTACGCCCTGCTCTTCAAATGTATAAGAATTCTCTGACACTATTCCTAAAAGTATCCAACTACCTTTTTTACGAATACTTTTCAGTACTATAATCTCTACTTGCTTGTCACTTTTACAAGCCTTAAGCCACTTGTCACTTTTCTACCAGCATAGAACATGCCGCTCCTTGTCGCGTGGGAGACCTGTCTCTAGCGGCTTTTGTAATTTTTTTTTTTTTTTTTTTTTTTTTTTTTTTAGAGTTTAAATAAACTCCGGAAGAGGGGCCTAGCATAGCTGGAATCGCTCGACACTGCTCCTAGAGCGGTGAGCGGCACCTCTTCCCTGTTAAATCTCTCCTTTCTTTTCATTGGTTAGAGGCATTTCTCGTGCCATTGTGTATTTATTTACAAAAAGTTTAACTATTTAAAACTGACTTTTTGAATGCGTTGAATTTGTCAAATTTCCAAATATATATGCAAAAGCGTTGCTGGTATTTGCAAACAATACCTTACACAGTGATTTGTTGTTTTCGGTTGTTGATCCGTCTACATATATATATATATATATATATATATATATATATATATATATATATATATATATTTTTTTTTTTTTTTCCAAGAAAAACTAAAATGGAAATGTGCATTATATTTGTTTTTCGAATTTTTTTTTCTATAAAAATTCTAAATAACTGAATTTTTGTTTTCTTCTATCTAAGGTATGAAGATGAGTATAACCATACTAAAGATTTTTCAAAAGATGTAATGTTGTAATAATTATTTATAAAAATCTGAGAGTAATTAAATGAATATTTAAAAGCATACTTAATAATTTTTTTTTTTTTTTTTTTAAATGCAGAATTAAAAAATTATATCTGTTATTCCTCCTAAACAGCTCTACTCAGTATCGTCGAAAAATAGTATTACAGGCATTCGCCTTCCATGAACATTATAAGCACTCGAGCACACACACACAAAAGAATAAATAAAGAAATATAAGATTTAAAAAACCTTTTTATATACCATGTTTTTAAATTTTCTGATGAATCATTAATAAAATAAGCGAGGATAAAAAATAATATAATAGCAATATTTAAGCACGCGGACTCGGTTCAGTAAACTGATAATAATAATGAAAAAAAAAAAGTTTAATTTCTTAAGGTTCACGTTTAATTAAATGCATTTATTTTTATGTCTAAAGAAAATGAACTCTTTTTTTTTTTTTTTTTTTTTTTTTTTTTTTGTTGGGGGGGGGGGGGGCAACAATTAAATTATAGCTAATATTTTAATGGCTATTTTTATTGCTATTAGGAGGTTATTATTTTCATATTTTTATTAATTAAAAGAAAACTATTTGAAAATCTGACTTCGAAGTATTGTGTTGTCACCGGGTTCTGAGCTACTGTGAAAGTTTCAAATATCTAGCTAGTAGGGAAGTTAGTTAAAATAGATTGCAAGATTTGTACCGGACAAACAAACAAAGACACATACACCCCGCGACAAAAAGATAGGAACCAAGGGTTTTTTCTTTGATTTTTCATAAAATAACGTTATCTAAATAGTGCTTATCATTTATTATTATTCTAAAATAACACTATTCCTGGACTCATTTTTGTTTTAAGACTAATTTAGAAAAATTTTAAGACTAAATTTTTTCTAATTTAAGACTACACAGCGCGACAAAAAAAATAGGAACAAAGTTTTTTTTTTTTTTTTTTTTTTTTTTTTTAATATGATTATTTTGAATATGAATATTTTGAATATGATTCAAATATTTAATATCTTTTTGATATGATAATATTTTGTTATGATAATAAATGATCAGCACAATTTAGATAATGTTATTTTATGAAAAATTAAAAAAAAAACCTTTGTTTCTATCTTTTTGTCGCGGAGTGTAGTCTTAAATTAGAAAAATTTTAGTCTTAAAACTTTTCTAAATTAGTCTTAAAACAAAAATGAGTCCGGGAATAGTGTTATTTTATGATAATAATAAATGATAAGCACAATTTAGATAACGTTATTTTATGAAAAATCAAAGAAAAAACCCTTTGTTCCTATCTTTTTGTCGCGGGGTGTACAAACAAGAATAGAAGTTAATAAAAACATCGTAAAATAAAATAGAAAGGAGGAGGAAGAAGAAGAAGCTGTTGGCAAAATACTTGAATTTCCAAATATATATATGTATATATATATATATATATATATATATATATATATATATATATATATATATATATACAGTCGGTAACAAAAGTGTCCGAACACTAGCAAAAATTCCTATGTAAAAAAAGTATATTTGATACTGTTTTGTTAAATAAATCCTTGTCGAATCCTGTTCTTAGTCAGTCTAAGAACAGGATTCGACAAGGATTTATTTAGCAGAACAGTATTAAGCGTACTTTTTTTACATCGGAATTTTTGCTAGTGTTCGGACATTTTTGTTACCGACTGTATATATCATATGTAAAGGAAAACTTTGAAAAGTGTTAACGAAATTTTTGGAGCCACTCTTTATGACTGGCGTCAGGCACGTACTCTGAATACCTCGTCGCAAATCAGTTCCTCGCTATTTGTAATTAAAATTTAATTTGCTGTTTTGTGTTTCAGCAGAACCTCCACCCGAGTACAACACCAGGCCTGTGACGATGTCGGACACGACCATCTGCGTCCTATGCAACAACCCTTTCGAAGGTGGATGGAGGAAAGACAGCGAACGACTGTGCTCCACATGCAGGAACAACATGAACAGAAGCAATAACAGACCCCAAAGGAGGCTGGTAAATGAGCACCATTTCTTTCACTTTGCTTCTAATTTAAGGCTGCACAGCAGTCAGATTCCGCTTTTCTTCTTTGTCGTGTTATTCTATGGGATTTTTGAGGCTTCGTATTATAAGGATATCTCATACAAAAATGAAGTTTTTCGAATTATGTGTTTTGAATTCCACTCTTTTAACATGTCGCCTTTTAGCTTAGGGAGCAATTTTTTGAAAAGTAAAAAAAAAAAACCGTAGCGGGAAAACCATCCTCTCTGACGAGGACTAAAATTGTGATAGTATGTCTCTAAACTACCCTAAGGAGTGTGTCCCAGACCGTCGCCAATTGCCCATAGTGTAGCCCTATTGCACGTAAAAACCACTCAACTTCAATGCTATATATTAGTAAGATTCATTCTTTCTTCCTTTCCATGCAATTGTTACTTCATATTACAAGAATATCCCATTCAAAAATAAAATTTTCACATTCACTTTTTGAAAATGTTCACTTTTGCCTTAGTAAGCAATTTTTTGAAAGGAAAAAAAAAAAAATAATAATAAATAAACCTTTTATTTCATTAAGTAAACTCAGAGCTCTAAGTCGATCAACTCAATCTCGAAATAAAATATTTAAATTTATTTTATTTCATTAATTGCTTACTATGATAAAGGCGACATGATCAAAGAGCGAATTTTACAAAACAGAATTCGAAAAACTTCATTTTTCAATGAGATATTCATATAGCAGGAAATAACAAAAGTTCCATAGGATAACATAGGACGAGAGAAAGGGTGAATCTGGCTAATTTGCAGACTAAATGCTGTTCATCAGTGGGATTGTTCCTTTCTTTCCTCCCATTTTATCCTATGAGATTTTTGTTACTTCTTTTTATAAGAATATGACAATCAAAAATGAAGTTTTTCAAATTCTATTCCGTTTCTCTTTGTGCCTGTCGCCTTTTAACTTACTGAGCAATAAAAATAGATAAATAAATAAATTTATTTAAAAAGAAAACTGCTCATTAAGCTAAAAAGGGACAATTAAAAGAGTACAATTAAAAAAAACTAGTTGGCATAGGTGGACTCTACTCAGTTCCCCATCATATTTCTGTTCTCATAAATTTCTAGTGCAAGACATGTTATAATCATGTTAAATGAAATGAATTTGACCAAAGCTTGATACAGTAACAGAATGAAATCCCCGCCTAATAAGCTATCCACCGTTCACTTCGATTTATTTATCTTATTCTAATCTATTAATTCATTTTATCAGGGCCAATTCCGTTGTTTAGTTTTCATGCTACTATTTCCAAAGCAACAATCCTCAAAATACATATTTATATGAAAAATTTACAATTTCGCTATGTTGATAAAATCGTAAATTACGAATAATTTACGATATTTTCCTGTTAGAATATTTGTATTCAATCATGTTCAAACAAATATCATAAATGTAATTTTGAAGTTGTCTAATGTATTTAGGATCCTCAAAATGGAAGTTTATGCTCAATTTTACCTTATTCTGACATGTTAAGTAAATCGTAAATTCCAAATAACTTACGAATTTTTTAAATTGGAAAAATCGTAGTCTATGATATTCATGCCAGTATCCTAAATAATATTTCGAAAGTGGTTTGACATCTTTACGATGAAAATATCCCCCAAAATTGACGTTTATGTGAAATTTTCCTCTATTCTGCCATGTTAAGAAATTCGTAAATTTCCAATAACTTACGAAATTTTTATATTCGAAAATTCATAGTCATTCATATTCATGCCAGTGTCCTAAATAATATTTCAAAAGTAGTCTGATATCTTTACGATAAAAATATCTCTAAAAATTGACGTTTATGTGAAATTTTGCCCTATACTGCCATGTTAAGAAATTCGTAAATTTCCAATAACTTGCTAAATTTTCAAAGTAGCATATTTATAGTTACTGATGTTCCTTCCGGCATCAAAACTGATATTTTAAAACTGGTCTGACATTTTTACAGTAAAAAGTTTCCATTTAATGCACGTTTAAGTGAATTTTTGTCCTATTCTCCCATGGTAAGAAAATCGTAAATTTCTAATAACTTACGAAGTTTTTAAATTCGAATGTTTCAAATGAATAGGGTTTTTGCCAGTGTCGAAAGTAATATTTTAAAACTGATCTGACCTCTCTGCGACATTTTGTTCTTGAGATATCGTGTACACAGACTAACAAACTAACGGACTAACAGACACCCTACAGACAGACACCATACAAATTTTGTCATTTTCGGATTCCTCACACCTGAAAACGTGTAGAAAAGTAAAAAAACCGGGGTCGAAAACTTTCACGATTACCTAAGTTCCCCATACCTATAGTAAAAAACAAAAAAAAAGTCGCAAAACTTCATTTTTGAATGAGATACACTTACAAAAAGAAGCAATAGAAATCACATAGGATATCATGGGAAGGGAAACTAGTTGGCATAGGTGGACTTTGCTCAGTTCCCCACCATATTTATGTTCTCATAAATTTTTAGTGCAGGATATATTATATTCATGTTAAAAGAAATGAATTTGATCAAACGCTTGGCACAGTGATAGAATGAAGTCCCTGCCTTAAAGGCTACCCACCATTCAATTCGACATATTTATCTTATTCTAATCTATTAATTTATTTAATTGGGATCAATTTCGTTGTTTAGGTTTCATGCTACTATTTCGAATGCAATAATCTCCAAAATGCATATATATGTGGAATACCGCCCCATTTTTCTATGTTGATAAAATCTTAAATTTTGAATAATTTTCGAAATTTCCCTATTAGAATATCTGTTGCTGTTCAAACAATCAATGATGTTCAAATAAATATCATAAATGTTATTTTTGAAGTTGTCTGAGATATTTATGATCCTCAAAATGGACGTTTATGCTTAGTTTTGTCCTATTTTGCCATGTTAAGTAAGCCGTAAATTCCAAGCAACTTACGAAATTTTTAAAATAAGAAATTCATAGTCAGGGATGTTTATGCCACTATCTTATATAATATTTTAAAAGCAGTCTGACATCTTTACGATGAGAATATCCCTCAAAACCGACGTTTATGCGAAATTTTGCCGTATTCTGCCATGTTAAGAAATTCGTAAATTTCGAATAATTTTCGAAGTTTTCAAAGTAGCATATTTATAGTTATTTATGTTCATCCTGGCATCCAAACTGATATCCAAAAGCTGTTCTTACATCTTTACGATAAAAATATTTATTTTCATGCACGTTTAAGTTAAATTTTGCCCTATTCTCCCATGTTAAGAAAATCGTAAATTTCGAGTAACTTCTGAAGTTTTTTAATTAGAATGTTTCAGATGAATAGGTTTCTTGGCAGTGTCATAAATAGCATTTTAAAATTGGTCTGACCTCTCTGCTATCATTTATTCGTGAGATGTCGTGTACACAGTCTGATAAACTAACACACTAACGGACTAACAAATTTACAGACACCCTACAGATGGACACCATACCCATTTTGTCATTTTCGGATTCCTCACACCTGAAAACGAGTAAAAAAGTCAAAACACCGAGATCGAAAATTTTCACGATTACCTAAGTTCCCCATATCTACAGTTGTACTGACCAAGTGTCCCCATTTTCTGGGGACAAATGGGGACGCTCCTTTTTTTTGAAGGCATTTTTCTAAGTTTTTAAAAATTTTAACTAAATTATTAATCAATAATACTTTATTTTTAGTCCTTATTTATTAAGGAATGAAAAAATACATCCATAATTTGATAGTTGTAGCAATTTTTAATACTTCGCTATTATAAAGGTACTTTGATCTGGTCAGCCTACCTATAGTATGATGGGGAACTAAAAAAATTTTTTCTGACTGTGCCATGGTTTCTGATAGAAACTTAAAATTTAACAAAAATGTCTCCTCTTATGCCCTATTTAAGGTACAGTCGGTAACAAAAGTGTCCGAACACCAGCAAAAATTCCTATGTGAAAAAAGTACACTTCATACGGTTTTGTTAAATAAATCCTTGTCGAATCCTGTTCTTAGTCAGTGTAAGAACATGATTCGATAAGGATTTATTTAACAAAACCGTATGAAGTGTACTTTTTTCACACAGGAATTTTTGTTAGTGTTCGGACACTTTTGTTACCGACTGTAAAAGGTAAAATTCTATCGAAATTCAATTCCTAAAGGGGTGAAAGGGGTACTTCTGGGTATTTTGCTACCAATCTTTATTTTTCAATATGTTTGAATCAAGCTTGGTCTTCATCTGAAAGAATAAAAAATCTCTTGTGGACGCGGGTGAAATTAATTGACTCTGCTTTCAATTTTTTTCCCCCCGCGATAGAAAAAGGGTAGAGCTGCTATTTCTATCTATTTTTCTGAAAAAGCGTTTTTCTTGTGTATTAATCTTTTATTTTTTCTGCCCTAAAATCAAAATGTTTCTTTTGTAACAGGCAACTAGTCGTAGAGCAGGCATGACATGTTCTAATTGTAATACAACAGATACGACGTTGTGGCGTCGGAATACGCAAGGAGAGCCTGTTTGCAACGCTTGCGGTCTTTATTACAAGCTACACCAGGTAAGAAAATATGCTTTACTTTTTGCTATCAAAAAACAAAATAAAGTTTCGGGGGGTATTTGAACCCCCCAAACAGTGTTGGCAGATCTGGCGGATTTTTTATTCAATAATCACCAATCATTTTGAGAAGTGGAAATTGATACACGTAATGGACTATCAATCTTCGAAGTGATTAGGCAAACCTTACAATTAAAAATTATTGGTGGCTATTGAATAAAAAAAATCCGCTAGATCTGGCAACACTGCCCCCAAGTGGCCTTGCTTAAATTTATTGATTTAATTTTGTGGAAAAAAGATGTGCAAAACCATCTTTTTCACAAGTCACAGTTTTCATATTTAGTATTAAGTAAATAATGTTTCACTGCACCAAGTATGTAAAAGAAATAATCGTAAAAACTTGAAAAAAATTTTTTATAAAAGAATTATTTTTATAAAATGAAATTTTGTGAAAGAATCGTTTTGATATATTAGAATTTTGTGAAGGTGCTGATTTCATAAATATGAATTCTGTGAAAGAGGACATTTTATGAAGTGGAGTTTTGTGAAGGTGTCTTTTTTATGCAGTGGAATTTTGTATAAAGACAGCTAAAGGACCCCAGTTTTTGCCTTAATCGAACCCTGAAATCCCTTTTAATAAATAGTAGTCAGAGCACACAATGTTGGAAGAGTAAGGTGGATGAATGACAACATCCCAACGAAGTTGTAAAACTTTTTGTTGGATGGCCAAAGATACAAGTGGTCTAGTATCGTCCTCAGACAGCTTAATTCTAAGAGCTCACTTAGCCTTAACCACACGTCACCATTGGCATCAAGACAAGAAAAGCTCTCATGGGAGAGCACAACATATAGCCATTACACCTTCCAATGTGCTTTAGATCGAAATCCCTGAAGTCGGAGATGGAAACGATTCGAAGTTAGTGACATGAATGTTACAAGGCGTCTGACTCGGTGCTGTCCCACATGCAATCGATTTGTTGATGTTCGCAGTGGATCTTCTTGACATAGTGGTTTTCCGTGACCACTGCTGCCAACCATCATGTTTAGTAGATGCATTCCTACAAAAACTTTCTGCAGTATCGTAGGAGAAAATTCACTTTCTCCTAGTCTTATTATACGATCTCGTTGAAAGTCGTTAAGCTGCTGATAGTTAATATATATATATATATATATATATATTCCTTAAAGGCATTCGATATTCAAGTCTATTAATCACGTCCAATCTGGAGGGTAAATAATGCTCAAGAAGTTTACAACGCGAATTTAAAGTAAACGTGATTTGCGTGCTCTTAATGACGCTGTGCTAACGTCACTCATATTCATCTATCTCGAAGTTTAAATAGGCGTCATCTTTCTGATGTGCAATCACACTTCCCAAATTTCCTGCATCTAGTACAACTCCTTCATGGTGTTGGAATACTATTTTCTTCTAGTTTAGATTTTCGAATATGAGTGTGTAGCCCGATGACATGATTCCTATCCTCTTATAAAGATACTCTAGTCATAAATAAGTTTTTGAGATGTAGTATACTAAATATACATCACAATTGCTTATAATTTCTATAACAGTAACGTACGCACAAGGTGCATTCTTCAAGATATCTTTTAAATTATACAATACGAATTAAAACAAATGGGAAAATTTTTGATTTAAAGAGTTTTAGATCAATAATCAAACATCAGCTTAACGGTAATGGAAATTTCGTCAAATCTATTTTCATCAAAAATCATTCGATGAGCGGATAAATTGATTATAATGGATTAACTCAAATAAGTACAGTCGGTAACAAAAGTATCCGAACACTAGCAAAAATTCCTATGTAAAAAAAGTAGAGTTAATACTGTTTTGTTAAATAAATCCTTTTCGAATCATGTTTTTAGTCAGTCTAAGAACATGATTCGACAAGGATTTATTTAACAAAACAGTGTTAACTCTACATTTTTCATATAGGAATTTTTGCTAGTGTCCGGATACTTTTGTTATCGACTGTATAAGGAAAGGGCATGTTTACAAACAAACGCTCCGTCAATCAATCTTTGCCACTCTCGAGTGGCAAAAGATTAACCTGTATTGGTGGAAACGCCAGTGTTATGCCACATTACCCATAACTTGACTGCGAGTGACGTCACGTGCCCTTTCCTTATATAGCTAGCCTATTATTGAATGCGTGGATACATTAGATCGATGAATTGCTCGACTGACAGACTAGTGAATGAATTAATAAAATAATTGTTTCATTGGTGCAGAAAAGGGTTACTAACAACGACACAGCTTTAGTATGTGATTCCCTTGGCAGAATTATCGAAGTACAGTCGGCAGCAAAAGTATCCGAGCACTGGTAAAAATTCCTATATAAAAAAGTATGCTTAATAATGTTTTGTTAAGTAAATCCTTGTCGAATCATGTTCTTAGTCAGTCTAAGAAGATAATTCGACAAGGATTTATTAAAAAAAAAAAAAAAAACAATATTAACAGAACTTTTTTTATTTATGAATTTTTGCTAGTGCTCGGATAATTTTTCTGCCGACTGTAGCTCGGACATTTCTCGCCAAGATCTTTACTCACGCAATTGCGATATCCATTTCCATTCATCGCTAAACATATTGAAATTCACCAAGGAAGTCCTATACTAAAACTGTGTCCTAAGAAAAATGATTGATTGAAGGATGAGTAAAATTCTTTGACAAATGATTGATGAATGGACTCTTCCCAGTTTCGTCTGCTCAATCATGTGATAGAGGAAAACGAATAATCGAATTCTGAGAATCGAATTCAATTAAATATTTTTCTTAAGTACAAAAATGTTAATATTTAATATAAAATAAAATAAAAGTAATATTGTGCATTTGTAAACAGTAGAATAGTTGTACTTGTAAATTTAATAATTTTTTTAAAAACACTTTGTGTGTTTATTTATTTTTAACTGTAAGAATCGATTTTTGTATGTTCTCCTGTAACTGTTACATTAACTGATCTAGCAATAAATAATAGCTTGTTCTTGTGGAATGTTTATGGATTATAATTTGAAATTTTTAAATGTTTTCATTTAATTTAATTGCATAAAAGTGTTACAACAAGTTAATTAACTTAGTTACTGGTCTATATGGATTTACGCAGTACGATATTGCACTGTCATTGATTTAAGTACCAAAAATCAGAGTATTTAACATGTTCTTCATGAACATCAATAACAAATATAAACTAAATGATGATTGTAAATGTATACGGCAAACAAAAGAGGATGAATAATGATATAAAATGGATTAAAAATGATGATGTATAAAAAATAACACAGATTAAATACGATTGATTAAAAATAAGAATAGAAAATATGTTATTTCAGCAATCGCTATAGATAAACAAGACTACTCTGCTATTTGTTTTTCCTCTATCATGTGACCTCTGACGTCAGGTGGGAAGAGCCCATTGTTTCAGTCATCAATGCATGAGATGATTTTTGAATATGTATGAATGCATCAACTGTTCGTTGATAAATTTAGGTATTATTATTATTATTATTTTAATGGATAGCTTTATTAATTGACTAACGAATTAATTCTGTGATGACTTGCGCATCGAATTACTGAATTAATTACCGAATTGATTAAATTATTAATTAACTGATTATTTGACAAATAGTATGATAAATGTTTTGATTCATTGATGCATGAGTAGAAGAGTGAATGAATGTAATAATTAATTTACTAGTTGCTTTTTGAACTGACTTAACTTAGGTATTAATTAATTGATAGGCAGAATGTATAAATATACGAAGTAAGAGTTAGGTTCGTTAATTTAGGGAAAATGGAATGATTGATGGATGTATTGATGAAAATATTTATTGATTAGTGTAATTATTGACAAATTGATTAAACAGCTATCTATTTATAAATATTATTATAAACATAATAATTAGCATCATCTGTCAGGAACAATTCCGGTTAGACCACTTCAAAAGAAAAACTGTTGGCAGCCTTTTTTTTTTTCGTTTGTTCAACTTACGGAAACATGCGTATAATATGTTTTGTATCACACCTATTCTTATTTATTTCCTCTCAAACCTTGAAAAGCTATTCAATTGTAATGTTTAAAGGTCTAAATTAAATATAACGGATTACTGGCTATTATAAAAACAAACCAAAACTGTTGCCATTCAGAAAATACAAATTCCAAATGAATTGACTCTTTAATTCGGAACGAACAACTCTTTGACCGTTTTATTTTTAAAAAAACTCTTAAAATATTTCAAAACATATTAAAGCCTTAAAACTCTTAAAATATTTCTAAAAACATATTTAAAGCCTTAAATTATCTTTATCAAGCTTCTTCTTCTTCTTCTTTTTTTTTTTTTTTTTTTAAGCATAAAATGAAATATGCTTTCACGTGGAAAAAAAAAAAAAATAAATAATAAATAAATAAATAAATAAATAAAATATTAAATTTGCATATGAAAAAATGACATCAATAAAGTAATAATAATAATTTTAAATTTTAAAGGTAACAAAGAGATAAATAAAGTGTGAAAATTTCGCACGGGCATGCTAGCAAATGGATTAATTGGAGTGAGAAATAAATAAAATGAAATGATCAATTTCAACGGGCGCCTTAGTCGCCCTACAACTAACTAGTTAATTAGATGGATGGACTAAATGACTGAATATACTAATAACGCTAAAAAGTATTGCAAGAGTAATCTTAAACATTCTAGCTTGCCAAACTATTACCAACAGAGTAATTTTATTTATTAATTAGTATTTTCCTCTCTGTAGGTAAACCGTCCAATATCCATGCGCAAGGATTCCATCCAAACCCGCAAAAGGAAACCCAAAAGCGCAAGTTCTTTACCCAAAGGAAAAAACTCAACGGGTAAGAATCTTTCCATTTTCTCTCTCATTACTTCCTGGTACATTTAAAGAAAGTTTTATGAAACGGATTTCTGATTGCTCATAAATCAAAAATGACTGGCCGTACACTGTAAAAAAAAATTCGGTTAAAAATTGAAAACTTTTGAAACTTTCCTTATAGGAAAGTTCTGATTTCGAAAATCACAGAAATTTAGTTTAAAATTATATCTCAATCTGTCAAAAGAAATGTTTTTTCTTCTGTACGCAGATAAAATCTCTAACCATTGATGAAGATTTTATATTTTTGGATACATATTTTTTCCCGTTTTGCATACGAAGATCAAAGCCGTATTGAGAAGTGGCAAGTAACCGCAAAATTGTGCTTCGTCGTCTTCTATGTGATGGACCCTGGTTTGATCCTGGCTAGTAATGCTGAAGAATTTTATGTTTTTTACAATGTATATTACGAAAAATATCTACTGTTGTGTACGATTACAAGTCTGCGATGAAATTTTTTTCTTCAAGGTGATGTGCTCTTCTGGAGTATATTTGGAGGTTGATTAAGGAAAAACTATTCAAAAATTTCCATCATGTACTTTTTTGGTAAAAAATCGGATTTTTTGAGCTTAAAGTTCCATTTTTTAACTCTCTCATCTAAGTTATTTCCAAGAAAATTAGATGATGTGAATGAAGAAGAAGAAGAGCTATTTCATCAAGACTTCAAAGTAATTTATAGGAGGACGATGGAGTGTTAACACGGTAGCAGATTATTATTGAAAGCTGCATAAAGAACCCCCCCCCCCTCCACACACACACACATACACCACCACCACCCCAAGGCCCTCAAGCAGTTCACAAGAGAAAAATCTCTAAATGGATTTTCGATTTTTAAAAACTCATTTAAAAGGTAATCTGTAAATAATAGCCTATTTGAATGCGTTTCATACGTAAAGAGTTTCGAATTTACTTCAGAATCTATGTGATCTTCATCCTTACTTTGTGAAAAACCCTTACGTGATAGGGAGAAAAGACAACCATTTCTGAATTCAGCGCATCAAAACACGTTAGAAATACCAACCCAACCCTAACAACACACTTGTCCAAAATACATCCTGAAGATGTCCATAGGATGTCCTTTTCATCCATAGGACACCCTGATGGTGTCATTTGGAGAAGATCTGCTGTTAGGGAAAAGCAGTTAAAAAAAAAAAAAAAAAAAAAAAAATTGAAAAGTGCAATTTCGGAGACCTGCGTTATTCTAGAATAAGATATTCGGCGCTTTTTTTCTTCGGGTCTCGTTCGCTGTTGTATGTTGGCTGATCGGGTTTCGTTCGCTCGAGTTTCGTTCACTCGGGTGCGCACTAGGCAATATCGTTAAAGAGATATATCGGCGGAGCTAGATCTTAAATATTGTTATCGGGATATTAAAAAAATATCGATACTTGGGGATATATTGATAAATAATTCAGCCCTAGTCATAAGTTAGCGAATAAATTTCAATGCTACTAAATCTAGAATTTTTTTTTTAATTTCGAACATCATGTACAATAAAACTCATACCCAAGTTATATACTAATTTCACATTATTAAAAACAAAAAGTTGTGCAATGAAAACTATTTAAAATGTTGGATTTTAATGGTCGATACTGAATAAAAAAAGTCCTCAAATTCGGAAACACTGTTTTTTTCATAACCTTAATATTAACTAAAACTTTTGAATATTTTTACAAATTTTACCTTTTTTTTTCTTTGGCTACAGGTATTTCCTCAAGCAAAAATAACAACATCGTCAATTATCCTCCGCTAGACGGCGCATCGTCGCCTATTCTGCCATCGTCTACGACTCTTTGCCAGCAGTTGCCTCATCTGCCTCCTCTGGATACACCTCCAGCCCTGACTATGCCGGACACGACGCCACCTCATCCTTCGGTGATCACGCCAAACAGCAACAGCAAACACCACCTTGGATAACACAGGCGTGACTAGAAAAAAAGAACCAAAGCAAAGACTACATGTTTCGTATCATCCATGACCAAAGAGAGTGTGGTTGACGTATGTTCCGTGTTAATCCACAGAAGGGCTGTTTGTAACCAAGAGAAGTTTGCTCAATAATCATGATCGAACTGGGATGGGCTGGTTCATTCTAGATTATTTTTGTGGGAAGCTACTGCCTTGCTTCAGATAGAGTGGAATTAGATTTAAGTCATTTAATTATGGAAATAACCAATATTAAAAAGCGCATAACAAATACAATTTCTAGAAAACGAGGAACTTTTTGTTTACCTTTTCTAGTAATGTTTTATAACCAACAACAGAAAGTAGACCTAAAAACAAACTTCAACAGCAACAAAAAAACAAAAAAACAAAAAACGGCTAAAACTTAAACAATAGGAACAAATCAATATAGTTGTAACACTGCTAAACAATTTTTCGAAACAAATTATTTGATAACAAAACTGCAGTAACTCAAAAGCTAAAATGGAATCCTAAAATAACACATTTACAAAACTATTATCATTAAACATTATTATAATTATTATTTTACTACATTCATTTAGATGAATCTATCAAAGATAAGGTTTTTTTTTTTTTTTTTGAGGATATCAAAGTTATGTTAAATAACTTTTATAATATACACATAGAAATTTTAAATGAGGTTACTGATATGATTAAATACTTTCATCATTGCTTGTTTCTATGTGTGTTGAGATCTTTATCCCGATACAGTAAAGAATACCATAAAGAATTCCGTCCATCAAAACAAAACGAACCAGCCCCAAAAGCACTGAGTATTTACATATACTGAGTATATACATATCCTCAATAGCATATAGTATAACAGCCGTCGGTGTCAATTTGTTTTAGGACGTTCCTATGCTTTTTAAACTCGTGTTTTTTCAGGTGATTCTCCTAACAGAGCCATTTATGTGGACTCAGTATTATTTTGATTTGTACAGTATATATATAATATTTTAGTGTTTATATATAATATATTGGTGTTTATTAAGATATGTAAAATATTTTAATATTTTATGTGAAGATATATAAGTATAAACAAATATATGATAAATTAAATACGTATTATGTTTTGACAAACCTGCTTCGTTTTGTTTCTTTGATAAGATCATGACATTGGCAGCTAAGATAAATGAGGTCTAATGACACATTTAGATAGGGTTCGCCAAAAGTCACACCCTACCCCTTGTATCTTGGAAGTACGTCAGAATTTTTAAAAACTGTTAAACATGTGTTCAGTCAATATGAGGAGGATTTCGTTTACTAGAAAAAAAAGGGGGGGGCGGGGTACAAATGGACAAACTTTAAAATTGGAAAGGGGGAATCTTTTATTAACTCGATGCTAAGTTCTTTTCAAGATAAACACTTTACAATATATAAATAAATAAAAATAATAAAATTGTTCAATTATGCTTTTTCAGTAAGTTATGGTGTGTTAAATTTTTCGCTTAAAGTCCTTCGCTCTTCTCACTGTATCTCGAGGAAAAACTTTGAAAATTCCAAAAACTGCAAAAAGTGCTTAATAAATTCGAAAAGGACTTCGTTTTCTTTAAAAAAAAAAAAAAAAAAAAAGAAAAAGAAAAAGAAACACGGTGGGGGGATAATGAACATCCAGGGAGGCTACTTTGAAATTTCAAATACAGAAGAGTTCTTTGTAAGTTCATTAGAAAGGTCTTCTCAAAAAAAAAAAAAAAAAAAAAAAAAAGGAACTTCTCAAAAGCCAAGAAAAACCTTTGAGGGGCAAATTTTAATTTTCTCTAGGGAATTTTATGACTACTCTCTAAAATTTCTGGAGTGAGAATCTCTCTCCTTAAAAAAGTGACCTCTAGTTTGACACCAATTAAAGTGAGAAAACACTGTTGTCGCTCTTGAAAATATAACCTTTCTCACTTTTCGTGAAAAAGTGACGTATAGTCACTCTTGAGTGTCAAAGAGTGAGGTCACATCTATTGCAGGTATGAACGATTTGAATGAACCTTTTGTAGAGTGAAAAATTGCTCGCGCCATCTTTTAACCATATTTCGAATGAAATATGAGAAAGATTTTCTGGGCGATCTCATACATGTATTTGTTTAACAGAAATTATTGAAGATTTTTTATGAATAAAAAAGGAAAATAATTATGCTAAAACGTAATTTGGTAAATACTTTTTTTTTTTTTTTTTAATACGGTTAACAAAACCGATGTAATTACAGTAAATCATCAAAAATTTTAAGAAACATGTGGAAATTCGTATTAAAAAGTAGATAGCTTTATTCAGAAATATATAAAGTATAAGAGAAAATAATATCAATGCAAATATTTTATGCATAACGCCTCAAAATCTATAGCAGTTTATATTTTTATTATATTCATTGACAACTATCATATGTGAAATTAAAAAAAAATTGGCTATAATATTTTATTATTAATTAAAATCAACAGCAAGGGTGATAATTTTGAACAGACGAGTTTTTCAAAAACACTCTGTAAATTTTTTTGTGAGTATTTAACTGTTTTTTTTTTTTTTTTTTTTTTTTTAACATGTACACTCGTGTAACATTTTCTCCCTAAGCTACTTAACTTTTTGTCTTAGGAAATTTGTTTTCAAATATACAATTTTTTTTTTATTTATTTATTTATTTTTTTTTTAAGAAACTAGGGGGCTCTGCCCCCTGCTCGCTTCGCTCTCCAACCCCCGGTTCGTTTCACTTATTATCCCTGTGAGGCTTTTCACTAAATATGAGTGTATAACAAAAGATAAAAGCAGAAACATGCTATAGAAATTCCCATATTTAATGTAAAATTGAAATACATAATATTTAAGGTGATGGACCAATTGAGGCGTTAGATGAAAATTATCCCGATTGAGGCGGTGAGGGTGAAAAGGATTGTTGGCTATTCCCGTTTGAGGCGGTGATTCTTATACTTGGCTATTTGGAGTATTTATTACTATACTTGTGAAACATGAAGATAAATTTGCAGTAGGCTCTTAGCCGCGTTTATTCGGCGTTTCCAGGAAACACCACGAGGAGGTGGCGTACTTTAGTTCCCCAAAAAAGTTGCGGAGAACAAATTCTTGTTAGTGTACGTGCGTGATACTGATTGTTGCGAAAACGAGTTACATGCGTTCTCAGATTCATGCACAGCGAGGTAGAATTGTCCAGTGATTTTTTTTTTTTTTTGGTGTTTTCATGTGAGTGAAGCGAACATACGTGCGTGATACTGATTGCTTTAGCGTGATACTGAACCCGTACTAATTTTTGAGTATATTGACATGTCAAACATCGGGATATTGGGATTCTTAAAACCCGAATAAAGTACTACGTCAGAAACGCCAAAGCAAAATATTGGAAATGCATACAGCTGTTTCGGTAGCCTAAAGCGTACCGTCTTCAGTGCAAAAAGGCATTTGCACTGAAGACTTAGCTTTAGGCTACCGAAACATCTGTATGCATTTCCAATATTTTGCTTTGGCGTTTCTGACGTAGTAGTTTATTCGGATTTTAATATTCCAACGCCAAGTCTCCTGTTATTATAATTGGGATTCTTATTGGTCAACTCCATATTTGAGCATGCCAATATACTCAAAAATGAGTACATGGATTTTCAAAGTTAAGTATATATTGTTTCGGAGCTATTCTCAGGCAATTTAGGTCATTTTTAAGAAACCATTTTTAAAAGTGTTCCGTCAGGAAATATTTCCTTTACTTGATCCAATGTCTAGAGCTCGTTCCACTCAATTTGAGGCCCATTTCTTAATGAAGTTAAGTGTCTCCTCCTTCTTATATACCACCTGTAAACTTACGAAAATCTACAAATCATTACATATTTGAAGAATTGCAAAACTGTAATAGTTTTCATAAAGAAAAACATTAATGTAATTATATAAAAGTTGTTTTTGTTAGTTTAGTTGGAGCGTCCCCCTCAGACCACAATCATTCAAAAGCAGGCTCAGGGCCCAATGTGCATTCTGCCCCTTACTATGTTTTACTGTACCGACAGAAAAAATTGAAAGTTTTTGACGTATTTAATTAAAATACATTATATCAGCATACAACTCAATATCGATAAGACACTTTTTAGTACTTGCAAAAACAATTTTCCCATGGTTTTTACAACTCTTTGAAAAAAAATGTATATATATAATAATAAAGAGAAAATTCTTATATTTTTCTATTATTTCAGGGGGGAAAAATGTATATTTGAGTAAAAAGAATCCCTTTATAAAAATTCCATTTTTCATTATTTTATTTTTTTAATTTAGGGGTAAAATTTTTATAAATTAATGCTTTCAGGAATATTTTTATGCATATTTTAACTAAATTTTTTTTAAATGAAAAAGAAATTTCGGGTCCCTAGTCAACCCGTGCACAAATCTACATGAATAAATATAATCTTGCGACCACGTATAAAATTCTCGCGCCCCTAAAATTCTAATGCTAAGGTTCGCGGACTTGTTACACCTGTGTTAAATCGGTTCTGGTCTATAAGTAATTATTATTATTATTATAATTATTATTATTTTGCAACTCTTATCTTCAGAATTTTTTTTATCCCTTTTTCTTCTTTTCCAATCTTCTTTATAATCATCCTGTATAAAAGAACATGGCCTTGCCTCCTACAGATGTATTGCTGCTTTCACGCTGTTTTTAGCCTACTATTTCTCGCATGATGGATAGCAGGACCTATTTATTTTGATTCGGAACAGCTGTTGCGTGTTTTTATAATTTATGGTGTTTCTTTATAGAGTTAATCTTCATAGATGTGATAAGTTTCCAAGATTTGCTTATTATTACAAAAAAATGAAACAAGTGTTTCTCAGTAAGTGAAAGCATAATTTTGTACATTTGAACATTTACGATATTTTTAGAAAAATTGATGCCCTTGTTGCGTCCTATACCAAAAAGTATAGGACGCAAAAGTTCGTAAAAGTATAAGTTACGAATATGATAGATGGTTTCCAAATAACAATTAATAAGATCTTTACAAACCTTTTCAGAAAATTTGATTTTTCTTTCCATTCGTCGTTCATAGATGGCGATGGTAGTCAATATTATTTTAATCTGTATTTCGATCTGTAGTAATATCTGTAAATTGTCGATTATTACCTGATAACCAGCTACCTTATCAAGATTTTGAAATTTACGGTTTCATGGAAATGAAATGTTTAATTAATTTCAATTACTTTGAAAAAAAAAAAAAAAAAAAAAAAAAAAAAAAAGCAAAATAAATAAATAAAACCTGTATGTTTTGGTCATCACAAATCTTTCTTCTCTATTTTCCTATATAACTTCACTCAATACAAATAATTTATTTCAAATTATTACTTATTAAAATTGTCTTCTATGATGAATGCAGAGGATTTTCATTCCAAAGAAGTTTAACACAAAATATTTGAAGAAAGTCAACTTTACGGTCAGTCCTTAAAAATACTTTTTTATTTTATTTATTTTTTATTAAAAATAAATAAATAAATAAATAATAATAATTGATACCTTTATTTTAAATTATTGTATATCGGCAGTCCAACCAATCATTTTAGAAGTACTGACGAGATTTTTTTTTTTTTTTTTTAATTGATTATTTGCCCTTCCCCTCGAGGAGGAACTTCCAGGGCTCGATTAAGTTTTGAAGCTAGGGGAAGCTCAGCATCATTTCGGGTAGGGACCCTATATAGAGAGAGACTGGACATTGACCGAAAGTCGGCCATCTTAGTGCCAATTCGGAGCGATCCCCGTAGAACGTAATGCTTTTTTCTTCGCTATTGACGCTTTACTATACAACATAAATGAAAGGAAATTGTGTTAAATTTGTACAGAAAGTAATGCAGAATATAAATATGTAATTTTTTTCGTCTTAGAGAAAAAAAATTTGAAGAAAAACGAATTTTGTTTTAACCTTCGACATGGTTACTTTTTTCAATTCCTATCGGAAAACAGAGGAATTTTTTGTTGTATATTTCTATATTAAGCAAAATACGTTGATTGTGAAAGCAATTCTACCTTAGTGAAAGTAATTCTACCTTATTTTTTCTGAGGATATACATTCTATATATAACTAGTATGTTGTGGCCACCACAAGACTTTCTTCTATATTTTCCTATATACATATTCAATCAGTAGCAATATTAAAAAAAAAAAAAAAAAAAAAAAAAAAAATACGATTTTTTTTTCTAAGTTCTTTTTTTGTTAAAAGTAATACATATTCAATCAGTAACAATATTTAAAAAAAATCGATAACTTTGTTTTAAATTATCACAGATTTATAGTTCAACCATTCGTTTTCAAGGTATTGACGAGATCTTTCGAAAGATACCCATCTTGAAAATTTCCCCAGGGGGGAAGCGATGCCCCCACATTCACAAAAATTTTTTCCTAGTTAACTATTACTATTATCAATAACTCATATTACTTTTACATACACAAGTTGAAAATAACTCTCATTATGTACATTTATACGAAATTTTGTCCTATAGTGCCATGTTAAAAATTTAGAAAAAATGCGATCACAGCGCCACCTGTTGAGCTATTGATCCCCAAATGTAATCCGCACCAGTTTATGTCGGGGATCAACTAAATACCAAGTTTGGTTAAATTTCGTTAAAAAAAAAGTACGATTTTTTTTTTTTTTTTTTTCGTTAAAAGTAAAAAAAATCGATAACTTTATTTTAAATTATCACAGATTTATAGTTCAACCATTCGTTTTAAAGGTATTGACGAGATCTTTCGAAAGATACCCATCTTGAAAATTTACCCCCCCCCCCGGGGGGGTACTTCCCCCTAGGGGGGGAACCGGTGCCCCCACATGCACAAAATTTTTTCCCTAGTTAACTACTACTATTATCAATAATTCATATTAATTTTACAATCACAAGTTAAATATAACGCTCATCATGTACGTTTACCTATACTGCCATGTTAAAAGTTTACATAAAATGCGATCACAGCGCCATCTGCTGGGCGATTGATCCCAAAATCTAATCAGCACCATTCCATGTCAGGGTCCAACTATATACCAAGTTTGGTTCAATTTCATTCATTGGTTCGTGAGATACGGTGAAAAATACGAAAATTTGCGATCATAGCGCCACCTGATGGGCGATTGATCCTCAAATCTAATCAGCACCGTGCCCCGTCAGGTTTCAACTATATACCAAGTTTGGTTGAATTTCATTCATTGGTTCGTGAGATACGGTGAAAAATACGAAAATTTGTCCTATACTGCCATGTTAAAAATTTACATAAAATGCGATCACAGCGCCACCTGCTGGGCTATTGATCCCAAATCTAATCAGCACCATGCCCCGCCAGGGTCCAACTATATACCAAGTTTGGTTGAATTTCATTCATTGGTTCGTGAGATACGGTGAAAACATGAAACCTCAGACAGACAGACAGACATTTTTTAAAAACTATCAATTCGTGTTCAGGACACCCCAAAACGTGTAGATCCGTCAAAAAACGGAGGTCGAAAATTTTCACGAATCCAATACTTTCTCTATATTACATATAGAAGAAAGTAAAAAGTTGGAAAATTTTTAACAAAAATATGGTAATCTTAGTTTTTGTCAAGTAATTCATGAGTAAATGTAAAACTACGGCAGAAGAACAGAAATTATTTTTTATTATTTTATAAAAATATTTACGTAATATTTTTACAAGCTAAAAATACATATTTTATTTATTTCAATTACGCATTATTAATAATAATGACTTAGTTAAATATAAAAAATAAAAATTTTATTAATAATAATTTGTAAAAATATTAACTAATATCTTTAGAAATGAAAAAATGTTTTTATTTATTTTATTTATATTTGCTTATTTCATTGATTTTTTTTTTTTTTTTTTAGTTTTTTTTTTTTTTTTAAATATTATGTAAATAAAAATAATTACTTATTTAAATATTATTTATAAAATTTATTATGGCAATTATTATTTAAAGAAATTTATATTTCATATGTTAGCAAATAATATACAATTTATTTTCTTTATTTTTAATAATTTATTTTAAGAAATCTGATACATTTTGCGTACTAGCAAAAAACCAAAAAATATATTTTTATATAGTTATTTTAAATATGTATTTTAAAATATATCAGAAAAATATATTGAGATCTAACATATTAAATATATTGCACAACAAAACTTAAAAACTAATAGCTAGCAAATAAATAATGTAATTATCTCATATGTTAGGAAATAAATACGTAAAACAGCATGCAATAAGAGAATTCAAAGTATATAAAGCATGATATAAAATAAATAATTGTGCATTTTTATCTTTTAAAAGTATTCTAAAATTAAAGCAATTTATCTCTCAGCAATGTAAAAATGTAACAAATAAGTTATTTTTCGATTATGACGTAAAATAATCGAAATTTCTCCTCAACGTAATGGTAAGCAATGGAGCAACTGGCACTAAAATGGAGAATTTCGTCAAAAAGCCGGCGCGCCAATGTCCAGTCTCTCTCTATATAGGGTCCCTAATTTCGGGGCCCCCTTTCATTTCGGAAAATCTTGTTTTCCTGTTACATATTGTAATATAAAAATGCTATAGACCAAAAAATAGTGTGTGTTTATTATTTTTATTTATTTTTTCCTACATCTGGGGGATTTCTAGACAGAACATTAAAATCATACAACTTTTTAACTAAGAACATTCAGAATTCCGAGGTTAAATAATAGATTTTTCCCGAAATAGTGAGTGTTTTGTCTTGTTTTAGGTAACCTTTCTCAGAAAAAATTCAATCTCAGTGTGAAAATATGAAACAAAAAATTCAAGACCCTGTTTTTAATCCTTATGGGGTCCCCCTCTTAAATTTTAGAGGGGAAGCTTGTGCTTCCTGAGCCTTTTGGATAATCGGGCCCTGGGAACTTCACCTCCAGAGCGGAAAATGATGCTCCTACATATGCAAAAATATTTTCCTAACCCATTATTACAGTAGAGACTCGCTTATCCAAGGTAATGTGGACCGAGAGCACGTCGGATAATCGAACACTCGGATAACATGACTTTGCCGTAAATCGAAGGGGGAAACTTGCGGCAAAGTTTAAAATGGATTAAAACGTAGTCAGTGAAGTAAAATAATACATATACTACATATTTAAATGTAGCCAGTTAAAAAGGCAAGACAATACATACATATATAAATTATAAAGTGCAATGATTTATAGTAAAATTTGCCCAAGTTACCTACGCTATTTGTCAAAAGTTATGCCTCTCTCGGGGCGTAGTCTCTTCGGGACTACCTCGGTTAAGGCAGAACTCGGTTAATCGGGGCTCGTATAACTAGGGCTCTACTGTAGTATTACAAATAATTCTTTTTAATTTCAGAATGATTTGTCAAAAATAATTCGTATTGTACACATTTATACGAAATTTTGCCCTATACTGTCATGTAAAAAAAAAAAAAAAAAAAAAAAAACTCTACCTGTCCGACAAATTTCACTAAAAGTCGATGGGCACTAATTTATGTCAAGATGCAACTACTAATCAATTTGTATGAAATTCTATATGCAGTAGTTCCTGAGATATATTTACCAAAAAATTTTGTCCCACACAGGCATTTTCTAAAAATAGTCAAATTATACTCAGGAACTCTCAAAACGTGTAAATCCATAGAAAACCCGGAGTCGAAAATTGTTACGAATCCAATACTCTTTTCTACTAAATATAGAAGAAAAGTAAAAATGATAATACTGATAATTTATTTCATTCGAATACCTCAAAATATTTGAAGAAAAATGTGATTTTGAGTAAAATTGTATGTTTATTGTAATTGCTTCTCTCTATATAAAAAGGGTTCGTGACATTTCTTGACCCCAGTTTTCGCTGGATTTGCATGTTTTGGATGTCCTGGACTATTACTTTTCTTACAGAAAATGATAATGCCTGTTCTCTGTAATCACAGAAGCCATTACCGTTCTCTGCAAGAACGGTAATGCCTGACCCCGATTTGACCATTTTTTAGAAAATGTCTGTCTGTGTACGAATCATAAATATTGTAAACGCTGTATCTCACAAAGAAACATACGAAATTTAACCAGTCTTGGTTTTTAGTTAGACTTTGATCTAAACTGGTTCTGATTACATTTTGAGATCAATCGCTCAACAGGAGGCGCTGCCATTTTTTCATAATTTCTAATATGGCTGTATAGGACACAATTTCGTATAAATGTACATAAGGGAGAATTATTTGTAATGAATGATTGTGGAATTTATATGAATTGTTGATAACAGTAGTAATAAATGAGGGGGGGGGGATTGTGTGCATATGGAAGCGTCGCTCCTATCCCCGAGTTAACTTTCATATTGGGTATCTTTCAGTAGAACTTGTGAATACCTTTTAAACAATGGGTTGAATCAAAGATGTGCGATAGTTTAACACAAAATTATTGATTTTTTTTTTTTTCATTTTTTAGGGAAAAGAACTTTAAAAAAGCATTTACTCAGATGTTAGTACAAAACTGACATGTAGCATTTAATGTTACTTTTTTGAGTAGGAAATCGTCGCATTCATCACAGAAAATATTTTTAAAATAATATTTTGAAATTTGTATTGCGTGAATTTCTGTAGGAAAATATAGATGAAAGTCTCCACATCATACTAGTTTTAAAAGAAAAGAGTTAATTATTTGGCAGTAAAAAAAAAAAGAACCCTGATACCATTCCTGTTGATTCTTGTGTAAAATGACCTCCTGAAACCGAATATAACCCCCATTTTGCCCCATCACCCACCGTTCTTTTTCCTTTCTTTTTCTTTCTTTTTCTTTCTTTTCTATTTTTCAATAAATTATAAAATATTGAAAAATAGAAAACAAAAAAAAAAAAAAGAAAAGTACCAACTCAAACTCAAACTTATTTATCTTGTTTTATTTTTTATTTCATTTTGCACGCGCTTTTTATTTCCTAATTAAATATTATTTAAAAAAGAAAACTTTTTCGATACTGTCCGTTTCGAAACTAATTGTTATTAATTTTCTTTTCGTTTTCTTTCAAAAAAAAAAAAAAAAAAAAAAAAAAAGAAAAAAAAAAAGAAAAAAAAGAAAGAAAGAAAAGAAAAAAAGAAAAGAACGAAAGAAAGATCCTGAGGAAATTCTGGGAAAAGCAGAATTTAGTTTAGTACGGAGGACTGTTACTATTATTATTATTATTATTATTATTATTATTATTTTTCAAATTATAACATCGCTTTTAAATTATTCAATTATATTTTCGATTTCGATAAATGTCCAACTATCGTAAAACTGGTATCTAAAAATCCGTAGATTGAGACAAATAGTCCTCAGTCCTAAAAAAAGAAAGCCTATCAAACTATATCTCAAAGTAGAAAAAATATATAACTGAGCATAGGAGATTTTCATTTTAAGTGGTTTGTTTATCTATTTCTTTTTAATTTTCATGTATGTTCTTTATTTCGGTTTTAAATTAGTGCAAAAATGAAATTTACTTTGTGTTGTTTGAGATATTTAAGTTAGATAAAATAAATGAAACTATTAGAGAGAGAGGGAAAAAGTCACTATGAACAAATATCTACGGGTGTCATAAAACTTTGAGACACGTTCTAAGAGTCGTGGTTTGTAAAATAAGTAAATAAATTGTATATTGCTTGGCAAAATCTTTAATTTATTCTATTATCTTTAGAAAAACATATTTATATAGTCTTTAACGGTCCACTATTGTTAATTATTTGGAAGTAAATTATACGTTTCCCCCCCTCCCCCCGCAGTATGGAATGCAGTTTGGGCAGTTTTGACTTATGTGATTTACTTTTCTATATCCTTTAGCTAGGCAGACACAATTATTGTTATATGATAATCTTCTTTATGTCTTCTCACTGCATGTGCTAAGCCAAAACTCTCAAGCTTATAAGATCATCTTCTTCCAAGTTATCCCCGACTCTTCTTTTTCCATAAGTAAAACAAAATCCCCATGCTTATTAGATCATCTTCTTCAAATTTTCTTCTAAAACCATCTACTTAGTCAACACAATCAGGTTTCTTATATCCTCTCCTAGACAAAACAAAATAATTTACAGGGTTTTTAGGTCATCTACCCTGATGTCTTACTCCAGATTCCTCTACTAAATTATCACCTTTAGGTATATAAAATCATCAGCTTCGTAGACATCTTCTGCTTTTCTGATTCTACCATTTATGCCAAAGTCATGTGGCTTGTAACATTCTCTTCTATCATGTTTCCTTCTCCTTTTTATTTCACCGTCTAAGCCAACAATATCAGGCTTATAAAGTTATCTTCCACATGACTTCTTTTTCATCATTGCTAATCCAACAACATGAAGCCTTTAAAATCATCATTTCCAAGCAAGACCATAGTCAAGGGAGATTTTGGGGGAACAACACCCTCGAAATTTTTAGTTTTCTCGAAAATTTTAAAGTTATACTTCATTTTAACATGTAACATTGGGTACAAATGTTTGAACACCTTCCGATTTTTTTTTTCTACAGCCTTGATTCCAAGTCATCCTCTAACATTATCAGGCTTATAAAATAATATTCTTCAAAATCATCTATTGATCTTTGATTTCTACTTAAGCTAATACAATCGAGTGATTACAAGATCATCTTCTAACAAGTGTTTTCTCTTCTCTTATAATTTCTTTAGCTGAGCCAATACTATCAGGCATTATACAAGTATTCTTAACTAAGCCAATTAACTAAGCCAACACCATTAAGATTTTAAGATCAACTACTGACAAGCCATCATCCTATCTTCTGTATCCATCAGTCAAAACAAAGCCACAAGGCTCCTAAGATCATCTTCTCCAACACTTCTTCGAACTTATCTACAAAGAAAACATCATTAGGTTTACAATATCATCACCTACCAAGAGATATCGCCTGCTCTTCTATTTTTCCCCATTTAAGCTAAAACTGTTTAACTTATAATATCATCTTCTGCCAATCTTACTCTGTACTTCTATTGGGTTGGCAACTAAGTTCCTGCCGTTTTTTTTAAATTGGAAAAATCTGTATGACATTAAACACTTTTGGCACGAAGTTGTACATCATTCGAAAGAGAATATATTGTTCTACCTAAATATATGTTTTGTTGTTACTAAGATACATTTTCTTGTTATTTACAGATCATTAATATGGAATGTCAAGTTGAGAAGAATGAGCATTTTTGACACCTCCTTTTTTTTTTTTTTTTTGCCTTTAATCAAAGTTCTAAGGCCGCAGAAGCTGCTCGCAACATTTGTGCTGCGTATGGAGTAGGTGCTATAGCTGAAAGAACCGCCCGTGATTGGTATGCATAGTTCAAAAAAGGAAATCTTAACCTCAAAGACACACCTCGTTCTGGCCGTCCAGTTGAGTTCGGTGAAGAGCATTTGAACCACATTTTGCATGAAAATCCGCTTCAAGTAACAAGGGAACTGGCAGAGACAATGGATTGCTCCCACACTACTGTAGAGAAGCATCTTCACTCGATGGGCAAAGTTCAGAAGTGTGGAACGGCGGGAACTTAGTTGCCAACCCAATATATCAAACATCTATGCCAAAATCATCAGCCTATAAAGATCATCTTCTCTCATGCCTTCCACTGCTCTTCTATTTCCTCCAATTTAGTCAAAAAAAGTAGGCTTATGAAAAGTCTTCTTTAAGTCTTTCTCTAATTTCAGTTACTAAGTCAACATCATCTGGCTAGATCTTCTTCGAATCTTCTTCCATCAATTAAGCTAAAAGGATCAAACTAATAATTTCATCTTTATATCCCCTAAATATCTCCTAAACCAACATTATTGGTCTTATAAAATCATCTTTTCGAAGACATTTTACAGCATCTGTTAAGACCAACATACCTCTTCTTACACATTTTCATCGGCTGTCTTATTACTATCATTTAGGCAAAAGCAATTAGACTATTTGAAAATATTTTCTACAAGTTTTTCTTTAATTTCATCTGCAAAGCTAACAGCACGAAACTTAAAAACCTTCTTTTTCCAATCCGTCCTCTACTCTTCTAATTCTATCACTTAAGCCATGACGATCAAGATAATAAGGCCGTCTTCTATGGATACTATACTGTAACTCGATCTAGCCCCACCAGTGGTTGAAAGGTTCTTCTCTCAAAGCTGGTTGACGGGAAGTACGAGATTCAACGTTGGCCAACCTTTTCGGAAATTTCCATGTTTTTCTCCGAAACATGCTAATTCGGGCTATAAACCCTTAAATAGATAATAAGACTTCTTCACACAACATACATTTTAAGCCAGCACAACCGTTTTCGAAAGGACGTAGCCTTCCTTCATCAGGTGCAAAAAAAAAAAAAAAAAACACGTGGTGCTGCCTTGGAGGCAAAAGCAAGACAGGGCAAAATCCAGAGGGGGAGGAGCAACACAAACAACCAATAGGAAGCATCATGCAGGACCAATCAGAGAGGAACACACATACACACACAAAAAACAAAAGGAGGGAGGGAAGAAATAATCAATTTTTTTTTATTAATATAATACTAATAAGTAAATTTAATAAAATTTATTTATTTATTATTATTTTTTAATTAGAATTATTTAATTATAACTAATATTATGTTATAAACATAATGAAGGAAATTATTTAATTGAATTAAACAAATTTTTCCAGGCTGTAGACAGCAAAGTGGAATCAGATTTTTCATTGACAATTTTATCTCGATTAAGGTAAATATCTAAATTTTCCAAAAAATCCAGTTCGGAAACGCGTTTGGCATGAAAGATAATTTTGGCACTCTTAAAATTAAAACAATGATCAAATTCCCAACTGTGCTTCGCAATAGAAGATTTCGAAATTTCTTGATTAACAACATACCGAGAATGTTCGCGTAAACGGCATTCAAGATTTCTTTTTGTTTGACCAATATAAGATAAATCACAATTATTACAAGGGACATTATAGATACCCCACTTATGAAGCTCGGGAACAGGGGATTTAGTAGAGGGAATTGGAATTTATTGACAGGTTTGAAAATAACGTGAAAATTGAAACGCTTCAAAACTTTGGCTAATTTAAAACATATGGGGGGATAAAGAGGCAAGACAACAAGATTATCAGGTTTAATTTTATCATCAATGGAAAGAGTAGAATTATAAATTGGCCTACTGAACTTTTTGATAGCTTTATCAATTATAGAGGGTCTAAAACCTCTTTTAATAGCAACGGACATTAAATAATTGAGTTCTTCTTTAAGAGAAGAAGTATCAGAACAAATTTTAAGGGCACGATACACGTAAGTGTAAAGGATGCCAATTTTTTGTTTAGCCCGATGATTAGAGAGAGCATGGGGAGGGTTAGAAACAGAGAAAGGTTTCCTGTTCACAGAGGTTTTATAAGAGGAATCGCACCTAGTAACTAAAACATCAAGAAAGGGAAGTTGATTACAATTTTCTAACTCGAAGGTAAACTGAATATGGGGATCAATAGCATTAGCAATATTAAGAATGGCAAAAACATCAAACGGATTTTCAACAAGAATGAAAGTGTCATCTACGTAGCGTAACCAGCATTTTAAATTTAACATTTTTAATAATTTTTCTTCAAAATAATGCATATATATATCAGCAAGAATAGGAGATAAAGGATTACCCATACTTAAACCATCACACTGTTTATAAAATTTGTTATTAAATTCAAAAATAGTTTGGGAAACACAGAGTTTAGTTAGATTAACAAATTCTTTGATTTCAATGTCAGACTAATGAAATTCGCGTAGCCTTTTTTCTAAACAATTAAGCGCACCTTCAGCGAAGACATTAGTAAATAAAGACTTCACATCAAGAGATAACATTGAGCAATTTACAGGATTGAGGTTATTTAACTTCTTAACAAAATCATAAGAATTTTTTATAGTATGACTATTAACGCTGCATAAAGGAGAAAAAAAATAGAAGCTAAAAATTTAGAGAGGGGATAAGTAGCAGTACCAATATTCGAAACAATAGGTCGGAGGGGAACATTATTTTTATGAACCTTAGGTAAAGCATAAAAACGAGCACAAATTGCTGAAGAAGGGGAAACCAATAATTTGGCATTGTCATGAAGAACAATAGAATTTTGAACAGCTTTTTGAACAGAACATAAGCTCTAAAATAATCAAAATAATAATTTATCTTCAACTCCACCATCTCCTAAGGCTACACTATCAGTTTTATAAAATCCTCGTTTTTCCCAAAACCAATTAGACTGATAACATCATCTTTTGCAAATTTTCCTTTATTTCGTCTGTTTCGTGATCATCTTCTTCCAATCCATCCTCTTACCTTCTAATTCTATCACATATGTCAGAAAGATCATTCATATATAAGGTCATCTTCTTTATGTCTTGGTGGTATAGAATCTCCTAAAGTGAAATCCTTAGGCTTATAAAATCGTTATCTGCTCTTTTATTTCCATTAGTTAAGCCAACACCATCAAATTAAAAAAAATATTTTCTTCCATGTTTCCTCTGCTCTTTTATTTCCACCTTCTAAGTCAATACCACCACCAAATTTTTAGATTTACTTTTTGCATGCCATCCTCTGCTTTTCGATTACCATCACTAAAGCCAAAATTACTGGGCTTAGATAAATTTTCAAAAGTCTTCCATCAATTTCATCTACTAAATCAACATTTTGGGACTTATGGCATTAGTACCTTAAGTAAGCTCTCGCTGTCTCTTAACCCTTTATAGGGCCATTTTTTTCTAGTAATGTTATGTTAAAATATTTTTGGGATTGTGATTGATTTATAAAAAGAAATTCATTTAGCTTATTACCTAAAATTAATTTGATTTTTAAGATTATTATTATTATTATTATTATTATTTGTGATAAGTATGTCTCACACCGCCCACTGGGAGCTATTCAAAGGTAAGACATCATACATTTTGCATTTATTTTTATTTCGCATTACATTACATATTTTTTCTAAAGTTGGCATAGGGTCACCAACTTTAGTCAATCGTACGTCATCTGGAAAATTTTTCTTTCTGCTCAGGAAACTTACAGGTCGTCCTTTGCATTTACGACTTGAAAATCCAGAAATCAGTTGTCGTGCTAGCCGAAGTAGAAAATTTAATTGGTCTCTAGGTTCCGAATCTCTTCTACTTACTTCCCAGAGAATGAAGGCATTTACAATCGCCACATCAATTAGGAAGTATAGGAATCGACATTTAAAAATTAATAAAGTTGTTGGGAAGTATATACTTCCCACGGCCTTATAAAGGGTTAACAGATGGAATTACCACGACATACGTGCGTGTAATGTCAGATTGCAACGCATCTACAAGGAAATATGTCGGTAAGCTTGAACTTCAGTATATGTTAGTTCGCCACAGTGTAAACAATGTCTTTTTTTCTTAGTATACTTATCTACTAACAGGAAAAACTGTCTTTTAATTTCAGATAAAGTTATCATGAGTTATCTGACCCACGCGTGGACAAAGATCCTCTGGAAACCAGGTCTACCGACAGAATTTTCCAAAATTTTTAATGAAAATTTTTATAAAATATTGCTTAATTAATATTGATATTTTAAAAATAAAGAAATAAAGAAATAAATGATGTTGCTCTTTTATATGCTGAAAATTTTGAATAAAAAAGTTATTTATTATATTAATATATATATATGTATGTATGTATGTGTGTGTGTTTGCTGTATTTGCTGTATTTGCATTTTTTGAGTAAAAGAGCTGTCATAAACCATATTTTCGAGATAAAGAGGAGTTTATATTGATGGAAAAGAGAAAGATTAAGAACAAATAAAATACAGGGTGCTTATAATTAAACTTCCCCTGTAAACAGCATTCTACAGCGCAAGCGGGTGAACGGAATGCAACGAAATTTGGTATATAGACTATACACGAGATGCGCTCACGGAATTAAAAAAAAAAAAGTTCCAAAATGTCCACCAGAGGGCGCCTTTTCCGGAAAAACATTAAATTTAACACAATAAACAACCAAAACGGAATACAGAAGCAATATTAACGTTTATTAATTAGTTACTGATCACCTTGTCATCGAATCACATTAAGTAATACCTGTTTTGCATAAAGCTTCCTCTTTTTCGCAAGCATGCAAATCTCGACATTTTTCCCTATAACTAACAGTTTTTCCCGGTTTTACATTTTATTACTCATAATTCTTGTTCTGGATTGTTAATATTATTTCAACATTCCGTTTTGGTCGTTTATTGTGTTGAATTTAATGTTTTTACGGAAAAGGCGCCCTCTGGGGAACATTTTGGAACTATTTTTTTTTTCGAAATTTCCGTCAGCGCATCTTGTGTATAGTCTATATCAAATTTCGTTGCATTTCGTTCACCCGTTTGCGCTGTAGGATGCTGTTTATAGGGGAAGTTTAATTATAAGCACCCTGTATATTTTTACTTTCCGAACACTATAGTGAGGAAAGTATTGTAATCATGTCAAAAATCCGAATTTGAGATTTTGATGTTTCTATACGTTTCGAGGTCCCCTGAGTCCGTTTCCACTATTTTTACGATGATGTATGTATGTGTGTGTGTATGTGTGTATGTGTGTATGTATGTGTGTATGTCTGTGAGTGAACACGCTAGCGTCTAAACGCTTTGTTCGATTAACCTGAAAGTTGGTACGCATATTGTAAGTCACCATAGTACGAACCCTATAGATTTTGGTGAATCTAGCACTTATAGTTTTTTTACAGGGACACAAAGAAAAATTCTTTATCATTATGGCCTATGGGAGCAAAATCTTAAAAGTGCGATAGCATCTAAACGCCTTATTCAATTGAGCAAAAAATTTATACACATATTATAGGTCACAGATATTCAATCTGTATAGATTTTGGAGAATCTAGCACTTACAGTTTTTTTACAGGGACACAAAGAAAAATTCTCTATCATTATGGCCTATGCGGCCAAATTTTTAAAAGTGTGATAGCGTCTAAACGCCTTATTAATCTGAGCAAAAAAATTGTACACATGTTATAGGTCACAGTTGCACGAACTTTATAGATTTTGGTGAATCTAGCACTCACAGTTTTTTTTACAGGGACACAAAGAAAAATTCTTTATCATTATGGCCTATGGGACCCAATTTTTAAAAGGGCGATAGCATCTAAACGCCTTATTCCATTGAGCTGAAAATTTATATGAATATTATAAATCACTGTTGCACTAACTATAAGCATTTTGTTGAATCTAGCATTTATAGGTTTTTACAGGGACACAACGAAAAATTCTTTATCATTATGATCTATGGGCTCAAAGTTCAGTAGCGTTAAATAAGACATCGTGCATGGAGAAAAATACCCAAACACTCTATTATGGTTTTCTCTCTTTTGTTTGTTTAACAACTCCTCTTTCTTTACTTTATCTACAAAACTGTTAATGACTCAATGTTCGGAAAGTCGAGTGAAGTCACTCCAGATTTTTATAAATAACTCTGAAAAAGAGAGAAATGAAAACAGAAATGAAAATTCAAAATGAAGAAGAAAAAACGCTGATCAAAAATAAAAGGCAACACACTTTCACTTAAAATTATCTATTTTAAGTAAATTACATTTAGAGAGACACTCATTCTAATCAAAAATACCTCACAGCAGATAGTAAGGTCGTCCATTATTCCACATTCCGTAATATAAAACTGTCTTACAGCTAAAAGAGTAGATAAGGTGAACAGAAATAGATAAAACTCCACTTAAATTCGCTGAGTGAACACGAATCTGTGGAATGCCGTATAATGAGGAAGCTGCACTTTCTCGAATAATTTAGAAAATGTGGAAAAGAGACAGTTTGAAAGAAGCGTTTAATGGAATCTTGACCGAGTTCGACTTTAGCGTCTTTTCATTTCTAATGATTAGGATTTTTGCTTTCTTTTATACGTAAGAAGAAAGCATTGGATTGGTGGAAGTTTTTAGGTTTTTGATGGATTTATTACATTTTTAGATGGTCTTAGCACGATTCGGCCATTATTAAAGATAGATGTTTCTGTGTTACTAACATTCTGTTGACGCTATATCTCAACAACCAATAGATGAAATTCAATAACATTTTATATTTGGTTGAACCTTAATAGCTTTAAATTGGTGCTGATAAGATTTTGGGATATATCGACCAATAAGTAGTGCTTCTATGCTACAAGTTCCCTCATTTAAAGGAAACATATTTCGTCTTATCTAGTGAATAAAGTGCACAGAATTTTATATGTATGAGGATCCTAATAAAAAACTTTATTGATTCAGTTTGGGTGCATATCGACCAATAGGTAGTGCTTCTACGCTGCAATTTCCTTCATTTAAAGGAAACTTATATTTCGTCTTATATAGTGAATAAGTGCACAGAATTTTATATGTAGGAGGATCATAATGAAGAACTTCATTGATCTAGTTTGGGTGCATATCGACCAATAGGTAGTTGCTTCTATGCTGCAATTTCCCTCATTTAAAAGAAACTCATATTCCGTCTTATATAGTGAATAAATGCACAGAATTTTATATGTAGTAGGACCATACTGAAGAACTTCATTGATTTAGTTTGGGTGCATATCGACCAATAGGTAGTGCTTCTATGCTGCAATTTCCCTCATTTAAAGGAATCTTATATTTCGTCTTATATAGTGAATAAGTGCACAGAATTTTATATGTATGAAGACCATAATGAAGAACTTCATTGATTCAGTTTGAGTGCATATCAACCAACAGGTGCTTCTATGCTTTAATTTAACCAAGTTTACCGGAAGACAGTATCTTAGCTTCTAGGATTTATAGATGCACCAAACATGGTATGTGAAAGATATTATGAAAAATTACGTTGATTCCATTTGGATAAATATTGGACGACAGGTGACTTTGCTGTATAGAATGATACAGAATAAAATTTTGTGTTTGCCACAGTCACAGAATACTATTAGCTCACGATGTTATCAAGTTACATAATGCAGAAAGAAAGAGAATACCGTTTGAATTACATTTTTTTCAGTTTCAAGATTACTTTATCTATAAAACATGGAATTAAGGCAGATGCGCTCGATATCGTAAGATTGTGATAAAGTTGCTAGATCTTTAAAAAAAAAAAATAAATCTTTATCTAATCTTTTTCATCTTTTCATAGGATTCTCACGGTGTTTTGACCTACTTTTTCTGAAAAATTCTAATATTTTGGGAAGAATACTGTCCATTCTGGGTAAAAAGACTTTCGTAAACCACTTAATCATAAAAATTAAAATATTGTTGGAAAATTAATCATCTGAATAACACACATTAAACTAGAATGAATTATTTTCCCATACAAACTGTATTAATGTAAACTTAAAAATAATTCTGGATAAAAATACCTTGGTTTATCTTTGTTAAAAAGGAGTTGTCAAATGTTAGAGCATACGTATGGATAAATTTATACCTGTAAGTCGTCGGATGTATTTTGGATATAGGTGCTTTTATGGTTGCATTTTAAAAAGGTATGTATACTGTAATTTTACATATACGGTATATGAGCCACTTTCATCGAAAGTTATCTAAGTCCATTTTATATTGTATGGATATATTTAAAGGTTGGTATTTGAGTAGTTTGAAAAATATTGGTATATGTTAATATGCTCATTTTATGTTTTTTATATTGATTTAAGTTTATAATGTTGATCGTTTTAAGGAATTGGTTGAAAGAAGTTTACCCTTATGATGACCTCAAATGGATATACACCACTTTAAAAGTCAACAGAAAGTGAAAATCAAACATTTACGAAATGTTAAATATGGGATTTCAATTCAATCAAACCATTTTTTTTTAATGAAAATTTATTAAATATGTGAAAAAAGCAAAATAAGGGCTTTATTTCAATATTTATTCAGATCATGTCATTTCAATTACTTTTAATTAAAACTCTGCATTAATATGTGCCGTCTTTATTTTATTTATTTATTTTTTTTTTTTTTCCTTTAAAAAAAAACAGTTTTTGATATAGTCACGATGTACTGGAGGAATAGAAAATAATATCCATCATATCGGGTGACTTTATATGTTATTAACAGTATTGCCACAGATATAAGAATGAAATAGGAAAATTATATAAAATAATTTTTGAATAATTATAAGATAAAGAGAACATTTTATATATCGCGTTTTTAAAATTTCTGTTGAATCATATATGCTTGACAATTCTCTATATTAATAAATACTTTAATTTTTTTTTTTTTTGATGAATTATCCCATCAACCTGAAAGAAAATGATCCAATGCGTAATAAAGAGAGCAATTATAAGAAATTTTCAAACATTTATTAATTGAATTAAAGTATCAAAAGAATGCATTGTCATCGTGTTCTGGGCTATTCTAAAAGTTTCAAATGCCTAGCTAGTCGGGAAGTTATAGCTATAGAGCTATATTAGCACTTTATCAATGTATATAAAATTTTTAAATTTGATAATGACGTCCATTTTTGTGAGATGCATAATTTCATTTTTTACAATTTTTTATTGTTCTCATTTAAGTAAATGTATTTATTTTCTTCTCAAAAAAAAAAAAAAAAAAAAAAAAAAAAAAGAACTCGTAAAATTTTTTGGCAACAATTAAATTATAAATAAAAACACTTAAATGGCTAATTGTAAAGCTATTATGAAGTTATTAGTTTCACTTTTTATAAATTAATTAAAATAAAACATTTATTAATTGAATAAAAGTGTTAAAAGAATATATTGTCATCGTGTTCTGAGCTATTCTAAAAATTTCAAATATCTAACTAATCGGGAAGTTAGTTAAAAATCGATTGCAAGATTTGTACTGGACGAACAAACAAAAAAGCGAGTTAATAAAATGAATGAGTAATTAAATATTATGGCTTTGCGAAAAGTGGACTTACACCTCTTTCAAAGTAATTATATTTGTAATTGCATTAACTACGTAAATTTATATTGATAAAAGGATAAAAATTGGAAGGATTTTTTTTTTTTTTTTTTTTTTTTTTTTTTTTGAGAAAATGCTCATAAATAGAAAACACACAACAAATTGCATTCATTGTTATAATTAGCAAACATTTATCAAAAACGGACTTATATCACTTTCAAGGAAAACGGCCTATGTCTTAAGATTTGAATTGTCAGCGATTGCTAAATTTTTCGAATGTCTTTTAAAAGTAATTATATAAAAACTATTAAAATTTTAAATGTTTATCTTTACTTAAGTATTAAGTTTAGAGTTTCTCTGCATGCTATGTGATAAATTTTACATTGATAATTCTAAAATTCATGTTATGAAATTGTTCCTTGTGATAAAATATGAAAATTATTCATACTTTACAGAAAGTTTCTTTTATTAGTGGATAAGCTGACTGCTTTTTAATTTTAAAATAGTTCAACTATTTTTTATTTTTGTTGATAGAAAACATATCAAACCCTTCATAATATAGCAAAAGGTAAACTTTACTTATAGAAAAAGTAAAATTTTTGCAAAATGTAAGTTTGGAAAGAATGAAGAAAAGATAATTCTAAATTTTTACTCGTACACTGTAAAAAGTAGTTTCTTAAAAGTGAGCTAAATTGTCTCAAAATAGCTCCGAAACAATATATACTCAAATCTGAAAATCCATGTACTCATTTTTGAGTATATTGACAGGCTCAAATATGGAATAGACCAATAAGAATCCCAATATCCCCATGTTTGACATGTCAATATACTCAAAAATGAGTACATGGGTTTTCAAATTTAAGTATACATTGTTTCGGAGCTATTTTGAGACAATTTAGCTCATTTTTAAGAAACCAGTTTTAACAGTGTAGAACTTTTGAAATGTCTATCCCGAAACTGAATATATATATATATTTTTTTAATAATGAAATTTTTTACAATTAATTTCTTAAAAAAAAAAAAAAATAAATAAATAAATAAATAAAATAAAAATAAAAATGCATTCTTTAAAAATTTATATGATTACTGTTTATTAATAAACATTTCTTTGTTATTCAACTAAATCAATAAATTTTTACTTTCTTCTGTATTCAGTAGAAGAGAGTATTGGATTCGTAAAAGTTTTTAACTTCCGGTTTTCGATGAATTTACATGTTTTGAGAGTTCAGAACACGATTTGACCATTTTTAGAAAATGTCTGCCTGTCTGTCTTTGTGTGTGTGTGTGTGACAAAAAAAAAATTGTGGCGACTATATCAGAAATTACTGCACACAATTGCATATAAATTTATATGTAGATGCATCTTGACCAAAATTAGTGCCTGTCAACTTTTAGTATCAATTCCTCAGCAGGTGGCGCTACTATACAGCGATTTCCACAGTTTAAGGACGGTTATACCTCAAGGACTACTGCATAAGTTTGCATATAAATCTATATGTAGATGCACCTTGACCAGAATGAATGTGCATTAGGTTTAGGTATGTTGATTTCTCAACAGGTGGCGCTGTTATACAGCAATTTCTACACGTTAATGGAAGGCTATATCTCAGGAATTACTGCACAGAATTATATATAAACATATATGTAGATGCACCTTGACATAAATTAGTGCTTGTAAACTTTTGGTTTTATTCTCTTAACAGGTGGATCTGCTATACCGCGATTTCCGCAATTTAAGGGAAAACTATATCTCAGATTCTATTGCGTATAATCAAACAAAACTTGATATGTTAGAAGGTCACTATGAGACACTATGCTAATTGAATTTTTATGCATATCGACCAATAGGTAGCGCTGCTATACTGCAATATTCTCCGAGAACGGGAGGATAATATCTCACTGTCTATGGCGTATAACTATACGAAACATGAAATGGAGGTAGATAACCATCATGAAAACGTATTTTCTAATATATTAATTATAGAGAATAAAACTGCCTTTCTTTTCTTATATTTAGTGTTAGTTTTCTCTAAGATGAAAATCATCTGCATTCATCATGGTAGATAATTTTAATAAATAATAGTTTTAATAAATTATTTGTACTGAGTGAATTTGTATATGAAAATATAGAAGAAAGTCTTGTGGTGGCCACAATATACTAATTTTCATGTGATTTTATTTTATTTAATAAGAAAATTTCATAAATAATAGAATAAAATGTTAATACTTGTAAATACAGTTAGTCAAATTAAAACTAGTACATTTCTGCGTGCAAATGTTTGAATAGAATTCTATACAAAATGACATAGTCCTTAAGTTGAAACAAAGTTAGAGTTGTTTTTAACAATTATTTAGGTTTTATAAAATAATTTTAAAACTTGTGAGACTTAATTTTGTGTTTTTCAGTTTTACAATCTCGTACTTGACAGAAAAAGCATACTGCACGAGCATTATTTTCACTGTTATATGTAAATATAACACATCATACACTCGAAAAAGGAAATTGAGAGTCATACAAAAAATAATAGTTGAAATACAACAATAAAATCTTTCCAGGTCTTTTCTGTTACATTTAAAATATTTTATCATTTACTCAAGAAATTTTAATATTAATTCTCTTCAGTTGCCGATCAGTTCCTATCTGGATATTTATATATCTATCTCTTTGTTGTACACTGAGAAAAAAAATATACCGCCTTCATCTAGAATGAATAAGTGGTCATTTTATAAATCCCTAAACTTTAGAAATATAAATTTCCGAGCTATACGCATGAGGCACGCCAATAAACTGAATAGACGAAATGATCGAGAATTTCTAGTCTACACATTTCTAGGTGATGACACAATATTCTGAATATTTTGTATTGCGAGAAATTCTCGCTTCATTTTCTAAAATTGGGTCATAAACTAAGATTATAGTTGCTCAAACCTGCCTCTTGAGTTGGCATTTATTTTCGGAGATTTTTAAATAACTTTGTTCTCGATAATACAGTCAAACGCTCTAGAATTCTAATAAGGGTTTCTAGAACTCGCTTTCAAAGAGGACTAGAATTTATAAGGATGAAATGGAACTACTTTTTTAGAGCCACAATTTAGATTCTAGATGTCAGTTACAGAAATTTTTCTTAGTGTACTTAAGGTTTTACATTAAGTTTCGAGGGCTAATAAAAAGTATATTTTTTTCTATTTTCTTTAATATAATAAATAAAAAAATATTTATTTAAAGTTTTGTGCAAAATTTAAACAATATTTTATAAAATTTCCATTAAAAAATTTGGAGAATTTAGCCGGTGGCTCCTTGTTTCCGGTGACCGGTGACCCTTTAGAAAAACGGTGGACACGAATTTTCACCGATGTTATTGAAATTTTGCACATTTCTTCAAAATAGAATGACTGTGTGCTTCAGCGAAAAAATTTTCTCCATTTGTTGTACAGCTAATTTTACAAGGCTATACGCGGGGTAAAATGTATCGAAAATTGTCCTTTTTTGGTATATAACTCTGCCTAAAATTCAATTTTTTTTTTTTTTTTTTTTTTTTTTAAATCCTTCGTTCAAATTCCTTAATTCCTAATCAATTATATTTTGTAGAAATATGCAAACTTTCAATAAGATGGTTGCGTTAGTTTTTAAAAATTGGGTCCACCGTATTTCTAAAAGGTCTCCGGAAACCAGAACCCAGAGGTTGAATTTTTAAAAATTTTTAACGGAAACTTTATGAAACATTGTTTAAATGTTTTCTGTTACATGCTGAAATTTTTTAATAAAATATCTTTTATTTATTATATTAAAAAATAAAAGAGAGAGGGATTTTTTTAAGCTTTCCAAACCGATGTATTAACATTAATAATTCATAAATTAAAAAAATAAATAAATAAAGTAGAGCTTATTTCAAAATGTACTAAAAACTTTAATTCAGCGGATATGGATAATGTACATGTATGCCAAACTTAACTCAACTGGATAAAAGAAAGTGGATTAATACAAAAATATATAAATAAATAAATAAAAATAAAAACAAGAATAAGAACAAGAGTTGGGGGGAGGGGGGTGTGATACATAGAAGCGTCTTTCTAATTCTTTTATTGCTTATGCGTATATTGTCATTGGAGTTATACATGCATAGGCGAAATTTCAGTTTAATTGGGTGATACAAAATGGGATAAAATTCAAAACAAAATTTGAACTGGAATTGATTAACCAGGGTCCCCATCCCTAAGTCCGTTATTACTTGAGCATGCATCCAGTGGCGGCTCGTGTACCGAAAATTGGTGAAGAGGCACACTGTATTTTACGCTGTATTCATTTATAGAATATAAATTTACATTTAAATAAGTATTTTTAGTTAATTTTAGATAAGACCATGCTTAATAAAAATTATGATTAAAAATACTTAAATATTATTTTTGAGATCTTCACCTATTATTGGTTCACGAGCCGCTACTGCATGCATCGTGATCAGAATTTTGCATGTATGAAAAATTTCAGCTCATTCGGATGACAGAAAGTGGTTGAAAACTCAATTCTTAGATTTTAACCCCACACATCAATAAATAAACAATGTAACAAGTTAAATAAAAGTTAGTAAAAACAAAACAAAAACTGAAGTTAACCCCTTACCTGCCGACGTAAGAAATTCGCTTCCCAATGCCACTGTTCTCTTTCAACTTTGACATGAGTAAGTCTTTCAAAAACACTGTAAGGATCACTTCCGAGGTTATTTTACTGCATTGTAAAATCGTGTCAGTAGTTCCACTGGTAGCAGTACAATACAGTCGAACCTCGTTAACACGCATCTCAAGGGGAATAAAAAATTTGTTCATGTTATCAGTAGTTCATGCTATCAGTAACTAATCTTCATACAACTGAACTTACCTTCATTTTGATAGAGATCCTGGAAAGATTTCATGTTAAAAGTAATTCATGTTAACAGTGTTCACGTTAACGAGGTGCAACTGTGCAAAAAATCGTACTTTGGAAAGATATATATATATATATATACGCCCGTGGCAGTTAAGTGGTTAATAAAGTTTTGAAACATTATTAGACACAGTGTTATAATGTTACTCTATGGGGAGTTTTGTGTATGCAATTACTCATCATCTAATGTATTTTTTAAAATTACTTTTTCATATTCAGAAAATTTACAACCGTTAAATTAGTACTTGTTCTCCAAAATTTGAACTTTTTAAATATTTGTAAAATTTTCGCACGTTTTAACTAAAAACTTAAAAGCTAAAAAAATGAGAAAAAACACTTAATAAAATCTTCGAATTTTTAAATCAAAAATTTAAATATTGAAATTTTAAAAAATCAATTTTCTGTAAACGAGAACTCACTTAATAGTTATGAATTTCCAAAAGGGAAAACGAAATTTTAAAACTTGCATTTACTTTTAACATGAGGATTAACAAATACTTTAAGCGAGAATGTAGGAGGTTGACTTCAGATAAATTAGGATTCATAAATCGCATCGTTAGACATAAACAAAACAAAACACATTTTCTTTTAAAGTGTTATTTATGCAAACTAATTATGTATTCAGCCTTATTTAGTCAAAATATGCGTGTCTATATAAATCAGATTTGTTTGATATTCATGAGGTGTCAAGAAAAAAGAATGTTCTTGTTCATTCAGAAATATTTTACGACTTATTGCTTAAAGATTTGAAAAGTTACACATAAGGTACATTTCATTATTCAAATGACTTGATTAACATTTTTAATTTATGTCAGTCGCACTGGTTTGATTAGTCGAAAAACGTTTAGTGAAAAACACGTATTTGGTTCCTTTTCAATTGTCTTTCACAAATATGCGAAAAATAATGAGCTCAATGTATATATAATTTTTACTATCTACAATATAAACCGTCTCTTGCTTATAAGTTTTTTTTACATTTATAGGTTTCGATTTTTTCCTAGTCACTTTAAAGCGAATACACCGCTCAATATCGCTTATATATACATCTTTTCCACTTTTCTAAAATTCCCGAAATTTCTTGGCGGACATTATTTTTCCGTTTATAAATAAAGGGGACTTTTTCTAGAAAACGTCTCAATTGGTTGGTTGGTTGGTTGTGCGGGTTAAGGCCAGTTGACTACACGGAGGTCCTAGACGTATCGGTGAAACGCTCTCCGTAGGGATCTTTCTAAGGTGTCCTAGCCCGTATTTACAATAGTTTCGGAGAAAACCACCATCTTAAAAGAGGAGCATAGGTTGGATCAAAGATCCTAGTCATAACCAAAGGAAAAAGACAATGAAATTATTTGCAGTCGACAAATTATTTGAAAACAAATTATTTTATGTTGATTTAAGCGATGATGAAGAAGAATATGAAGAAGTTATTCCGCCATTCTACACAGTCCATCATGCAATTAAAAAAAATTTCAACGCAATTATAAATAACTATCGATGGACATAAATCGTATATTTATTATTAAAGATAAGCAATGTATATAATTAATATTCAAGATGCGTTCATATAACATTCAATATATGTTATACAACACTAGAGATATGAGATGCATAATTAATGTTCAAGTCATGCATTAATATATCCAATAATACTTTTTTCGATGTAATTATTATCTCCAAATATAAATTCTACTTATAGCTGCTATCTTTAAAAAGTTTATTAATGAGTATTTTGATATAAATTTAGCTTTAATGCCTTTAAATTTGTAGTAATCAAAGTTTTATTTATTTATTTATTATTATTTTTTTATTATTATTATACGTTTTTTCATTTATACGTCCTTTTGCGCCAGTCCCTTGAAAGACGTATAAACGGTGCTTTACTGTATTACAATTTTAAATTTTTAAATGCTTTTCTATGTTAAAATATTCTATCAATTCTGTCAATTCATTTCCACGCAGTTGTCATCATTTGAAACTATATACATCGAAATCTCAATGCTGGTTTGAGAGATTTTCAGAAAATTTAAATAAATAAATAATATTGCTGATATTTTGTTAATAAGAGCATCTAAGCATGGAACACTGTAAAAAATATTCCGGAACTTTCCTGGGAAATTTTGGGCAGCTAATGTGGCCAATATTTACCAGGAATTTTTCTTGATTATATCAGCAACTATCAAATGACACTTATTTAAAATAATACTACACTGTAAAAAAAAATTACTATTACCAGCTCCAACACTGTAAAAAAATAACTATTACCAACTGCAACACTGTAAAAAAAATAACTATTACCAGCTGCAAGAAACTCTCTGTGATTGCAGAAAATAATTATTTTCTCCAATCACAGAGAGTTTCTTGCAGCTGGTAATAGTTATTTTTTTACAGTGCACAGACAGTTTCTTGCAGCTGGTAATAGTTATTTTTTTACAGTGTACATTCCTGAAATCAGGAACGTTTCACGGACGAAAACCTGTCATTATCAGGAACACTGTAAAAAAATAGCTATTACCACTGTGATTGGAGAAAATAATTATTTTCTCCAATCACAGAGAGTTTCTTGCAGCTGGTAATAGTTATTTTTTTACAGTGTACTCCAAACTCATAAAAACCGAACATATCCGATATATAAGAGTAACGTTACTGAAATTTTTTACAGTGAATGAAGAGAATAAGAATTTTCAGTGAATATTTGACTGCGGTAATAAGCTGCCGTATGAACTGCATGCACTATATTGAAAATATTTTAGGATTATTATGTTTATTATGTACACGATTGTGTTTTAAACCTTGAAACACTGCTTCTTTATATTTGCATGTGCGAAAGTCTGGCGCAGTTTTCACCCTACTATTTTTCACATATTAATATTTCATAACGGTTTTCTAGAATAAATTAAAACAAAATATTATTCGTAAATAGTGGTGTAAATTCTGTGCCAGACTTGCTTCCATGCGTTTGAGATAAAAATATTATCACCCAGAATCTGAAATGGATTTTCATTCGTATAGTCTAAACAAAAATTTCATTGTTTCACTAAAACCTTTTGTTGAAATAACTAAAAGATATATTAAATCAACCAAATACTTTCATTGATACTAGCAGACCCGGCCACGCGTTGCTGTGACTAAGTTATACGTTTAATTATATTGCAGTAAACTATTTAATACAGTCAAATTATTATTTACGAATAAAGACTAAAATGTTGTAGCCGATGTAAAAACCCACAGGATTGAGATTTGAACCTTAGGTCAAAATTTGGAAGCGATTGATAAAAATTTTCGTAGAGTTGATATTAAACACAAATTAATTTCATTGTAGGGTTTTATAAATTTTAATGGAGAAGTGATATATATTATTTCTAATGCTACTTAGGATAAAAATGTTAAAATAACTAAGATATAAATTAAATTATAATAAAATTCTATTAAAATAAAAGTATAAAAGAAGCAGACGATTTTAAAAATAAATTTTTATGGATGTGTGAAATATAATATGTCTAAAGCTACTTTGGATTAAAATGCTAAAAAGACTAATATGTAATTTAATTTTTATTAAAATTCAATTAAAATAAAAGTATAAAAGAAGCAGACGATTTTAAAATCAATTTTTATGGAGGAGTGTAATATAATGTATGCTATAATGGATAATTTTACTGTAAAATGACCTCATCATTTTAAATATTTTAAAGATGGCAACAGCTGTAGTTATAAAAAGGAAAACAATATGGCTAAACCAGAAAAATAAGTAAATTTGATAAATATTTTAAAACTTTAAAATAGGACATCTTATGAAATATTGGACATTTAATAAATACATGTATCATTTTAAATAGAAAAATATTTTGGAAAAATTTAGTATATTTTAACGAAGTGATGAGAAGATTTTGATTATGTTAAAATTTTAATTGTAAATTCAAGTTAATAAATATGGGAAACATTGAGGATTAAGATAAGAATAATTATAAGGTTTAAAAAAAAAAAAAACTTTTTATATACCATGCTTTTAAATTTTAATATACTAATAATATACTAATTAAAAGGAAAATGATAAATATTCTATCATGGTTTGAAGTCAAATTTGTTTTCAAATGTCTAAATAAAATATCTGATATAAGATGCTAATATGTTGCAGTGGAATAGATTTCATTTCTGTCATCCTTGGCGAAAAAAAGAATATCACCAAATTATCTCGCGAAAATATTTAATTCCTTTCAAAAATCATGGTTATTTTAACAACTTTTATTAAAGAGTAATGAATAATATGAAACAATATTTCGTACAATACATATTACATGTCATACATACGCACAATGAATAATACATATTACATTTCGTACAATACATACATCTGGCATGTATATTTTCGTGTTACGCTTTTGATCGCCAAATACAAAAAAAAAAAAAAAGCCAAGGACGACAGAGTTTTGAAATTTAAAATTAAAATTTTGTCAATTTGACAGCAAAATAACTTAATCTAACGCACGCGATAAATAATACATATCTATACCCAAATATAAGGATTAAAATCGGGAAATAAATTTCCTCGATTTTTAATAATTTTTTACAAAAAATCCAATGGGCGATTAACATAGGAAATCTTTTTCTTGGCTGTACAGACGGTCAGTGAGTCACACTTCGCTTGCGTATAGAAATCATAATATGGTATATATAAAGTGATCATTGGGGAGAAAAAAGCTATTCCTTTTCACTTGGGAAAAGACGACGTTTTTACCAAAATATGGCCGTCTTCCGTGAGTGCATACACACGGGAATACATACGAATATTTTAGCAAATAAAATTTATGAATAATTTATTTACTAAACGGGAATGAAAAACTCCAGATACAGTTTCAAATTCATATTTCTTTCTTTTTTTTTTTTTTTTTTTTTCAATACCACTTAATGGCTAATTCCAAAGCTTTTTTTTTCGGTATCAAAAATCTTTGTACGATAACATGGGGATGATAGGTCTATATATATATTACTATATCTATGATAGAACTACATTAGCACTTTATCAATGTGAATAAAATCTTTAAATTGATTATATGACGTCAATTTTCGTTAGATGCATAATTTAACTTTTTATAATTTTTTAACGTTCACGTTTGGTTAAATGTATTTATTTTTATGTCGAAAGAAAATAAACTCGTATTTTTTTTTTTTTTTATTGGCAACAATTAAATTTATGGAACTCACAGATAATTTGGAGCAACTTTAATAAAGTTCTATAATTAACAAATAATTGCAATAAAACAATATTGTGACAATAAATTGAGATAAAAACTATCCTATCTCTCAAGTTGGACCAAACTGCACACAGTGTGCAAAATTTCATTAAAATCGGTTCCTTAGTTTAGGAGTTTACCCCGGACAAACATCGTGACACGTAATTTATATATATATACAGATAGTCTGAACAACTTCAACTACAGTCAACAGACTTCAACATTTTGTTGAAACAATAAATCAATTTGTTAAATCAACCAAGTGTTTTCATTGATATAGTCTTAACAAAAAATCTTGTTGAAATAAAAAAACAATTTGTTAAATCAACCAAGTTTTTTCATTGATATAGACTCAACAAAAGATTTGTTGTTTCAACAAATATCCTGTTGAAATAACAAAACAATTTGTTAAATCAATCAAATTTTTTCACTGATATAGTTTCAACAAAACATCCTGTTGAAATAACAAAACAATTTGTTAAATAAATCAAATTTTTTCGTTAACATAGTTTTGACAAAAATATTATTGCTTCAATAAAGTATTCACATGCGTGTTTACGCACACACGCAGTAAAATTATGCATATTTATAAATTAAATTTTGAAATATTTTTCTATATTTGTTGGAAGAGACATTGCCATTATTGTTAAAACTACCAAGACCTGCACACAGAAAATAATGTTTGTTGAAACAACCAAATTTTTGTTGAAGCTGTACCCCCCCCCCCCCCAAAAAAAAATAAATAAATAAATAAATAAATAAATAAATAAATAAAAAATAAAAAAAAATAAAAAAATCGTTGAATTTAACAACTTGTTTTGTACTTTCAATACATTTTTTTGTCTAAACAACCATTTTTTTTTTTTTTTTTTTTTTTTTTGAGGCAATCAACAAAAAGATTTTCAAGTGATTTAACAAATTGTTATGCTGTTGATTCAATATATATATATATATATATATTTTCTTAAATCAATTTTTTTGTTACATATATAAGTTAAATTTTTATTCATTTTTAAGTGTTTATGCGTTTCATATACGCAGTTAAAGTTTTTTCGATTTTTTTTTTTTTTTTTTTTTTTCGTAATTTTTTAATCTTCTGGAAACATTAGCTGCAATTGTAAAAATTAAATTTCTTGGAAAGTATATTCTGAATAATGTCGATTAGAAAATGAGAGATTTAAAAGGTATGCGTGTAGAATTTTATGCATTTCATGCAGTTTAAACTTTACTGAAAACTATTTTATATTCTGCAGTTTTATCCAAATGACACACTGTACAAATTTTCTGTAAAGTTAATACAATGTTTATCCTGAATTTCTGGCTAAACATGATTAAATTTGCAATAATTTTCAATAAAAAATAAAAAATACAAATTCTCGATCTTCATTGTAGAGTTTTATATTCTCAATAAAAATTTTATATTTTTTCAATAAAATATAAACAAAAGTTAAATAATTATAAGATAAAAAAAACTTTTTATATACCCTGTTTTTATGTACCATGTTTTTAAATTTTCTGTTGAATCATAGCTGTAGCACTTTAGCACATTAGCACTTTAGCACTGTAGCACATTAGCACTTTATCAATGCATATAAAATTTTTAAAATGATAATATCGTCCATTTTTGTGAGATGCATAATTTAACTTTTATAATTATTTAATGTTCACGCTTCCTTAAATGTATTTATCTTTATGTCAAACTCGTATTTTTTTTTTTTTTTTTTTTTTTTTTCAACAATTAAATTATAGCTATTATTTTAATGGCTATTTTTAAAGCTATTAGGAGGTTATTATTTTCATATTTTAATTAATTAAAAGGAAACTAATCAAAAATTCGAAAATCAGGCTTCGAAGTATTGTGTTGTCATTGGGTTTTGAACTATTCTGAAAGTTTCAAACGTCTAGCTAGCAGGGAAGTTAGTTAAAAATCGATTGCAAGATTTGTACCGGACAAGCAAACAAACAAGAATCGAAGTTAATAAAAATATGGTAAAATCATGCGGTTCACATACTTTAATAAATTTTTTGAAATTTTTTAAAACGTTCGATGCTAACTAGTTTTTAATTTTCCTCCTTAGTTTTGAATTATATACTGAAACATATATTTGGATATCATTTTGAGGATTCATTAATAAGAATAAAAATTAATAAAAATAGTCTTTAGTTTCGAATGCAGAAATACCATGCAAATTCAAACTCGTCGCATTAACTCTCTTTCAAATATCCTTTTGAATGTAGTTATTGTTTTTCGGTCAATAATTGAGTATGCCAAGTTTTGGTAAAAGTTGGTATCTCAAAAACTACTCAAACGATTTTCTTGAAAATTGTTACATAAATCCATTTTAGATATCCTTTCTCTTGTATTACGTGGTTATCACAGAAAAATTAACAGTCATCCTGCTTAGGTAGGTTAATTTTAGATCTCGGAAATCGGTGCTTCCAAAAAAATAATAAAATAAAATAACTCTATCTTTCCCCTCTCCCCCTTATTTTTTAACTCGCTATGGAAACTTTGTTTTATATATCTTTACACGCGCGTTAAACTTCTCTTACTGCAAAAATTTTAGGTTTCTACTTCGTTAGGTCAATCTTATGTCTTCTGATTACATTATCTCAAAAAAAAAAAAAAAAAAAGTATATAATACGTGTAATAGTGGGTAATGGAAGTCGTGTGGTTGTTTCACACCAGATTTTTTTTTTTTTTTAAAGTTAACTTATTAATAAATCCTCAAGTTAATATTCAAATATATTTAGAATATATTGTTAAATTGTAATAAAATTGAGGGAGTAAAATGCTGTAAATTTGCAGAAAGAATTAAAAAAAAGTTTCTAAATGATAATACTAAATAAAGTAATTATGAATAAGTAATAATAAAACCTATAATAAATAAGTAGATTTTTATTTATTTATTTTTAATTTAAATAGATTTCAAGAGATTTTATTATAATTATTATATTTCACTGAAATTACGTATACGCAAAAAATTCTTAATTCTAAAACAATATATTGCAAGAACGACTTATAATGTCCATCGTGGCACCATTAACAGCACCACCGAAATAGATTTTATATAAAAGCTTATATTTCGATATAATATTTATAAACGGAACTATAGATTTGTTCAGTAAAACATGTATTCAGACAACAATTCTTATCGTTTTTGATATATTTTTTCAGATTTGAAATCTTTAAATTTCATTTTCTCAGTTTGCATTTTTTCGTGAATTCGTGATCTTCAAAATGCTAAAACGACCTCAGATATTGAAAGAAATATATATATATATATTTTTTTAAATTTTTAATGGAACCTATTTAAAATTTCAGGAAGATTCCTTTATTCTACGCAGTTTTCTTCAGAGGACAGTTCAAAAGCTTTAGATTTTATTATAGAGAAATTATGTTAAAAGTAAAATCAAATAAAGAATCATGTATATTTAAACAAAATTTTTACTAGTTAACTTAACAGTTAAATATTTCACGTGATTTCCGTTGTTTTGGAAGATTATTTTACGTAATTTTCTTCAGAGAACAGTTAAAGAAAATTGAAGAAAAATATATTTAAAGAGTTATTTAGTTAGCTTTTAAATACTTTGAGCACTTCTAGATTTTCTGGAAGATTACTTTATTCTTACGTAGTTTTCTTTAGAGCAGGCCTGTGTAGGAAAACAGAAAAACTGTAATAACTTTTGTGTGCCTGATATTTTGAATTTTACTCAAGAACTCTTTTAAAAAATTTTTCTTATTCGAAAGAACAATCCATCCTGATGTAATACTGCTTCTTTTATGATAAGATGTAAATCTAATCTAGCAGGGCGTTTGAAAACACTCTTACAATTATATTACGCACTTAAAATTAAATATGTATTTTTTACTCAAGACATTAAAGCTGTGCATAAAAGAAAAAAAATCCTCCAATCAATCAATTCAATACACACATGTGAATTAATGATTTACATATTATTCATAAGTTTATTTTCAGCTTGCATCACTATGAATCAAGATGGTGTATACCCGAAGGATTAAATTAATTCGCCAGTGCTGCACTCCTTATTCAGGTAAGTGGAATCTTACCTGTTCATTGCATGTTTATTGACTAAATATTATAAATAACTAAACTGACATTATTTAATATAAAATAATTAAACTGACGCTCTAAAATAAAAAGTACGTATATTAAGAGAAGCAAATACAATGTGCTACCTTACCTAACTATAATATTAGTTATTTATGATAGCCTGCCCAACCCAAAACACGTAGCAGGTTGCATTGGAAATCGATTTAATTCAAGCGGGTTGCATAGTATGTTCGTATTTAACGTTGTACTTGTATTATATGTATATGCGTTTGTTTATATATATTTGCGAGTGTATAGATCGTGCATGTATTTAAATTTTCGGGAAAAGATTCAAAACAAAATACATTAAATTATTTTTATTCATAGATTAACAATAGAACCATCAAAAATGTATGACTGACTATACATTAATAGTTATAATAAAAAGAATAAATAATGGATTTATTTATTTATTTATTTTTAACAACAGTGCGCTGTTTGTTCATTTAGCAACCACTGAAAGCTACTTCCACTTCAAAAATTCAGAACGGATTTATTAATAGTTAACCAAAGTTCTCAAACTTTCAATATCGTTAACTTCATCGCGGGCCGCAAAATACTACACGGCGGGCCACATGCGGCCCTGAGACCATGGATCGGCCACCCCTGCTTTAGAGAGCAGTTAAAAGGGTAAGATTTTATTATAGAAAAATTATGTTAAAGATAAAATAAAATGAAGAATCGTGCATTTAAAGAAGATTTTTGTTGGCATGCATTTTACGCGGTTTCAGTTGTTATGAGAGATTATCTTATCTTACGTAATTTTCTTCAGACGTCAGTTAAAGGAGATAGATTTTATCAAAGAGCAATTACGTTAAAAGGGTAACCAATTAAAGTATAATTCTTTTAAAGAAAACTTTTGTTAACCAGTCGAGAATTATTTATTTTATGCGGTTTTAGTTTACCTGAAATATTACTTTATCCGTTTATTGTGTATAGATTTCTCCAAAAGATAATTAAAAAAGCGATCATGATTTTGTTAAAGAGAGATCATGTGAAAAGTAAAATCAGTTAAAGTAAAATGAATTTAAAGAGCTACTTTGTTAGCTTTGTGCTTTACGTGTTTATATATGTTAAATATGTTAGCTTCATATTTTTGTTAAATATGTTAGCTTCATATTTTTGTTAAATATGTTAGCTTCATATTTTTCTGAGAGATTTCTTTATTTTTACGTATAGTTTTCTTTAGAGGACAGTTAAATGTGTTTAGATTTTATTTTTGAGTATTTCTCTTGAAAGTAAAAGGAAATAAAGAATTACCCATTTAAAAAATATTTTTGTTGACTAAGTTGACCGTTGAATATTTTACACGATTTTACTTTTTCTGAAAGATTAGATTGTTTTATGTAATGTAGTTTTCTTCAGAGGACAGTTAAAGTAATAATATTTTATTAAAGAAGAATTATTTTAAAAGTAAAATCAATTGAAGAATAATGCAATTAAAGAAAAAATTTGTTGACCATTTGGCATTAAAGTATTTCATGCGGTTTCTGTTACCTGAAAGATTTCTTTATCTTATGTAGTTTAAGTTATAGAACAGTTAAAGGCGTGAAAATTTTTTAAAGAGCAATTATGTTAAAAACATAAAGAGTACATAAAGAGTTATTTTTATTATTTATTTATTTATTTATTTATTATTAGTCTTTTAAATATTTTATGCATTTCTAGTTTTTCTGCGAAAGATTGTTTTATTCTACATAGTGTTCTTCAGAAGACAGTTAAAAGAATATGATTTTATTGTAGAGAAATCAGGGTAAAACGAAAAGAAATTAAAGAACTATGCCCGAAGACTTTATTGAACAATTAACCAGTAAATGCTTCCCGCAATTTCAACTATTCTGAAAGGTTACTGTATCTTACGTAGATTTCTTCAGATCACATAGTTAAAGAAGTTAAATTTTATTATAGAGCAATATTCTTACGTAGTTTTCTTCAGAGGACAGTTAAAAGGGTAAAATTTTATTATAGAGAAATTATGTTAAAAGAAAAATGAAATAAGTAACCAAGCATTTAGAGGAGACTTTGTTGATCAGTTGACCGTTGAATATTTCCCGCAATTTCAGTTGTTCTGAAAGATTAATTTACTTACGCAGTTTTCTTTAGAGGACAGTTTAAGAAATGAAACTTTATTAAAGATAAATTTTGTTAAAAGTAAAATCAATAATTAAAGAATAATGCATTTAATAAAGGCTTTTGTTGACCAGCTAACCATTAAATGTTTCACAGAGGACATTTAGAGAAATGAAATTTTATTAAAAAGCAATTATGTTAAAAGTAAAATCAATTGAATAAAAATGTATATGAATGATATTGTTAGCTTTTAAATACTTTACGCCCTTCAAGCTTTTCTGAAAATTTTCTTTAAAGTAAATATTTTTTTTTTCTTTCACAGGACAGTTAAAATAGTAATATTTTACTATAGAGAAATTATGTTAAAAGAAAAATAAAAGAATCGTGCATTTAGAAGAGGCTTTTGTTGACCAGTTGACCATTGAATATTTCGCACGGTTTTAGTTGTTCTGAAAGGTTACTTTATCTTACGTAGTTTTCTTTAGAGGTTTGTTTCAGAAAAGAGAAATTTTGTTAAAAGTAAAATTAATTAAAGAATAATTCATTTAAAGAAGTCTTTTCTTAACCAGCTGAACGTTAAATATTTCACGCAGTTTCAAGATGTATACAATTATTACTCTGTCTTACGTAGTTTTCTTCAGAGGACATTTAGAGAAATGAAATTTTATTAAAGAGCAACTTTGTTAAAAGTAAAATCAATTGAAGAAAAATGCATTTAAAGTGTTATTTCGTTAAGTTTTAAACGTACTTCAGGCTTTTCTGGAAGATTTCTTTATTCTTGAGTGTTTTTTTTTTTTTTTTTTTTTAGAGAACAGTTAAAAGGGTAAGATTTTATTATAGAGAAATTAAGAAATAATGCATTTAAAAAAGGATTTTGTTGACCAGTTGATAGTTATATATTTCATTTGGTTTTACTTTAACTGAAATATTACCTAATCTTACGTTTCTTTCTTTAGAAAACCGTTAAAGGTGTGAAATTTTATTAAAAATTAATTATGTTAAAAATAAAATCAGTTATAAAATAATAAATTTAAAAAGATTTTTTTCCCCTTTTAAATATTTTACGCAATTATAGCTTTTCTGCGGAAGATCATTTTATTTTGCGTAGTTTCCTTTAGAAGACTGTTAAAAGAATATGATTTTATTATAGAGAAATTGCGTTAAAAGTAAATTAAATTAAAAAATCATGCATTTAAATAAAACTTTTATTGAGGTATTGGCCGGTAAATGTTTCAGGCAATTTCAGTGTTCTGAAAGATTACTGTACCTTACGTAGTTTTCTTCACATCACAGTAAAATGAATGAAATTTTATTAAAAAGCAATTATGTTAAAAGTAAAATAAACTGAAGAAAAATAAATTAATTAAAGAAATTATTTTGTCACTTTTTAAATACTTTACGCTCTTCAAGATTTTCTGGAAGATTTCTCCATTCTTACGTAGTTTTCTTTTAGAATACTTAAAGAATAGAGAATAGTTAAAAGAGTAAGATTTTATTATAGAGAAATTATGTTAAAGGTAAAACCAATCAGGGAAAAAAAAAATTCCACTTAAAGAGTTATTTATTTATTTTATTTTATTATTATTAACTATTTAAGCACTTATACCTATATGTGAAAGATTTGTTTATTCTACCTAGTTTTCTTGAAATTATGGGAAAAGTAAAATCAAATGTAAAATGATGCATTTGATGAAGGCTTTTGTTGACCAGTTGACCGTTGGATATTTGAAGTGGTTTCTGTTTTTCTAACAGATTACTTTATCTCACGTAATTTTCTTCAGAAGACAGTTAAAGAAATGAAATTTTATTACAGAATGATTATACTAAAAGTAAAATCAATTGAAAAATTCTCATTTTTAAGAAAAGTTTTGTCGACCCAGCCAGTTCATCGATAATTACTTATTCAAGCGTTTTCAGTTTTTCTGAAAGATTAACTTAAAGAATTATCCCAAGTAGTTTTTCATTAGAGGACACACAATTAAATGTTTAAAGTTCAATTAATTTTTTTTTATTAATTAAAATTGATTGAATAATCCTGTATTTAAATATACTTTTGTTCACCATTAAATATTTTACGCAGTTTCATTTTTTCTGTAAGATCTTACGTATAGTCAGAAGATGTTTAATAGAGTATAATTTTTATTAAAATTGAAATAAATTAGAAATAGTGCATTTAACGAGTATTTTTGTTGGCAATAAATAGTTTAAACGATTTCAACTTTTCTAAAATATTATTATTATTATTATTATTATTATTATTATTTTATTTTATTTATTTATTTATTTATTTATTTTACCCGGAAAATAATTAAAGGGACACAATTTTATCACAGAGCAATTAAAAAAGTAAAAATAACTGAAGAATAGTGCATTTAAAGCGTACATTTTCGGACGCTTTAAATATTTTATGCACTTACTAGATCATTTGAAAAATCTAATTTTGGTTTACAAGGATTTGTTTAGAAATTAGTTTAAGATTCCGTTTTTATATTCAGACAATTCACACCTGTTAAACTGACTATCGTTTCGCCAAAACTGTTTTATAGATTTTTAATGCTTTATTTTGAAGCTGTAAAATACAAAATTTCACATGAGGAAAATTCATATTTTATAGTTTTAAAATAAATTATTAAAAATTAAAAAAGTTAGTTTTTTTAAAAACGATATTCAGTTTAACATTTGTGAATTTTCTGAATATGAAAACGGAATTTAAAAATATGTATTAGTTAATCAGTTATAACTGGATGAAATTCCCTGTAGAATGACATTCGTTTGGGCTTCCGGAGACGACAAATGCGAATACAGTGTTATCAATATTAACTGTTTTAACGCCCATTTAATAAAGTAGATTTACACATTTTGAGGTTCTCTGAATCTAAAATTCCTGTTTTTAGTATAGAGTGTCCTGTGTGTGTCCGAGTCAGTCTGTCATCGGCATTATTAGTAAAATAAAACATAAATAATTAAATAAATAAAAATTTCTTTCATATAAGGATATTATTTGAAAATATTTATTGAAATCAAACATATAGTTTGTGTACAGAGATATTCAAAAGCATTAGAATAATGCACGACGACTATGATCGAAATTTCTTGTTAGTACATTTTGACATCTACAGATGCACAAATAAAATACAATAACCCTATATATTCCTTCAAGGTCATTCAAAGCCCATGTTATTCTAGGGGTAAAATTGTTTATAGAATTACACATTACCTAACTGTTATTTTTTTAATTTTATTTCCACATTTTGAAAATACACAACTGTTATATTAGTACTCGTTTACTAAAAAAATATTTAAAAAGAATTTTGAATTTAAAATTTTGAGTTTTAAAATGTGAACTTTCACTAAATGCATTTCTCTCATTTTTTATGCTGTAAAATGAAATATTAAAATATAAAAAAAAATCTAATATTTTGGAAACCGGGTACTAATTGAACAGTTGTGAATTTTTTTGAATGTGAAAACAGAATTTAAAAATATCAGTTAGGCAACGAGAAATTCTGTAAACAAATTTCACCATATACTTAGATTTGAGGACATTTGTTGGAACAGTGACCCTGCCCTTATAACTTATTAGCCATTTTTTCGCTTGTACTTTGGTTGTTTACTGAAATAATCATTTTATTTAAATTGTTGAAAACTTTTTTTAACAAGTTGAATTTTGTGAAAGATTTCTTTTTCTTTTCTTTATATATTTATATTTATTTAACTCCTCGAATATTGTGAAAAGGTATATTTTAAGTGTTTTATATATGATCTGCAATTTTTCTAGCTAGTGTCCTGAAAATATCCATTTTCTATTGTCAATCGATAAAATTAACGAATCTAATTAACTCGAACTGCCGAAATGTAAGATTATTTTCCAGCTAATAAAATAATAATAATAATTTCATTTAAAAGCTGTTTTTTTTTTTTTTTTTTTTTTGGTGGGGGGGGGGGGTCTAATTATTTAAATATATCCCATTTTTGCAACCAATTTCGAGATGCCGGATCATTTCGCTGTTTATTGGTTTAATTTACGTTTCATTGCGAAACTGTGTAATTTTCATAAAGTCGATCAAATCAATGAAATTCGTGCTAATGAAGCTCAAAAAAGAAAAAAAAAATGAAAAAAAAGGGGGAGGGTGAGGTGGGGCTATTTAACTTTTTTCTTTCCTTTTTTTTTTTTTTTTTTTTTTTTTAGCTGCCCTTTTATTTTGTTTAGTTGCAGGGCGTATGGATATTTTTAGGTCTTGTTTGAACAGCATAATTTTTGTTTTTATCATAAAGTCCCTTAGATACATCATGATACTGTACTTCGAGTAGTTGACAAAATACAGTTTAAATGATGACAGTCTTAATTTCATAATATAAAAAAATATATATATACATTAAAAAAAGAGTTATATTTATGTCTTTCGTTACTGATTTTTAATGTGACGTAATTTAATGACCTTTAAAGACAAACTGTGAAAGTATCTCACCTTATCCAAAATATTTTACTAAAGTTTATCACACTCTAATCTAAAATATTAATGCTTAAAATCATTCATATTTATTTAAATTTCGCATAATATAGAATAAAGTTATATGTTATTCATAAACACTATACATTAAAAAAAATATAAATAAATAATAATAATAATAATTTGTCCCACAATGCAGCATTTGAAATCTTTCGGAGTCATTTTCTATCTATTAAATTTAGAATGATATAGAATACAGTAACGACATTTAAAGTTATTGATAAAAACGTAGTACTACATACTTACCTACAAAATACTATGTAGAATGCTAAATATCGAAATAACTCTCTTATTTTATTAAATTTCTTGTAATATATACACGAGACAGTGAGCCATAAGAGTGAGGATATAGATTACATAGATACACCACTTTTTTAATACGTATATACCGTAACGTTGTTAGGATCCGTCTTTTTTTTCCATTTTTATTGAGGAGTAATTTTCATCTTATGTAATCGTAATTATATTACTTTGAAGAAAATTACTCTACAAAGAATGTGATGTAAATAAGAGGCAGGTAACATACAACACTGAGAAAAAATTCTGTAACATGACATCAAGAATCTAAATTATGGCTCTAGAAAAAATAGTTTCATGTCATCCTTATAAATTCTAGTCCCCTTGGAAAGCGAGTTCTAGAAGTCCCTATTAGAATTCTAGAGCGTTTGCCTATATTCTCGAGGGCAAAGTTATTTAAAAATCTCTGCAAATAAATGAGACTACAAGAGGCAGGTTTCTGCAACTATAATCTTGGTTTATGACCCAATTCTAGAAAATCAAGCGAGAATTTCTCGCAATATAAATGATTCAGAATATTTTTTCACCATTTAGAAATGTGTACACTAGAAATTCTCGTTCATTTCGTCTATTCAGTTTATTGGCGTGCCTTATGCGCATAGCTCGGAAATCTATATTTTTAGTTAAGGGATTTAGAAAATGGCCACTTATTTATTCTAGAGAAAGGCGGTATATTTTTTTTCTCAGTGAACGTTTACGAAATGAATTAAAAAAGTGGCACCTGTATGAGAATATGAAGATATAGAACAGAATGATACAAAAAAAAAAATACAATAATTGAATTATAATACTGTGTTTAAAATCAATCTCGCAATCAGGGGCGCCACTGGGTGCCAAACAGATCAATCGGTAACTATAATTCCGATGGCCTTTTTATCCCATTCAACAAGTTAACAACCGGATGTCTTCAGTCAATTCTAAACGTTCCCAGAGGCTTTTCAGGGACATCATTATGGTAATATGCATTGCATATGGGTAATTGATAGATTGTATGGATAATATGTATTGTAATGTCATCTTTGTAAAATTTTGATCGAGAGCGAAATTTTAGTTTTGTGTTACTGCTGTCACTTTTTATTACACAAAAAAAAGAATGCAACAAACTGAATATCAGGTCTTGATTATCGCAAATGTACGCGGGGCACGTGCCCCGAGCCCAGAGTAGCAGGGGCCCTAAAACCCCTTTCTTGTATACTTTATTCAAGAAATTCTTTTAATGCATAAATATCGTAATAGAAAATTTTGTTTAAATGCTAGGAGAAGGTAGCGGAGGCTCAAGAATGTATACCCTGGGCCTCACATGAAATTAATCAGGCCCTGCTGAATATTTAAATAATTGGTTGAATGAGAATTAAGTGTCCCAATTATTTATGATGTGGCAGGGCTAATGCCCCATTTCTTTACAACAGTGGGTTCAAATTGTGTTCTATTTTACTCAGCAATGCTTCTATGCAGATTAATAAAATATACTACAATATTAAGGCCCTCCTATTCCTCAGTGGTCTAGGCCATGCTCTCTGGGAAGTCTTCATTTTATTTGAAATTAGTGACAACTTTTGTAATTTCATGGTTTTTTTTGGGGGGGGGGAGGGGGAGGGGGGAGCAGTTGGGAATCTGCCCGACCCTTCGAGCAGATCAGTTCGCCCCTGCTTGGAATCATTCATATTCATTTAAATATCGATTATTTAAATGACAATTAAAATTAATGTATGAAAAGTGATAAATAATTTAAAAAAAATTAAATCACTTTTTAATTAACAGGCACTTTAAAATAATTAAATCAAACGGATTACGCCAAAATTATTAGTATAAAGTGAGATGATGGTAAAATGATTTAAGAATTATCCTCAAGTGCATGTAGCAATGTGCGCCAAAAATGTTTTGTCATTTTAATTCAGAACCACTTTTTATTCAGCAGACGATCCATACTCATTGCATTTCAATTTCTGATGCGAAACGCTCCACCCCAATTTTAATTGATTCATCAACTCGTACAAATAAGCAAACAAAACCCTCCTCTTCATTTGTCACAACTACATCTAAAAAGAACAACATCTCGTCAAAATTTGTGAGTGGGAGGCGCGGTCGAACCATCCCCACCAGAAGAGATCAACTGCGCCGACGTCGATTACAATCTGGCCTCTCGCAAGATTTTCCTAAATCACGCCACTGCCGGGAGGGAGATAAATTAGCCTCGTCAACAGAGAGTGATAGATGAAGAGCTAAGGTTAACTCAACGATACCGACATCGCACCACCCATTTCCGATCGATGAGACACGCCCACCACTTACCAGTCAAAAGAGAGGTGGAGAAAATGTCATATCTTTTGAAATAAAAGGGTTGCGTTTATAGTCGCTATTACTCGCGTCATTTAGATGACTATCTCTCCGGTCTGTAACTGGCTGATGGATTTGAGGCTATTTAACTTTGACGGATGGATTTATGTCTCGAATTACATATTCCCCTCCTTGTGTTCCGATTTCTCTGCCTCCCTCCCTGCGAGGTATCAAAAATTTTCTCAGGTGTCAGACTCTCAAGGACCTTTAAAGATTGATCAGTTAGCTTCTCACGATGGAGCAAGACGCAAATTAACTTTCTGGCAATGGGAAAAAATGCTATTCTACTTTTAGTTCTGCGAATGAATTGCTTGAGTGGTGATTGAAGTGGACGGACGCGAAGGAAGAAGGAGAAAAACAAATTATATTCGCGACTTCTAAATTTGCATATATGCCTCCTGGTGGTTGACATGTTTAGTTTTATCGCTGCAATAGATGGACCAGATGATTTCGTGTCGTGTTGTGGTTAACGGTCATAGTTTCTTGCAGCGATGAATTATGGGTAAGTCTGCAATATTGATCGTGTTATTATGGGACTTCGTGATACGAATTTGTATGTTGAAGTAGGGACTTCGGTGGCATACGTAATGTTGCAAGCGAGTGACATTTTACTCAGGACCTGATTAACCAAAAGGCTCAGGAAGCAAGAGCTTCCTTTCTGATATTTAAGAGGGGCCCCAAAAGACTGAAATGTAATGCCTCAAATTTTGTATCAGTTTTTCAAACTGTCACTCGAACAAAAAAAAAAAATATTGGAGTGAAAATTCGCGTAAAGCAAGAGAAAATACACACATACTATTTTGAAAAGTTCATTCCACTGCTATCCTCTGAAAATTTCATTGCCGGTAAGCATATGCAATGAAAAATATTACACACTAATGTGGAATAAAGATGATGAATAGAAACATTAAAATTAATATAATAAAAATCATTACATTTCAATACATTTTTCGACTTGAAATCATTTACCTCAACTCTTCACCTTGTTAAAAGAATAGGTAAGCATGAGTGCAGTATGAAAGCAGTAAATATTGGTGTTGGTGCACTGATGTTTACCCCTTTTTTATCCGATGAACACTTTTGCCAAATAATTTTAACCCAAAACGACTATTGTTGAATAGTTGTGTCTTTCATATTTTTAATTTGCTGGTAAATATCTGTACTGATAAGTATAAAGGATTTAAGTCCATATTTTTGATTTTTCAGGAGACGAAAAATAAAGTTATACTAACTAAAATCTAATCAGAAGAATCGATTGGGAAAAAGGGATTTCGTTGACTTATACCCTTTATACCATTCAATGACTGTCAACCTTCATTTAATAACGGAAAAAAATTGAATTAAATATTTTATACCATAAATGAATGCTAAATTTCTGACTTGGATCTTTTTTTACTAATGGATTTTTCTCAGACACTAAATGACATGGATTTAAATCCTTTATAGCAATCGATAGAAAAATTTTTTCTGAGTCTGACAATGTACGTAACTCAAAATCGACATTTTTGGACTTAAATCCTTTATACTTATCAGTACAGAGATAGCCTGCAGTATTTTCATAGTATATAGGAGGGAAAGGAACGTAAATCTGAATAATGCTCGATAACTTCTGTAGATAATATTAATAGCATAAATAAGTATCTCTATGTATATAGAACTTGGAGAACGTCCTGAAAATGAAAGAGGACGCCGAAGTGATACCGAGCTTCCCCTATATTCAGAGGTTAATCGGGTCCTGATTTTATTTTCAATCTTAAAGTCGATATCTTGTGAAAATTCGCGCATTTTAGATGAGAGGTTTAAAGAGCTTTAAGAATTAAAAATTCTGCACAAATCCACTTGAAAACTAATCATCACAGAGCTAGCGCGACCCCTGTATGCAATAAAATAAAACCTTTGATAAAAGAATCCTGTCATCAGTGTTGCCAGACAGTGATGCCAGATTGGGGATTTTGTCCCCATTTTGGAGGATTTTTGAAGCTTCTGGGGACAATTCTGGGGACTTTTTTGGGGAATTCTAAAATTTTTGGGGACAAATCTGGGGAGTTCAACTTTCTGTCAATGTTGGCAACGTAATGATTTATCCCTACGACTAGGGACTTTCAATAGCTTTATTGAAACTTGTGATTTTTTTTTTTTTTTTTTTTTTTTTTTTTTTTAATTGCCTTCGTTTGGGGAAAAATCTGAGCGGATGAGCTTGCAAGTAATCAGGATCTTGATAAAATTAAAAATTGCAATACACACCAAAAAACCAAAAAAAAAAAAAAAAAAATCCCACATTTTTTTCTTTCTTTCTTTTTTTTTTCTTTTTAATTTTTTGCCACCTAGTGTATTTTATTGCAATATTACTTATACATATAAAAATATTTATTGCATTTAGCCATGAGTTAGGAATGCTAATTACCTGCTTGATATATATATATATATATTTATTTATTTTTATTTTCCTTTATAAGTAGAAATCAAGTTGGGGATTTTTTCGAAAAAAAACCCCTGATTTGGGGAAATTTGAAGACCTGTTTAAGGAAATAATTTTCGACCATCTGGCATCACTGTTGCCAGATCTGGCGGATTTTTTATTCAATAATCACCAATAATTTTGAGAAGTGATATTTGATATCCATAACAGACTATCAATCGTCGAAGTGATTAGGCGAACGTTACAATTAAAAATTATCGGTGATTATTGAATAAAAAATACGCCAGACCTGGCAACACTGCTTGTTGTAAGCCAAAAAATCCGACGAAAAGAATGGGATTTTCATAGTCGAGGGATCAAAAGAGAACATATGAAGAACATGAAAATAATGTAAAAAGTAGAAGAATGCGCTATCTTTGGGAAAAGGGGAGGATATTTCCGGATGAGCTTGCAAGTAATCAAGATCTTGATAAAATTAAAAATTGCAATACACACCAAAAAACAAAAAAAAAAAAAAAAAAAAAAAAATCCCACATTTTTTTCTTTTTTTCTTTCTTTTCTTTTTAATTTTTTGCCACATAGTGTATTTTATTGCAATATTACTTATACATATAAAAATATTTATTGCATTTAGCCATGAGTTAGGAAGCGCCCAGTTTTCTCCACACAGAAAAATATGTCTTGTTGTAACAACAAAAATTTTGTTAAATCAGCCAAATAATTTTATTTATAAATTTTCAACAAAAATTTTGTCATCAGAACCTAAATTATTTTTTTGATTGAACCGAACAGTTTTGTTAAATCAACAACTATTTGTTTAAATCAACAAAATTATTTTGTTAATTTAACGAAACAGTTTTGTTGATTCAGCACATCACTCGCTCATTGGCTGTTTACAGAAAGATCTGTATGGCGTAGCTTATCGGACTATCCAGTGACAATTGCTTTCCTTTTAACCAAATTCTTTTGGTTAATCCATAGCCCCTTAAACTACATGCCTTCCGCTTGACTCGGAAACTTAGCAACAGTTCAAGCGATAGACAGCATCACCTGGTACAGATTGCACGACTTTCTTATTCAACTGTCACCAATAATTTTAAGAAGTGATATATGATATATATAATCGACGTTTCTTTGATTCTATTCGCCTTTTATGTATACCAAATCCAACTTTAAAAAATTTTTGGTGGCCGTTGAATAAAAAAGTCGCGCAATCTGTACCAGGTGGCGCTGTCTACCGCCAAGTTTCCGAGCTAGGCGGAAGGCATCTAGTTTAGGAGGCTATGGTTATTCAAAGTAAATTGTTTTGATTAACTGGGGGGGGGGGGGAGTTAAAATACCAAAACAAATAGAAAAATCCGTCAAGAAAATAAATTTAGTTTTTCGAAGAAGTCGTTTTATTTTTATTTATTTATTTTCTGTGTGTATGCTGCCTTAAATCATCCAATTAAAATGAATAAAATGTAATATGTTGTTAAAATTACTGATTAATTCTAAAAGGCTAGGAAGGGAGAATTTGCTAGAAATTGGTTGAACAAACAAATATTAAAACGAAAAAAGGATTTTTTTCTTTTATAGATATATTATTAATATTAATATTAATATTATTATTATTATTAATATTAATAATAGTATTCATATTAGTAATTATAATTAGTAATTAGTATTAATATTAGTTATTAATATTAGCAATATTAATAATTTCCATCCTCTTCTCATTACCACTCAGTAGCCAATTTACATCTTTGTTATATATTAGGGAATAACATTTTGAGAAATGACTTGAAGTTACTCTGCATATCTTAGAACAGGAGAACTATTTCATTCAGATTGGGAAGGAAAACAAAAGAGAAAAAAGAAAAAACACCTTTTTCTGAAGACCACCATGAATGAAGCAAGATGTCCGGCAACAACCCGCAGGGATAAGAATTTGGCACACAACTCATATCACTATTTAAAAGAAGCAAATGTCTCCTTATTCAATCTAAGAATTATGAAGAAGAAAAATTTTCTTCATAAATATATATTAGCATGAAATCTACACAAAATTCCTGTGCATATACAAAACTTAGAAGAAAAACACCTCTCATGCAATTGAATTCTGCTTAAGACAGAATTTTAATTTTGTACCCTTCTTCCTCCCCTCAACATTGGCGCAGTATGTCCCATAGTGGACCTTGCGTCACAAAAAGCCAACCAACCAAGACCGAGGTTTCTTCTTTCGAAAATGGTAAGGAGAAATGTGCCGGATTTAAACCCAGGTAACACTTGTCGGCATAGCCTTCAGGAGTTTGTGGAGCTGGCATGAATACGACCTGGGTCCTTAAACCGACCTGGGCCCTGGGGTACCCCGTTCCCCAGGTATTACTCAGACCTAGGCCCTTAGTGAAGACAATTGGCCTTAATCCACATGCACAAAAGAAAAGGCTACATAAAATGCTTTTTCTAAACGTCTTGCCTGCACTGAGAAAAGATTCTGTAACTGACATCTAGAATCTAAGTTGTGGCTCTAGAAAAAATAGTTCCATGTCATCCTTATATATTTTAGGCCCCTTGGAAAGTGAGTTCTAGAAGCCCCTATTAGAATTCTAGAGCGTTTGCCTATATTCTCGAGGTTAAAGTTATTTAAAAATGTCTGCAAATAAATGAGACTACAAGAGATGGGTTTCAGCAACTATAATCTTGGTTTATTACCAAATTCTAGAAAATCAAGCGAGAAAATCGCATTACAAATGATTCACAATATTTAAAGTATTCATAATATTGTTTCACCATCTAGAAATGTGTACACTAGAAATTCTCGATAATTTCGTCTATACAGTTTACTGGCGTGTTTTACGCGCCTAGCTCGGAAATCTATATTTCTAGTTAAGAAATTTAGAAAATGGCCACTTATTCATTCTAGAGGAAGGCGGTATATGTTTTTTTTCTCAGTGTGGGGAATTGCAATGTACATAAAGATCATTTTAATATAGTTTAAACTGCATTAATTTCAGCCACATTTAGAAAGAAAAAAAAAAAAAAAAAAAGAAAAGAAAAGTTACCATTAAAACTCTTGCAGACCACCTTTATTCATAATTACACCACAGCTTACAGAAGCAAAGTGAAGGCGAAAAAAAAAAAAATAAAAAAATAAAAAAGAAGTCCCCAGGGAAAGAATTAAAGCTCATCTGATGGCCATTACGATAAAGAAATTACCAAGAAATCTCGAAGAAAAAAGAAAGAGTATGCGGATGTAATTAAACCGTTTCTTGGAAAGTTATAAGCTAACGTTCAAAAGAAAACGACGGTTTTACAAATTCCTCCAACAAGTATCTACACAAGTTTCTCACCCTTACTGATTCCAGAAGGATTTATTGAAAAATAGTTTACTTATATTTCTCAACTGTTGATCAACAATGCATACCACCAACATCCTTGTGCGGTATGATTTATCACATCCCTTTATATTAAAAACTCCGTTCGCAGATTAGAACGCATCTTCGCTTTTATATATAATACTTGTTGTCGACGTTTTGGATCATCGATCGAAGAACATCACTAAAAAAGAACCAATAGAAATTTTTTCAGCAGTTTTTCTTCGTTTATTTTTCTTCGCTAAAGTATCATGTGGAAAGCAAGTCTGCCTGAGAAGCGGTAGAGAAGCTGAACTTGATCTGCCGATGGGATCACTTCACCGGTTTAGGGGTGGCGGGAAATTATGATATCATGCAGAAGAATCTATGAAGCGAGCAGGTGCCAATGCTCTCGACAAGTTTGACAGTCGATGACGGGTATACCAGTTCGTTTGTCAGACTTTTATTAGGTATTTCTTACTCATCAGCCGTGAACGATTCGTTTCGAAATTAAAGTGACGTATGTGGGACAAGGTGAATTCAGCGAAAACGAATTCAGTTCGTGCGAATAATAAATTTGATTCAATTTATGAAGATTTTTTTTTTCTTTCTTTTAGAAAATTGATAAATTCTCTTGAAGGATTTTTTTTTTTTTTTTTGTAATGAATTTGGTGACTCGGTAACTTTTATAACATACTAATCTTGTGCCTAAGAAATTTCTACTTGAAATATTTATTATCCGTTTATAAATCTAGAAAGAGTGAATTAAATTTTAACATTTTGTTTTATTTATTTATTTTTTCTAATTTGAGAAAAATAAAAATAAAAGAAAGAAACCAAAATACCTTGAGCCTTGAGCAAAAAAAGTTTCAACATGGGTTTGAGAGTACCTGCAAAAAAGTTTCAACGTGGGTTTGAGAATACCTGGTTGGAGATAATACTGTTAACGACGACAGCAAAAAGGTTATAAGAACTCCTCAAATTTTTATGCTCATTTGCAATAGAAAGCAGTTGTTAGTCTAAGACTTTCAGAACTTTATATTATTATTATTATTATTTTATTTTTATTTTTTAACTTACAGCCACTATAACACGGTCGATCGTGTTGCTGGGGGTTTGATTCCTGATAATTCCAATATACAGTGCTTTGGTTCTCACGCTTCTAGTTTCTGTGGATCCCTTCTGTGAAGGATCAAAATTATGATGGCATGTCTTCGGACAGGAAGAAGACCCAGAACAAACTGCCGCCATTTGCTTTTAGTCTAACACGTTGCGACGTAAATCTCACTTAACCTCAGCAAAATTTTTGGGATGTAATTGTAGCAAAGCCTGTAAAAAATGAATTGCAAGAATAAATTATATACACTGTATGAATTAAAAAAAATTATATAAGGACCATTCGAAACAATGCTCTTAGTAATTCTGGGTACAATGTTTATCTGTTGAAATAAATATGTCAAGAAAAGTTTTGGGTAATAGTGAGAGAAATTACAATACTATTAAACAAATATAATTTTTTCTAAAGCAATTAAAACTTCTCGCGTTCGCGGCGAAAATAATATAAAAAAGTATCAGTGTTAGCCTATAGTGACATTTTAGCTTCTTACTGGCATGATACGTTACAGGAAATTCCATTAGCGGATGATAAATTCTAAAAGCATTTAGCTTCTATATGCACACTGTAGTAATTTGACATCAGGTTTTTAAATTGAGCTTCACCTTTATTGCTTTATACTTTACTTTTGCAACCCAATTAAAAAGGATCAAGCCCACTTATGATTTTTTTTTTTTTTTTTTTTTTTTAATGTTATTTGACTTAATTTCAAGCATCGTTTTTAGATAATTTAGTCTCATGTTCGTCGTGGTCATAGGAAAATAGAAGATGGAAGTAGAGATGGGGGGGGGGGTAAGATTTTGTTTCTACTCGAAGTCTGGAAAGGCCAGGTGAGGGCTCGGCCCCTTCGGAATTTCACTGAGTGCAAATCGATTTAATCGCAGGCAATCGACAATCGTGGGGCAATTAATGGCAGAGGCGCAGCGGCATTTAATCTGCGTCGATGGCCGGCACGTGAGATGCATCACGAAGAAACTGTTTCCCTTCTTCATCCCTTCCCCCACCTTCGCGAGAAACTGGCCGATATAGACTTCCTTCCGCTGCCGTGCATCTGCTTCTGCAGTTTCTTCTCCTCGGATGCGATGATGATGAGCGGCAATTAGTCGGGATGGATGAATGACTCGAGAACTCGTCAATAGCAGCACAGGCGTGGATCGAGGCTTACCTGTTAGAGTACTCTTACAGGACGTTTCCGAATTTTGAAACCTGTTAGATTTTTTTTTTTTTTTTTAAATCTTTGTTATACGACATGGTACTTATTATTTTTTGAATAACATTAATAGTGTTAACATTCAAGTACTATGGGTTTCATTTGGCTAACTTTTTGTGGGGTTTGAACTGAGGGTCAATTTTATTTGAGAAAAGGATGTCTTTGTATATTGAATTACTTCTGATTTTATGTCTGAATCTTTGACATAACATTGAATGTTATGTCAAATGTTATGTATGTTATGTAATGCTTTGTCAAAGTTATGATAATTATTTTTAAAGGAAAAATAAAATAATTTTACTAGAATAATATATTTAAATTTCTGGAGAAGGTGGCAGGGGCTAAGCCAAAATAGGGTTTCCTTCAATGTAAAAAGCAAAAAGGTTCAGAAGTATTCTGGGTAATTATGGGCAACTAATGATACCAGTTTTGACCAGAAATATTTCCGTACTACATCAGTCATCATCAAATGTCTTAATAAAATGACTAAATACCTGAAATCAGAAACGTTTTATGAATAAATCGATTATTCACAGAAACAAGTTACTTAAAATAAAAGAAACAACATTCCACTATACAAGAGTAACGTTATCAAAAATTTTTTGACGTTGTCTAGTATTCCTGTAGGACTCCGTCTTATTTATCGCAACCAATTTATACATGTGGAGAAGTCATACCCCCACCCCATCCCCCTGGAATAAATCACTAATAATTTCACTCAAATAATAATTTAAAGCCACACATGCCTATGCAGCAATCAAAGTGTTAGCTCTAATTTTCGAAACTTTATAAAATACAAACAACGTCAAACTTTAAATATAAATAATATAAATAAATTACTTAATTATTAATTTTTTTTAGGTGTAATTTAAATTTTTCAAATCGACGAGCCAATATGATTTTATCAGCTTAAGCACAACCTGAAATTCGAGCTGCCATTTAGTCATAACACTGAAATATTTTTGCTTCACATTTTACTGCATACATATTGTACTTATTAGGAATCATGCCGCAGCATGACATTGATGACATAGCGATAGATGTCATGACACACATGGAAGATGGCAAATGTGTCGTCTAAAATATTTCCACAAACCCATTTTTCCATTTATAAATAAAAGGTCATGATGCATTAGTTTCCAATCATTCCGATATTTGGATTCCATTATTTTATTTATTTATTTATTTTTGTTATTAATTTATTTTTGTTATTTATTTATTTTTGTTATTTATTTTTGTTGCTTCAAATTGGATAAAAAAAAAAAAAAAAAAAAAAAAAAAAAAAAATCTATCAAAACTAGAATGTTATGGCCACCACATGACTTTCTTCTATATTTTCCTATGCAAATTCACTCAGTAAAAACAATTTATTAAAACCATTATTTAATAAAATTATCTCCCATGATAATGCAGGAGAATTTCCCTATTAGAGAAGTAGTATAACACTAAATATATATATATATATATATATATATATATATCATATTATTCTCGATATTACATTAAAAAAAAAATCGATAACTTTGTTTTAAATTATCACTGATCAGTAGTGTAAAAAGGGTGATTCACCGCCACGGTGGAGGCGCGGAGGCGCGCTGAGGCGCGCGCGCCACCACCCTGTTGGAGAGCGCCTCCGCGCCTCCACCGTGTCGGTGAATACACCCTTTTTACACTACTTAGTCATCATCTTGGACGAGGGGGTGTTGCCACCGGAAGAATAGAAACTGTGTGTTGCCACCGGAAGAATAGAAACTTTGACTATCATCTTGGATGAGGTTTGGTGGTGCCATCTATCGGGAATTTTGAGGAGTTAGATTTATTTTCATAAATTTCGAGACTTAGTATTTTTTGTAGAATTTCAAGGAGTTAGATTTATTTTCATAATTTTGAGGACTTCAAAATTTTTTCGAAGTTAGATTTATTTTCTTAAATTTTGGGGTTAGTAATTTTTTCGAATTTTTTGCAGGGGGATTAGATAACGTCACGATCTTTTGGGACTTTAATATTTAGGTGTTGCCACCGGAAGAATAGAAACTTTTGAAGAGTTGTCATTCGGGGATTATAAATTGATTACAGAATTAAATAGAAATTTTCCTATGTATTTCAGTGAATTTGACAAAATAAAACAAAGGGTTGGTGAGTACTATATAATTAAAAACAGGGTATAGACATTAAAATTTAGATGTTGCCATTGAAAGAGTATAAATAATTTCCGGTGGGACTTAACATTTTCGACTGAATGAAACAATGAATGACTGAAGTTAATTAACATCAGTAACAATTTATGAGTATTTTAGAAACTTAGCATTTTTAGAGATTAAAAATATATTGTGTTAAGATAATAAATAAGGAATTTAAATAGGTGTTCATACTTTTAGTGACATCATTACAAATTTATATTACGAAATTTTTACAGAATTAAATAGAAATTTTCGTATTTTGAGGATAAGTGTCATCAGTGGATTAACACACAGATTTAAAAACAAAACAATAATAAATAATTTAAAACACATATTTTTCAATAATGAATGTCATACAATTATATGTATAATTAATTATTTTAAAACAAAAACGATACGCATAAATTTAAAAACAATAATAAATAATTTAAAACACATATTTTTTAATAATGAATATCATGTAATTATACTTATAATTAGTTATTTTAAAACAAAAACGACATTATAAGCAATAAAGTTGTTTAAACTAAACTTTATACACATCATGACTTTATGTTAACACTAAATAAGTTTCACTTTTAAAATTTCTTTAAACTCTAACTTATAAATACTATTAATACAATCGTTAAAATTGAACGCTGAAACAAAGGTAGATGAATTTAACGAATGGTATAGACTTTGATCTTAATATCTGCGCATTACCATTCGGAGATTATAAATTTATTACAGAATAAATAGAAATTTGCCTATGTATTTCATGGAAGTCGACAAAATAAAACAAAGGGTTCGTGAGTATTATATAATTAAAAACATTGAATGTGAATGGTATAGACTTTGATATTAAAATTTGGGTGTTACCATTGGAAGAGTATAAATAATTTATATGTTATAAATTAAACTGAATACAATAAAAATTATTTAAATTAAACTAAATATAATAAAAATTATATAAATTAAACTTTATATTCTCACTAAATAAGTTTCACACTTATTTAAACTCTAACTTACATTCGTTAAAAATTGAACACATACACTTTAAAAAATGACTATCATATAAATTTTAAAAAAAAATTACTATCATATAATAATATTAATTAAAAAAATGCATACAAAGATATATAGTAAAGTTATAAATTTTAAAAAAATACTGTCATATGATAATATTAATTTAAAAAAAAAAAAAAAAAAAAAAAAAAAAAAATTACTATTATATAATAATATAAATTAAAAAAATTACTTTCATATAATAATATAAATTAAAAAAATTACTTTCATATAATAATATTAATTAAAAAAATGCATACAAAAATATACAGTAAAGTTATAAAATAAATAAATAAATAAAAAATAAAATAAATAAAAATAAAATAAAAATGACTATCCTATAATAATATTAATTTAAAAATACATACAATGTTTAAAATCAACAATTAAATTTTATATACATTATAATTAACTAAACTTTATGCTGTTACTATTAAATAAATTTATCCTAACACGAAAACTTTTCATAAATATTATAAGCAAAAAAGCTATAAGTACATGAATATGTTATTTAAATTAAACATTATATTGATACTACACAAATATTATTTAACATTTATTCGAGTTTAACGCTGTAATATAATTTAAACTATCTTAGTTGATTTAAATGAAACAGGTAAATACTTTTAAACTTGAACTAATAAAAATAAGTTCTTTTTATAAAATAATTGATATAAACTATAATAATAAAAAGGATTAGTTATATTTAAAAACTATCAGTTACTGAAAGTTATTTTATATTAAACATTTCGAAATAAATTGCATAAAAATTCAATGCATCATTTTAAATGAAAATAAACAGTTTCCTTAAAAAACAGATAATACGGAATATACCATGAGTCAGTTATCACCTGCAACGGAAAACCCCTACAGCTGATGAATCATATGTTATATACGCTGGTGAGCCATGCCTATTAGTAATCCACACTATCTCATATAAAGATTAAGTTAAAATCATTAAAACAATACAGCGAATAATTTGGAAAATGCAATAATTTTTTCACAAAGCATATCATACAATGAGTTTAAACGATTATCACCTATCTATCACTTAAACGGTATTGAAATAAATAAATACATATAAAAGTAAGTTATAGTTAAAAAATAAAAATTTCGTTTGTGAAAGGAGTTTTATATATTGCAAAAATTAGTTTTACTCAAATAATTTCTAAACATACACAAGTTAAATGGAAACTTTTCTAGGTTTCATTTAAGCAATAATTTTCCATGTGTGAAAGTAGTTTTATTTATGCAAAATTTAGTTTTATATAAACAAAAAATTTATAATGTAACAATAAAAATAGTTTATAGTATAACAATAAAAAATTCCTTATAAGTAAATACCAATAAAAAATATTTTTTAAATTAATTTCTCTCTCTTCAATAAAACAATAAAAATTTCTTATATAACTTTCGTAAAGTTTTAATAAAATTTCTATTATAAACAAATTTTTTTATGATATAAACAAATAATTTTATTAGAATATACATATTAAGTTTATTAAATTATCAAATAGTAATAATAAATTATGAAACTTACTTAAAATTGATGAAATTTCCCTTACCGAAATGCAACCTTCATTCACACACAAATGCGAGAAACTGTTTATCGCCACACGTTGACTCATACAGATAAGAATGTTGATTCATGCTTATCTTAGTAGAATGTTGTTAGAGTTCTGTGTTTTCAGAGTAATATAAAATAGTTTATAGAGATCATTTATTTAATATCAGTTGTAAACTACATTTAAATAATGCAATAAGAGTTGAACTCTGCAATTAACCTATTAAAATATTGAAATTTTTTTAATTTTTTTTATTTAATTTTACTTTTTTAAATTATGCTAAGAAAATAATGAGATCAAAACAGAATTATTTTACGATAAGACATCCTTTTTCATTCAATAAAATGTAACTATAATTTTTAATGAAAGGTTTTAAAATCACTTAATAGGATAAAATTAAAAACATAAATCTTATTGTTTTAGTAATTATTTTCTCTAGTTATTGAACTAAGTAATAAACTATCTATAAATAATAAGATACCAAGAGAGGTTTTTGTATAATAACTATATATTATTTTAATATATGCATTACATCGCAAGGTAAAATTTTCAACTTATTTATACGGATTGAACTATAAGTAATAAAAATTACTCATTTGCATAACCGCTAAATTTTATAAGTTGGATATAGGATTTAAAATACTAAACAATAATCCTTATGAGAGAATTTGGGTGATACTATCACAGAAGGAATTTATCCTTTACAATAAGATTTGCTCAGAATGTCTAAGTGAAAATAACTTACCGTGAAGTCAGTGAGTCATGCAGTTGTATTCGAATTTATTGTTTTTAGTTAATGAAACTTCTAATGAGACAATTATTTTTTACTAGCATATAAATGTACATTTTTATATTATTCATGTATATATAAAATTTTAAATAATTCATTAAGTGTTAAACTTTCCATTTAATCGATTAAATAAAGTTTTAGTAAAATATAAGAGTAATTTTTTAATGAATGGTTTTGAAATCACTTTAACTTTATAAGAAAAAAAAAGTAAAAAGAGGTTTTAAAATTACTTAATAGGATAAAATTAAAAATCTTATTGTTTTTAGCAATTATTTTATCTAGTTGTAAACTATATATTATTATTTTAATATACGCCTTATACTTAAGTCAGTTTTAGAGAAAAAATCCCAAAGGGTAGGCTGATGAGTTGGATTATTCTATTATACTTAAAGAACCCAGGTACGGAAAAACCGAAATACATTATGCGGAAAAACAGGCGGGATTTTCGGCTAAAACTCCAAAGCAGTGGACGGTAAACATAACACACCGTAAAACAACCTACTCACACGACCGCCAAACTAAGAATGAAGGGAAACGTTGAGTTGTAACACCTTATCTACTAGAGATAAGGGGGAATTCCCCATGACTCACCCCCCCCCCCGTGGATCTTACGAGAAAGTTCGTGAAGGATCGGTGACGAGTTTGAATAATTTGCATAACCGCTAAATATAAGTATTTTAGTAGTGATAAATTTATTTCATAATCGATAACTCATTTATACATAATCAGGTTCACACATTATATAAAACAATACTATATTTAAAAGTTTTACTATACAATAGACATTCCCATATGGATATTCATAAGGCTTAAGACCAATTAATAAAACGAGGGTTCTATAAGCGAAATGCATGAGAGTCTTTCTAAGGAATCCTAATCTGTATTGAAGTCAGTTTTAGTGAAAACCAAGAAAAACTACAAACGGGTAGATTGATAAGCCGAATTTGAACCTAGCATTACACATAGATTCGTTTAGTCTTCCAAAATCCTTGTAACATCATGTTTATGAACTTTATAAGAAAATGCTTAATAGGGTTTGCATGCGTTAGCTATATTAAACATCTATTAGATGTAATTTTTTTTTTTTTTTCACTATATATTGTTTAGCTATATTTATACACCATGCAATGTATAATATTTCCCAGAGTAAAAGTTTAAACTGAGTTACTAATCATCAACATAAGTGTTAAATTGAATACATAAGACAGTATATGAATAAACAGTTAGTAATGTGAAAATGCTGATTTGTAAAACTTTTTGAAAGTAGTAACTTATAAATTTATACTTATGCACACACATGGTTAAGAAACTTATATAAAACAATACTATGATTAAAAAAAAAATTTCAGTATACAATAAAATAAATCGTAATAGATATTCATTTAGTAGTTTAATGATTTAATGCTTTCATTAAAAGATTAAAATTACTAGATTTCAGTTTTTGTTTAATATTTTATGTAAATAGTAATAATCTTTCACTAATAATATATTTCGATAGGTATAGGTTTAAAAAAAATGTTTTAAAGTTTCCCTTACCTGAAAACACGTCCTAATCCAACGGCTGCCTTGAGAGAAATGAACGATAAGGAGAGTTCTTATCAGCGACGCGAAGTCACGTGATTAGGGTGACGTCACGAGTGATGTGATTGGCTATGCTCAGTCACGTGGTGAGTGTCCTCACGAGTTATCTGATTGGCTACCTCTGGTCACGTGACGAGAGTCTTATCTTATCAGAGATTGCTTATCAGCGATCACGGTTCATTCTACCATTTGATTTCGTGTGTGTTGGTTGTCTCGTCATGTCTGCAGTGAGTTTTATGGAAAACGGACTGAATGTCTACTATGTTTCAAACTTCATCGAAAAGGAACAAGCAGATCGGTATTTTGCCGAGTTAAAAACTTTACCTTTCTACACGCCAACGTTTAGAATTCATGGAAAAAGTATTAAACCTAAAAGGCAAGTTCTAGGATACGGCGATTCGACTTTAAGTTATGCCTTCAACGGAACCCATGTGCCTGCTAATCCTTGGACACGTCTGATATTGGAGCTGCGGGACCGAGTGGAAAAATGGACGGCTTCTACCTTCAACTATGTTCTGCTAAACCTCTACAGCAATGGATACAGCTACATACCTCAACATAAAGACAACGAAAGTGGATTGGATACAACTTTCCCCATCGCAGTCCTCAGCTTTGGTGCCGAACGAACAATTGAATTCAAGAAGCCTGAAACACCATCGACTTTGATTTCATTAGAACATGGTTCGCTCTACGGTATGTTAAAGCCTACGAACGAACTGTTTACCCATGGCATTGCACCGGACCCTAACATTAAAGATATGAGAATCAGCCTGACTTTTCGTCATTTAATATCCAACCCCATCATGTCACCTTTAAAGAAACCAAGACTTGATCTAAGTGATGCTTCATCCAGTGCATGTGATACACCAAAAAACTCTTTATTCAATGATCTGAATACTTTAAAAAACTCTCATTGTGATGTATCTACAACGAGTGATACTGCTACAAAAAACTGTTCAAAGGACTTGTGTGAAAAACTTACTCCAAACGATTGGTTAAGTCAGTGGGTACGAGAACAACCTCTACATCCCATCTGTACTGAATGGAATTTAAAATGGAATACATTTTTACAAATTGTAATGGAAAATAACCTGAAACTAAGAATTCATATTCGTAATTTTAAAGAATTACCCACGGGTGAGTGGGTACACACTAAACAAGGTATTGTAATGACAGCTCAGACTTGGTATTATTTTCAAGATTTGATTGAAAATTTTAGTTTCAACTCAGTAAGTGATAGTTTTATTAGTAATAACCAATTATTGATGCTTTGTATTAATAAGAATTTCTGTATACTGCAACAAATGTTTACCTTAAACACATGCGAATTTTACTTAAAACCCAATGTCATTAAATTATTTAAAGAGCAAATTTTGAAACTTAGAGAAATCAAAATTAAAATAACTGATTCTATCATTGATGCAATATTTACAATTCAACTTCCTATGTTAATTCTAAGCAAAACACCCTTTTGTTTAAATCATGTTAATGAAGAAAATGCTAAGAGAATCTTTTTAAAGTCTATTGTTCATGAAGTTCGATTATGTATAGAAGATTTGTTTCACTGCGATGAGTGTTTATTTAATTCTTCTGGTCAAAGTTCCCTAGATTATTCAACGATATCATTACTTGCAAAATTTCAATTAAATCGCGACGAGATACTTTTAAAATTAAATATGTTTGCTATTGCTCAAAATATAACCTGTACATGTCATTACAATATTTCTTTCTTTAAAGAACTAAATATGAAACTGTATGAAAATCATATTGAAGCTGCTTTAGCTAAATTGTAAATTAATCTGTGTATATGTTATGCATTTTTAATAAAGAAATAGAAACTGTATATATTGTGTCAGTAGTCCTTTGTATATATTTACAACTATATATAATATTCAATTCTTATTAGTATTAATATAGTTAATCCAATAAATAATTTAAAAATAAGGTGTTAATAATTTTAATAAATATCTTTTAAATAAACAAAAACTTAAATCCATATTTATTAGTTTTTATAAAACACACTAATGAAGCAAAGGTTTAACTCCAATTGCGAAAAACTTAAATATACAAACAAAGCCAAAAACATATTAATTAATTATTATTATTATTAGTTTTTTTATGTAAAAGATTGTTGAAGTAAACTTTTAAACGTACCGCAACATGCAGTGAAAAATATTCAAACTCCACAGGACATTACTCGAAACGATTCCATTGTCTTATACGGTAAATTGAAATATAACACGCGGAAAAAAGATCGACATATGCCGGAGAAACTATACATACTGCCCGATGAAAATAAGCCGAACGGCTAAAGAGATGATAGCAGGATGAGAGTCAAACTGCAACTGAAATCTAACGATTTAACAAGGTCTATAAATCTCTCGTGTTGATTAGACTGTTTTGAAGAATGGGTTTTCCCCTCACTTAAACAGAAGGAATGAGTCATAGGTTTTCCCCTCACGTAACCATCTATCGTGAAGATATCTCTTAATTAAGTTTCTTAATTAAAATTATGCAAATTTTATGTATGTTTTTTCAAATATCTCTTAAGTAAGTTTTCTAATTAAAATTATGCAAATTTTATGTTAATCTTTCATTTAATAAGCAAATACACTATTTCATCTAAACATAGGACTGGGTATGCAACTTTAAAAAATTTTAGAAGAATAAATTCTCCTAGTTAAAGATTTAATAAACAAACGGTTATGCAAATCTAACTTTTATACAACATAAATAAATTTAATAAGTATAAGGTATTCGATGACTCATCAAACGATGAGTCATCCTAAACATGTCTGAACATGAATCTACTTGAACACTAACATTTTATTGTATAAGCGATAATTACTATATGAATCACAAAGTATACGATGTTGGAAATTAAGTAAACAACACTACTTGATGAAAATTAAGTTTCTTATAAGTAAGCTGATTTTCTAGTTAATAATTAAATTTTTATTCATAATGAATGGAAATTAAGATTCTCATAAGTAAACAATAATAAAAAATAACTTTTTGATTTAAATAATATAAAAAGCATCTCTAAACGAAATATGAGTTATCGGTTATACAATAAAATGTTAGTGTTCAAGTAGATTCATGTTCAGACATGTTTAGGATGACTCATCGTTTGATGAGTCATCGAATACCTTATACTTATTAAATTTATTTATGTTGTATAAAAGTTAGATTTGCATAACCTTTTGTTTATTAAATCTTTAACTAGGAGAATTTATTCTTCTAAAATTTTTTAAAGTTGCATACCCAGTCCTATGTTTAGATGAAATAGTGTATTTGCTTATTAAATGAAAGATTAACATAAAATTTGCATAATTTTAATTAGAAAACTTACTTAAGAGATATTTGAAAAAACATACATAAAATTTGCATAATTTTAATTAAGAAACTTAATTAAGAGATATCTTCACGATAGATGGTTACGTGAGGGGAAAACCTATGACTCATTCCTTCTGTTTAAGTGAGGGGAAAACCCATTCTTCAAAACAGTCTAATCAACACGAGAGATTTATAGACCTTGTTAAATCGTTAGATTTCAGTTGCAGTTTGACTCTCATCCTGCTATCATCTCTTTAGCCGTTCGGCTTATTTTCATCGGGCAGTATGTATAGTTTCTCCGGCATATGTCGATCTTTTTTCCGCGTGTTATATTTCAATTTACCGTATAAGACAATGGAATCGTTTCGAGTAATGTCCTGTGGAGTTTGAATATTTTTCACTGCATGTTGCGGTACGTTTAAAAGTTTACTTCAACAATCTTTTACATAAAAAAACTAATAATAATAATAATTAATTAATATGTTTTTGGCTTTGTTTGTATATTTAAGTTTTTCGCAATTGGAGTTAAGCCTTTGCTTCATTAGTGTGTTTTATAAAAACTAATAAATATGGATTTAAGTTTTTGTTTATTTAAAAGATATTTATTAAAATTATTAACACCTTATTTTTAAATTATTTATTGGATTAACTATATTAATACTAATAAGAATTGAATATTATATATAGTTGTAAATATATACAAAGGACTACTGACACAATATATACAGTTTCTATTTCTTTATTAAAAATGCATAACATATACACAGATTAATTTACAATTTAGCTAAAGCAGCTTCAATATGATTTTCATACAGTTTCATATTTAGTTCTTTAAAGAAAGAAATATTGTAATGACATGTACAGGTTATATTTTGAGCAATAGCAAACATATTTAATTTTAAAAGTATCTCGTCGCGATTTAATTGAAATTTTGCAAGTAATGATATCGTTGAATAATCTAGGGAACTTTGACCAGAAGAATTAAATAAACACTCATCGCAGTGAAACAAATCTTCTATACATAATCGAACTTCATGAACAATAGACTTTAAAAAGATTCTCTTAGCATTTTCTTCATTAACATGATTTAAACAAAAGGGTGTTTTGCTTAGAATTAACATAGGAAGTTGAATTGTAAATATTGCATCAATGATAGAATCAGTTATTTTAATTTTGATTTCTCTAAGTTTCAAAATTTGCTCTTTAAATAATTTAATGACATTGGGTTTTAAGTAAAATTCGCATGTGTTTAAGGTAAACATTTGTTGCAGTATACAGAAATTCTTATTAATACAAAGCATCAATAATTGGTTATTACTAATAAAACTATCACTTACTGAGTTGAAACTAAAATTTTCAATCAAATCTTGAAAATAATACCAAGTCTGAGCTGTCATTACAATACCTTGTTTAGTGTGTACCCACTCACCCGTGGGTAATTCTTTAAAATTACGAATATGAATTCTTAGTTTCAGGTTATTTTCCATTACAATTTGTAAAAATGTATTCCATTTTAAATTCCATTCAGTACAGATGGGATGTAGAGGTTGTTCTCGTACCCACTGACTTAACCAATCGTTTGGAGTAAGTTTTTCACACAAGTCCTTTGAACAGTTTTTTGTAGCAGTATCACTCGTTGTAGATACATCACAATGAGAGTTTTTTAAAGTATTCAGATCATTGAATAAAGAGTTTTTTGGTGTATCACATGCACTGGATGAAGCATCACTTAGATCAAGTCTTGGTTTCTTTAAAGGTGACATGATGGGGTTGGATATTAAATGACGAAAAGTCAGGCTGATTCTCATATCTTTAATGTTAGGGTCCGGTGCAATGCCATGGGTAAACAGTTCGTTCGTAGGCTTTAACATACCGTAGAGCGAACCATGTTCTAATGAAATCAAAGTCGATGGTGTTTCAGGCTTCTTGAATTCAATTGTTCGTTCGGCACCAAAGCTGAGGACTGCGATGGGGAAAGTTGTATCCAATCCACTTTCGTTGTCTTTATGTTGAGGTATGTAGCTGTATCCATTGCTGTAGAGGTTTAGCAGAACATAGTTGAAGGTAGAAGCCGTCCATTTTTCCACTCGGTCCCGCAGCTCCAATATCAGACGTGTCCAAGGATTAGCAGGCACATGGGTTCCGTTGAAGGCATAACTTAAAGTCGAATCGCCGTATCCTAGAACTTGCCTTTTAGGTTTAATACTTTTTCCATGAATTCTAAACGTTGGCGTGTAGAAAGGTAAAGTTTTTAACTCGGCAAAATACCGATCTGCTTGTTCCTTTTCGATGAAGTTTGAAACATAGTAGACATTCAGTCCGTTTTCCATAAAACTCACTGCAGACATGACGAGACAACCAACACACACGAAATCAAATGGTAGAATGAACCGTGATCGCTGATAAGCAATCTCTGATAAGATAAGACTCTCGTCACGTGACCAGAGGTAGCCAATCAGATAACTCGTGAGGACACTCACCACGTGACTGAGCATAGCCAATCACATCACTCGTGACGTCACCCTAATCACGTGACTTCGCGTCGCTGATAAGAACTCTCCTTATCGTTCATTTCTCTCAAGGCAGCCGTTGGATTAGGACGTGTTTTCAGGTAAGGGAAACTTTAAAACATTTTTTTTAAACCTATACCTATCGAAATATATTATTAGTGAAAGATTATTACTATTTACATAAAATATTAAACAAAAACTGAAATCTAGTAATTTTAATCTTTTAATGAAAGCATTAAATCATTAAACTACTAAATGAATATCTATTACGATTTATTTTATTGTATACTGAAATTTTTTTTTTAATCATAGTATTGTTTTATATAAGTTTCTTAACCATGTGTGTGCATAAGTATAAATTTATAAGTTACTACTTTCAAAAAGTTTTACAAATCAGCATTTTCACATTACTAACTGTTTATTCATATACTGTCTTATGTATTCAATTTAACACTTATGTTGATGATTAGTAACTCAGTTTAAACTTTTACTCTGGGAAATATTATACATTGCATGGTGTATAAATATAGCTAAACAATATATAGTGAAAAAAAAAAAAAAATTACATCTAATAGATGTTTAATATAGCTAACGCATGCAAACCCTATTAAGCATTTTCTTATAAAGTTCATAAACATGATGTTACAAGGATTTTGGAAGACTAAACGAATCTATGTGTAATGCTAGGTTCAAATTCGGCTTATCAATCTACCCGTTTGTAGTTTTTCTTGGTTTTCACTAAAACTGACTTCAATACAGATTAGGATTCCTTAGAAAGACTCTCATGCATTTCGCTTATAGAACCCTCGTTTTATTAATTGGTCTTAAGCCTTATGAATATCCATATGGGAATGTCTATTGTATAGTAAAACTTTTAAATATAGTATTGTTTTATATAATGTGTGAACCTGATTATGTATAAATGAGTTATCGATTATGAAATAAATTTATCACTACTAAAATACTTATATTTAGCGGTTATGCAAATTATTCAAACTCGTCACCGATCCTTCACGAACTTTCTCGTAAGATCCACGGGGGGGGGTGAGTCATGGGGAATTCCCCCTTATCTCTAGTAGATAAGGTGTTACAACTCAACGTTTCCCTTCATTCTTAGTTTGGCGGTCGTGTGAGTAGGTTGTTTTACGGTGTGTTATGTTTACCGTCCACTGCTTTGGAGTTTTAGCCGAAAATCCCGCCTGTTTTTCCGCATAATGTATTTCGGTTTTTCCGTACCTGGGTTCTTTAAGTATAATAGAATAATCCAACTCATCAGCCTACCCTTTGGGATTTTTTCTCTAAAACTGACTTAAGTATAAGGCGTATATTAAAATAATAATATATAGTTTACAACTAGATAAAATAATTGCTAAAAACAATAAGATTTTTAATTTTATCCTATTAAGTAATTTTAAAACCTCTTTTTACTTTTTTTTTCTTATAAAGTTAAAGTGATTTCAAAACCATTCATTAAAAAATTACTCTTATATTTTACTAAAACTTTATTTAATCGATTAAATGGAAAGTTTAACACTTAATGAATTATTTAAAATTTTATATATACATGAATAATATAAAAATGTACATTTATATGCTAGTAAAAAATAATTGTCTCATTAGAAGTTTCATTAACTAAAAACAATAAATTCGAATACAACTGCATGACTCACTGACTTCACGGTAAGTTATTTTCACTTAGACATTCTGAGCAAATCTTATTGTAAAGGATAAATTCCTTCTGTGATAGTATCACCCAAATTCTCTCATAAGGATTATTGTTTAGTATTTTAAATCCTATATCCAACTTATAAAATTTAGCGGTTATGCAAATGAGTAATTTTTATTACTTATAGTTCAATCCGTATAAATAAGTTGAAAATTTTACCTTGCGATGTAATGCATATATTAAAATAATATATAGTTATTATACAAAAACCTCTCTTGGTATCTTATTATTTATAGATAGTTTATTACTTAGTTCAATAACTAGAGAAAATAATTACTAAAACAATAAGATTTATGTTTTTAATTTTATCCTATTAAGTGATTTTAAAACCTTTCATTAAAAATTATAGTTACATTTTATTGAATGAAAAAGGATGTCTTATCGTAAAATAATTCTGTTTTGATCTCATTATTTTCTTAGCATAATTTAAAAAAGTAAAATTAAATAAAAAAAATTAAAAAAATTTCAATATTTTAATAGGTTAATTGCAGAGTTCAACTCTTATTGCATTATTTAAATGTAGTTTACAACTGATATTAAATAAATGATCTCTATAAACTATTTTATATTACTCTGAAAACACAGAACTCTAACAACATTCTACTAAGATAAGCATGAATCAACATTCTTATCTGTATGAGTCAACGTGTGGCGATAAACAGTTTCTCGCATTTGTGTGTGAATGAAGGTTGCATTTCGGTAAGGGAAATTTCATCAATTTTAAGTAAGTTTCATAATTTATTATTACTATTTGATAATTTAATAAACTTAATATGTATATTCTAATAAAATTATTTGTTTATATCATAAAAAAATTTGTTTATAATAGAAATTTTATTAAAACTTTACGAAAGTTATATAAGAAATTTTTATTGTTTTATTGAAGAGAGAGAAATTAATTTAAAAAATATTTTTTATTGGTATTTACTTATAAGGAATTTTTTATTGTTATACTATAAACTATTTTTATTGTTACATTATAAATTTTTTGTTTATATAAAACTAAATTTTGCATAAATAAAACTACTTTCACACATGGAAAATTATTGCTTAAATGAAACCTAGAAAAGTTTCCATTTAACTTGTGTATGTTTAGAAATTATTTGAGTAAAACTAATTTTTGCAATATATAAAACTCCTTTCACAAACGAAATTTTTATTTTTTAACTATAACTTACTTTTATATGTATTTATTTATTTCAATACCGTTTAAGTGATAGATAGGTGATAATCGTTTAAACTCATTGTATGATATGCTTTGTGAAAAAATTATTGCATTTTCCAAATTATTCGCTGTATTGTTTTAATGATTTTAACTTAATCTTTATATGAGATAGTGTGGATTACTAATAGGCATGGCTCACCAGCGTATATAACATATGATTCATCAGCTGTAGGGGTTTTCCGTTGCAGGTGATAACTGACTCATGGTATATTCCGTATTATCTGTTTTTTAAGGAAACTGTTTATTTTCATTTAAAATGATGCATTGAATTTTTATGCAATTTATTTCGAAATGTTTAATATAAAATAACTTTCAGTAACTGATAGTTTTTAAATATAACTAATCCTTTTTATTATTATAGTTTATATCAATTATTTTATAAAAAGAACTTATTTTTATTAGTTCAAGTTTAAAAGTATTTACCTGTTTCATTTAAATCAACTAAGATAGTTTAAATTATATTACAGCGTTAAACTCGAATAAATGTTAAATAATATTTGTGTAGTATCAATATAATGTTTAATTTAAATAACATATTCATGTACTTATAGCTTTTTTGCTTATAAAATTTATGAAAAGTTTTCGTGTTAGGATAAATTTATTTAATAGTAACAGCATAAAGTTTAGTTAATTATAATGTATATAAAATTTAATTGTTGATTTTAAACATTGTATGTATTTTTAAATTAATATTATTATAGGATAGTCATTTTTATTTTATTTTTATTTATTTTATTTTTTATTTATTTATTTATTTTATAACTTTACTGTATATTTTTGTATGCATTTTTTTAATTAATATTATTATATGAAAGTAATTTTTTTAATTTATATTATTATATGAAAGTAATTTTTTTAATTTATATTATTATATAATAGTAATTTTTTTTTTTTTTTTTTTTTTTAAATTAATATTATCATATGACAGTATTTTTTTAAAATTTATAACTTTACTATATATCTTTGTATGCATTTTTTTAATTAATATTATTATATGATAGTAATTTTTTTTTTAAATTTATATGATAGTCATTTTTTAAAGTGTATGTGTTCAATTTTTAACGAATGTAAGTTAGAGTTTAAATAAGTGTGAAACTTATTTAGTGAGAATATAAAGTTTAATTTATATAATTTTTATTATATTTAGTTTAATTTAAATAATTTTTATTGTATTCAGTTTAATTTATAACATATAAATTATTTATACTCTTCCAATGGTAACACCCAAATTTTAATATCAAAGTCTATACCATTCACATTCAATGTTTTTAATTATATAATACTCACGAACCCTTTGTTTTATTTTGTCGACTTCCATGAAATACATAGGCAAATTTCTATTTATTCTGTAATAAATTTATAATCTCCGAATGGTAATGCGCAGATATTAAGATCAAAGTCTATACCATTCGTTAAATTCATCTACCTTTGTTTCAGCGTTCAATTTTAACGATTGTATTAATAGTATTTATAAGTTAGAGTTTAAAGAAATTTTAAAAGTGAAACTTATTTAGTGTTAACATAAAGTCATGATGTGTATAAAGTTTAGTTTAAACAACTTTATTGCTTATAATGTCGTTTTTGTTTTAAAATAACTAATTATAAGTATAATTACATGATATTCATTATTAAAAAATATGTGTTTTAAATTATTTATTATTGTTTTTAAATTTATGCGTATCGTTTTTGTTTTAAAATAATTAATTATACATATAATTGTATGACATTCATTATTGAAAAATATGTGTTTTAAATTATTTATTATTGTTTTGTTTTTAAATCTGTGTGTTAATCCACTGATGACACTTATCCTCAAAATACGAAAATTTCTATTTAATTCTGTAAAAATTTCGTAATATAAATTTGTAATGATGTCACTAAAAGTATGAACACCTATTTAAATTCCTTATTTATTATCTTAACACAATATATTTTTAATCTCTAAAAATGCTAAGTTTCTAAAATACTCATAAATTGTTACTGATGTTAATTAACTTCAGTCATTCATTGTTTCATTCAGTCGAAAATGTTAAGTCCCACCGGAAATTATTTATACTCTTTCAATGGCAACATCTAAATTTTAATGTCTATACCCTGTTTTTAATTATATAGTACTCACCAACCCTTTGTTTTATTTTGTCAAATTCACTGAAATACATAGGAAAATTTCTATTTAATTCTGTAATCAATTTATAATCCCCGAATGACAACTCTTCAAAAGTTTCTATTCTTCCGGTGGCAACACCTAAATATTAAAGTCCCAAAAGATCGTGACGTTATCTAATCCCCCTGCAAAAAATTCGAAAAAATTACTAACCCCAAAATTTAAGAAAATAAATCTAACTTCGAAAAAATTTTGAAGTCCTCAAAATTATGAAAATAAATCTAACTCCTTGAAATTCTACAAAAAATACTAAGTCTCGAAATTTATGAAAATAAATCTAACTCCTCAAAATTCCCGATAGATGGCACCACCAAACCTCATCCAAGATGATAGTCAAAGTTTCTATTCTTCCGGTGGCAACACACAGTTTCTATTCTTCCGGTGGCAACACCCCCTCGTCCAAGATGATGACTAAGTAGTGTAAAAAGGGTGTATTCACCGACACGGTGGAGGCGCGGAGGCGCTCTCCAACAGGGTGGTGGCGCGCGCGCCTCAGCGCGCCTCCGCGCCTCCACCGTGGCGGTGAATCACCCTTTTTACACTACTCTGATCGATGGTTCAACCATTCGTTTTAAAGGTATTGGCGAGCTCTTTTGAAAGGTACCCATCATGAAAATTTATTCCCCTAGAAGGGGGACTTCCCCCCAGGAAGGGGGGGGGGGGAGGCGATGCTCCTACATATACAAAAAAATTTTTACCAGTTTGACTATCTCTATTATAAATAATTCTTGCAAATTTCATAATGATTATTAAAAAACAATTCTCTTTATGCACATTTATACAAAATTTGTCCTATACTACCATGTTAAAAATTTAGAAAAAGCGGGATGGCAGCGCAACGTGTAAGACAATAGTTGATAGGCACTAATTTATGTCAAGGTGTAACTACATACCAATTCGTATGAAATTCTGTGCTATAGTTCCTGAGATACAGTTGCCACAAAATTTTGTCACACACACACACACACAGGCAGACAGACATTTTCTAAAAATGGTCAAATCTGTTCTACAGCTCTCAAAACGTGTAAATCCATCGAAAACACGAGGTCGAAAATTTTTATGAATCCAATTATTTCTTCTATTGAATATGGAAGAAAGTAAAAATACAGGTATCTAAAAATTTAATGGTTTGAAATTGATATATATATATATATAAAAAAAAAAAATCGAAATTCGCGTATTTTAAACCTGTGTCCAGTTTTTGTTGTTAATCTCTGTAGTCGACCTTAAGGTTTTGTACTAGTGCTGGTTTCAAGCTGTTACCAATACTAGCTTTCACTGGTACAGTCGGTAACAAAAGTGTCCGAACACTAGCAAAAATTCCTATATAAAAATAGTATGCTTAATACAGTTTTGCTAAATAAATCCTTGTCGAATCCTGTTCTTACACTGACTAAGAACAGGATTCGACAAGGATTTATTTAGCAAAACTGTATTAAGCGTACATTTTTTACATAGGAATTTTTGCAAGTGTTCGGACACTTTTGTTACCGACTGTACCTACATTTTCCTTTTTTCTTTTTCTTTATTTATTTCTTTTTCTCTTGATATTGTTATGGATCATAACCATTCATGGCGTGTTTTCCAATTTTATTATGTGTATTTTCTTTATATTTCAATCTCAGTTCTTCGATACGCATTTTACTGAAAGTTGTTAAAAATTTGTCTTTAAATTAATAAAATTTTACCTTTGCACTGCTTATCCGTATAATTATTAATAAAACAGAAATCCATAGATATTTTGGGTTGGGAATATATTAAAATTACCGTGATTAGGCTCTTATCCGTCTTTGGATTTAGAATATTTTAAATTGCAATGCTTGCATATTTGTGTATAAAGCATTGATGTAATGTAGTACAATTATTATAGAAAATGTATACTTGTTTATTTTTACTCTCTTCTAAATACATAAGAAAGAGAGCACTGGATTTGTAGAATTTTTTGAACTCCGGTTTTCGACGAATTTACACGCTTTGAGATGTCCTGAACACTGTTTTATTATTTTTAGAAAATGTCTGGCTGTCTCTGTGTGTGTAGCATAAATTTTAAGGGCACTGTATCTCATGAATCAATAAGCGAAATTTAGCTAAACTTGGTATTTAGTTGGACCTTGACCTAAACTGGTGCTGATTACATTTGGGAATCAATCGCTCAACAGGTGGCGCTGGCATCCCACTTTTTTTTTTTTTTTTTTTTTAAACAAACAAACAAACAAACAAAAATTCTGATGTCTGCATAAAATTGACTTTCTTTCGCCACTTCGTGTTACACTTCTCTGATATAAAAATCGTCTGCATTCATCATGGAAAGTGATTTTATTAAATAATAATCTTGATAAATAATTTATACTGCGTAAACTGGTATAAGATCAAGGTAAAAAGACTTGTGGTGACCATAGCATCATAGCCTCCTAAACTAGATGCCTGTCGCGTGGCTCGGAAACTTGGCAACAGTTCAATTGGTAGACAACGCCACCTGGTATAGATTGCTCGACTTTTTTATTCAACAGCCACTAAACATTTTTTAAAGTGGGATTTGATATATATAAAAGGCGAGTAGAACAGAAGAAACGTCGATTATATATATCATATATCACTTCTTAAAATTATTGGTGACAGTTGAATAAAAAAGTCGCGCAATCTATATCAGGTGGCGCTGTCTACCGCTTAAACTGTTCCCAAGTTTCCGAGCCACGCGACAGGTATCTAGTTTAGGAGGCTATGATAGCACAGTATTTTATGTAAGGCGTAAACATTACACCCCACGAGTGGTTTGCTATACTTTTTTTCTTCTTCTTCTTTCTTTCCTTTTTTTTTCCTCGAAATCTTCTATATTTCATAATATAAGTGAGGATATACTTGCAGAACAAAACTAAAGAGCAAGAAAAGTGGGCAATATACTACTACAATTCTTAATTAATTTATACTTCTGTTTTATATTTGGCATATTATTTCTTCATGTACAATTTTACAGTAGAGTGCCGATTATCCGAACTCCAATTAACCGAACTTCCAATTATCTGAAAAGCCTATTTCTCGCCTTTGAATGTTTCGAAACAGCTATGAATGACCCGAACGGCAGAACGACGCAGATCCTATTCAATTAACATGTCTAAGAAAAATTCGAGATATGGCAGCATTGAAAAGAATGTCTTTTTTGAGACAAGCAGCCATCAAAGGCTTTTTTGCTTAAATTATGATTAAAATATAATCTCTAGAGTTAAAATAAATAAATAAATAAACGTAAATGATAATAATAATATTTTAAAATATTATATAAGATAGTGGCATAAACATCCCTGACTATGAATTTTTTAATTAAAAAAATTCATAAGTTATTTGGAATTTACTTAACATTAGGGGTGGGAATCGATTAATAGTTTTAACTGGGTTAATCGTAGTTCATTAATCGATTAATCGGATTTTTAATCGGTTTTCATTTTTCTTTATAAAATTTTATTTCAATGATGAATAAAACTCTCATATTGTGTATATATATATATATATATATATATATATATATATATATATATTCATAAATTTGACTGAAAAAAAAATATATTTTTTGAAAAATTTTTGTCTAATCAATTATATCTGTTTCATAACTGAAATTTAAATGAATTTTCAGAATAATAATTGGTGACTTTAAGTGTTAATTTCATATAAATATTTTCACTTATTAAATTTTATTTATTTATTTAATTAATTAATTTTTCGATACATTTTGAAAGAAACATTAAATGAATTTACACGTATTTTAGTTTTATATTTGCAGGCCTTGTCCATCTCGCTTGTGACTATTTTTAAATGAATTCTCAAAATTCCATATCATTATCATAAAAATCTCAAATTCTTATATTTTAGTTCTTCTTTGTCACTTCGGACTAGAACACAGAATGTTATTTTCTGTTTCTACTTCAATAGTTACTATCAGCAATTCTGAACAGACAATAAACGCTTGAAGATACTGTGAAATTCTGTTGACATTTCCCCCATCAGAGGGATAGTGAAAATCTCAATCCCTTCTTTTTTTTTAATCTTTAGCATTTCTATTTTTTTTAAGCTTCTTGTTTCTGAGATTACTATTACCCTAGCCAACATTTCCTGTAGGAGGAACAGACAGATGGTGTTGCTCTAGCATGCACATGAAGCGGCATTTTGTTTAATAACTGTC